>WQNJ02000039.1:0-600000 GCA_016584745.2 Phylloscopus trochilus trochilus | reverse complement strand
ACTTTAGCTGAGTTCATAGAAATTTTCCATTTACCTCAACAGAACCAGGGTTTCACCCCGGGATGATAAAGGACTTTTGTTATTACTGAAAAACATTGATTCTTCCAACCCTCTGCAACGGGAACAGTTCAAACTCAAACACTACCAAGCATCTTCCCATTTCTTCCTTCCTGAAAATACAAGGTATTTATAATATTTGGCGTTGGTTTGGGTTGGAAGGGACCTTAAAGATGATCCAGTTCCATCCCCTGCCATAGGTAGGGGCACCTTCCCTTATCACAGGTTACTTTGAGCCCCATCCAATCTGGCCTTATGACATAATGAACCACATAATCATGGCATCTAGGTTTGTTTTTTTTTCATTTGCCCAGCAGTAAAATTTAGTAACAAAACCACCCTCGTGCAACAATTCCAAATCTAAAATATCCCCCTTGTTGGCTCTCCACGGGAACTCCAGAGTGCATCACTGAGACGGCAGCTCCGCGTTTGCTTCCAACGCAAACGGGCATGGCGTTTCTATTCATTGGCAGCAGTATCATGGAGTTGGCAGCAATTCCTCCCCAAAGCAGAGCAGGGGACCCTCTGGAACGGCTGGGTGGTGCCAAGGCTACACGGAGGGCAGCGGTATGTGCCTGGCGGGAGCAGCGCCGCAGTCCCGCCCTGCGCTGCTGGAGCGATGGAGCGCAGGGCCGCAGGGCTTGGCAAAGGCGAAGGCGGAGCCCGCGGGCTGCAGGCTGTGCGAGGTGCTCACCTCCGCCGAGGGGCTGCTGTTGTACACGCTGTAGTAGGGCTCCATCCGCGTGTTGATGGGGGTGGAGCTGCTCTGCCCGAAATGCTGCTGCCCCGCGGACGCCTTGGGACTCAGCACGCTGTCCTTGGAGTGGCTGGCACCGCATGCCTGCTCCAAACCCTTCTTCTGAGGCTTTGGAGACAACACGTAGGCTGAGTTGGTCTCGTGGTGGGATGACTTGTTCCTGTTGACCTCCAGGCTGCCTTTGCCCACGGCTCGAAGCCTCGTCTTGTGCTTGCAGCAGAAAAAGACCAGGGCCACGTACTGCAGGCACCAGAGCACACGTCTCCGCAGCCCCGCGCTGTTGCGGGAATATATAAAGGGATTTAATCCCGACTTGAAAAAAATGAGGGTAAACCCACAGAGCTCAAACTGGTAGAGCACAAAGCCACCACTGCCGGACAGCATGTCCTGCACCAAGGAGATGGCCAGGGGCAGGCAGCACACCAGGACGGAGAGCACGATGACCACGCACGTCACCACTGCCTTGGAGTCTTTGGCCGTGGCCAGGCTGACGGCCGAGGCCAGCGGGAGCCGGCCGGCAGGCTTGGCATGGCCGTGGGGTGGCTTGGTGCAGCTCTGGGTCCTGTACAGAGCGGGCACGGCCCCGGGCCCCGCGAAGGGCGGAGCCCTGAGGTCGCCCACGGCCACCGCGGGCGGGCACTTCCTGGCCCGCGCGTTCCTGCGCAGGGCCTGGGCGATCATCACGTAGGACACGGACACGACGGCCACGCAGCAGATGAAGTCGGTGACGTAGAGGCAGAGGATGAGCTTGCCCTGTCCTCTGGGCAGGCTGGCCATGGGCAGGCAGAGGCGGGAGCCACGGGTGCGCAGTGTGGCCAGCGTGGCCAGGCTGAAGCTGGCGGCCCAGAGCAGCAGCGTGAGCAGCAGCGAGCAGGGCGCGGAGGCGGCGCGGTGCGGGTGCTTGCCCAGCACCATGCGCAGCCGGTGCAGCGCGATCACCGCCACTGTCTTGAGTGACATGATGATGAAGCCGGAGCTGGTGAGGTGGAAGGTGAAGCAGAAGGTGCCGGGCACGCCGCGGGCCGGGCCGAAGAACAGGACGAAGGCGAACATGGGAGCGGCCACGCCGCAGATGAAGAGGTCGCAGAAGGAGAGGTTGAGGATCATGAAATCGAAGTCGGTGCGGAATTTCCGGAGGGCCGGGTCGAAGAAGGAGAGCAGCACGATGAGGTTGCCGTAGGAGCCGAGGCAGAAGACGAGGGCCAGCAGGGAGGCGCAGGCGGCCAGTGTGGCGGCGTGGGTGCCCTCCCGCAGCTCTGCGGGGCCAGTGCCGTTCGCGCCCAGCTGCTCCGCGGGCCCGGCCGGCAGCCGCCCTGACCCGTTCATCGCCGCCCGGCCCCTTCACAGCCCGCTCATCGCGGCTGCGGGGCTCGCGCCTTGCCGCTTCACCGCCCCCTCATCGCCGCCTCAGGGCTCCCGCCCTGCCCCTCACCGCGCGCTCACCGCCGCCTCAGCGCCGCCCGCCCCGCTATGGCGCCCGGCCCGGCCCCTCCCCGCTCCGTTCCGCTCCCTCCGCCGCGGCGGGGCCGAGCCGGGGCGGGCGGCGGGGACAGAGCCGCACGCCTTCCGCACCGCCAGGCACAGGCGGGCCCGGGGAAGGCGGCACCGAGCTCCCCAAAGCGCCGCTGGCATCCTCGCCGCTCGAGCGCATGGAGCAGCAGAGAGTGTGGTCTAGAGAATCACAGAAGGGTTCGGGTGGGAAGGGGTTTGCAAGACCATCCCGTTCCTCTCCCTGCCATGGGCAGGGACATCTTTCACTAGCCCAGGTTGCTCCAAGCCCTGTCCAGCCTGGCCGTGGACCCTCCCAGGGATCCAGGGGCAGCTACAACTTCCCTGAGCAATCTCTGCCAGGGCCTCACCAACCTCACAGGGAAGAATTTCTTCCTAATATCCAATCTGAACCTGCTCTCTTTCAATTTGAACCCATTCTCCCTTGTCCTGTCACATGCGCTTGTAAATAGTCTTGCCTTATCTTTCCTGTAAGTTCCCTTCAGGTACTGGCAGGCTGCAATTCGATCAGCCTGAAGCTTCTCTTTTCTAGGTTAAACAATCCCAATTCTCCAGCCTTTCCTCACAGCAGAGCTGCTCTATCCCTCTGATAACTTGGTGCCTCCTCTGGACTTGCTCTAACAGTTTCTTCCTGTAGCAGGAACCCAGAGCTGGATGCAGTGTTCCAGGTAGGGTCCCCCAGAGCAGAGGATCTGTGCACCAACAACACACCTGCCTCAACCCAAAACCTGTTCAGCATCAACATCGAAGTTTTGTATGCTGTAACTGCCCTGCTTTCATTTCTGCATCACTTTCCTGAGCCAGCTCAGTGGGGCCAGGGTGCCCTTTGTATTTGCTCAGAAGCACAGGATCTGAGGCAAAGCATCTTCTATGTTCCCATGGGGAGGGAAAACAATCAGCATCATTTTTTTATCTGTTAACTGCCAACTGCTATTGCAAATATAGTAGTGATGAAGACTGTTGGATATCTGAGCATTAAAAGGATGGTTTTGAAGTACTTACAGGGACGTGAGGGTGAGGAAACGCTCAGTGCATGTTCTCTGAGGCAGACATAGCTGAGCGGCCTCCATGGCAGTGGAAATCCAGGTGGAAGAGACAAAATCCAGCTAGGCAAGGCACAAAAGCACTATGAAAATACAATAGAGCCAGTATTTCTGACTTATGCATGCACTTGTCTTACAGTCATTATATATACATCATCTATTGTTTTTAACCATCCCCTATCCCAGGTGCTTTGTAGAACCATCCAGACAGCCACAAGTGTGCAAATTTGATACCTAAAAGCTTCCCCAGTGCCACCTGCCTGTTTATTTTTCAACACATTCCTTTCTAAACCCCACAGCAATGGTTTTTTTTAACCCTCTGGCTGGTGACAGCAGCTTGGCCTGTGAGCCTTGTCCTGCTAAACACACTCCCAGTGGCAATAGGGTGGATTTGTTCCTGGGGGAAATGCCAGCAGTTGGCGGCAGCAGTGCCTTGCAACCTGGGTAGGTGCATTTTGCCTTGGTTTCGGTCCTTAAACTGGTTGTGTACAGGAGGGGGAAGGTTCAAAACCCAAAACAGGGTTTCCTGTGGCTTCAAATTATGTCCTCTCTCAGCTTGGCTGTCTCTTATTTTCCCTTACTTGTATTTTTGTTCTCCAGTCATGGTTAATGTGAAATCTGTGGGTGAATCTTGGCCCTCCTGAGTAAGAGCTGCTTTTTTATCAACGAAGTGGGATCTCCCTCCTTGAATTTTCTTATTTATAAACATCAGAGGCTCTGAATTATGGGATTAAATGAGCGACAAAATGTTATCCTAATGCAAGAGTGGGGTTTGGTTGTTTCACCCCTCTACAGTTATTACCTGTGGTTTGAAATGGAGGGGAAAGTGTAGCTGGTTCAAGCCTGCAAGCCTTAAACATTCCAGCAGAAAATGAAAAGGGATTGTTCTCAGGGAGCAAGGGAATGAACTGAGGCAAAAAGGATCTCCATGGGAGCACAGACCTTCCCAGGCCCTTTGGCACAGCAAAGTGTCTCACCAATCTGTCCCTTTTAAAAAGGACTTTTTAGCTTTTAAAAGAATTGCCAAAGTTTGGGTGGGGCAGAAAAGCAGTAAAAGTGTGTTTTGCAAGGTAGGAATTACAAAAGCAAAACTTTCCTTGCACAAGGTACAAAGGTATTTACTCTTTGCAGCACTCAAGCCTTTCCTTAAATTAATTCCTTAAAAATCCAATACTCTCTAGACCTATCAAGCTTCTCATTGTTCAGTCTTGGAGTTCCTACTGCATAAGGAGAAACAATGCGCCCAAGGCATTTTTGACAACAGCGTTCTTTTGCAGGTATTTACTGGAAATTACTTTTAATTGTTGCAATCTGCTCTCATCTCAGTCTAAGATTTGTATCTTGTGATTTTAACAAAAGAGTTCTAGCAGAAAGCACTGAACAATACAAGGGGAGATCAACCCAGAAAAAAAAATAGAAATAAAAGCCAGGAGAGAATAAATAAGAGTAGCAGTGAAAAGCTTTTAACAGAATATTTTCAGAGTGAACTCAGCTGGGCTTCTACCTGGATTTACTGTAATCTGACTGCACTTATTGCTAGAACATATTTATTTGGTTTATTACTGGCTTTCCTAAGAAGCCAATCAGAAGCCGTGACATCTCATGTTCCCCAAAGGAAGTGTGTGTCCAGCTCTATCTGCAGCAGCAAAATCTGCTCAGCAATATTCTACGTCTTCCACAGAGTTTGTCTTTGACATTAAACCAGGCTGTAACTACCACAGCACCAATGCCCTGAGGACCTTGCCTTGGATTAACCACCTGGAACCCCTTCCTTGGAGTAGGGCTTCCTCTGCCTGCTGGCAACTGGGAAGTTTAGAGCAAGCTGAGGTTAAATTCCCCTCCTTTTATTAGAAATCTCCAGAAGTTGCCTTCCTGGTACTGCAGGATGCTATGAGGATGCAAAACGCAGCAGCTGGTAACTCACAGCAGGGTTAAACTTTTCCCAGGACAGTGGTCAGCAAACCCTTCTATTGCCACGGAGCTTGGCTTTATTTTTCCCCTTGCATTTTACCAGATCATTGTGTTTTCCACAGCCCTGGGAAAAGGGAGCTGGAGGCTCTGCTGCAGGATTGTAGGAACCCTGAAGTTGTGGAAGGAAGTGTGAGACTGAGGAGGGTGTGGGATGCTGGGGATGCCTAACTGTGAAAAACTGACAGGAGACACGATCACATCATCCCGTGTACCCAGCACAGCAGTCCCAGCAGCCTGGGAAAGAAGAAGGGAGATACCTGGACATAACAGGAATACAGTCATACGAGAAATAAGGAACTTGATCCCTTTGCCTCTTTAATTAAAACCCAAAGCTATCCATACATGAACTTGTTAGCAACACAGTCCACCAATGCTGAGATTGTGGCACCACCCAAAATCACAGGTTAAAAGTCTAATTTGCCTACTTGGTAGCTTTCTTATATATCAAAATAAGCACCAAATCTACCCACCTGATTATGGAAATATGGGAGATCACACCACTTAATGGTCTAGTAAGAGTCACTGAGCAGTACATCACTGGCAACTTGAGTGCTTAAAAACCAAACCCCCTAAAAAACCCAACAAAACCCCCCCAACCTCAACAAACCAAGATACCTCCCAAACCTCCCAAATTCTGCCTTATATCTCTGCCTTTCTTTGGAGCTTTCCCATGGTCACAGGTTATCTGCAGTCTGACAGTGGTCACTAAGGATGTCAAAGCTATCAAACTATCCTCAAGATATTTTTCCATCTCTTTTCCTGTTCCAAGGGAAAAAATTCTTCTCATGCTAGTAATCTCTCCCTCTCCAGACTGAGGTACTGCAGTTTATCTTGACATCTTCAGGGAAGAAACAGTATAAGACATCAGTGATGGAAATTCAGAATTCAGGATGTGAGTGTTGCTTGGAGAAAGTTAGAGAATAAATCTAGTAATGGAGTTGTGGTATTTGGTTAAGATTGGGTGGTAGAAAATTGTTCCTGCATTTTCAGGACTAGAGACTAACAACCCTTCCCTCACCAAAACTCAACCAGCACAAGTTTGCTCACACTACCACATGTGTGTTTTATCCTGTAGAAATGTACTTTGAATATTGTGCTGTATTTACTGGGGGATCTGTTTGCATAAAGCCATTTACTGTGGATTTATAAGGTGTTGGGAATTAATACCACTCTAGACTAGAGCATGATTCCCTACAGCACACTGAATCCTCAACCAATTCCAGCTACACTCTGACTAAGGAAAGAGATTCCCAAGTACAGCACAAAGCAGCAGAGCTGCAGAACAGCACATGCAATATCTGCTCCAACACTTCCATCAGCCAAAGATCCTTTAAAGATGAACCTCTGCAGCAAAGGCTTTCCATCACTTGTAAAGATTTAACTCTATCAGCAAAACCCTCCCCAACAGAAACTAGTTTCTCCAGTTCTCAGAAGTTAAAAAGTGTTTTCCTAGCACAAGGTATTTTTCCATAAATGTAAAAGCTGATTTCCTAGACATTAGAACAAGAACTTTAATTAATCCTTAATGTTGCTTTAACTCATTATGAAATCTCAGGACAAACACAGGCCTCATCCAAAAACTCAAAAGCATCATAAAAACCTGAAGTTATGGTCTCAAACCTTTTCCTCAGGTTTGAGACATTTCCTCTTTAGAAATACAGGAAGATGCAGTAGTTACAAACAGTCCATTTATTGGGTCTTAAACTACGTACACAATTGAAATCATAATTTTGGCACTACGCTATACAGTGGTTACATCCGTGTGCTGACACTCCTTAAATACTGCCCCAGGAGCACTGCTGTGCTTGGAAGTTTGGGATGAGCCACACAAAGGTCTCAGTGCTCCTGGGGGGTTTTGCATGAAAGATGAAACACACACCAGTTTATGAGTTATTTCCATGTACCTCACATTCTATGAATGGATCACACCAGAATATGTGATGTCAGCATTGAGAAATGGCCACACGTGTTGCAGTAAAATCTGAATGAGACACTGTCATGAGATACAGGAAAAGCAAAACAAACCCTCTCAGACAAAGAGATATTCTGTTAAAGAAAATAATTTAAAAAACTAAGAATGGCATTTGTTTTGATACAAAAGCCAGAACCACTACTGTATTAACATCTAAGTATGAATCTTTACAAATTAATCTCACAATGGTGTTACGTAAAAGGTTGCAAACTGTACAATGTTTTGTCAGTGCAATGCCTCTACAATTTATACAGTCTTTTACAACTATGTAACACATATTAAACAGCTTGTTAAACAGCCAATTGATACCAGTCTCTTAACAAAGCTGCAAGCAAAAAAACACAGAGCTTCCACATTCTTCAAACGAGATATGCTTGCTCAATCTTCAGGAGAATAAACTGTTAAAAACTGCCTTTCCACACTGTGCATACATTTCATTCTGTGAATTCAACCACCACTAACAGTCTGTGGGCTCTAATTACATGGAAACACCCATTTCCCCCTTAAAAATATGCAGAGAATCATAGACTTTTTTCCCCACACATGGTCAAGACACCCCCAAAGGCCTGGCCAAGCAGCAGGAGCTGCACATGCTGCGTCCTGCCACCCCTGCACAGAGCTCAGCTATTTACATTTGCACAAGGGAAAGAATACAAAAAGGCAATGCTGCCCTGAGGTGGACTGGATGGTACTCAAATCCCAGTAGTGAAAAATAAAACTCTGAGGAAGGAAGGCTCCCGGGGTTGTGTACGGACAGGGGAAGGAGTTGCATCAGCAGAATCGGAAAGCTCCAATTCTGAGAAAATTCCATTTTGCAGCACTCTCTGGTTCTGCATATCCTTAATGTTGGGAACAGCTGGGAACAGGGGGCAGAAGAAGGGGGTGAGGGATGTGCAGTGTAGGTCACTGTGTGCAAGGAAGCAGAAACAAGACTGATCTGTGATGCAGGCCAAGGAGAAGGGTCTTGCCATGGACTCACAATCAGGCCCTGCAGGCACAGCCTTGGGGCTCCCCCGGCTGCTCCCCGGGGAGGTTAAATTCCTTTTGAATAGAACCAGGTCTCTACATTTGTATTTTAAAGTGGTTTTGATTAGGCATCAGGATTTCCAGCACAAAGTTCTCTACATGATCAATTTCTTTTGAGTTTCCTTTATTTCGCAGAAAAATGCCTACATCCTCATTTTCCCCAGGAGAAACCTGAAAAGAAAGAAGAAAGAGTTCAAAACACAAATATTGCCTCATGCTCTTGTTTATTTGAAAAGATAAATTAAAGCTTCTCTTGGAATGCTGTCACAAAACATCACAATACAATAGAGGTGGGAATCTTGTAGTGTAACAAAGAGAAACCCCAGGAACAGATTCACTCTTTGGGGACATGCCTGTGTGAAGAGCCCTGGCAGCAAAGCCAGAGCATGGAAGAGGAAACCGAGTGGTAGCAGCCATTCCCCATCCTGAGATGTAGGTGATAGCCTGGACTGAGTGGTGTAAAGTCCTCAGAGGCAGCAGAAGTACAAAGCAGCACTTTAGGGGCACTGCCAGGGATTTAAAAGGCAGCCAACTGGCAGAAAATGGAGAAAAGAGCATCAATATTCAATAAAAGAAGTGTAAATGTCTTAGCAAGGCACAGATATGCACAGAAAGATGGGCAATATTTAAAATATTTAACCAAAATAAATCTGACCAAAACCATTGGAGGAGGCAAGGGCCAGAAATTTGACTGCACCATTTTCCCTGTGGTTAAGGACTCTTCCCGACTCTGGAGTAGAATTCCTAAGAGTGAAACTTATGGCAAAACCCATCAGCTGACCCACCTATGCATAATAGCAGGGTGAAACCAGGAGGTCAGTGAGCACCAGGAGCTGGTCATCTGTGAACTGCTGCTTGTGCTCCTGCCAGTTGTCATGGTGGGTCCTCCGGAAATTGGACAGCGTTTTCTTCACAGTCATCTGCCAGCACAATTGGGATGGAGCTCTGTCAGTCAGGGACCCAAGCTCCACACCAAACCCAATACAACAAACACAACTCAGTACCACCAAGGGTGGGGAGAGCAGACCCAAGGATAGGAGGGCTCTGGGGAATTCAGCCCAGGATTTTAATTTTCACAGTTCTGGTTAGTCTTTTGACCAGGGTCACGACTCCAACATTCTTATAAAAAGGATTCCTGGACCTATAATTTTGAGCTGGGAAACATTTTGAGACTCTTATAAAATAAAAGCCAAGTGCTTTTCCCCCACTGCCTTTTCCTTGGCTGTTTCAAAAGGGTGGTTTTGGTACGAAAACATCAAAGGAATTCTTCATCTCACTCCTCTGGCTAAAACAGCCACAGTCAACAAAACCCAACAGACAGGACAACACAAATAAGAGTTAAAGGCAACTATTTCTTCAAAAACTTATTTCTAGGGCAGATCAAAACACTTAATTTTAAAAATTCCAGGCTAATGTTTTGGTTCAGGTTGATGTTTCCTAGAATGGCAAGCACAAAAGGGACATTTTTAAAGAAAGAAATCCCACTTCCTCATTTATAAATGTCGTTCCTGCAGCTTTCAATTTAATGCTTTACATTTGAAAGTAAGGACAGATCTACCACAAAAAATACTTAAAAGCAGGTAATGCTTTAAAACTATTCTGAGTCATTTAGTAAAAGGCAGCAGAAATTAAATTTCTTAATAGGTTCCTATGCTTTTCTAGGAAAAGAGAACTGAGAATGAGTCACAGGTGAGCTGTGTTCTGCTAAATAGAGAACTGCTGTATTTTCACCTCAATAGGCTGGGGATCATTGAGGTGGGCACTGAGATCCATGAGGAGCTGTGGCATCCAGGTGGGCACATCGTAGGGACTGGACAGGATGCAGGCACTGAGCCCCAGGACGCCAGCGTGGCGCTTCACCAGGTCTGCAAAAACAGGGCATCACATCATTAAAGGGCAACTCACATCATTAAAGAAAATCAGCAACAAACCCCCTGGCACTACAGAAGCCTCCAGCTCTGTAGAAATCCAGAGAGTTCTACAGACACGAACTTATGGACTTCCAGATTGGTTCTGCTTCCTTACTCAGAATCCCAGATTCATTCTCATATCTTTAATTTTTTGTATCTTCTTCCAACAGGAATCAATCTGCAACTGCTGGACACTTTATAAACATTTCAAATGAGCTTCCCTCTCTCAAAGAAACTAATGAATAACTCATGAATGACATTTCCATGAATACTCTTTCTGCATTCAGCGTGTTTTCTGAAATCCCAGAATTACTGGACAATATGGAAAGCCAAACTTCTGGGTCAAATGACTATGACTCAGATGCATTAAATGCCCATGCAGAAGCCAAAGTTCCAAATCAGGGTTAACTAAGGCGGGTTTTGTTCTGGTTTATTTTTGGTTGGTTGTTTTGTGTTTGTTGGTTTGTTTTTGCCTTTTTTTTAATTAAAAAATGTACACTGCTAACAAATAGAAGCTAAGGTAGGCAAGGAGTTAAACTATGTTGTGACAGCCAAGGAACCTTATTTATTGAGGAACTTGCTATCCTTCATCATCTGCATCCTTATCTCTGTCTTATCTCTGTGAACTGTAAACTGTAAAAACTTCTTTAAGGTTAATTCTGTAAGAGTAAGAAATTAATTTAACATAGGAATACATAATAAAAAGTTGCCTTTGCTGTGTATTCTTACCATTTATGTTGCACATCAAATTCTATAGCAGTCTATGTTACCCAAAACACTGATTTCTTCCTGAGCTGCTTTCTTACCCCCTGAAGGAATTGTGTCCCCCACTGAGGCCAGGTCTCTCTTCCTTTTCTTGGGGAGCCTCATCTTGCAGAGCTGCTCAAAGTGAGTCTGCATGGGCCCATCCATGGTGAGGAAGTTGCATTGCAGGAGCCCGCTGAGTGTGGTGGCAGCCATCTCCCTCACCTGGGCACAGGTGGGATAGAATACAATTTATTTATGCCATTACTGCCCTTTCAAGTACACCCAACTAACCCAAGTGGGCAAATCTGGCTCAGCAAAAGCCTTTAAAGTATTATCCTGCTGTTAGTAGTTTATTAGATGGCTCTTTAAAATTAAAAAAACATGCTTTGCTGTCACAAAAAATGCCATAAAATGACTTGCTACTCAAGCAAATAATGTAATTTAACTCCATTGTCAATAGAGGAGCTTTAGAAAGTTTAGAAACAAACATTGACCAAGACTAAATAATCAATCTGCTTCACAAAATCTCTAAAGGCTCTGTATTGACATCAGTTTTAAAGTGGGCTTTATTCAAAAGCATTTAGTTTTTCCCTGAAAAAAGCAGAAGAGCTTTTCCAAGAAAAGGCAGAAGGAATGTTCCAGAGACTCATCTGATTCTGTTCTACCCATAGCACAAGAATTCTTTGAAAGACACAACAGATGCTGGATTAATAAGCAAAAAAACGAACTTAATCATCAACAACTGAGTTCTGTAATGCTCCAGCATAACAGCCTTCCTTGTCTCAAGTACCAGGATCTCTGCATTACATGAATAAAACCAGACACCCAGGCTGAAAACATTCTTCTTAAAAATATTCTTCTTAAGGGTAACACAGAAACCCCAAAGAAGACTAAACTTAGCTTTCATCTAATTGCCAAGCCATTCAAAATACAGATCTCCTTTTCCATTCCTTTTAAACCAGCCACAGCACCTTGTTAGTGAATTCTGAGTAAAGACAACTCATCCTTGCTTTAAAAACAAGTAACTGACCCATCAGTATTACTAATTTCTCTCATCTCCTCAAATCTCCCAAAGCCAGGAAGTTACAGACATGTAAAACTGTATTTAAATTGGGAGTCCCTCCAAAACTCACTCCCACTTTCCATAATTACATTCTGACAAAAGCCTCTCAACATTTACAAACTTGCAAACCAAATCAACTGGTTGAGATGCTACCACCAGATTTCTGATAGGTACATTCTGTCACAGGTAACCGCAAACAGAACATTTGTCTCTGTGGAGCACAAACACCTCCCAGTGCTCTGAATCCAGTGCAGCAGATTATAATAATAAATCACATCCTTGAACACGATGTTCTGAGCCTCACAAAGCCGTAAGTACAGCTGCAAGAGCTGCAATAATTAAACAGATAAAGTTTAAATAAGCTCTTGAGACTTGGGCCCATTCCATTTAAATTTCTACAAGATACTATTCTAACATGATCTACTTTGCTGATAGTGAAGGAGGATGAGGTGAGAGGCCAGCAGTCTTGTTTATCAGCAGTTTGTGAGTCCCTGAAGAGCTGAGCTATTAAATGAGACACAATGTGCTAATACAAGAGCCAGACACAAAGCAGTTTGGCTGAGAAGTGAGCAAGCTCCCAGGAGAGCTGGGCTCATTTCCATCTCTACTCCCTGTATTACAACCACTTTAATTTCTAAATTAATCACCCAGCTAGAAGGAACACTTTGCTGTGAGCAGCACCTGGAAGCAAAGGCTTTAAAATCATTCACGAAGCAGCTGATCACTCACTACCTCTGACACTAAATAATTTATAAATGATCACACAATGAAATACAGAAGATAAAAACAAAGCCCCATGGGGTTTGGGGTTTTTTGGTCAGAAGGGACCGATCATGGTCTATAAAAGTGCAACAATATCCGAACAAACCACTCAACACCATCAGCCAAACCCAACTGCAGAAATTGCAAGGGGCTACTTAATCAGAGAAAATACTTTTAATTCCTGTAAAACTGCAGTGCAATTTGAAAAATGCTTATCAAGACATGAGTACTGTGCATATTACAACAATCATCATCAGGTCTGGCCCTTTGTATCAAAATAAGCAAAAAAAATAGAAGCAGCTTAAAATCCAAGAACCAAACCCTCAGTTTTATAGAGGAAAGATAACAAATCCTAGTCAAAGTTAATGATTCTCATCTTAAAAATCTAGCATCCAAAAGCTACACAGGAATTACTCAGCAGGATACTCCATCTTGTCAGTTATTACCAAGAAAGAACAAGATTACTTTTCAGAGAAAAGTGAAAGCTTCCATGGCAACAGCATGATCCAGAGTGGTTAGGAACACAGGTAGGCTTTTTGGATTTGCACTTCTACAGTGCAGAGAGATAATTTGGTAGATTTGAAGTAACTGGATAAATTGCATTCAAGTGAATAAAAGGTATTTTTCAAAATGGTGTGAGATTATAAGGTAGGCGTGCTGACAAACAACTTCTGTAGGATTGCAAGGTGATGCAGAATCTTTCTTCCAGAAGGAAAAATGCATCCAAAAGTAGGATTTCATTGATATTTGCCAACTGCATGAACACCACAGAAAATGATGGTGCAGGGGAGATAGGCCAGGCAGGAGGTTAACACTAAAGATTCTTCACTTAGCTTAAACATGACTTAAATTCACACAAGTTAATGCAAGCCCCTCCGTTCTAGGTAGTTCTTGATGTAAATACAAAGAATGTTTTGGTCATTAATATGATATGACTAGATGTGAAGCAGACTATAGAGTAATAAATAGTGGTTTTACCCACTTTTCACACAGGAGTGGATTTGACCTTGGATGTTGAATTCTCCTACCAACACACATTTATAGTGGGATTAATAATATCCCTGTTTCATGTACTGAAACCAAGCTCCAAGCAATGCACCATTCTGTGAAAAAGTAGAGACAATGGAACTTAAAAAAAAACCCCATTAATGGAGTAATTAATTATTGTGGTGGTGGGTTTTATTAAGCTGTTTTGGAGTTGTGTATCCCATTCATTCCTGTTTCCCCCAATAAATCAGGTACCATCCAAAGGTATCTCCTCCCCTGTCAACTTGTCCATCTCTCCTGACCCTGCCCTTGCTCTGGAAGCTTCAGTCAGCTGTCCATCTCCCTCCTAACCCTGCCCTATGTTACAGAAAAATACCTGTCAGTTCAGCCTGGAGCCAATCACCTACCTGCTCCACACCCTCTACCCCCACCAGTTTAAAAGTGGGCACTTGGGCTTTGTTCAACCTCTTTTTCATCCCCCCTTCTTGGGGAATAAAGATCTCTGAGAAAATACACAGAAAAGAGCCTTCTCTGATCCTTGCCCTGAAACCTAGACACTGCAACACCTGTTGCCAAAGAAGAGCAGCCTTGCTCTGTACCGTTACCCAAGACTGCAGGCAGAACCGGGAATGGCCCCTGGCACGGCCGGGAATCAGAGCTAACTGGGAATCTACCAGCCTGTGTCAAATTATCAACTATTTTCCTGGAATGAATATGAAAGAAACAAATACTATAAAGCTAATTTTCAAAGCAGGAAGAATGCTGAGCTAGAAACACCTCCTGAATTAATTCACATGTCAGCTTTTCCATAAAACTTGACAAAGGCAAAAAACAGTGGTATGAAGGCAGTGCAGAGAAGGCATCACTTGCCTCGAGCTGTTCATCTTCCAGGAGTTTTATCACCAGCCACCTGATGTCATTGACTGCCTCGCTGTTGTTGAGGAAGATGAAGAGATTGTAGAACACCATGGTCTGGAGGTAGGTTAAGATGGTGTATCGGGCATGCCAAGAATTGCTTCTTGCTGTCTGCAGTGAATAAATCAGGGTGAGAAGGCAAAAATGTCAAAGAAAGGAGGCCCCTTAGTGAACAATATTTAAGAAAAAAGTTTCTGGGGGCCATTGCAAAGAACTTCCTTGATTCAGGTTATTTTGTTTCATACACCTTTTATCTCCAAAGCAGGCAGCTATTATTTAGGTAATAACTTTCACAGGCTTTACTTCCAAAGCAGATTGTTAACAGAAATATATTGTAAAATCCTAAAAAAAACAGATTCAAGGGCAGTTTCTTAGCTGAAGACTCATTCTGAAACTGCATTTTGAATTGTTATGCTCATGAGGAGACTTAAAGCAACCTACTACTGAACCAAATGTTAATATATCAAAATGCTGCTCAATTGGTTATCAAAAGTAAGTGGCTTAAATGTTAAACAAGATACACTTACTAAGTGTTTTAAAACACTTTAAATGAAGTCTTTCAGATCTAAATCAGTATTTGATTTGCTTCGAATTTTAAGTATTGTATACTCTTCTCTTAAATGAGAAGAAGCTTTAAGCTGTTTAGACCACACTCACTTGTTTTAGCACCTGAAGTACCAAAGGCACTTGCTGAGGATACAGCAAACCCTGAGACATCAAGGACAAACACATCTTAGCATCTCTTTTGAGCTCATCGTAGCTGTTGTCGTTCTCCACGGGTGCAATCTAAATAAGAGCAGAGAGGGAACAAAACCTTGTTAGTCAACAGGCACTGGTGACAGCAAAATCCTCAAAACAAAGGTAACCTCATGAAAGGACAGCTGTCTAGGAAAAATACATTCAATACAATGCTGAAAGATTAGGCTAGCTGGGAAAAACAATCATTATGCCATTAAGTGTTCTCAGTAACTAATCAAGATATCCAGGTGAGAGTTTGGTTCTCCACTGCCATTCTCTTGGTATCATACCCAATTAATTTTGTATTTTAGATCCAGGTCCAAAACTGAGACAAAGCTTTACCAAGGTCACTTTCACTTCAATAAACCTTTATTTTATGGTCACACAGATTACTGTTGGGTAATTTACTGATGTTTGTGCACACAAGTATGGATTACTTCAGAGACGTAAGACTGGATGACACAGATTCCAAGAATAAAAGAATCAGAGGAACAACAGGAGCTGCTTAGAAAGAATTGTGTTGTCAGAAAACAAAAGAAAAAAACCTCAAGGTCCCTTAGGGAATCATGGAATGGTTTGGGTTGGAAGGGACCTGAAAGGTGATCCAGTTCCACTCCCCTGCTATGGGCAGGGGCACCTTCCACTAGAGCTGGTTGTTCAATGCTGCACGTAACCTGGCCTTGGAATATTTTAAATACATAGAAATAAAATAACTTCAGTTTATATATACAATCCTTTTTTAATCAAACATAACCAATAAAGGAGAAACTAAAGGATGTACCTTGAAAAACAAAGGTAACAGCTGGAGTTGCTCCGTGACAGCTGTAGAGAAAGATCGTCCTGCACTCGCCATCAACCACTTCAGAACTGTTTGAATAAAGAGAAACAATCACGTTTAAGAAGAAAAATACTAACAGTTCTGCTACACAGTTTGCAGACCTCAGTCATCATGTGCTAAAATACCCTCCATTCCTTGACCTCCTTAACTCACTTGTTTTCAAGAGTTTAATGCCCTGAGTTCTCTCGTCTTGTTCGCCAACTCCGTTCTCTTCCATAACATGATTCTGGATTTCTTCATCTGCTTCCATGAGGGGTTTGAGGTTTTCAAGTATCCGGGTAGTAAATTCATGGACACGAGGAGATTTAGTTGCAGCAGTGTTTGGCAAGGAAACATCTATCATGAATATGTAGGTCAACACGCTAAAAAAACAAACGAAGCCAGCAGGGACACACAGTGAGCATGACTTGTCCAGAGAACAGTGACCTGTGAACTCCAAATCATCCAATATCAATTGCCTAACCTTTGAAGGTTAATACTTAAGAGAAAATTTCCTCTCATCTTCAATTCAAAGCTATTTAAAACCAAATGTCTCTTCTAAGAGCTTTAGAGATGTCAAACATAAATATAGAAAAATAAATTGGCAAGGCCCTGGCACAGGTTGCAGAGAAGCTCTGGCTGCCCCAGGATCCCTGGAAGTGTCCAAAACCAGACTGGCCAGGGCTTGGAGCACCCTGGGATAGTGGAAGGTGTCCCTGCCCATTGCAAGGGATGGGACTGAATGAGCTTTAAGGTCCCTCCCAATCCAAAACATCCTATGAAAAAAAGACAAATATAGAGGAGCCATCTAGAATTTCTGAAGCAAATCTGTTAATTATTTATCTGATTTTTGTTACAAGCATTAATGCTTTTCAGGTTAATTATTTAGCTACCTAACTACCCAAATAAAATGAAGAGTTAAAACCCAACATGAACTGCAGCAGACAACACTGACCTTCCTATTCTCTCTCGGACGTTCTTGTAAACCTGGGTGAGTTTGGGCTCCAGGTACTTGAGCAGCCTGTGCAGCAGCTCTGGCACTCTCCATTCCTGCTGGGCAAGGCCCCCTTGCAGCACATAAAGCCGGCTGGGAATCAGAACAGCTCATTTTTAGTCATACAGAACATTGCTCCTTCTCCAGTCCCTTCCAGACTTTGTTTGGGAATGTGCACAAGTGTGTCAGTGCATCAGTGTGTCCTTCAGTGAGCAAAGAGTAAAAATTGCCCAGTGAAACAACAGTAATGCTGCTCTGCCAGCCCCAAAACTTCCCATCCTGTTAATTTATATTAAAAAAATTAGCATGAAGAACCTGCCATTGTGTGGGGAAAGCTAACTGGAAAGCATTGCCTTTGTTCCCCTCCCCTACACGGCAGCTGGCACAGCATCCTCTCAATACAGCTTATCCAGGCTGCATTTCCTACTCTTGTCAACCACAGTAAAACAGTTCTAATTGATTTTACCAGGCATCTACAAATGATCCTCCTTCACCACTCAGTGGAGATTCCAACAGCAATTCAAACAACCAATGCAGTTTTCTAGGATCTCTGCTCTCCTGGAAAAGAAGAGGGAGCAGAGATGTAAGCAAGTAAGGGAGGTTTAAAATGTAAATAATGTATAAAATAAAGCATGAACAAGGAAAGTTTTGACAGAGGTTTGTGGGTTTTTTTGCATCCCTTGGGTTTTTTTATTAAATAAGGACAACATTGTGCCTGCTTTCACAATGAACTTCAATACAAGAAAAACCCAATAAAACTATACAGAGTTTTAATTAATTCGTAAATGCAATCAGAATAGAAAGAATTTTAGCATCATTTTTTAGATACTTGAATAACCATGCCTGAATTATGCTAATTTGGGTTCTGGCTGGCAAACTACACTGAATTCTGCTGAGTGATGTGGAAGAGTTATTGACCCAACATATTTGTGACCTATCACTGACCCTGCTGCCCAGCGCCACAGCTCCCAGTTCACTGCAGGAATGTTAATCCACAGGGGATTCAGCCTTAGGAGACAAAAAATGGGATACTTACACAGGAGGTGGCAATGCAGGTGCCCCAGTCATTGTATGTTTCCACTGTGATGTTGGATAAAGCTGTTCGAAGCAATGGACACAGAAGCTTCCAAAGTTTTTCCACCTGCCCAGCAAAAACACAAGAGACAAGATATTCTTATTTAAGGATCTCAAACTCAGTGCAGATATTAAAATGTCTTCTTTATTTTTGTACTGATTCTGCCAGGATTATTTTTTGGCATAGACAGCTAGGTCTGCATTAAATAAATATTTAGCAGTCCAAGGTGGACATAAGCATTTATTTCCATTGGAAATTACAAACCACATCAGCTTTGCCACCTCCTTAACAGCAAACTGCTCCTGGTTTTAATACTGGAGCATTTTCCTAACACCTGGCAAGAACAGGCACCAAACCAAGCAATGAATTGTGCTCCAAGTTTGCCAATCAACTTCTAATTGGGCTAATAATTCAAAATTACTCTTTAACTTCCAAAAATGACTCAAAAGTACTGCTCCAGCACCTTCTCAAAGGTCCAGTGTTTAGAACCTCTTATGAGGCCAGCTATGATTTCAGCTAGACATCTTTGGGTGCTTTCATGGGAGTCTGCAACCAGTTGCTCCAAGTGGGGCTGAAGAACTGGCAAAAAGGCATCATCAAAGTTTCTGAAAAGGCCCTGGAAAACAAGAGGGGAAAGGGTCTTCAGGAACTATCTAAAACACTGTCTTCCCAAGCACATCATAAAATAGTGAAACACTTGAGTTTGAATGTGCAGAAAGTGAAATTACTTTGCTTTTTTAAAGAGCATTATGCACCAGTGTCCTTCAGACTATTACAATACTCTAAATATGTTTCCCTAAGTAGTTAATCAGAAGAGAGGATTAATAGAATTACCTAGAGCAGCTTTAAAAATCAACATTTCGCAACAGTATGAGCCCAGCAGCCTGTGACTTTTCCATGCTCTAGGAATTGTCTACAAGATGAGAGCAATTTAGTGACTGAACTCTCCTTACCTTGAAGAGGCAAAATCTGCGAGGATTAAATTTGTCCTTTCCCTTTCTGTCTTCTAAAGACAAAAATTTTATTAACTGCTCAACAAACTTGGGATCAGAAAAGTGATCATATATAATTTGTTCTGCCTGTATCAGGAAGAAAAAAAAAGGATTAGCTTTGAGGTGTTGGCTTGTCACAGTGATATCCCAATCTTTACAAGTCCCATGTTTCATTTAAATCTCAAGGAAAGAGATGCCTTGGTTATCCATTTCCACTTAATTTTATAGGGAATTATCACAACCCCTAAAAATTAGTCCTTCTCACTGTCATTAATGACCTTGTTCACAACTCTGATCATGATTTGAAAGGAAACAAGAAAGTGCTCACTAATACAATTATTCCATGATCTCTGAGAGAGAAGCAGCAATACCTTAAAATAATAAAACTCCTGGTACGCTGACACAATAAGAATTAGAAAAACACAATTAAAAGCATCTTGTGGGGATCTCCACAGTAATCTGTGGACAATATTAAAAGAAGAAAGGAGAAGTATTATTAAAAAAAAAAAACAAACCCACACTTCCAACTCTTACCTCTGTCAGCTCATCTCTCCTTCGCCCAAGCTTTGGCTGCTGCTCAACTGGAGCATAAACTGTCATAGTTCTGAATATTAAAAACAAAAGATAAGTAATAAAAAGTTAAAATAAAAATCAAAAATACACTAGCACATGTTGTTGCTTTCCATGGTGTTGTTTTCTATGTTCTCAATATTGAACAGAATTTATCCTCCACTCTAAAAGTTCAAACTTAAAGAAGAAAATTTACAACAGAATGAAGTTTGTTATTAAAGGTTTTGCTATACAAGCAATCCAGAATTATTAGGGATAGAACACTCTACATATATCCAATTTCCAATATGAATGTTTCATTGTAACAGCAGCAGTTAAACAGCCATGTGGAATTTGTCCCTTTTTGTGCCTATAGCCCATATAGAGAGAAATGGACAGAAAAGAAATAATAAACAAAAAGCCCCAAACCAACCAACAAAAAATGCACCCAGAAATGGTAAAACAAGAAAAGAGCAAAAAGGACAAAATAAATTGCATTTCTTTGTGGTTCAATCAAATTAAATACATATATATAAGAAAAATTAAAAATCATGATAAAACAGGACTTTATTTTCCACAGAATTTTTCCTGCTGACTTGCTCAACTCCACCTCAAAGCTAATGCTACTCACTGGGGCCAGGTGTAATATCCCCAGTGTGTTTTCTCCACAAAACAGCAGGATTCCCAGGCTTCCTTGGTCTTTGGTAGGCTCTGGCTGTCGTAGTGCAGCCACTGGTTGTCATCTCTGTCACCAGCCTGGATGCTGGAAGGCTTCAGGCTCCCACCTGATCCAAGAGGAAAATCAAAATTAACATGTATAAAAATGATAAAAATACATATAAAAATTAAAAAGGAGACATACAAATTGTTCTCACAAATTACAAGGTTTTTGGAGAGGAAACAACTTCCAAAAGTGAAAAAAAACCCAAACTGAAAAAATAACAATTATATTACTTCTATACCATATTTACCTATTTGCTTAGAATATTAACAACCAAGAGAAAATAAAAGCTCATGATTCTATGTTTAATTTAACCACAAGGCTTTTAAAAATATTTTAGGATAAAATGTAAGATATGTCTCATATTAAATAAAACATACTTATTTCGTAAGGGCAGATGGGCACTTTCTTGTGTGTTCTCTTAAGCTGCTTAAGAATCCCAGCCACAGCTGAGATGGCCACCTAAAGAAAAGTAAAAAATGAGCATTAATGTATTAATTCCATACATTTCCCCCAGAAGGATGTGGTTCATCATTGCTAAAAAGCCAGTGAAAACTGGAGTGAACCCACAAGGAAATAATTCTGCTTATTTCAGGGGATACAGGACATGAATTACTTTATAGGCCAGAAAACCCTTACTGATAATTTTGTTTTGATAATTTTAATTTAATATTGTTTTAATAATTTTTTGGGGGAAAAGAAGGTTTGTTTTGAGCCTCACTGAGGCAGCAACACAACAAGCGAAACACTTTGAAGTCTCCCTTCAAATAACAAACTGCAGGTGGGAAAAGCAGCCATCTGCAAAAGAAATTCTGCAAAAGAACTCTGAAATAAATAAGGACTCAGCCCATCCCACATCTTCACAGTTTACAGATTTACACATATCACGCTACAGTGCTGCCAAGACTGCCATTTCTTGGATTGGGAATTTTGTACACGTGCGTGGCTGGAAGGAGGAGGAGGGAGTTCCACCTCAGTTTTTGTGCTTTATCTCAGCAAAATCCCATAAGCACCTGATGTAAAGCCCAAAGAGCTGCAGACCCAAAGGAAATCCTTCTCCTGGGCTCACCTTCCGAACCACAATCGCATCGTGGTTGAGACACTGTACAAAGAATTTTATGGCACGGGTGGGCAGGATCCTGTCATCCCTCAGAAGCAGGGACAGGAAGCCAATGCTTATGTGCTCAAACTTCCAGGGCCTGAAAAAAACCACAAATATTCAAAACAGAGTGCAAATACCGAAGTGGTTTTACTCAGAAATTATTACATGTATGAAGATTATGTAAATACATAAATTAATGGCACTGCTGTAAGCAACGAGCTTAACTCATTTTGGGAAACCTCCAGTGTTCTCAGAACACACAGGTGTAAAAACATAAAATACACAGAGTAAAATACCTATAGGGATATTCTTTTAAAAGTTTTTAAGCACAAATATTATGGAAACAATTAGAATCTATTCTGATGTCAGTGTTACGGACAGAACCAGAACTTTTTTAATTAAAAAAATATTTAAAACCTCAGTAACAGGCTAGACTAATTAAGGAAAAAGCTTAACTCCAAGACGTGATGCCTTTATATTAACAAGCAAGCTCCCAGTGCAAATAAAATCACAACCATGGTGACTATCCTCCTGAATATTGATCCATGCAACCACCTCCAATCCACCCCGAAAAAATGCTTTCATGCACAAAAAAGGAGGACTTACAGATTTCTCTGTTCCACACAGTCCAGAAGCATGTTGACCAAATTTTCGTAATTCCTAAGAGAAAGAGAGGGAGTTATCAACCACATGGTACTGAAGAGATCCATTGAAAAACATGCAAAGTTCCTAAATAAAAGGTGTGTGAAGGTGAAAAGGAAGAGGCCAAGAGGAAATAGAAGTGTAGAGAGAAGATGCAGCCCAACAATCCTTGGACATTCGGGATTTTTCAGTTTAGCCACTTTGGATGATGACATTTAATGTGCAGTTCAAGGAAGCTGAACTCACCTCAATGCCTCAGCATTCTTCTCCTTCTGTCGCTGAATTCCCAACTGAATTTCTTCTGATCTCAGAGCAGGGAACTCTGAACTTGGCTGTCCTGACTTCTGCAGCAGAACAGCCACTTCCATGCATTTCTCTGGAACCTGTTGATGGACAGTGCAAAGATTTGAGACTTGAACTCCGAAGTTTTTAATGTCTCTGCTTTGGAATCAGCAGAGTACAGAACTTCCTTGTTGATACAGACAAGCCTGAACACCAAGACACTGGTCACTCACTGCAAAATCCAGTCCAATGGTTTCATACTGCCGATGGATTTTCTCTGCTAGGTCATCAAAGAGTCGGACTATGGATGGTTTTTCCAAGGACATGGCTTTGCTAAGCCCAGAAGAGACAATTGCTGGCCATGTCTGTGCTATACAATCCCAGTCGTGCAGATTGGCCAAGCACACTCCGCTGTGATTCCCAAGAAGACAATATAAGGCACCCTGCGGAATGGAAGATGGAGTTCGGGAAGGTTGAAGCTTGGCTCATCTGTGATATTGACATATGCAGGCACCCACACAGAATAAAAACTCAGTTGCAGCTACCAAATCATTAAAAATGTCCATAAACATTCAGCCTCACTGTCAAATTACTGAAGATTCTGCAGTGAGTCCTCTTCATTTAATGAGATTGGAAGCCCTGCCAATTAATTTATCCACAGACTGGCTGCCTGATTTCTCAGTTATGATAAAGGAGATGATTCACAACTGCTTCACCTTGACTACAGCTTCTCAATTTCCATTCCGTAACTTAAAAATAGGTGCTAACTCACATTTTAGTAATACCTGAGCACACAGGGAACACATTTAAACACAGTATTTCTCTTGAAAATAGATCCAATACAAATAATTTCTTACACCAGTCATGCCTATTAGCCATGAAAATATCAGTCATGCTGATAAACAAGCAAATCCCGCTTTCCCCATTAAAAATTCTCATGTAAAAACACTTTCAAAAGACAGTCACAAAACCAAGTTAATGAGGCAGTACTTTAAACTGCTTCTGAGTGACATCTTGCCGGTCAGGACGCAGGAATTCCAGAACTAAGGGAATGATATCTCTGCAACAGAAATTGTAGGTTCCCAGAGCTGTGAAGAATGCTTGCTGAGCTTTACTTCTGACCTGAAACAAAAAATTTACTAGATAAAAATAGCATTCTCATCCATTTCAGTTATTTATGCATAAGTTTTTACCATGTATTTGTGCACAGAAACAAAATTATTGTTGTTGTTAACACCGCACCCTGCTTATAAAAAACAACTTCTTGTTTCTGGCATTTAGGTTGAGAATAGCTACAAAGTTACAGAAGATGCTTTATGTTGCCAGAAATGAGGTGTTTTTAAGATTATTTGAAAAGCAAACAGCCAGAAGAACAGATTTAGGATGTAGAATCACTTGAAGAGACGAAGGAAATACCCCATAAATCTCAGTTTAAAAGGGGCTACTCCTCACCTGCCCATAAGAACTCGTGGACAAACACAAAAGATCCCTTATCATCTCCTGGTGGGAAGTTTTGTATTCACAGCCTTCCATTGTCAGAGTTCTCAGCTGAATTCATGGGGAGCACAAAGAAAGGACAATTTGTTCTTACATTTCACACATATAAAAACACCAGTGCAGGAATATTGCTATGATGACATTTAGCTAACTATGCAAAGCAGCTTTTCAAGCAAATTAGCGAGGATTGAAGGGGAAGAAATACCTCATGCTGCAGCATAACCCTGTCGATCAGCAAGGCTCTGATGTGCTGCTTCTTTCCTTGAAGCTGTAAAAAAAGGCACCCCTTGGTTTAGATTTCAGTATCAGATCTGCAATTCAGGAACCAAAGCTTCACAAAGCCAAGTCACTGACCCTATTCTCCATTGATTTTTTCACTAGATTGAAGCTTTTCCATCGTGAATCAAACTCATGCTTGTGAGACCCTTGGAACTGCAAAACATCACTGATAATCTGTGGAAAGAAAGAGAGGGTAAGAGTAATTGGTTTGCAAAACAAGTCATCTTGCTTTAAGTTTTACAAATGTAAAGCATACCTTTATTATTAGAAACAAAGACTTGGTATCATCTTCTGAATTATCAAGAATGTAACCTGCAATTGGGAGAAATGAAATCTATAATCTGACAGGAAAAGAGCTTTAATAATTAGCAACAATTTTGTTTCTGCAAAGCTTAACTTTCAGCATTTTAGGCAAAGTAAACAATACGATTTCCTCATCTATAAAATCCTACTGAAGCACAACGTGGTTTTAGTTATAGGAGTGATAAAACTTACGCAGCAATTTCCTTGTAACCCTTGCAATTGTTTCCCTGTAATTCTCCCTGGATAAATCTAAAAGAAAGAAAAACATTTTCTGTTAATAATACAACAGCATAAAAAGCAATTTATTGTGGAGCAGACTATTCAGAACTGGCAGTATGAGCTATTATAAAAATAACCATTTGTTATATCTAAGGACATGGCTCTCATCAGTTTACCACCTCAGATGCTTGGGTTTTATAGGTACACAACCTTCTTTATCTGCCTTGACAGCTGGTTTTATTTCTAAGTTCAGGCAGTTCATTTAGCATATGGGAATTGAGGAACACACAGAGCTCCCATCCCCAGGCAGATTGCTGCAGTAGATCTGTATCTTGTGTATCACTGCTGAAAATAAAACTGTGTGTACACAGAACCCTGTTGCTGGTCATAAAAACCCATTTCTATGAAGAGAAGAACCAAAATTATGGTCTTCAAAGAACCCATTGTTTTTACAGAAAAGAACAAGAACACAACACTTGGAGACTACCTGAACAAACAGGGATCTACTCACCATATTCAACACCAGTGTACAGCTTTGTCTCTTCCAAAGACACCAGACTTGGGACCCTGCATGAAAACAAACTAGTATTACTACACACTACAGAAATAATGAAGTCTGTGTATTTCACTGGCCTTTAATTCATTTTAACAAGTTAAATTTCATGCCAGTCGAACATAGACTTCTGGATTTAGTAACAGTATGTCTTAGTTCTCACATTTATAAATTAACCATCCCTTTAGGGCAGACTTTGTCAGAGGCAGGGACACCATATGCACACCTTGAACCCAGAATTTTGATTTCCCAGTTAACAGAGCCTCATCAGTTCTGTTAAACTGGCAGAAATTTGGTCTCTGTCAAACCTGTGAACACACTCATTGAAACACACATGGTTCCCTGTTGTAGGGAAGGACAGGAGAGTTTGAGTCCTTTCCTGACAAGTGAATTTTCTGTACCTTGGTATTTACTATGGGTGTTCCCCAAAAGCGAGCTTCTAGCAGCAGTTGTGTGACAACAGCAGTAAGAAAGCACTAAAACCCAGCATGAAGGAACATAATCACTGAGAATGTTTGAGATATAAAATAAATGTTACTTACAGATGAGCCACCCTTTCTCCTTTGAGAGGAGGCAGAATGTTCCCAGAGCCAATCAGGCAGTTGTGCACAATGGCAAGAGACTGCTGCACATCATCTCTTAAACAAAGAGGAAAACCTGATTACTAATCTGTTAACTGCTTGAAAATACAAAAATGACAAAACACATCTTTTTTGTGAAGTTTTATGGAAATTTCTTCTTTAGTTGCATCAGTTCTAAACACAGGATGAAGCACTGCAGAAGTCAAGTCAGGTTTTTTTGAGATGTCCTAATTTGTTTACAAACCCCAGTATTTAACTTCATTTTCTGGAAAACATGGGAGACTTTGTATTTCAAAGCTGTGCAGGTAAGATAAACTAACATGAAAATTGCTTTGAAGAATTTTATCTAAATCTCAGATAAAACCTATGAAATAACTCCTTAACCCCAAGGCCAAGACAATTCCTTCCCTCCATGGGGAGGATGAGGGAATACTTTAAGTGTGAATATTTTACAGTCTGAAGATAAATTAAAATACAAAATGTGAGCAACTTCTTTCCTGTGTTACTTTAAGGAAATCTTGATGTTATCTCAGCTGAAGTAGGAGCTTTAAAAATCTTAAAATAACATCAAAGTGCAACATGATAGTATTTTCCTCTCAATTTTTGTACTGCCTGTGTGACTGGAACACTAGAAATGGATACGTGCACCTTCTTCATCCTACCTGGACATTTCCAGCTCTCCAAGTGCATAGAGCTCCAGCCTGGTGAGCTCAGGCTGCAGGAACGTATCCAGCAAATAAAAAGCAAAGCTAATTTCCTCTGATGAAGGAACATGCCACTGGATGTCCAAGTTCCACAGGTCACCTGGTTTACCCCAGTCCTGCAGCAAATAAAGATGTTTCTTACTAATCAAGCTATTTGAAGTGTGTTCTTAAAAAACCAGCATTTAATATTGTTTACAAAGCCCCAAACACATGTGAACTAACTACTGCTATAAAGTAAAGTAGTTATCCTATCAACTCCAGGAAAAACACCACCACCATAAAATCAAACAGAAATCCCAATCGTATGTATGTCTGCACATCTCTAGAAAATAACACATATCTGGAAGCACTAAAAGGAAAAGGACTTCACGGGTCTAACTTAAATATAACTTAACTATTCCTTTGACTGGATATAAATTCAGGCACATTCTTAAGCACAACTCAGACTTTTCATAGTCCCATAGCCAACAGCAAAGTCATTGTGAATTTTTTCACTTTCAGAACAGGAATTTAAAATAATTGTGTGATTGTTGATTTTTTGGGGGGTTGTTGATTTGTTTGTTTTGCTGGGGGCTTTTGGTGTTTGGCATTTAGGATATCTTTGTTTGTTTTTAAATGATTAACTGGCCCAAATGGATGTCCCCATCAGTTACAAAACTGGGCTAGCTTTCAGTAACGAGATTATCTGCAATTGGGAATTATGTAAAAATAGCACTTTTCAGCAAAATGCAGTTGTATATTGAAACAGGCCAGCTGAAAATTGCTGCCTTCAAAGTGGAATATTCATAAATTGACCTCAAAGTCTTAACAGCACAGCAGTACTTGACTTCTGACAGTTTCAGTAACTTTTAATCTTGCCACTTCTGCTTTCATTTTATCTCAAGCTCATGGTAAAATAATTATTTGTCATTCTGCTGACCTGTAAAGCACCACGTCTCCTTGCTGTGTATTACCTTATTGTAGTCATGCAATCATGGTAAAAAACACACATCACAAACCACTAGTAAGTCATATAAAACTACTCGAACTATAAAACTACTCCAACAACAGTCAGATATTTTTGCTATCAATATACTTTAAATTAATTGTCATTTATTCTATATTTCAAAGCCCAAAGCATCACTTTCCATTGCTGCTACCACCATCCAGAAATCTCCAAATAAAACCACAGAGCACACAACTGCTTAAAAAAAAACCAACACAAAAACAAAACAAAAAAAAAAAACCAAAAAAAAAAAACAAAAACCCCAAAAAACAACAAAAAAGTCAAATCCTCTAATCCTAAATAAATGAAAATCCTTGCCTTGATAGGAAAGTATTCAGAAAGAGGCTTGTCAAAGCCACCTGGCACACTGCAGTACTCTGTGGGGTAGATAAGTGTAGCAGAACGAAGAAGATGGTGCAGTAGGTTACAAGACAGAATGTAACCCTGCTTACAGGTTAAGTGTAGCGTGCGCTGCAGTATCTTCCCAAACTGCTCCCTGTACAGTAGCAGCTTCTTGCCATCCACTCGAGTGATCTGGGGGTACAGAGAGACATTGCAAACATCAGTCTGGTCCTGCAGGGCTGGACAGGGTCACACTGCTCAGCCCAGCTGGGCCAGGCTCCATTCTCCAGCTCACACTGAACTTGCACATGAACTGATACTTCCACAAGCTGCTGGAAAAGTTTCAGTGATGCCATCTGCTTGACCCCATCCTGAATTTTTTAGAAATACTCCTGCATTTTCTTAAATTAAATTAAAAATATTTCTATTTACCAAAAGCTTCTTATGTTTCTCCCTGCATTGCTCCCTCTTCTTTCACTCCCCCTCAGTAACCGCTCTAATTTTACTCCACATGCAACACTGCGTTCATTTCCTTCAAACAACAGCCACTCACGTTGCATTCAAAATTAGGTAAAAACCAGAAGCTCTCCAGTGCCATTCATACAACATTTACATTGCTTTAATAGAAGTTTATTTTTTTCTCCTTTCAGAGGCATTAAGCAGGATGCAGTGACACACAAGCACGAGAAAGAACATTTTTGGGAATACCTCTGATAAAAGCTGAAGATTCCAGAGCAGCTCCTTATCTAGTTCTTCATCATGTAATACATCATCATCTAGAAGAACAAGGGATAAGCACTGCTGTCATCACACTGCAGCCAAGTTTTCCAAATAAGCTGCATCAGAATCCAGATGCTTCCATCCCAAAATCTGACTCCCAACCCTCCAAGCAACACTGCACCCATGTCCAGCTGGAAGCCACTTTAGCCAATGCACTATCCTGAAATTGAGCAATGTCTGGAGACATTTCAAACCACGACATTTTTAAGGAATCAAGGTCTTGCAACCTGACAGATTTGGCCTTGAAACTACACAATTGTAACTTCAGGCTTTTTAGAGAGAATAATGGATTTGTCTGTTCCTGAAATGAACTTGTGGAAAACACCCAGAAATTTTAGATACTCTATTCATGCTTAACGAAAATCAGCCCAAAAACAAGCCAGTAACACTGAAAATGTTAGAAACTTACTGCCTGTGAGGTGAGTTATGACGTTGCAGCAATGTGGTACAAAAAGCTTCAAGGACTCCTCAGGGCGGCACTGCAAACAGCACCACAAAAAGTTCATTTTAAAACAACATATCTGAGGGAACTCAGCACACACACTAATAAACATCTAAGACTAGATTGCATGCCAACTCCAATTCAACCTACAGTCAGGCTGGCTTCATGATTCTCAGTCAATAAAACCTAAACTTAACATAAATGCAAGATAAATACTGCATGAATTATTGCTGAATATATATCCTGAAATATTGCTATGTGCAACCAGCCAATTTTAGAAGACAAAATATTAAGAGCCACCTGTATTGACATGAAAAAAAAATAGATATTACACAGGAAAAAGCAGCAGCATTAGCTATTTCTTTTTCAGAGAGGGAGTGAAGTTAAGAGGATTTTCTCTCACTTTTACTGCAGCTCGGCACATATCGGCAACCATTCGACCAGCAACTCTTGTCTCAAATATATTTGAAACAGCAAAGTTAAAAACCTTCTCCAAGGCAACCTAAAAATGAGTACAAAAAGATGGAGGTTACTTCTTAAAAAAAAACCAAAACAAATTAGGTATCCCAAAATGTTTGATGTTACACAGAAGGCACAATCTCTACATAACCCTGTGTTCTTTTAAAACAGAAACCACCATTGATTCACATGGAAAAAAAAATCAGAATAGAGAGACAGAGAAAGCAGCTCTGTGGAAAGCCTGAAATGTTCTCTTTGGGAAGAGAGGAGGTGGATAACTCTTGATGACTAATATAAGTTTAGGGTGATTCTGAAAAACTACACAGAAAATGTTTTCCAGGAATAAGCCACAGGCTGATGACAAGAAAACTTATTCCATGTGTCACAATAAAGGAAAGCCAAGACATCCCTTAGTTAACAAATAAATAGGGAATTAAGTAGCAACTATTTAAGTAATTTTAAAGCAGGTCATTTCCGCCCAACACCTTGCAAGGCAAGCTCAGCTATATAAAACGTAGATCCCATGAATATTTTAATAATGGACAAACAGGAAAAATACAAATTAAATACTTAACAACAACGAAAAATTAACTTAAGACTTGCATTTACCAAAGGATTCCAAACAAAAATCGTACCCAAGTACCAATGTTCAAAATGTACAAAACATGACATCTCCAAGTACATATTTATTTAAACAGAAATATGGTAACCCCAACTCCAGGGAAAGAAGTTGTCCATGAAATAACCTGGATTCTCCACCCTCTCCCTCGGAGTTATTTTAATCTAGGTAATTTTTCTGATCACATTAACCACACAGCTCCTTGAACAGCCTCTTTGGCCCAATTGAAGAAGTGGCAGGGAGGGGGAAAGAAAAGAAAAGCAGGGGATTGGGTGGGTCAGCACTATCAAGACATGAAAATCCACAGCCTAAACTGATACAGGGATAAAATAAACTGTTGGAATGATTTCTTCTTGTGTTTATCATCAGTTTGCAAGAGAGCTCTGTAGGAATGTAGATAAAATCATGAACCAAACTGATATGAATTCAAGCTGCCCCCTCAGCCCTTTCCTTGGTTAAATGTGGAAGTTCACATTCACAAAAGAAAGAAGAATTTGAACGCACCAGTTGTTGTCAACCCCAAATTAAGTTTCCTAAAAGAGATGAAAAGCCCACGTTCTACATACCTTAAAGATATCCTTTGAGCACTGGGTAAGGATTGTACTGAAAGTAGAAGAGAGACCCAGTTCCACCAGACTCTCCAAATGAGTCATTTTCTCTGTTTCAGTCTCCTCTCTGGTTTGTTCTAATGTGCTGCTCTCTATAAGTCCAAAACATCTACACAAATAAACCCAGTAAGTGCAGGGTTAGTAAGTGAAACTAGAAAGTTTTATAAAGTTCTTCATCCCAAGCTTTCCTCCATCCTTAGCTCACTCACCTATCCATAAACTGCAGCACAAAATCCTCAAATTCAGCAGACGCAGAGCACAATTCTCTCTCCACCTAGTTTTCCAACAAAGGAAACATGCAAGGTTGGCTTTTATTAAGGAAACAAAGTTTATTTCCTATATTAACTATTTCCAATGTCCAAGTGAGAACATCCTCCAGTGCATTTCCCACCATACAGACTCAAGTGCTCCATGAAGTTGTTAGTACATGTTCCTAACACTGTCCTGTCCCAAATTCCTGGCCTGGATGTGTATCCAAATAACCCCTCTGGTGAAATCAGGTCTGCCTCCATGGATACAACCTTTGGCCTCACCACTGATCCTCCTTTGCAGCAGGAGGTCAGTGAGTGCCAGGGGTGCTGCCAGACCTGCTCTCCTGGCAGAGATTTACATTAAATATTCACTGAACAAACTCCTCTTTATTTTTGATACTGCAGCTCCGGAGCAATTAAATTCACCTCTTAATTTGGACAACCTCCAGCTCTCTGAGCTACGAAGTGTCCCAGGAGCAAACAGGTGTGGTGATAAGGAGGATAAGACTCACTGTCTAATGCAGTTACTGTCTCTTGACTGGAAGAGATTAACAAGTATCTGGAGGGAAAGCAATAGAATCTCAATCAAGGAAGGGAAGCAGGACTTTAAAGAGAAGCTTTAAAGCTTCTACTACTTTAGGAAGTAAACAGCCCTGAAAAATGAAGAAAAAAACCCCATCTAATGTACTAATTTTAAATAACTACAGAGTCCAACGTCCTCCTCAAGGCAGGGAAAGCTCCGAGTCAAATGACACCACACAGGGCCCTGAGCAATTTGGGTTTGACATAAAAACACTAAACTGCCTGAATTGAACATCCTCTACAACAAGTTGTGACTAAGAACCATTGCTAAAGCCTATCTGCACTCTGGTATCAGCTCCACTGATAGAAACAAACAGGATTCATATCTCTGCATGCACTGCTAGAAATTAAACAAAAACCAGGTTACAGATTTGTTTTTATATCAACCCAGGACTCTTACCACTGAAAGATCATCTCTTTCTTGCAGTACAGATGAACAATCTACTAAAGGCACCAGAGTAGAAAATGTTGCAATGAACTGGAATGTAATCTGTTGAGAGAGGTACAAACATCTCTTGAATGAGTGTTATTGTATCAACACATTTAAAAGCTTTTACAGTTAAGGTATAGGACCTAAAGAAAATTATACTAAAAAAAAACAAACTCAGAGCTCAATTCTTCCACCCTAAAACTTCAACAGCTATTTCAGTTTTCTAAGTAACACAGCCATTATTCTGTGCTGAACTTCAAAGCTACAAAACCCCAGTATTTACATTGTTGTAAGTCAATTAATATGTATGTCTGAAAACATGGACTTTCATAACCATATAATGAAAACCTAGTGATAAAGGGCTTCCTTTTGATCTTAAAAGACTACTAATATTTGCTAGGAGCTGTGGAGAAGCTATTTAATTCTGTATTTAAGAACAGCCCAAAAAGTCAGTACAATGCTTATCACAACCACTTTGCACTGTTAAATGAACCAAAGAGGCTTGTAGTATTGAATTTTTAGGAATAAAATTGTGCAGAAAAAAAAAAAAGGCTGATAAATTCTGGACACAGGATTTACCTGCTTTCAGAAAAATCTAAAAATATTTCTGTATAAAATGTAATATTAGTTAGTTGGCTGGTTATCTTCTAAAAAAAAGGCAATATTTTTACACTCACCATACACTTGCTGAAGTCATTTGGGTCCACCCCAGGCAAGGCTCTCATCAGCAGAGGTAGCATGTGTGTGGGACCCTCAGGAAACCACTTCCCCCCAGACACTAGGCTCCGAGCTACTCCAATGACACAGCTCAGGGTAGCTGTGAGCTGATGAGGCTCTGTCAGGGTCTCAAGTGCAGGATATGTTCTGTAAAATGGGACGCAGTCAGATTGGTAACAGTAATGTTTCTAAAGCCTTCAAAGAAAATAGAAGTGGACTGCACATGATATTTTCTGCATTAAAGACAAAAAAAAAAATTAATGTTTCCAAAATTGTTTTCTCATCATTTTCCAAAAGATTTAATATTGTTATGTTACAATGCTCCTTCCATTGGATCAGTGCTATCCACCACCAGTTCAGGATTAAAGACCTCCTGAGCAGCTGCAGCACAGGAATTAAGGGCTGTCTGTGCTCTAGTATCCAAAGCTACCATGATTTCCCTGTTTGGACTTGAAGGCAATGCCAGCTCTAAGGTTCTTGTAGCAAACATGAAAACGTGCCTTGGCTGCCTCTAAGGAGAGAAGGGACCTCTTACTTCATGTTACATTAAAGTCCAGACCTCTTCATCAAAACCTGGGAAGTTACTGTGATTTTTAAACCTTTTTTTTTTTAAACACTTAATACTTTTTAAGCAAACTACATAACACTTCCTGTTGTTACCAACAGCCTCCAGTTCAGACAGGAGTCACGGTGTTACCCCTGCCCTACGTCACTTCGAGCACAGCTCACCCAAATAACCTGGAGCTGCAGCCAAGCCAAACATTCCAGGGATAGTTTGAACTACAGAGCAGATGTTGGGTCTGCTTTCAGAACAGGAAGGGGCAGCCCAGCCCTACCCAGAGCTGCTGTCCTGCTTGGAACTGCCGGGCTTGGGATGTTTTGTAGAAGAGTGGATTTTTTTTCAAACAGCTGAGTCAGGGAGGTGTGGAACAGGGAAAGAGCTCTTCAATTAAACTTATTCCTCTGCTGTTTTGTTAAAGTACAAAAGGTTGCATAGGGAACAGGGATGGGGGCTAGGGGGAAAGCTTTCAGTGGAGCAAGAAGGAGCACCATTTTTCTTTGGGAATTTCAAGCATCAAGGCATTAGATACTTGGTACAAACCAAGTATTTCACTGGGACACATGGTCTGGCAATTACAAAGTCAGCAATGCCAGTGATTCTAAACAACCTGCATGTAACATACTGTGAACCAAACAGAAATATAAAATATATGCTCATTGCTACACAATCATCCTCTTTTCTCAATCTACCAGGAGGCTTATGAGTAAAGGATACAAAGTTGCTTTTCAACGGATCCACCCACTGTCTGATACAAAATGCTCCCGGAAATGCAAGCCACCTGAGGACTGCCTACCCTAAAGCACACAAGCTATCAACAGCTCCCAGAACTATGCCACTTGCCAGGTGTTTAAAAAAAAACGAAAACCAAACAACAAAACAAATCAAATTAATCAAAAAATTGAGTTCTCCCTTGCTCCCATTCTGACTCAGGTGATTGCTCAGGAGGGTGTATCAGCAGCTCCTCTCACTGCAGGCATTCATTCACAGCAAGCAATTCATTTATTATTTAATATGACTACTTTTCCTATTTATTTCTTTGGAAGGGCACACAGATGTTGCAATATTCCTCCAAAACTTACTTCTCAAGTACAGGTGGAATTACTAATTCAGGACGCATCAGTGCAAGGTTCTGCAGGGCTTGGGCAGCCTCCAGGCTTCCAGTTTTGCTGAACATTGCCAGGAGAACAGGCTGGATGATGCACTGCACAAAGTCTGTCACATCCTGGTCTGTGAGTTTGTGGCTCTCGGGGACAGGAGTTAACCAGGTCACCTTCTTGTAGCGCTCGCGGTGCAGCCTCCTCACCACACTGCTGGGCAACCTCTGGAGTAGCTTCATCAGTTTGTTCTGGGAACAGACCAGAAATGCTGGTCAGTGGCTTGGCAGCAGCACAACCTGAGCTGCTCAGGGTACAACAAAAAAAGAGTAAAGCGAGATGTTTGAATTACACAGTCACAATAAGGGAACACCCAGAAGAGCTCTAAAGTATGATGCTCACAATTTGTCGCTAAACTTAATTTCCCAAAATATCAGTAATGGTGCTGCCAGCACTGTGCCTTACGATGTAAAGAGTCATGAAAAACACATAAAAATTATACAGTCAAGAATCAAGATTATTTATGTAATTAGGACATCTTTGGGAGCATTCTCTGTACATTCACTTGTAAGCAAATATCCTGTTCAAGAACAAGGTCCTTTGGCACTGCTGTGATCAGCCTTGCTGTTTTAATCTCTATTTTCCACCAGCTATCACAGGGAGATTCTTACATTCTTTAACAGAAGATTCCTCTAGTTAGACAATCAAAAATTTATGTTTCAAACTAGAAATTACAATGCACTACAAATTACAAACAATGCATTAAAAATCCTTTTTGCTTTGTTTAATGGAATCACAGAACGGTTTGGGTTGAAAGCAACCTCAAAGCTCAGTTCCAAGCCCCTGCCATGGGCAGGGACATCTTCCACTAGATCAAGTTGCCCCAAGGCCCATCCTAGATATTCATAACTTGGAGACAGTAGGTCAATAAGAAAAGAGCGACATCACACAGGTAATACTTCTGGTGTGTGTCAGCCTCATTTCAAGTGCCAACCTCTTTCTTGGCTATATCCAAATTAGATGAATTGTTTTGGACCTCTGCAGTGACATGAAAAAAGGAGTATGGTTTGAATGACAGTGCAATCGTGGATCTTGATAATCCAAGGCTCCACGCACCACACATCAACAGACAATCTGGAGCACGCAGGGCTGACAGGATGAAATCCCAGCCAAAGTTCTTGTCTTGACACCCAAACCACTTGACTCACCAGCCAGCGCCCGTTATTTGAGGGATGGTAAAAAGAGGCAATGCCATTGAACAAGCCAGACAAGTGCTTCTGCACCAGCTTACTTGGTCCACCCTGAAACAAATCAACCACAGAACTTTGTCACACAGACCAAGATAAAACGAACAGGTAACAGCAGCACAAGGCACAGGTGTGTTCTCCCCACAGTAAGACCTCAAAGCAGCAAATCACATTTCATCCTCAGCTCAGCACTAAGAGCAAACTGTCTCCATTCCATCTGCCAAGGTTCACACTAAAACAGGTGCCTGTTCCTTCCCAAACGCCACAGGCAACAGCTGTGACACAAACCCTTCCAGCCTCATTCCACACTGGAATAATTTGGGCAAAAAAGCCCAAAACCACACTTCTGCAATGAGCTCAGCAGAACAAATATTCATCTTAAATATGTATTTAAAGCTTTGCATTCATTTTTGTTTCATTTTATGAAGTAGTTACTCACCATCATGGCTGTGATCCACATGACTGCATGTCCTACATCATAAGCATTTGTTAAGAATCTTGGAACAACCACCTGATTGCTTCCCACTGGCAGATTTAAACTCCTCAAAATCCTAGTAAAAATCTGACAGGAAGAAAAACAAACATTGACATAAATTAATTTTCTAATCCAAAGGTGTTTTAAAATAAACAAACCCATGAAGCAAGGTAAGTAAGGCATATCATGAAAGAGGCATTGTTACCTTTGGTACATATGGATCCCAGTCTATGTACCCAATGTTGTCAGTGGCCAAGCGAGCAAAAAGATTGACTAGATGCTGAAAATAACCAGAAAAAAAAAGGAACATTCATTAGAATATATTGAGAATTAAAGATGCAAAGCCCTCCAGCTACTTCACATACACAAGATAAAAGCTACCCAGGGAACTAAAAGCACTTGGGAAGGGAGATTTCATTTCATCAGAACCACCAAGACATGTTTCACTTCTATAGCATTTATGCAGAGACATGGAAGAAAATTCCACCAACTCATCCATCTATTTTTCCCAATATTTAGCTGTTTAGGACAATTAGTTCCTGCAGGATTCATGCTACTCAGTGTGTGCTGCTGGCTGTCACATTTGTGTGCTTTGGTTTAAACCCATCAGTGGCTTGTAAAGGTCACAGGCATCAGCTGTCAGCTGAGAGGGGAGTCTGTGACTGCCCATGAAGAATTAGACACTCCATCACCAGAAGACAGTCCAAGGAGTCCAAAAGGGAACTGGAAGATGTCCTCAGGAAAAACAATTATCAGGATTGAACCAAAAAAAAGGAGATGAAGTCTCACTCTTGTACCCTGATGATGAAAAGCACATCACCCACCAACTCTGCTTTTAGGAGCTTCTCCAAATCAGGAAAGATCTGCCAGGCTCTCGATGCTTCTATCAGTATTTTGAAGCAATGACAAAGCCAAAAGGAAGGGCCTTAAATAATCCTGCCTAATTCTGAGACAGATAGCCCAGAGGAATAGGTTATTTCTCAGGCTGAAGGCTATGACAGCTTCTGCGAACCCCCAAGTTCAATTCAGGATATCAGACACAGCCTGAAGACAAGGGTTACATTTTCTTTAATGATCTGCCTTTTTCATTTGGTATGAGGAAATACCCACTGAAAAAAATCCTTACTGTGCACACAAGGAATTGATTCCACAGCTCCCCTTCAAACAGCAAGTCTCATTCCTGCAAAAGCAAGCTGAGGAAAAGCTTGCAGCATACACAGGCTTAAACTGGATTGCAGAGTCAGAACCCATGTGTCTAATTATCTGCATCCCAGCCCGATGGAATGAACCTGACTTTAGGAAGTGGACATGACAGAAAAGCAAACAAGAAGTGAAAGCTTTGGGGGAAAAAGCAAGCAAACTGTCAGAATACAGCAGAAAAGGGGAAAAAAATATCAGAGACAACTTGTGAAAGAATGCTGATAATTATTTGTTACACAGTTTGTCAGAAACAAACTAAATGGTGATATTCAAGTGCAGGCTGTCACAGTTCTGTCAGAAGGAATAGAGAGAATTAGGGGTTTTTTTTGCAGGGGGAAACCATCAGAAAAACGCAAAAGCGAACGCAGAATCTCAAAACCAGCTTTGGCATCACCAGCATTTGAATCTGGACAACTGCCAAGTGCTGGGCCCAAGGCTGCCTCCCTGGACTTGTGATGGAAGGCAGGAAGACCACGAAGGAATGTGCAACCACTGCGATTTGGAAATCAGCTTTCCCCTCAGACACAGAGAAGTTCTCCTTGTGTATCCAGGCAGGAGATTAGTAAAAAGAGCCAGATGGCCAATGAGCTTATGTTCATACTGAGCAGGGAAAAAAACTGGGGAAAAGCCAAGTTTCACTGCAGCAAAGCCAAGGCACAGCTCAGCTGACACCAGCAGCACCTGAGCTGCTGCTGGGGCTGCCTCCAGAAGGAGGTTTTTATTTCCCAGCTTTGGATCTCCTCACATGAGACACACAGCAGGGGCACACGGGTACATGGCAGTCTATGTGCCTTGGAAGATACAGCCCAAGGGAATTTTTGGCCAAGGGGAGTACAGGTTCTTTACTGTATCTCAAAGTCGACAGCAGCTCATTGCAGTGAAGACAAAACGTCACCACTCAAAATTAGGGACCACCCAAGATGTATTAAAAGACAGGACAGAAGTGTAATTTCTAGAAATGACAACTGTACTTTGCATAATTCCAAGTATTAGCTGGCAGTCTGGAAAATGCCAGCATTCCCAAGTCTGGAATGAAAAGCTGCCTGAGCTGGCCATTAGACAATGTTCACCAAGCACATCATCAGCCTCATTTATTTAGACAGTAATTGCTTGCTAACAATAATGAAATTATTGTCTCTGCTTTCTTGTACTAGTTAAAGCAGAAGGGAAAAAATCCATTATATGATTGTTTGGCTTCAATTTCTTGCAAGCACATTGCAGGAATATTTAAATGAAGATTTATTTCAGTGTAAGTGAAAAGCAAATACTCACCCCTTCCCACTGGGGAAGATTTTGAACAGACACCCAAAGGCCTATAAATTCATCAAACCAAAGCCTGAAAGAAAACAGAGGCAAAATTATTTTAACACTGAGAAAGCAGCTCCCTCACTGAATATTTATCCCTCACTTTGCCAGGTGGTTGCAGGAATTCACCTGTCCCTAAATTCATTCAGCAAGAATAGGGATCATCACTTTTATCAATTTGCTGCTCACAGCATATTCCCAAGTCTGACTTTTAGTCCTTGCTTTTTTTCTTTATTTCTCTTCTGACTCTTTTTTGACCCCTTTCACACAACTGTCTCTCTGGGAGTTTCCTCATCTACCTCAGCTCTGCCATCCCAGGAAGGTAAACCAGATAAAAACAAATGGCACTTCATCTCCCTCTGCCTTGCACTGTGAAATTTGTTCCCCTTTGATCAGTGGTCACAAGTGTCATTAGCTCCTTCTCTTGAATTCACCTGAGGCCAAGGATGCAAACCCTCCACACCAGTCCCTGACTTAAATGCACCTTTACAAACTCCACTAAACTCAATTTAGTTTGATTTGCTGTGTGCTTTACTCACTAGGGAGAGGGACTAGATTTCTGCAGGTTACAAAGAAGCAGGTTGAGTTTTTCTGTCCTGAACTCCTGCCAAAAACACTGCTGAAAGCCCCCAGTGGCTTCAAATCATCCTGTAAAAGATGATTCCTTGCATTTGGAACAGAGCACTCTTCAGTGACACCTACTTGAAACCCTTGTGGTGAAGTTCAGGGGGAAGGGTGGTGGGCAGGAAGAGCTCAAAGTAGGTAATGGCCTTCTGCATGGTCACATCAAAGGGACACATCAAAGGCCTCCACTCGTCCAGCATTTCCGCAGTGGCAGCTTCTGGGAAATACCTGAAAACAAAGAAACCATTGAATATACACAGACTTGGCTTTAAAGTTTGGCTCTTTTTAAGCATATTGACAACAAGCTTTAATTTGTCATATATGTTCACTTTAGAATAAAACCATGTGCTCAGGGGGCATAGCAGGCAGCCCTCACCTCCAAAAACCTTCACAAAACAGAGGTAAATCAAGGACATTGTGGTGCATCATTTTAAGAGCATCAATTAAAAAGATTCTTGTCTTGTTGAACCAGAGAAGAATCTGTACAATGCAAATTCCACTGTGAAGGGTGGTCCAAATCCAACAACTATTACTCACTTTTGATGCAATATTAAAAAAAAAAATCACTTCAGGCACTAGGATTATTTATAGAAACATTACAGGAATGCTGGTGATTTAATTTCTTTTAAAACACACTAAGTATGCATGCAATACAGTATTTAAAATGCATATTAGATACATTTTTTTTATACAACAGAACTATTGCAACCAAGGCTGTTAAAAAGGAAAAAGAAACCCCACAATAGTCTCTACCCTCCACTCCTAACTTTTAAACAGTAGCCAAGCAATGGCAGGTGGAGTGGGGTCTTTTAAACACTTTTCCCCTCCTTCCTAAATTAATATGAAAGATACAAAAAAAAAACAAAACAAAAACAAAAACAAAAACAAAAAAAAAAACAAAACAAAACAAAAAAAAAAAAAAAAAAAAAAAAAAAAAAACAAAACAAAAAAAAAAACAACAACCACCCAAGAAAAAAACCCCACTTACGGTCTGCAGCTCTTCACCAGTGTTTTCAGAACACTTTCAACAGAACTGAAATGAGAAAAGGAAATGTTAGGAATAACATATTACTAAATTTCAGAGACAGCATAAAATAAATAACCATTTGCTGACCTTTCCCTCCAGAGCTTAAGGTAATGTTGATGCAATTAGATGTCTTCGAACACACATTAGCTAACTGCCTTCTCCACAGACCTAACTGTAACAATTAAAATTGCTCTGCTCAACTCCTGGTCCTATTTTTTATATACTACTCTGGTATTTCCTGCATTTAAGTGAACAATTACTATAATTTCATGGAAGTAACATCCTGCATTTTGTCCACGAACAACCAGCAAAGTGACTTCTGGGGGAGACGAAAACACAGAAAAATGGGTTTGTGCAATTCATGAATATTTGTAAGATAAATAAAGGCAACTTGTTGGTTTTAGGCTTCGAAGACCATATTTGTCCTTTTCAATGTGGTTTTGAGCTTTGTCCAGTGGTTCAAAGAAGAAATGAATTGTCTGCAAATCAAGGGTTATTTCACTGGAGTCCCTCCCAAGTAACAACTGATTTTAGAAGTGCTTTCATCCACAGCAAGAACACTTATTTGGGAATCATTTCAAGACCTATTGTCACCGGATGCCATCAAACCTTTAAAAAGGCTAAATCTCAGAATAAACTCAAAGAATAAAAGGGAGGGGGAGCAGAGAGTGATCAACCAACGCAAGCACAAAGGTAGTAAATTGTCACATTCTTCAAACCTTCCATGTATTACATAACCACCTCAAAATTAACTTGCACTTTAACCCAAAAACCTTCCCTGAACAAAAAAAAACCAAAAAAAACCAAAAAAACAAAACAAAACAAAAAACTTCTGGCAGAACAAATTCTTACATATTTTAGATATGCTTTCTCTAGAAATAGAAATATTGCACACTTTTCATTCATCATCCCAAAAGTATGTTAAGCAATGCTTTTCTGCTCAGAAAAAGATGATGCAAATGTATCACCTTTAGAATTTTACCAAGATCAACTAATTTTGAGACACACAAATACTGAACGTGCACTATTGTCTCTCCGGTCCTACATGAAATAAGCTGACTCCAGGAGTTTACAGTGAGTAGAAATAAAAAAAAAAATGGAAAAATCACTAATTCCCTTCAACACTCAATACAAGCCAGCAAAAGCCTACTCAGCCCTCAGAGCACTGCTTTAGTCAAGCAGTGCCCTAGAAGATGCAAAATTATGTACATTTTATGCAGCAGTGACAAAGGCAACTCAAGACCTCTCCCAGAAAGAAAATTTCAAGCTAACCGACTCTAAAATGTGGAAAGGCCAACCAGCCATTAAACAAAAATAAAACCAAACTCTGCAGGAAGCTTAGGAAGATCCTGGGTTCAAGTGAATATTGTCCTTGAAGGAGTTAGAAAAAAGATAACAGTTGTTCCAAGAGCAGATAAATAAAGCATGAACCAGCACATTCCTTAAGAGCATTAAAAATTCACATGATAAATGTTTGGGTGACAAAAACAAACAAGCTCTCCCCAGACTATCACTCCACTCAAGTCAGCTCTCACTAAGGAAAACCTGAAGGACAGAAATTTTAACAAACACTGTGGCCAGAGATAACAAATCTTTAAAATTAACGAGTTTTTAGTCAGATCTCAGCATCTGTCAGTGTGAGAGAACTAAGGAGAAAGATTGGGATGTTCTTTCCTCTCTTTTGGTTACAAATTTAGGAAGCCAGAAAACAAAAAGCAACAGCAAGACAATTTTTTACCCAAGGGACTTCCATTCAAGACAGTGTTCAAGTACAGCCCTGCTACAGGAGACATCCTGGAATATTTCCATTAGGGGACTGTTAAGAAAGGACAGGACAATGCAGCTGGGGAGACACATTAAAGAACACCCAACACCACTTTTAACACCTATCACTGTTTCTTTATTGGCACTACAGAGTTATTTTTCTCCTTAGGAAAGGGCATGATGATACTGATTTGCAAAAATTTTTCCCTGCATTTACACAGAGAAACATGTTTCAGTTAAAATTATTAACACATAAAATGAGAGAGCTGACTATTATATTATTAAAAAGCAGTAAGACAAATTTCAGTTTTTTCAGGAGAAGGCGTGAAGGTAAAGTCTCATCCTGAAGTGGACACTCCACCACTTAATTTAATTTAAGACAACAGAAAGAGCAACCAGCTACAGTTTCACAAATTATTTTAGTGACCTCCTAGCTAGAGAGTGTGCCATCTCTCACTGGATTAGTACAACTAAGCCCTTGTTTCTAAAAAAAAAAACTAAACAAAGCTAACCCCACTGCAATCCCACTGACACTTCCACTAGTTTTCTGCATTTATAATACACTGAAACTCCTGAGACTGTTTCCCTACAAAAATTCCCAGTGAACTCTCGACACAGAAGCTCTTCACAGTCCCAAGGTTGTTGCTGGGTAGATTTTCCAGAAGCCATTACTTCACTGCTAAAGCACTTTACATAATTTCATTGGATTTAAGAGGAAGGTACCTTCACTCTGTAACATGCTCCTGTTCCAACCGTGGTTTTATCCACAATCACACACAACAATTGCTCCAATGGAAAATTTAGCTCTCATTTAAACCCCTGAAATATATTTGCTGGTTAAATTAGTGAGAACAGAGCCCTGAAGAGCCACTCCACACACTCTGCCTTGGTCCCCAATTAGCAAGGTTTACATCCAGTGCGACATTCTCATAACCAGTGGTGTCAGGTTAACATTGGCCTTCCAAATACAATTATTTATGCAGAGAATTCCACCTGTGTGACAGTGTTACAGTCCAATCAAATATGCAGAAGGGACATTGGCCAGAGATCAACCAAAACAACATGAAAAAAACAAACAAACAAACAAACCAACCAAAAAACCAAACAAACAAACAAACAAAAAACCCACACAAAAAAACCCCCACAACAACAACAAAAAAATCATTCTTAAAATCATTCTTACCACCTATGTAATACATTAAGCACAAATGTTTTAGGTGAAGACCAGCCTGGTTGATATGAACTGAATGTAAACAAAAATAAAATTCAATTAAAACAGGAGATAAATTAAACAGCTACAAATCAGCTTTTAAAACCCTGACTTCCACCAAAAAGATACCCCTCAAAAAAGGAATGAGCACTGTATGAGAAGGAATCGCACTGCATGGAGTGTCTGACATGGAACAAAGTTAATAAAAGCTGAATGCTTTAGTCAGATCATCACGACAGAAATCTTCCTTCCTGCTTAACCTCCTTTATTTTCCTGGAAAAGTTCCCTCCCCAGTACACAGTGAACAGTTACTCAAGACCATCCCCCCAGAGCAAGGTGTGCAAGTACAAAAATAAAAAAATAAAATAAACCAAGGAAGGCTCTGCTCTTTCATATTTTACCTACAATTACCTAAATAATTCAATTTAGCAAACTGATCTTTTTCCAGGTACACAGCCACAAGAGAAATTTAGCCTGAAATGCTCCATATATTTCCTGTTCATGTTCCTTATCAGCAATAGGATCTTCCCCTCAGGAATCAGTGGCAATACTTCAGTATCATTCAGAAAATTATTCTTTTAAGAGTAAATGAAGCACTTTCACCTGCATTCCTTCACATAAAGTTTTAGTTCAACCAAAGATAATGCATTTTCCATGTGCTATCTTTTATAATTTTTAATTTATAGAGCAGGACCTTCTCTGACTGGGATGATGATGAAAATTTTAAGTCTGAAATCTGACAAATGGAGAGGGATTGACAGTGCAGAGAAAGCAAAGAAAACAAGTTTTCATTTTTAAATCAGCAGAACATGTCTGAAATTCTTAACTGGAGAAAAGAAATTATTTCTCCCTATCATGGCATCATTTTGAGTACATATATGTTTTTCCTATAGAAAATAATTCACTTTTCTTGGAGTGCAGACTGATTTATACCTGGATTCCAGATCCTGGGAATGATTACAGGACAAATATTGAAGGACAGCACCGTTTGTATCTTTTTCCCCACAACTTCACTGTGTTATGGAAAAGAACAGCATATATCTAACTTAGTACCTGTGCTGGTTTTGGCTGCAGTAAATTAATTTTCTTCACATTATTACCCATCTTTAGCCTCAACCACAAGTTTTCTCATTTTTACCCTTCCAGTTCTCTCCACAATCCCACCAGGAACAGCAACATGCAAGGCTTAGTTGCCAGCTGGGGTTAAACCACAATGATACTGTTAAATATTTTGTGCTGAATTTATTAAACTGTGGGTTATCACCCTAAAATAAGTTGAGCAAGACCTCTGTTTCAATGGATTTGAAAATTAATCATATTCATAAAGAAAGAAACAGCATGACAAACACGAGCCACGGGCAGAAGGAGATAGATGATTCAGTATAGCCCTGCATGCAATTATTGAAAGGTGCCTCCTGAAAATAGAAACAGAATAATTCCCATGTATCAAATTCCAGATATTAAAAGCACAGTACAAAGTACTTTAAAGCAGGTACTAATGACCTATCAAATGTTTTAAAATGTGAACTTACTTGGGAAACCAATTTAATCCCAGATGTTCTGTTTTAGAGTATAATATCCTTTCCAACATTTCATAGAGTGGTCGCCATGGTAACTCTAAGTCATCCCTGGAAAGCAGTTCCTTTTTCCTAACAGAAAACAAAACACCAAGCACTTCAAGATTCAACACTGATATGGACACACTGCACATGGAATACCCCCATCCCTGGTCCCAATTTGGCACAAACTGCAGGAAGGCCAGGCAGGACCAGCTGGCCTCTGGCAGCCTTCAGCACAAGTGACACTGTCAAGACTTGTCCTGACTAAGTGAAATAAACATTATCGAGTCATGAGCCAGTTTTCATCTTCTCCTTAGATGAGATTCAGCCTTAATTCTTGGCTCTTTGAGCTGTTTGGTTTTCCCGATGAAGGAAAACTGGCATTCTTCCACTTTCAGTCCCACTCCTACAGCTTTGAATGGCGTTTTCACAAGAGAACCCTTTAACCACCAGCACTGCACAGGGCAGATAAGTGAAGTAACCTGTAAGAACTCTGCTACATGAAAGGTACAACATTGAGCAAGAGATCAACTGTTCTCAGACAGAAAGTTCCCACAGTCAGCAGAAATCTCTACTCACTTTAACAGATTGATCAGAAGACGTGCAAATCCTTGCATCATGCTGATCTCCAGCTTTGGAATTGTCACCAACTCATACAATAGCTTGATAAACAGCACGTGATCCTCCCTGCTGAATTTTCTCCCATACAGTCGGATATATCTGCAAACCAAACACAAGGGGAGTCAGCAATATTTTAAAACAACCCATTTTATCCAAGCCAGAATACCTCTGACTTGCTGTTTGTGAAACAAAACTAAAACCTGGTTCTCAAGTCTAACAAGTAAGAACCTGAAGACACACACACACCAAAGGAAGATTTACAACTGCAAACACAGGAAGAAAAAGAATGACCAAATAAAATTTACAGCCCTCTAAGATTCTACAAATAGTGTAACCTCATGGACAGGACACAATCCAGAAGCTAAAAAAAAAAAAAAAAAAAACCAAAAAAAACCAAAACAACCAAAAAAACCAAAAAAACCAACACAAAAGGTATCAAGCCAAATCCAGTAGCTTCCAGTAAGGATGAATAATTGATTTAGACACTGAGCTTTGCCTCGTGGTGTGTCCCACTACCTACCCACTAGCATGGGTAGATCCCTCAGACTCACTCCAGAAGAAGTGTTTGCTGGTTTTATATTGAAATTGAAAAAAAGAAACATGTTTCAAGTCTTGAAAGATATTCTGCACCACCAAAATCTACATAAGGTGCTAGCAGAGCATTTTAGGTGTGGCACAACTGAAAATTATTGTTCACTGGGAGGCAACTTCCCTTTTTATACTGCTCTGGCTATTCTTAAAGATTCATAAGAAAGCTGCTTTCCACTTCCCTTTTCCTGTCAAGTTCAAGGGGGGACATTTACATTTGACGGGCAGTGTTCTCACTACTGTTCATTCAAACAAGTTGTACTTACCTTAAGCACAGAAGGAAACAAACAAAATACAGGGTAACCCACTTTTCCACCATAGGAACCTAAATAATCCAGATTGGCCAGAGACACTACCTACCTACAGAATTACACCACCAAGAGCTGAACACCTACACTTTTCACATGCCTAAAAAAGACATGTAAAAAGAATCCTCAGGGAAAGAAAAATGGGTGAAACATGTATGATTACGAAAAAACCAAAAAGAAACTGCAGAAGCCTGGAAAATAACTCTTAACTACAAAGAAACATAGAGATCCAATTTATCTGCCAGCATTGCTATATATAACTGAAAATAAAATGTTTGGCTGGTTCTCCTTCATGACATTTGCTAACAATAGCCCTGCTACACAAAATGCTCTTTAATTAAGAAAGGAGTGAAGTACACAGAAATGTGCTGAACACAAAGATGTCACTATGCCCAAGCAGCAGGACTTGATGCCAAATTGCTCCCATATTTTACAGCTTCTTTATGGAGGAGGGAGGCAGAGCTGAAAGGGGTCAATTATTTGTATTAATCCAGCTGAGCATTAAGGCAGTGGCAGAAAATAAATACTTCTGGAAAGGGGTGCTCAACCTTTTCCTCAAGATTAAACAAGAAAAATCTGTCAGAGGGGAATTAGAGTATTTTCAGGATATCCCTTCAGAAGGGAAGAAATATCACCATTACTAAATATAAGAATATAGGCAGAACTTCATGAGGGTGTCCAGGGGCTAATCAGACAGATAATGTTCATCATAGAAATGGTGTCTCTCCAGGATAATTGGGTTATTGGGGGAAAAAATAATTGTAGAACTAAATTGTTGCAAAATAAAAGATAAGACTTCTGAAAGCAGATAATATTACATTGTGATGACACCTGAAATCTTAAATCCACTGCCTTTTTGATTCCTTTGAGGTTTTATGAGTTCTTATCCTGCAAAAATGATAAAATTATTTGTCTCTCATTGTTCAGCTACATGGGAAAAAAACCCAAAAACCAACATATAAAATATACCCACACAACATAAAAAACATGATTAAGAAGTGAAAATCCTGTTTCCAACGCCAGCCTTTCTGTACAGAGTACAGGGTCTCTGGAGATGACAAAAAAAAAATCCCAACAACAACAACAACCCAAACTTAAAGCAAATTCCCCAGTCTTGGAGTGCTAGGTATCCAATCTCTCCCTCCACAAGTACAATAGGCCTATTTTTAGGAAGTGTACTATCATATCATGTGGACATCCTAAACTGCCCGAGAAAGTTGGCTGCTCTGCTACAGTTAAAAATTACCTCTCCTCCAGAAGCTGAACAGCACACTCCCCCAAACTCCTAGCTCTCCAACCACATTTCCTAACACACAGGACAGGATCATGACTGGTTTAAATCTCAGTTTTTGACAAATGATGTGAAAAGCAATGAATCATGCTCAGCACGACTGCTTAAATCACATGTACATGTACACAGCACACACATCCCTCACGCAGCCAAAGAAAGCTTCTGTTTCCCTGATAAAGATAAGAGAAAGATGTCAAACAAGACTTTTAGGCAATAGTGATTAAAATACTTGGCAAAGTCCCACAGAGACATTTCCATCCTCACTGTAACTTTGTGTCCTGTCATTCTCCTTCCAAACAGTTGAGCTGTGTTTTTTCCATACCTTACAGCAAGACAGTTGAATGTCATTTTATAAGTCTACACCTGACAAGAGAATAAAATAACACTGTCAGGGACAGCAATTGAGTCCTTCATCTTCCCACACCCCTGACTGTTGGAGCAGAAAGCACAGAAAGGCATTTGTGTGTTTGTCTGGCTGCAGAGTTAACTCCACGTACAGTAACCATGAAAGGTCCGTACCATATCAATATGTTAATTTACTGACTATGCTTAGGGTTTTTTTAAATTTTTAGAACAATCTATAAATCATGAAAGAGGGAGAAGTTGAGACAATGTATACTGCTGACCTAAAGAGCATAAAAATTATGGAGCAAGACCAGTTAAGCAAATGATTTTGATGTAACCTGCTTTTCCCACACACACTGTGGCAAGTCGAGATTCACTCTTCTGCTTTCACAAGTGTTTAGTATTTTACAAGCTTTTACCAGACAAAGCTGGAGGAATCTTGGAGCAATTATTGCAGATTTAACTGTCAGTCTTCAGGGTAAGTTTTACTTGATTCAGAAGCCTCACCAAATTATAAGTTACTCTCCTCACAGGAGAGGAAGTTCTCTTACTACAGTCCACACACACATCCCAAAAGAACCAGGTGTCACCACAGAAAATGACCCATGAAAGAATTATTCAAATCAGCTTACAGACATTATGTCTGATAAACTCTCGTTCTGCCTCTTTTCTATCCCCCCTCCCTATTCAGTTTGTGACATCAGACAGCTGAAACAGCTGGTCTGAAGATAAATATGTGCAAGTCATGGTTCCAGCTGTGGGGGGTATAAAAATACACAACTTAGCTGTCACCATGAAAGAGTACTCAAATTTTCAATTAAAAAAAAAAATCTGAGTTTCACTTTCATTCTCTCCTGTGGCACAGAGCTGTAAAAAGCAGAGGAGGTGCAACTATGCAGGTGTATCATCTGCATGCCACTGTTTGCTTTGCTCTTTCGTATGTACACATATCCCAAGTTGTATTAACATTTGTATCTGTACAATAAATAAAGACATAAATTATTTCACAGAATACTGCAAGAATTCCAGCTGTGCAATCCAGACATTGGCAACAAACCTAAGCAGCCATCATGCCATTATGAAGATTCTGAGCATTTCCTTTTTATTAATTATATCTTTTTTCAGGAGGGAAAAAGGGAGCAAGTCAATTTAGAGATCAGTCCCTGACTATCAAGAGACAGTAGAAATTGGATTCTTTTGTCATGAACACCAAAGAGCTGGAAGTGTTTTATCTACATCTGAACTTTCCCTACTGTATTTCACAGAATGATAGAATGGTTTGGGTGGGAAGGACCTTTAAGCCCATCCAGTGCCACGCCCTGCCATGGATAAGAACAACTACTATCCTAGGGTGCTCCAAGCCCTGTCCAACCTGGCCTTGGACACTTCCGAGGATCCAGGGGCAGTCACAGCTTCTCTGAGCAGCCTGTGCCAGGGCCTCCCCACCCTCACAGGGAACAATTCCTTCCCAATATCCCATCTAACCCGGCCCTCTGACCGTTTGAAGGCATTCCCCCTTGTCCTGGCACCCCAGGCCCTTACAAATAGTCCCTCTCCATCTTTTTGTCTGCTCCCTTCAGGTACTGGAAGGCCACAATTACATTGCCTCGGGCCTTCCCTTTTCCTAGCTGAACAATCTCGATTCTCTCAGCCTTTTATCCCTAGAAGTACTTTGTCATGTCAAACCGAGCAGCAGCACATCTCTAACATTAACTACACCAGCTTATTTTTTACACCAAGCCCACTGTTTCCTTCCCTGCCCACACCAAACACACTCAGAGCCTCCCTGTATCTAAAATGCCACAAAGAAAATCTTGGTACTAACAGGCATCAGACAAGCTGCAAACACTCACAATGAATTCAAACTTCAAAGTGTAGGTGGAAAACCACAAATTGGAGCCTGCTGACCTTTCTATGATTCATAAAGCAGCACAGCAGTGGTTCCCAACAGGCCAAATTCACTGCCCTGGAGCCTGAAGTGGTAACAGCAATTGCCATTTACAGAGTGAGTAACAGGGTGATTCTAAGGCTTTGAATGAATTGCTGTGCCTATTCAGCCTGTTTAGCTAAAGCTCATCTTTCTCACAGTAGGGACTCCTACATTTATTTTAACTCGATGGGAAAAGGAAGTTCCACCACAGGTATAGGCAACAGGTAGCACTGAAACCAGTATGAGTTAGCAGACGGCTGGAGGGGTGGGAAGGCAGTGTTGAACTGGTTCCAAGCAGGTTCAAACTGTCACATAACACAAACATGTGAGTCATTTTGCAACCACCACCGTAATTCTATCTAAGACTACCTCTTGGGAAACAGAAATACGCTTACATTCCAATAGTCATATCTAACAGGCTTCGACTGAAACATGTATATTAAATTCTCAATTGATACTACAAAAAAAAGACTTATGTAAAGAGAGAGTTGTAAGCGAGTGTTTCAAAATGGTTCAAAACACACGTACTTTGTTGTTTCTGGCACACAGGAAATGCTGTCTCTGAAAGCACACGCAGCATTCAGCAACAAATACGATAAACATCCACAGAATCTACTGACTGAAGCTACAGGACTCACTGTCACATGATGCCATACCCAATGTCAGAGTGTCTCGAATAAAATAGGGTCAAGTGAAGTGTACTTCATAAAATTCACGAGAAGAAACCTATGTACTACTCGATGCTATCTATGAAATCGCCGTGGGTTTATCTGTATAAAACCCACCTTGCCAGCACAGACAGCACGGCCAACATCAGCACAAACTACCCCACGCCAGAGTACAGCCAAGATATCAAGGGCACCGGCAGTGTTTACAGAGCATTAAGCCACAATTTAATCCTGCCAACACTGACCCAACAAATTGCCTGTCTTGAGAAAGACTTCGTGTCCCTATAGCAGAAGTTACACGGAGATTGTATCAACCACAACTTGCTTAAGAAAGGGAGAGGTGAAACAGGTGGCCAAACAGGCACTAAAAAATATATATGTATAAAAATAAAGCACGAGTTAAACGCACAAGCGCTTAACTCGTAGAATTCGGAAGTTTTAGAGGTGGCAGGCGAGCTCTTGCGGCCGGAGCCAGCTTTGTCCCCGCTTCCGATGTGGAAGCGCTGGCCTTGTGTAAGGCAGGGACGGGACAGCGGCCGGGAGCCCCGGCCCGGCCGGGCGCCAGCGGTTCCGTTATGCGGGAGGCGCTCCCGGCGGGCAGGGCACGGCTCGGCGAGGCAAGGCGAGGGAAGGGACTGACGCGTCGCTCGCAGCCCGAGGCCCCGTTCCCCGTCCCGCCCCGGCACTCACGTCGAGAGCTTCCTGGTCCAGAAGAGCCCGCCGGGCCAGAGCTCCTGCAGCTGCACGGCGCGGGCCAGGTTGCCCTTGATGTGCTCCAGGAAGCGGGCGGCCTCTGCCTCCAGGCGCTCGCCATAGGGCAGCAGCTTGTTGTAGACGATCTCCTTCTGCGGCGGCCGGGCCATATCGGCGCTGCCCGGGGAGGGCCGGTGACCGCGGCCGCCGCGCCCCGCCCGCCCCGCTCGGCTCCGCGCCGCTCACTTCCGGCGGAAGGCGGGCCCGGAGCGGCTCCGGGCGCTCCGCGGGCACGGGGCCGGGCCGGGCCGGGCCGAGCCGGGGTCGCGGGGCCGAGGCTCTGCTCTCTGCTTGGGCCGGCCACGGCGCTGTCCCTTCGGATCCGCGAGGGCAGCGCCGCGGGGAGAGGGCGGAAAGGCCGTGGTGCGCGCCCGAGTTCAGGGCTCGCCCTTTGCGGCTTTGCAGTTTTTTAAAAGGCCCTTTTCCGAAAGCTGCCGCCACCTGGACGTGTAATTCGGAGTGAAAACACTCACCCCGCCGGCTGCTCTCATCGGGAGGGAGTCAAGCATTGGTTCTCGCTCAAAAACACTCGGTGTGAGGTGGGGATGGGGCGGGTGCTGGAGATAACGGGGCAGTCCGCATCCCTGGAGAGGGGCAGGGAGAGACCGGACACTCAGTGCCGTGGTCTGGCTGACACGGAGGTGTCGGGCCACAGGCCGGACTCGGTGATCGTCTCCGAGCTCTTTGCCCACCTAATTGATTCCGTGGTGCTGTAATTAGCCCCGGAGTTTGATAGCAGATTGCGCGGCTGCCTAAGAGGCTTATTTGAAATAATAACGCTAGTCAGGAGCGCAGAGCTCGCCCGCGGGCCGTGGGTGTGGGATAAACTCCTGAGGGATATGTGATAACAGCACTGATAGCTGTTATCTCCAGCTGTCCTAATATAATTGAATTTCCCCTCAAGAGTTACATCGTGGCCGTACAACAGCTGCAAACTGATTAGATTTAGAGCTACTGACAAGGGCAAATCCTGTTTTCTGATCTTTACGCTCAAACTAGCTCTGCTTAAAAAAAAAAAAAAAAAAAAAAAAAAAAAAAAAAAAAAAAAGGCTAGCTAAATTCTGGAACACGATAGGGAGAGGAGAAATGCTATAGAAAACTTAAGTATGACAGGCAAAGGCATCATGGCATCTTCCTGAGGAGTGCACTTACATCATCTACTTTCTTCATCCTCCTAGACCTGTGTTCTTAATAAAGGAAGCACCAGGATTTTGTGTCCCATCCTTCTGAAATACCCTTCCATTCCTAGAAGATTTTGTATCACATCATCTCATGGATCACACCTATAAACTTTTACATGATTACGAAATAGCTGGATCTCACTAAAATTGTTGCCATCTTTCACGGGGACTTTACAGTAGTGTTGCCTCATAACTGCAGGAGACATGTTCATAGATGAATTTCTGCCCTTTCTGGCTTGAATTAAAAGTGAAACTTTATCATGGTCAGCTTTCTGTGGGGATAAAGTACATCTTGGTTTAGCATTTTTCTAGTGAAAGCAGAATTAAACAATATTAAATTAATAGTTTTATCATCATTCAGTTGAGGACAAATTGGCCCAAATGCTGTAATAAAAAACAATATCTATGGTTAGGGGAAAGGGTAAGTTAAAATATGTGTGCATTGAAACTGAAGAGTCTAAAATTACCTATTTTCTGTCATGTAGAGACAATTCTTGATAATCACAATGGTGATTTGATCTGACATTTCCCATGTGGGAAAGTGTTTGTCCAGTTTGAAGCATGCAGAATTTGTTTGGACTTGGAGGGGGAAAAAAAAATCAAAATTCTAGCCCAATTTTCTGAAATTGAGGTTGGCAGATAGATCAGGAGCTTCACAGCTGTGTTCTGTTGCTTTGTAGTCATGTTATAAAAAATTACTCCTGCCCTTTCTAACCCAAGTTAAAACTAAGCGTTGATTTTTCAAGCGTTTTGGAGTATTTGGCATGTAAATGAACACCTCTGACTTCAGGGAGCCTGTTCTGTCTGAGCCAACAAGCTGTCTTCTCAGCTGTGGCCTCAGCCACATGAATGCCTTCCACCAGGATTAAACACTCACCTTTTGGGGAAAAACATGCCAAGTTATGCCATCAGCACCTCTGACAGCCATCCTTACCAACTCATCAGATCTCTTCTGTTTTTAGAGTGAAACAAGGGGAGAGGAGATTCCTGTTCCATTCATAATTACAGCAGTAAGCATATCTGTAAGCATACCTTAGTAAGCATACCTGTAGTACTTGCATTTTGAATGTATTTTCTGCATGTTGATTCATTTACTAATTACATTTAATAATTATTTAAAAAAAATGAATCCTTTCCCCTCCCTGCTACACCACCATTCTGCTGTTTAAAAAGAGAAAAAAAAAGAGATACATTTTGCCAAGTGAGTCAAAAATAAATGTGTTGTTCAAGTTTGCAATATGTTTTGGCTGCAGCAGTGTGTGAGAGCACATTTGGTTCCCGAATCAGATGATGAAGGACGGGGCTTTCATAACACAGGACCTGTCTGTACCACTTCACATCAACAGCTTCTTCCTCTCTTAATAAGTAGGAGGAATATGAATTGCCAGCAGCCCAAATGTGGCAGCCACCTGTTGGTTTTGGCGTTGCCTCCTGAGAATTGATAAATCCCAGTGGTGTAGTTGTGAGAAAAACACAATCTTCCCATTCATGAGAAACTTTGAGTGCTGACAGTGGTGTGGGTCGTGCTAGGGGTTGTTCACACGTTCCCTCGTTGGGTGAAACCCAAGGGCAGCCAGCACCGGCACTGGCACAGGGATTTGGGAATCTTGTCACTCAGCCTTGCTTCCTGCTGCCTCAGCTCTCCAGTGACTACTCAGCACAGATGTTTTCCTTAGTGACCCATCTGTCCTTTTCCACCCAAGTTAAAAGTTGGATCATTTTTGAGTGACAGATTTCTATCTATTTTTCACCTGAGGCCCTTCCAGTACCTGAAGGGAGTCTACAAGGAAAGTGGAGAGGGACGTTTCACAAGGGCCTGGAGTGACAGGACAAGAGGGGATGGCTTCAAACTGAAAGAGAATAGGTTTAGATTAGATATACACAAGAAATTCATCTCTGTGAGGATGGGGAGGCCTTGGCATAGAGAAGCCATGGTTGCTCCATCCCTGAAAGTGTCCAAGGCCAGACTGGACAAGGCTTGGAGCAACCTGGGATGGTGGCAGATGTCCTTACCCATGGAAGGGGGTGGAACTAGATGGACTTTAAGCTCCTTTCCAACCTAAACCATTCTATGATTTTACAGTTTGGAAAAGAATAGCCAATCCAACAGGAGCTTCATATTACCTGTATCATATCTGTCCAAGTCTATAATCCCCCCATATCTCACAAAGCCTCACTACAGGAATAAAGAAGAATAGCTGCTTTTCGTTGAGGATCCTCAGACTTTCCCTCAGCCCCACGCTTCTAAACTGCTCACTCACCCAAAGCTGGTGGTGAAAGGTACCAAAGAGGCAACTCAGAAATATCCCTCTTGCATAAACTTCTATTTTACAGAGAATTTGTCTATTTAGGGGATGAGGGCAAGAGTAATTACAGCATCTGAATGAGGAACTTAAAGTTTCCTGTGTAGTATGGGACAAAAATAGGTTCTTCTAAAGTGTGATTCAGAGGAACTAATTTTAGGTCCCTAAAATAAGGCTGTCTTAAATACTCCATGACATGTTTCAAGTTGGATGGGGAGGCGGGTTCAGTGTCACCTACAGCACATACGCTGCATATTGTTCTTTTTCTGCAACGCCTGTTTGGATCCGTGTGCTCTAATATAAGTGGAACATTTCTGTTGAACAGAAATAGGAGGCCCTTGTGAAGAGGTTAAAGTGTTATTATGGACACCTGTACAATATTTTAAACTCTATTACAGAGACAAGGCTGACCAAATAGGTGCAGCATTGTTATCCTTCACTTTACATTCCCAGTGGTTCTTTTTATGAGAGTTAAATCCATCCTCAATTATATCCATTCACAAGATATAGTTTGGCCTCTGCTCTTTTCCAGGTGAACTTAGTGGGTGACTGTGCTTACGATGGTCAGTCTTTGTTTGTACAAGAACAGGACCTCAATTCTCCTCGGTGATATAAATTAATTTATAGCAAAAGTGGTTTTTCCTCTCCACTCCCTAGATTTGTTCTCTTTTAGTGCTTTATTGCCTAAGATTTGGAAAGCATAATTGTCCCAAATCCACAGCAGAGATTCTGCCTGTGACAGGCTGTTTCCTCTACATGTCTGAAACTCCCAAAGATATCCCTGGAAACTATTGTGCCTGCAGGGAGAAAAAGCAATAGACTTGAGCCTCTTTGTAAGAGGTTCTTTCCAAGTTACTCAGAGCTATTTGAAATAGATAATAATTCCTTGGACATGACAGAAATGCAGCCAACTTTGGCAAAAGAGACATTAGGGTTATTTTCTGTTCCTCTTGAGGCATTGAGATGGATTTTTCTGTCTTACCCTCTTGCCAAACAGAAACCAGCCCCAGAGAAGCATGGGACGACAGCGAACTCACAAAGGTCATTCCTAGGAATTCTGAGTTCTAGGAAATCAAGGAAACACAGTCCCTTGGCAGCCTGCAGTCACTCACATAGAAACTGCTGATTATAGACTTGGGCGTCTCACACAGCTGCCCCGTGTTTGCCAGAGAGGATTGTGACACACCTTACCCAGTGCCTGGGTAGCTGATCATATTTATTGTTTTTAAGTGGCAAATGTATCTGTTGCGGCTTCATCTGCAGTTCTCTGGTTTGTCTGGTCCTTGTCAAGATGAAAAATTGGCAATGTCTATTTAAAAATAAAATAAAATAAAAAATATAAGGTCTGCTTTCCCAACCCATGGTAAATGAAATAACAACCACAAATCTTTGCTCAGGTTTTCACTCTTGTTTCAATCAGCATTCAGCACAAATAATTGTGTTTATCATGACCATAGCTCAAGTAGTTGTTTAGGCTTTAATTCTGTGAGTGGATCGTGTGTTCACTGTTTGGACAGTGGATCAGAGGTATTTAAATATTTATAAATTCTAGAGGAGAAACAAGCTTACCTAAATACTCCCTTAAGCAACCAATCCTTTCTCTCCTGCTAAAGAATTATCTATCCTTTGCTCCTGGCTGAGAGGTTTTGTGCATGGAATCTGCATAGGAGACTTTTTGGCACGTTTCTAAAGCAGCAGCTTCTCTCATGGCCTGTTAGGGAGTCACTCAACAGATTAACAAACCTTTGGGAGGATCACATGGAACAAACTCAGAGCTCTCTGTTGTTCATTTGCTCTAACCTGGCCTGTTGTTTATGTCTATGCCCTGGTAACGTGGGGATAATAAGTGTAATTATGTCAGGGGCATGATTATGGTAGTGCTGGGCATGCTGACTAACACCAGGATTTAAGGTATTGTAAATTGGTTTATTATTGTCCCAGGTATCCCATTAAGAAGAGTTCAAGGTGAAACAGTGACTGTAAATTAACACTTCCTTGCAACCTTGGAAATATAACTGTCAGCAAGGCCGTTTAGGATAGAAGGAGTGTTCCAATTAAAGAGCACAGGAGGCCTGTAAATTCAGGGATATCTCAGGGAGAGGAAAAAGTTGCTTTTGCCACATTTATGTGTTGTTACTTCGAGGTCAAGTCCAGTGGAAAACTGAGCCTTGCTTAGTACAAAGGCAGCAACTGCCCTTCTGCTGGGCAAAGCACTGAGAATTGGTTGAAAGAGCTCAGAGGGTTTAGAAAATTCAAGTGAGAAACAGAATCTGCCTTGAACAAAAAGAGCAGGGAAAAGACAGCTTGTAATCTCCAGAGAGGGCTCTGCAGGACAATCTGGTGGGCGTTCACTGTGGCTGTGATCTACACACCACTATGTACAACCCCCATGTGTTTTCTTTTTCAGTAGCATGCAATGGATGGATACGGAACCTGATTCATGCTTTCTTGGCTTTGCCAAATGCCTGCTCAAATCCTGTAGCCACGCTCTGAATTAATCTGCTTACCCAAAGGCATTGCTGGAAAAATGGTTGTCCTTGGAGATTCCATCCCCCTTCGCCTGGGAAAGATAGAGCCATCAGCATCTGGAGTGGTATTAGCAGGAGGCTTGACAAGCTCTGAAATGAGAAGAAACTGTGCCAGAATCACTCTGGTTACCCCTAAATATCTCCAGAAAATTAACACCTCTGAAAAGCAGGGAGTTTTGACATGGGAAGTTCGGAGCAAAGTGAATTTGGGGTGGTGTCAAGGATGCCAGAGATGTTAACAAGGTCAGAGCACCCAAGAGCTGGATGTGCACAGCACCTCTGCATCACAGCAGCTGCAGCACCCTGAGTGTAGCTATAGCCAGCCCTGCAAGCCAGGGCCAGCAGCCCAGGGCACTTGACCCGATCCTGCACTGCACAGAGCAAGGGATGGCATCCACCAGCTCTGCAGGGGCTTTTCAGGGAGCAGCTGTTACCATCAGAGTTACTTTGTAGAGCATCTCTTTCAGATGCCCTCACTGTGATTTTTTTGAAGTTAGATATTCATTTAGGTAGTCTTATTTTCTCACCAGATTCCCAGACTCTATGCCTTCTTCTCTCTGCAATCCCTACAAAAGTTTATTTTTTTTCCAGGAAAGCCTTCAGTTCCTTTCAAACTGGTCTCAGTCTTTGCTGCGGAAATGTACAAGAACATTTTCCTGTGACAAGACTAAAGCTCAGAACTAAAGATTAAGAACGGGACATGCATGCAATCTTACTTCCCCCCTGCATACTCTCCATTTTCTTAGTTCACAGGCAGACATCCTGAGTCAGAGGCTATTTTGTTCTGTTTAATAGTGCTAAATGGGTTTTTTGTTCCCTCGTTCATCTGCTTTTTAAGCTCATTATGTTCTGGCATCATATTCTGCAGCAGTAATTTCTGATTCATGCACAGTGTGAAAAGTTGTTCCCTTTTGATTGTTGCTAACTTTTTATCTGGGAATTATTTTAGTGCCGAGTTCTTCTGTGTGAGAAGTAACAAGGCCTCTTTGCCATCTGTGGTTGTACGGATCTGTGTGGTCTACAAAAATCATGCTGATTCTTTCCTGTTTTATCAGAACCACTAAAGTTTCTGCTAGTTTGGATGGGGAAGGTGCCATCAAGTTATAAAGATGGATGAAAGTTTGGGACTGACAGCATCCCTCCTTTCAAAGGCAAGAGAGCATCTTTCTTTACCCAGATGCTGACTTTCACCAAATTTGTCACAAATAAATATCTTCAAATCATACTTTTGATGAGAGCTGGCCACATGTTCAAACTTGGACAATGAAATCCGGAAGTTATCCAATTCCAAGTAGTGAAGCAGTAACCAATTCAGTGAGACTTTCTCTGATGGCACAGGCTGCACTAATACAGGGCAAGATTCTGGAATACTCACTATTTTCTCTTTATCGCTTTTGAGAAGAAAGAAAGGTCTAATACAATTAAGGAGAATGAATCAAATAGTTTCACAGAGCTGCAAAATGTAATGCTGTCAACCCATCTCCCCAAGAAACCATTTCTTTAGCAACCCACGTTCTTTTGTGTGTTCTTAGATCTTTTGTAGAGCCCTGAATCCTCCCTAAATTTGACAGCTTTGTTCTGGCAGCCGTGGGAAGGGTGATGTTTAAAATTTCCTGTGTTTCAATGGGAATAAAAACTTACTGCCTTAAATGACCACATCTCCTCCTCCTCAGCATGTGCAACAGGAGAAAACATAACAGTAGAATCTCAATGTTTTCCTCAAATGTTAATGATTTTCCTGTGAATGGATATTTCATAAATCAAATGTTGGATCAATCTGCTTTCCTATCAAAACAATTTAAATGTAGGCGTTATAGTAGGTGGGTTTGTGTTTGGATTTAATCATCAAGCCAAGACTGACTCGAGCCTTCATGCCAGCAGAGGACTGACAGATTTAACCCCAAATTCCACCTGATTCCTGTGCTTTGGTACTGAATAGTTTAACTTTATCCATCACATTTTTGTTTGAGATGTTTGTTTGTTTGTTTGTTGCCAAAGAACACATTAGTTCATATGCTCATGTTTTAATTCCCAACATTTTGTAGTTTAAAATAACTTTGCAGTGATAATGCAAGTCTCCGAGGCTGATTTACTCATAGCAAGTATTTATATTTACCCAGTGGTTTAGTTCCTTATTATAATTTCATATTAAAACTTCATTGCCACCAGCTAGGAATGATATACCTGAAACTTTTTTTTTTTTAATGTATCAGTGAAAATACTTTTAAAAGTTTAATTTAGACTGAAAATTTTTGAACATTGTTTTCATGTGGTTTAATTGGTGGAGGTTTATTGGTTTATTACCCAACTTAAAAAATAGCTCCTTTCAGAGAAATACTCAATAGGCCTTCATGCCCTACATAATCAGGCAATGACACAAAAATAAAAAATAACACAAAATCTAAACAATACAGTCTAGCCAGAGAAAAATAACAGGCTCACAATTTTGTATGTGTCACCTTATGTAAGCAGTCCGGGATTTTAGAGCACGAGGGACAAATTTAGGTCCCATCCACACAAAGTTTGGCTGCACTCCTGAAATCTGATCTGTGTGGGTGTGACTCATGCTCTGCACAACAGTCCCTTTGCTCAGGGGCTGCTGCACAGGTGGGGGGTTCTTCCCACACAGATCAAGTCCGTGGATTTGGATTTTGGAGTATAAATTGATCAGGAAGCAAGTGTTGTAACCAGGTCACCTCCCTGTGCTATGGGCATGCTGCGGATTCATCTAAAAAGTCATTAATCACTCAACTGCCACAATAAAGCTCTCAAAGAATCCTCCTTTGTGCCAGTCTTGCCCTTTAGACTTCCAAATATAATCTGTAGTGCTAAAAAGAAGAAAGTTCCTGACAGCCAGTAAAGAGGAAAAATTGGGGGATTAGACCCTGCAAAATGTTTCAGTATATTTAGGTATTATGTAAATAAGAACTGCAAAGAAGATCCTGAAGGAGCTTTTACAGCTTTGAAGTAGAGGTAGCAATCACACTAATTTTCATTTAGAAATGAAGAGTAAATGCATTTTAGGAGAACATTATATGGGAATGAGGAAAAAAGGAAAACTAGTGAAAAAGGCTTGAAATTTATAATTTTGCCTGAAGAAGAAAACATTAAGGAACAGCAGTGCATTACCTTAATGGATAGAAAAAAAAAATCTGATGTGCATTACTGTTTACAGAAAATAAGGGAAAAATGCTGGAAAGGTCAAACTAAGCTTACATGGCTTCCAATCTTCTTCCCTGATATTCCATGCTCCCTAGGTAACAGCAATAACCTGGCAACAGAAGCAGTATCTTTATTACTTATTTATCTGGAGGCTTTGGTGTCCTTTGGGAAACACTCATCAAAATCATCTGGGGACAGTTTGCAAGTGAATCAAGTCTAGAGTTTAGTTCAGGTAAACAGAGCTGCACAGCTAAAGATATATCAAGAAACTTTAATGATAACAAGTAGCAGGAGATAAATACAATCACAGCAGGTTCGAGGAGGAACCAGGTTACCTAAAAAATGGTGCAGAAAAATAGCAGTGTGGTTACAAAGTGAAGGATGAACCAATAGAGCAAGGTGAGAGGTTATGTACCTGATGGGGTATCCATGTGAATGCCAAAGAGCAGTCATTTTGGGAGTGGGAAACATCAAGTGTGCACAGTGGCGTGAGGTGACAGCCACACACAGAGACAGCAGGAGTAGTGAGTAATGAAGGAACCAGAAAGTTGGTTTTCAGCTATTCTGTGCCAGAGATGAACAAACAGCATAAATAAGGAACCTACAGCTTTCAAATGACCGGCCCAGAAGCTTGGTAACTGAGATGCTTTAATCAAATTGCTTTTTATTGGTAGTGGCCAGAGTCAAGGGCACCAATAGGTCTGACACTCTCAACCAACCTCACCTGGCACCCACCCATGCCCCCTCTGCTCCTTGGTGCAGGAGTTCTTAAGCTGAGGGTTGAGCAGAGCTCTTGCTTTTAAATCATGGATGTGTTCAGTCCTGGTTTTACCTCTGTGTTGTAGCTGTGGTTCTAGCCCAGCTTCCTGCTCCTGGAGGGACTCTGTTGGCTCTGCTTACCCAAAAACTGTGGGGCTGTTGTCACTGATGTGCCAAGATTGCTCCTTGAAAAGCCATGTTTGTGCTGTTCCCTGGTGTCTGGCTGTAAGGGCAGTATTGTTGGGTTTTGGTGTTTTCCTGTAATAATAATTTTTACTATGCCCTTTTCTGTGTCATAGCCAAAACCCAGTGTTGTTGGAAAGTTTTACTGTGCTTGGAGTGAATACTGGAAGTTTTTAAAGGCTTTATGCCCAGACAAGGGGCAGAGGCCCTGGTGGTGAAATGTGTTATTGTTATTTTTGTAACTGGCTGTAGCTTTGGGACATACAGCCAACAGGTTCTCCTTAGGCCAAGGGTACCACCCTGGAATAAACAGCTGGAAGTGGGAGGGAAGTTCAGAGCTCCATGCAGGCTGCGTGCATTTCTTGGTAGCGTGTGCTAAAGCTGTCATGCTAATTATTGTGTTGGAGTAACCTTTGGTTTCTAATATTGATTACTTAGGCAGCAAAAGATTACACATCCCACAATATCATCTTCTGGAGTTTTCTGCTTGTCATTAAATAAGGAGAAAGTTGGACTTGTCTAAGGAAAGATGGGCAAGATGTTATGACAAATAAATGAAATGTCAAAGACTGTTGTGATAAAAAATGTTGTTGCCAGTGCTAGAATCGCAGGTAGAAAAATGTCATCAGCACCAGGATAAGCTCTGCTTTCAAGGCTTGTGTGACTTTCTAGTGCAATAGACTACTACTATAAATCAATTTTTTACAGGTCTTGCTCTTCAGTGCTGCCAGATGGCAGCAAATTACCAAAGATTTTCTGTGTTCCACATCTCTTTCTGTGGCATCCTCTTCTTTCAAAACAAAATGGTGCTGATTCCACATTAGAAAAATGTATGACATCTGTGAAAAGCAAAGATTTGATTTAATGTGCTATATAGGAAAAGCAAATGAAGTTCTGTCCATTATGTTCCTATTCCCTGCCATACTGGAAACTTTTTGTTTCTATGTGAATATTTGTGTTCCGTGCTGAATTGAGTGGTTGTTTCTCTAGTTAACTCGTGTGTCTGGGAAAAGAAGTTTTGTTATTTTTCTAGGACTTTATTTTGAACCTCCCTCTAGCCTTAAGATCCAAACCTGTGGAAAACTCAGGTTATACTGCATTACTGTAGAACACACGGTGCATGTGCTGAAAATTGCTTAATTTAAAGAGCAAATAAAATTATTTTTATTTTTATTGTGAAGCTGCTGTTAAATTACCTTTATCTGTTGGTGAGTGAGAGCAGTGAGAGTTCATCTTCTAAGGCTGGACAAATGCTGTTTCCAATGTAGAATTCTGCCTGAAAAGTTCTCTCTCTCTCTCTCCTTATTTTTTTTTTTTTAAGCTAATACGGTAGAGGGAAAGTTAAACTTCAAGCAGACATAGAACACACCAGAGAAAAACCTTTTTTGGTGTGTTGTTGGAGACTCAACCTACTAAATAATCAATTGTTGACTTGTCTTTGTATATGTAGCATATAGACAAAAGAAATGTCATGATGACAGTTTTGGAAAGGTTTTCTAATGAGAACATAAGCACTTCTGGATACCACTGAAAGCTGGGTGAATAGCTTGCATGCAATGAGCTTTCTCTGGGGTCTGCTGCTCCAGCTGAGGAGTCCGGCATTTGCCCCGGAACAGTGGGGAGAAACGGGCTGTTAAAACTGGGTGAAATTTTTTTAATCATGAGGAGATTGGAGATATAACTTGGTCACTCAGCCTCATTCAGGGAGGGATGCCCAAAACAAATTGTTTTTTTCTTATGCTTTAGTTTTCAACTACCTAATTTTCCACCTTATCAGGCAAAATTACCTCAGTTCAGCAATGTATGCAACACACTTTGTTTTCAATGATTCCTGTAAATGCCTGGGAAAGACTAATGCTGCTCAGCAGCGCCGTGGATGCTGGAGAATCCAGGTATGTGTATGTGGCCTGGAGGAGGAGATGGTGCCGTTCTTTCGGACACTGCTCTCTGAACACATTTCTAATCTGAAATAGAGATGGGAATGACACCTTGTGAAGGCTCTGTAGGACCACCACCCGTCAGGGGTGCGGGGCCGCGTTCCTCACGGCGGGAGCGTTTTCCCGCCCTCGGGGTCAGGCGCTCTCCCCTCGCAGAAGCAGCGATGTTTTCCCTTACAGGAAGAGCTGCGCCGCCCCTCGCTGTCAGGTGTGCGTCTCCTCACAGGAGGAGCGATGTTTCCGCCCGCCGATGTCGGATGTTCTCCCCTCACACTTAGGGCTCTGTTCGGGGTGCCGTGGCCCGCCCCATCCACACGTGAGGCGGCCGCTTACGCGGATAAACTTGAGCCTCTCGCGCTCCCGTCCGGGCGCCGCTGGCCGCGGAGCACTGGCGGCTGCTACTGCGCTTCTTCCTTCGCTGCTGCCATGTCAGCCCTGGCCAAAGCCTCCGGCGCACTCAAATCCGTGGATTACGAAGTGTTCGGGCGGGTGCAAGGTAAAGGCAGGCTGAGGGGGGCTGGCGGGTAAGGGGCGCCGCGCTGAGGCGGCGGCACCGCGCCTGCGCGGGGCGGGAGCAGCCCGAGGGGAGGTGGGAGCGGTCGCCGCGTTCCCAGCGGGACAGGAGAGGTTTTGTGTTTGTTTGGGTTTTTTGGTTGGTTGGTTTTGTTTTTTCGTTTTAAATAGTTGTAAATATTTCCCCGCCTTAAAGCTCGGCTCCCCCTAGGGCACAGGCTGCTCTGTCCAAAGTAGCTCCCGTTCCGCGCACTTGCACACGTGGCTTCTGTCAGCGCGGGTGTGTGGAAACGCCCCTGCCGTCCTTCCCATTACACACTGCAGCCTTTTCATTGCCACCTAAATACATGAATGGCAGTCATCGTGTGACGAAGGGAAGGCTCAAACACAGGTTCTGTTCGGTTTCCCTAGTATTAACGTCACTGAAATTTCCATAGTAAAACACTATGAGTAGCTTGTATGCACATTATTGCGCCTTTATATTAACTGAAATTCCTACAGGTGTTATGCTTTCACAGGACTTTAATTTTTTTCCTTTTTTTTTTCTTTTCTTTTCTTTTTAGGTGTTTGCTTCAGAATGGTAAGGCAATGCTGGATTTGCTAGCTACTTTATGGTATAATATTTCCAGTGCTAAAAATAAAGCAATAGGTCAGTGGAGTGTAAACATGTCCAGCTTGAACTTTGGTTGGATGATTATGTACTGTGAATAGACTTAAAATGGTTTTATATTAAAATGGATTTTTAGAAGCTTACTAATGTGTTGCTTGTGTAGATTGTGGTTTGGGTTACTTGTGATGTAGCAGCCACAAGAAAGTTGTAACACCTTAACCTTTAGAGAGGTTAAATCTGAAACAAAGTGTTTCAGTTTAACTTTTCAAATGGCAACTCAGTACCTGTATTTAAGAAAGGTTCCTGTGGAAAAATCTGGGAAAAAATGTGCTGCAAATAAGCACTTTGTGGCTCATACCCTAAGTAAGTGACTCCAGCAGCTCTGAAGCGCAGGAGGTGGTTTTGCATTTCACAGAAACCCATGGAACAAGAGGACACAATTAAAGTAAGAACAGTGGTTTTGTCTCAAAATATTCCCCCATGCTTAATACTAAACCTGAGAGATTTTATGTAAGTTTATATGTGAAATAATGGAATAGTTTATAATGTTAAATAGTGCCAAATGGAAATGAATAGAGATCTGCAGTGCAGTTTGCCTTGAATTTAGTTATTCTGTCAAGAAGGAAGGGTAAGTCCAAACTTGCTGTTTTGAGCTGACCCAGGGCCATGTGAGCACACAGCTCCTGAGCTGCTCTACAGTCCTGAGGAAAAGGTTTGCAGCTGCATTCCTGTGCTTTTGGGCAAGTTAGTTTGGAGAAGCTGCTAATAATCACCTTGGAAAACACTCTTCATAGTTAGCACCACTTTTTCATTGGCTAAATCACCCGAAAGCACTTTTGAAATGGGTCATACAGACCTGAAGATTAGTTCTTGCTATTTGTGAATTTCATCACAACTGGGTGGCTGGGAAACCATAATTTTTTGGTATTGCAGAAATATGCTTGTTTGTTGTTTTTTTTTTCAAGTAATTAGACTGTGACCCTTGCTGTTGTTTGTCAGTAGAAATGCAGCAGCTGGGGGTAGGATTTAAAGGGTGAAAGTCAGGTGGAAAGGATTTGAAAGGGAACTGGGAAGTTTGTAGATGTAGCAGATTTAATGAGCTTAAAAACTGTGTTGATTGAAGGGTCAAATAAGCAGTGATAGGAGCTATGGAAAGGAATAAAATAGGTACACAGGAATGGTGTGGGATTAGTGGAGTCCTTTGTGATCAAAATCTTTTTCTTTTTGGAAAATGAGCTGTGCCTGCTGCGACTCCAGAGCTGCCAGGAACATCTGAATGCCTGAGGATGAGCATCACTCATGGATTTTTATTTTTAAAGTGTAGCTCTTACAGCTGGGCAAATGCAAGGAGGGCTGAAGTGTTCTGCATTCTGTCTGTGGTGTCTGTGCTGGCATTGATTGTCCTCTCATTATTTCCCAAATCAGTACACGGAACAGGAAGCCAAGAAATTAGGAGTGGTTGGCTGGGTTAAAAATACCAGCCAAGGAACTGTGACAGGCCAAGTTCAGGGCCCAGAAGAGAAAGTGAATGAAATGTAAGTATCTCTGTGTTCCTTTTTTTTTTTTCCCCTTACTCTCATTAAAGTAATTTACAAAAGTGTTTTTAATACAAAGTGACAAATAGATCCATGTGTTAGTAATGTAATAATGTTTTCATTCAGTTCTCATTTCAGTTTTGGAGGTAAGAAGGTACATTCTTTAAGCTGTGAACAAGTCTTTAAGATTGAAAAATACTGTGTTTTCATTTCTAGTGTTACACAGTTCATTAATGTATTTCCTTAACAGCCTAATTTCTTGTGAAATTAAAAGAAAGCCTTTATTAATGTCACCGAAGATCTGCTTTTTAATTAATTAAAACTTCTGTTGTTAAAAAAAGATCGAAGAACTTATTGAAATGCTTTCCCAGTCTGTGCTTCAAAAACAATTTAAACGAAACTGGGTTTAAATATGGGGTTTTTTTTCCTCGTTTTAAAAAAAAAACCTAATACATAAATAGACATTTTGGCCAATACACATTTTGGCCTACAGTCTCTGCCGTTTGAAAATGAGTCAATGAAGTATTTTGGTGTATTTTAAAGAATGGGTAATAATTTTCATTATGAAATTGCCAGTTTCCAGGAGCTTAAAGCTATCACTGAGAAAACACAAAACCTAATTGAGTTCCTTCCAAGTATCATTTCTTGCAAGTGCATACAGGGAGATTGTTTGGAACTTTAAAAAATCATTCAGGGGTTTGTTCTCTCAACAAAGAATGAGTAAGGGGGGAACTTTCCTTTTCTAGATGGGAATTCAGCAGTGCACATTCTGCCAATGCTTTCCCATACAGGAATTGCTTCAAAACTGAACTTGGGTGAAGAGAAGTTGGCTTTGTGCATAGAAATGTCTCCTGACATTCTAGTCAGGAGACTTAAATGATTTCCAATCGCTTTCCTTTGTTTTGTGCTTAACATGAGGTTGCTTATCTTGGGCTGCAAAATATTTACAAAGCTAGAGTAATATCAGGGTTTTTTCTTATATCAAGTTTACGCTTACTTTTTGGAAAGAATTTTGTTGATATCCAGATCTCTTCATGTTTTATAAATCTGTGTTGGTGCCACATTTTTATTTAACTTGGAACATGAAACTGACCATGTGAGAAACCAGGGTTTGTTTTCTATTTATTGTCCTACTTTGCCATTTAAAAACACAGATCCAGAAGAAATAAAAAATTGTTTCCAGTTGCTGTTCCCGTATTTCATGTTGGAAATCAATGTGTTCCTCTAATGTGGGAATAATGTGGCAAAGCTGAAGTCAAAGTGTGGGTTTTGATGCATGGATTATTAAATTTGGGGTCCTGGAGTAAAATTCTCAAATAGGAAGACTTTTCCTTGCACCCTCTGTGCTCTCTAGTGCATTGAAAAGGCAGTGAGTTTATTTTTGTCATTAACTTGGTGAAGTTGCATGAGAAAAGGGAACTCTTGTGTGTGAAGTGCTCCTTTTAAAGACCTTTATTTCTCTCTACTGGTACTAGTGAATAGCAGATCAAAGTAGTTTTGAGGTTCTGGAAGGTTTTTTCAGCATTTTTTAATAATGCTATGAATTAATTATACTGTGTTCTCAGATTTAAATGTAATTTAAATGTTATATTTAAAAAACAAAACAACAGAATGAGGCTTGCTTCTGCTGTGGGAAATGGATACAAACCAATAACCCTAAGCAGGTGTTTGTATTCCAAATGTGATAAATCACCAGGAAAAAATTTCATCACCAACTGCTTATGCATGTTCTGGTTTGTGTTTTAGCTTTTCAGGACTTTAAGACATTGTGATGACACTTGTAAAAAAATTGTAGCTCCTGCATGTTCAAGGAAACTGAACACTTTGCAGAAGAAGTGCATGAGCCAATAGTCAGGTATTTCAAGAAAGCTTCCTGGTGATGTTTGTTACCCTTTGGGAATCTTTTCAAAATAGTTTGTGCAGTATCATTTAGATCAATATTTTCCCACTTACCCCAGCTTTTCAATTAAACATGAAGCACAGACCAGCTTAAAAATCACATGGTGATGGTAATAAAATTTGTCAGTTGTTTTGCTGGTTCTGGGTTTTTAATGTTAATGCACTTTAGAGGGAAGTAGTAAAGGTGTTTTGGTCTGTTCTAAACAATATTTATCTTTTTATGATGCTAAATAAAATCAAGAACGTGGATGAAAAAGTGTAGGGATGCCATTGGAAAGTACAGGTATCCTACAGTAAATAGGCAAAGCAATGTAAGAGGGAGAAATAGCAAGAAGGGATTGAAAAGGACAGTAAAGACAAGGAAAGTGTGAAAAATGTGGGAAAAAGCCCCAGGCTCTTCAATGTTGCCAGAAGCATGGTGTGACTAACAAAGCCTGCCTTTGTTCTGGAGCAGGAATGCAGCAGACCTCTAACCCAATGGTTTTCCAGCAGCTCCTAATTTTCTTCCCCTTTTTATTTTATTCTTTGTATCAGTAATTATGGTGGAAGGCACAGCTACAGTGCAGGCTCAACATCAAGAAGCAATGGCTTTATACATATATATATATATATTTTTTTTTTGTGCAGGTTGCAAGGTAAGATATAACTTAGGAGGAACAAGAGGATGAGCAGACATAAAATGTAGTCATGCTGAGTTACTTTGAGAGGTGCCATGCAAAACAGGCAAACAGCTGAGCAGGGGCCTCCTGGCTCTGCAGAAATCAGTGTTAAATTTTAAATAAGTGTGAACAACTGGGGCTTGGGAACTGCTGCATATACAGGAAGTTGTGTCCATGATTGGACCATTCATTTAGTGCTGAACATGGGTATGCATTTCTTTGGGAGTGCTGGGAGGCTAATTCCATAATATTCTGTGGTGCTAAAATCTTGATCCCACTGAAAACTGGGAAAATGTACCAACTTCCCCAAGCCTCAGACTGCAGTGGGAATGTCACTGAGCTGCAGGAAGCCCAAGGGATAGATGAACACTTTCAGGTATTTTCCTTTCAATTTTGCATTGTTTGGTTTTAATGAAAACCTTTTAGGTTCTCAGGGATCAGATGACTTTTATGTAAAGTATTTTAAAGCAAATTTTTAAGTTGGGAGATCTTGGAGGATGTTTTAGAGGGTGTTTTTAAGAAGCCTTGAGAATCTTTTACCAGTCAGCTTGCTTTGGTATCCCTTGGTTTTTAACTCTAGATGGAGCTGTTAGTTCTGAAGATCCTCAGCTGTATGTGCTCTGTTTGCAGGGAATCTATTTTTAGACCCTTATGATAGAATCCATCTTTTCCTCACTCTGTTTTATAGTCCTGTTCCCTTTGCTGCTTCTGCACAGATCATACCCCTTATCCTTAGATAAAAAAAGCTCATTTTCAGGGAGTTTTACCTGTCAAAGCTCCAGAGAAGCAGAGCTGAACCATTTCTGCAACATGATAAGGTTTTATGGTAAAGTGGAGGTGGTTTTTTGCCAGCCAAGGTATGAGCTGATGATAAAAAATGGGGTAGAGGAATTCAGTACTTTGTTTTATTTAGTGTTTTTCCAGGAATACTCACAGCACAGGGTTTTTCATTATAATATCTTGTGCTATTTCTTCCACTTTACCCATTAAATAAGGTTGGAGCCTGCGTAGTCATGGTGGTTGTTGCCATAGCAACCTGCACTGACAGGCTGGAAGCTGCTTTCCTGGGAGAATTTTTTGAACTTCGATGACAAATTGCTTAGTTATCCATGAAAAGGGGAAGATAAGGGTCTTTGTAGAGTGCCAAATTCAGAATTTACTCTGAAATCCAAGGTTTCAAATCAGGCTGACACTTGAAAATGTGACATCTTAAGATATTTTTTAGGCACAAGCATATAACAGCGCAGTGAGTGTTCTTCCTGTCTCTAGAGAAAGGCAGAGCTCTAAATATAGGTGGCTTGTCTTGGAAATGGGTTTTAATTAGGAATCGAATACTAATTTCATTTGAATGTTGTTTTTTTATTATCAGTTTGAGCTAAGAATTAATGTTAACTAAGATTTATCTGGCACAAGACTTAAATTAGTGTAGTGTATAAATGCGTAGAAAAAAAATCTAGATTTTTACCATGTAGAAGAGGAAAAGGAAACTCTGTATTAGTTATTCTCATATTTGTCACTGTTTCAGTAATCAGGTGTAGCCAGGGTTCCTGTCTGTACCAAGTGATATTGAATAAATTTTCCCAATATATTTTTAATTATTTGCAGGGAATAGCCCTTAAATGGAAATAAATGCTCCTAAAAATACCAGTGGAAAAAAAAATTCTAGATCTTAATACCCAATTGATGTTTAATTATAAAATGAACAGATTTTAGTCAGTGTTTTGAAATGTTTCTCCATTTTAAAAGGATATTTTTAAAGTATTTTACTCAAACTAGAAGTGTTGTTTAGAAGAAGAATTCTTAGAATTGGTTTGCACATGAACTTGTCAGTGAGGCAGAGATGTGCCCCAGTAGGATGGCTGAAATATTCCTGGGATGTGCTGTTCTTGGGAAGCTGACAGTGACAGATTTTGGAGAAAAGGGCACAGGGAAATGAGAATCACATTCTTTGATATTTTTTGAAACTTTGTTTAAATGCAAATCAGTGAAAGGTGTTAGATTTGTTCTCATTTATGATGGTAATGAAGAACAGTTTTTACATTAATCACAATACATTAATTAAGTAATTCATTAATGATTTAAAGTGTTTCAGTTAATCAATAGCAAATGACAAGAAAATATGATGGGATTATTATAATTCAGTGTGGCTCCAAATACAATAAGATTAGGTTTTTAATGTTTGATTATATTTTTTGTTTAAAGGTAAGAATAATGTATACTGGAAAACTAAATTAGGCTAAGACTTTTGTGGGTAATAGAATGGTAAATGTGATTCTCTTTTCATATTGAATGTTTGAGGTATTAATTTCTTCTCTGTAATTATCTACTGCTTAAAATTGACAGTCTAAATTGTGAATTATTGTAGATATTGGTCCTGTAAATAAAATTTACTGAACTGTTACTGATAATGGCCTGGGAAAAACAAGAGTAAACCTTGTTCTTTGGGTTTTTTAGCCATATAAAATTAGATGAATGAACTAATTAATTTGTTGTAGCAACTGTACTCTCTTTTAAACTCTTGTTTAAAAGCCAAGGAATGGGTCAGGTAAGTCAGAACATGGAGTGTTTGGTTACTGAGAATAAAGTGAGTGAGTTGTTTAGCTGAAGAAGGGCTGTATGTGCTTCCAGCACAAAGCCAGAGGCTCAGTGACTCTTTCTTGTGCAGTATCCCAAGAGAATTCCTCTGTCCCTCTGGGGCCCAGGAAAAGGCTGTTTTCTCGGTGTGCCCACAAGGCCTGAAGGAAGAAGTGTCCCTATGCCCTGAAGGTCACCCAGCCCACCAATGACAGCCAGAAATAGCAGTGGCCTCCTGGCACTGCTCCTCTGCTTTCCTCTGCGCTGGATGTGCCTCTTCCCTGCTGCAATGCCTGAAACCACAAAAGCTTTTAGCCATGCATGGGTCTTTCTGGATATAGAATAGTGCAAGAAAAAAAAGTTTTCCACACCCCTGTTTTTTCTGCTGGAGTATAAAAATAGCTGTCTCGCATGACCTTGTAGATTTTTTTTACAGTAGCTCTGTGGAATTGGAATTCTTTATCAAGTATCTGCTTTCATTTCTTATCACTGAAGTATTTTTTGTTCAGAGTATTTACCAGATATTCCTGCATGTAAACAGGTCTAAATTTCTAGGATTTTGGCTCTGGAATAAGCAGTGTTAGTGTGTGCATTGTCTTGGAAAGCTCAGAATGTGATGTTGGGCAAGAGAGAGTTCACTTTTCTCCTTTCTCTGGTGGATGCTGCATTAACGTTCCCAAGTCCTTTAGCTGTGTTAGGAACCAAGGCTGAGTTCCCTATGGGATTCCAGACTTTTACTGGCTTTGCTGATGTGTATCTGTGGGAACACTCTATTCCAACATCCTGGCTGCACAGTTAGAAGCAGGAAGGATTGCAAGGTTGTATTGGACTGTATTGTAAACACAGGCAAGTTGAGCTGTTGTTTGAACACTCAATTTAGGCATTTTATTGCCTCATTAGGAGTCATGTGCCTTTCCTCCACACTGGGAAGTCAGGCTTCTTTGGGCTTAAAATTAATCTTAACTAAACCACAATAACTGTTCTATAAAGGATTGGTTGATCTTTGTGGGAGACTGATTTCAAAATAAAGTTTCTGATGTTATGCATGATTTCTGCTGGGAGCTTTTTGTTCATCTGAGCATTTATGAATTCTTTAATGCTGATATTTTTTATTATTTAGCCACATGTGATTCTTGGTTATTTTAAAAATGAAGCTGTTCTGTTATTGCTGATGCAGTAGGATGTGGTTCAGTTCAGTGCCATTCATTTGGCTTTTTGTGCTGAATAAAGTGTTTAATGTGTCCTTAGTGCTCCACCACAACACTTAGAGAGATACTAATGAGTAAAATTCAGCTTAAACTGGGATTTTTAAATGGCTTTTGTTATTTAGTTTATCAGGGTGGGTAACTGTGCACACAGACAAAAATAGATCTTTGGCAACAAACTGATAATTATTAATAAAAACATGTACTTAGTGTAGGTTTCCTGGAAACCTATTCTGGATGTGATATTTCAAACAAGTTCTGAAAATACAAAACAAGTCATGACTCTTAAAGAACAACTTTAGAACTGCAAATTTTTTGCTTTCCTTTTAGTGTGCTGATATTTGAAAATCTCTGAGCAGAGAACAAGCCTGTTATGACCATTTTTCTATCTGAAGGGTGTTATTCCTGGTCTGGATATTTGTCTTTGTAATCCACAGGAGAAAGCAAAGTTAAACTAATATTAGAGTTTCATAATGTGGAGATGAGAAGACCTCTATGGGCATGCTGCTACTCTCCCCAGAAGGGGTGTCACAACTGGGCAGACACTCAGGTGAGGTTGCTCCTGGGTGGGAAATCAGGAAGGAACGCTTTCCATATGTATTAAATCTCATGTGTAGTACAGCAGGAGCTCTCCCACAGGAATGCCGAAGTATATCCCAAATGGAAAATATTTGGCAGACTTAACCAGGAGCCCTGTGTTGAGGAGGTGGATTCAGTTCTGAATTTGCTGGTGTAATTATGCACAAATCATGAGTATTGCTGCTGCTGATCTTATCAACATTGTAGTGGTGAAAAGTGTCTTCTCTGGGATTTCAGCACTTCCTTAGCTAGGTGAGTCTAGGACTGGAAGCAAAATCTCTATTCCTTATGCCATGTTAACCAGAAAGGGAGAGGAAGCTACTTCCAGCTTTTATGGGGAAAGAGCTCTGACCTTAAATTACTGTCCTTCTGCTTTGGTTCATTGGCAAGCTGTGTTCAGTTTATTTATCATATTTTTATCAAAAATGAGTATGTTTCACACTCATGTACTTGAGATATACCATTTGCCAACAGCGGAAAAATCAAAATTATTTCTGATGCTGCTCTTCTGTCAGCCATTATTGGAGCATTTCAGCAGTAGAGAAAAGTCTCTCTGGGTAACTTCATTATATAACTCAATTTTACCTTGTTCTTTTCCCCAGCTCCTCCCTCCCTGTACTCCCTGGTCTGATTTGCCATGGAAATACAATGTTTATTTGTTTAAGATAGTGCCCTGAGATGTTTCCCTTGAACTGTGCTGGATGTCACCAGCTGTCCTGCCAAGTTAATATTACTTTTGGTGTCTTTGTCTTTATGTGGCCCCTCTGAAGGGGGATGCTGAGGTCTCTCTTGAGAGAATCACTTGGAGAAGTTTCTGGGTTTGGTCTGCCAGCCTTTTACTCTCCAGCTGATTTACTGTAATCACTTTGTGACTGGATTAGAAGTTTTTTTTTCAAAGCTGGTTTTCTTGGAGATGGTTTTTTCCGTAGCTGGGGTGGAACAGCTGGCTGGGCTCATCTATAATGAATGCTCTGCTTGTGTACCTTCATGCGTTCCACTGGTGTTCACATTTGTGCTCTGCTCCTGTGGTGCTTTGGGCTCTTCCTGCTACTAAAGGAACAAAGGAACAGTCTGGAAAGCATTCAGAACTTCATAGGGAGCGGGTGGGCTGGAGAAAGGCAGAATTCTTTATCTTAGGAAAAAAATTAGGCATTAAATTTAATGCCTGGTTTAAAACTGGGCAGCTGATACTCGGTTTGGGCAGTTTCCTTCAACTCCCAATGGACTTTCTGATGGGAGAGGATCCTGGGCAAGGAGTTTTCCTTCCCTTTTTGAGTCTCTAGAGCTATAGAATTTTAATATGTGCTAGAAAACAAACTCATATGGAGCAAAATCACAATGCATTCCAGTTTGCAAATCTCCCAGCAATTGTTTAATGGTGTTTCATTCATCTGAGCAGGTTTGGTGTATCACAGAGGAGCTTACCTGAAACCATCACACTCTATAAATGCTGATCCTGGACCTCTGTCCCTGGTCACTGTATTATAAAAAACCTTCCTTGAAATTAGATTTTAATATCAGTGCTAGGACATTTTCAGGCAGCACAATTCTACACCCACCCCCTCCCCCGCATTGGTCTGGATAGGGTTAAAATTTAGGTTAAAATCTTTAATTTCATGTGGCTGGTGATTTGCAGAGGAGATTTTCAAGAGTTTAGGAAAAAGTTTGGCTGGATGTTCCAGGAGGGGTGGAGAAAAGCAGCTGCTTGCTGCCAGTCTCAGATCTCCCTGACCTGCCCTGCTTTTCCAGGCTGTGGATCCAGGAGCGGGAGCCTGGAAACTGAGGTCTTTCTCGGCAGTCAGAGGGCTGCAGGGCTCCTTTCACTCCTTTGGAGTGAAGACTCCCAGCATACTGCAAATTCAGTTCCTTTTGGAGGTGAATCTGTTCAATCTCCAGCAAATCAGTTTTCCAGGGAATAACACCTGTAACCTGTCTCTGGTTGGGAGTACATGCAGATATGGAATTTTGCTGCTGCTGCAGATTTCTATTGCCTGTGCTGCTCCCTGCCTTGCTGGAAGAGTGCTTGAGCAGTGTCACTCCACCTCAGGGATGGAGAAATACCTTGCTGTTCATCACAAACATGTGTCTACCTATGCTTTAAAAAGCCTTGGCTGGGATGCAATCAAGATCTAATGGATTTCTATGTTTTCCAGACTTCTGTCTAGTCCAGCTCACACGACACATGAGTGGTTTTGTGTCAAGTTCAGCTGCCAGGACCTGCTGTTACCCAGCCGGAGGGGGTTGATGCTCTTACTGCAGTCTGTGATGTCCTAAATCCCAAATCATCAGCAATGCAGTGCAGCTTCAGAAACCAGAGTTCATATTTGCGTTTTGGCATTGTAGTGGAGCTGAAATTGAGAGGCATGAGGGGGCTACCTAAATTTGGAATGAGGGCTTAGACAAAAATTGATAATCACTTGTTTTTTTAAATTCCTACTGCAAATGTGAATTAAAATTGAAGATCATTTTGGTGGGTAGGTAGACATGGATTATTCCTGTGCTGCATGTGGAGGAATTGGGGCGCAGAGCATACCCAGTACAGTCTCTTATAGCAAATTTGTGATGGAGCTGAGAGGGAGTGTGGGAGTGTTGATATCCAGTCCTATGCTAATCCTTGGAACAGAATTTCATCCTGTGAATTGTTGATGCTCTGTGCATTGATTAACTAATGGTAGTGAAGCACTGCACAGAATTTCAGGGTGTATTATGCACTTATTTATTTTCCTGTAACTGCTTTTGGACTGTTTCAAGCCCTACAGCTGCATTATTTTATCAGCTGATTCCTCTGGCCCAGATGGAGCTGTTACTTTCTGCCAGGTCCAGAAGAAATCTGTCTTTCTAATATCAAAATGTTCAAGAGTACAAAGAAAAAGACCTGATAGGCTAGAGTCAGTCATGACCTCATTCTGCTTTATCAACATGAAATTCCTACTACCAAGAAATAGATAGTAAAGTTAAGGAATCGAGCCAGAGAATGAGAATGTGCTATAGGTTTTTATTTGTAAATTAGTACTGAGAGGAGCTGATTGGCTCAGTTGCACAGAAATTCTGGTGCTGACTCTGGATTCAAGTTGTTCCCTATTCCCTTCACCACTCTCCTCTTTGTTCTTCTGGTCCTGTAGTTTAAAACAAAACAAAACTGTTCAACTTTCCTTGTTAGTAGCTATAAAATACAAACATGCCCTTTGTAGTTCTCACATACCAGAAGTAAAGCAATTGTTACATGCCAGCTGGCTTATTTTTATATTTTTGTTGTTGTTGTTTGTTTTTCTTAAATGCTAGCATTAATAATAATTAATTGGATAACTACATAGAAATGCTCATTCTGGCTCATGTCCATATGGATAGTACCAGCAGAAAATGAAGTGTGGAGTGGAACATACGAGCAATTAATCCTTTCAGTGAGTACTTGTAAACAAGGTCAGCTCAGCAGGTATCCAGGAAATCTCTTCTGAAATGTGATGCTGTCTTCATTATCCTTTTAGAGGGTGTTGGTATAGGACCAGAACAGCAGCAGAATTTCACTGCAATGCTCTCTGACTACACACAGCAAATTTCTGGTAGCTGGTAGACCCAGGCAGACAATTTTGGAGGGCTGGTAGACCCAGAGATGAACATTAAAAAACCCCAGACCTGCAGTATTTTATTAGAACTGTATGTTATTCTCATCTTTGAAAGCTGCTGTTTTGCCTGAGTTGAGTCACAGTTATGCAGGCTAACAAAAACCTTTTCAACTTGGTGTCTGGTTTAGTATTTTACCTAATATCGAATGGGATGTTTCTGGTTGGGAATAATAGGAGCATCTGGAAGGCTGACAACCTCAATATTTACTGAGTCACATGTACTGAAAAATCCTAAATATTTTGCTTGGTGTAGTTTAATGGAATTAAAAATCATCTTGAGTTTTGTAGTTATCAGACATGCAAGCCATGCCTGCTGGAGACCTGGAAATTGCCAAGTCTGAAGCACATGGACCTCAGGCATGAAGCAGTGTGGTAGTGGCAGAGGTGCCTGGGACTTAAAATGTCCCCTGGCTGTGTGGGATTGATACGGGACGGGATGCTGGAGCTCTGGGATGGTGCTGTGACCTGTGCTAAAAATCCTTCCTGCTGGAGACCTGCCCAGTGCCTTTGCCCTGAGGAAACCATTCTGTGTTATTAGCTCTCCTCTTCCTAATTATCCTCCCAAGTGGAGATAAAACATGAACTTAATGGCTTTAGCTGGAGTCCTGCATGGAAATTTGTCTTCTCCCAAGGGGATCAAGTCACTGGGAATGTGACTCCTATAGAAAGGCCTAAAAGGCCTGTGTTGCCATGGGGTTTGAAAATAGAACTTCCTGAAATTCTCTAAGTGTTTTTCCAGCTGATAGGGCTTTCCAGAAGGATGACCTTCACCTTGAAATGGATGGCTGAGTGCAGAGCCCAGATGCCTTCAGTGGGGTTGTGCCTGTGCATATCTCCCTGACTTGTTATGGGAAACACTTCCCTCACTTCTCTGGCCTGTTTAAATCACAGTGTGTGCTTTGAGACATGGGGGACTGGACAGAAATAGAATATTCTTTGTTCTGGGCCAGGTAATCTGTGCTGCCTATCCCAGTGTTTCCAGTGAACAGCGGGAATGGATGTGCCAGAGCACTGAAGGTGAGGACTGTGCAGCCTCTTCGGTTATCTGGGGCAGTGTCCAGGGCAGCCACCTGTTGATTTGCAGGGTGGTTTTCCTGGCAGGCAGGTACTTTTTGTGGCTTGTTAGAGAGGACCTCAGAGGACAAAGTGAGAAAGGACAGTTTGTTGTCCTGTCAATAATGTGTTGATGCCGATGAAGTTATACCTGGTATGCAGCAAGTGTTAATTTTGAACAGCTGTCTTTAGGTAGGAATAAGTTCTCTGATCCACACTCTCAAAATACAGAATGAGCATGTTGTGCTGGTCACAGGATTGGGCAAATTCTTCAGTGGAAGTTGGGGTAGAAAGGGACACAGGTGCCATGGGCTGCCCAAGGGTAGAACACAGAGTTTGTTTCCAGGGAGTGTTGATGCCACTTGTTTGGAGCTTTGTGGTTGGTAACCCTGTTCTCAGCCTGCCTCCCTGCTCTTAGTGGATCAGTGGGGAACATGCCAGTGGCTTTTGGAATTCTTCTCAAGGTCACATCTAAATACAGGAGAACAAAAGGGAAGGACTGTGGTACATTTCCCCCCTAGTTTAGACAAGAGCAGAGTATCTTCTGAATGGCTTTTATACAGTGACCCTGGGATTTGCTGAAGAGTAATGAATAAAGTGAAGTACTCTAAATGCTGGATAAAAGAACATATTAGTTCTGGTTCTGTAACCAGATGAAAAAAACAGAGAATGAGATGGCCAGGACAACCAGGTACTTCTATTTTTGTTGGTGATTCTGTCCCTCTGCAAGAGAAGGAGGAGCAGCTGTTTTGACACCAGCAGACACTGAAATCGAGGAGCACTTTTGTGTCCTGGCTCCATTCCATCTTGACAGGAAGCAAGATCCTCTGGTGGCAATTTAAGTTGAAATTCTGATTATTGTACACCACTGTAATGTGGCAGAGTGACTGGATGACAAAGAAATTCTAGCTTGATGACATTTAAGCTGTCTAGTGATGAATAAAAAATGAAGCAAGCTTCATGAAGGGGGTTTTCAAAGCATATGAGTCTTGATGAAAAGATTTTTTAAAGAAAGGTTAAAAATTAAATTCCTCTACTAGAAAGGTTTATAACTTAAGAAATTATGCCGAGAGGGCTGTTGTTCTAACAAATAAGTTCTGGTGTGTTTTAGTTGCTGAAAAGAAAACTCTAGAAAGGGGGGTGAGTTTTAACTAATTATACGGAGCATGGTTTTTAAATTTGTTTTTAGGCTCACTGATAGTATTTAATTCACTAATGACTCAGTGATAGCATCTTGATTGACTGCATTGCTAATTAAACATTTGTGACAATACTTGCTGTTTTTTGCTCAAGGCCCCAGTGCTTGGTACAAAACTACTCTGTAGGAATTGAAATTCTGTTCTAAATAAAGGTTTGTAGCCTTCCATATTGCATCGCCGAGATAATGCCAAAACCCAGCGGTTTCTGAATTTTGGTTTAATGATTTGAATTTCGGTTTAATGATCTCAGATTTCAGCTGGTCTCATGATTTTTTGACTGTTGATTAATAAATCTCAACTTGAGATATTATTATTAATCCTTAGTGAGAAGGAAATAGTAAGAGTATTATAAATAATTTCCAGGTATTTCTTACTTTGTTCAGGTTCATTGTACACTTTGCTGCTCTGGTGTCTAGTTCTCCTAATTAAAAAAAATGGTAAACATAAAATAATTATGTTCAAGTAAGGCCATGATATATTTAAGTTTTCCTTTTTTTTTGTAATCAGAGCTGGTGTGATACTGATGACAAATGAGAAAAAGCAGATCCTGAATCAGTGATGGATCATTTTTCCAGTCTGTTTTTGGACTGTGGAGGTTTTGTATCTTAACAGGTAGGGATATAAAAAGTAATTCAGACACTCAAGGAAAATAGAACAAGCATTTTGTTCCAAAACCATGTAACGTAGCCTTGAATTCAGTGTATTTCTGCAGCAGTTACTTGGGGGTAGTCACAGAGATGTATTGGGTATTTCTCCAGTTAATTTGGTGTTGTTTGGTTTCAAGCCCAAAACAAAAACTGGACAACGTTTGGATTTTTTTTCCCTTGGGTTCTGCCTCTTTGCAGTTTATCCTTTGCAGAAAATCCTTAGCTTGAGGAGCAAAACTGGATGCATTTGAGATTGGCAGGGTCTTGGGGATTGAGCAAATTCTCCTTAGCTTTCCCTTTAGAACTCTGTAGGGTTTAAGTGGTGCCAAGGAACTGCATTCCGGCTGACTTGGTGTGTACAGTGTCGTTACTGTCAGGAAAGTTTGGTTCTGAGTGGAGCTCACTCCTGTGCCCTTGCAAAAATGGCTCTGGGAGCAGCCCTTGTTTCATTTTTCCAGCTGGATTTGCTATTTCCAGAGCTTATCCTGAAGTCGTGGGTCACCTCAGACTCATCATGCAGAGGTTCTGTGGAGTCCTGAGTTTTCCTGAGTCAAAACAACCCTTGGGTCATATCTACAACAGCACAAACTGTCAGTTGTGTGATGATTAACACATTGGGTCAATGGCAAGCTGAGGAATTGTGTTCACCATCACTCAGGGTGATAGGATATCAGGACACAATGAATCATTTGGTTTAAGGCAGAGATATGTCCTAATATTGCTTTGGAAAATGAGTTTTGAATTAGTTGGGAATTGTTTGGATGCTCTTCTCTCAGCTTTTAAGATACTATTTTTTAAACGTTGCTTTTGTGAAATTATTACAGGCAGGAACCTGAAAATAGGGCTGAAACAGCCAGGAAAATGTGGCAAGGTCCAAAATTTCTGCCAATGCCACCAATACTGGACAGACTAAAAAGGTGATGAATTCTTGAGATTTCTTTGAAATGTATTCCTTTGAAAGGAATGAAAACATCTTTGCCCAAAGATATTTTGTACACGAAATTGTAGGATCATGATGCTGATGCAAGAGGTTAATCTTCAGTGGACAGACTTTGAAATGCCTTTCATGTATCTTTTCTACAACATATAAACTTAATTTCCCTATTCACTGTGTTAAAGGACACAGTTGATTAGAGACTATTGACACCTCTCCTCATCAGTCTCTGGGCTGCAACACAGAAATGGGAATATCTGAGATCTCTTTCAGTCATAAATTCTAAAATTAAATCATGCAAGGGTTCTTTGTCTGTAGATCTTCACCTTATCTAGAGGTGAAAAAAGCTTCTCCTTGACCAGCTGGCCTGTGTTCCCCTTCCTTGTTCTCCCTGATACACCTTATTTCTGATTTTTCTCATTTGCTGTTCTGATTCACTACTGGCAGTGAATCACATTTCTCCTCTGCAGGAAGCTGCATTTCCTCAGTCACTGGTACAATGTTTTTGGCTCTGTGTAGCTATTAAAAAAAAATGGTGCTTGTATTTGGAGGATTTGATTCTCTTGTTATTTAAAAAAATATATTTTTAAATTAATCCTTGTTGATGTGGCTTTGTAGTTCAGTGTTTTTACACTAGATGTCAATCTACTTGCATGTGTGGAAGTTACTATTTTATGCCTTCTAGATATTTCTCTCAGCAACTCCCCTACTAAAATGCTGCTTTCGATCTGCTTTGCAGGGGAATCAATGCCAGGAGAAAAGGGATGAGTTGAGATATTGATTTTCTTTTGGTGGCTGATGTTGAACAGGACTTTTTGCAAATAAGACAGCAGTTTTGCGTTTTCAACTGTAATTAAAGTCAATTATTTCAGTAAAGCTGGTTGACAGCTTTAATGGAAAATGAAATTTCAGCCAATGTAGAAAAACTTGTTCCAGTGCTTATTTCATAATCTTTCCCTCTTTTCAAACACCATTCTTGCAGGATTTGGTTGAAATGAGATCTTTGAGTTTACAAAAGCAAGTTTACTCATACATTTTTGAGTTTACAAAAGCATTTCCCACCTTGCCATTGGAGAGCCAGTGTTCCAATGAATTGCTTAGGAATAAATGGAACTAATTTCTGCTAGGAAGGCAGAATTCAGTGAGTTACATGGAAGTTTCTTGTCACGGAGCAACTAATCATTGTTATTAACTTTGTTATTATATATTTTAATACAGAGCTCCTCATTAAATTAACCACTTCCCTTGTGAACTCCAGTTCTGTGATGTCTTCTGAGAGACCCCAGAGGATAAAAGCTTTTTTTTTCCTAGTCAAGCAGTGTTTAAAACATATTTTAATTTGTCTTTGTGGAAGATGAACCAAGATGTCTTATGTTATGTTCTAATCCTATACTTAATCATTTTTTAATTTTTGGAGTGCATATCACTGCCTTATTAATACAGTTCTCCAGGATTTTCTTTAATAGATTAAAAATTCCAAACATCATTGAAGAACCAAGCTGGCTGGAACTTCTAGTCATTTGGAGAACTATAGTATTTAGAAATCATTTATTTAGTTTAAACTATTTAGTTTAAAAAGGGAAAGAATATATTCTACATGGCAGTAAAACAGAAAAGCCAGAGAGAGCACTGTGGCTTGTTAAAAGAAAGTTCTATAAGAATTTTAAATATGCAGAGACTTGAAGAGTTTGTGTTTCTTCATTATGAAGTTGATTGTTGATGACTAGTCAGACAGGCCTGAATTTCTTTAACTCAGTCAACTTTAACTTTTTAATTATTGGGAAGGTTTTTTTTGATTCTAAAATATTAAAAGGCTTTTTGGTGCCCAGTCCCACTTGGTACCTCAAAATGCTTTTGAACTTCCAGAAAATGAAAAATTTCTTATTTGGGGTTTTTGAAGAGTTTACTGTAGTCCTGGGTTTTTGACTACTACTGGGTTTTTTGGAGGTTCCTGAAAGGTGTATGGGAGAAGGTGACCTTCACAGTTATGCCTCATTTATTTTGTGTTATTTCATAGGGCTGAATGTCAGTTCAAGAGACATAAATTTGTATGGCACAGCTGCTAAAAGCGGTGAATGTATATAAAATAATAATTAATGAAGAATAATTTGCTTTACAAAAAATCCTTTTGATGAGCTGGGATGATTTGTATTCTCTAGCCAGCAACAGTTTCTTTGTCTGAAAGAATTTTGCCATAACGGAAGTGTTTTGCATTCCTTAGCAAACACAATCTCTCCCAGGATTCACTGAAGTGCCCTGAAGAACTGTAAGTAATAAGTAATTGCTTGGGACCTGGAATTTTCTTTGAAACTGGATTTATTTTAAAAACTTATCAGGAAAGGGTGCAGTTTGAATGTTGCATAGTAACATCATGGAACAGATTTAGGTCCTCTGTATCACATTTTACATAAAAATCCCCAGCTTTGAGCTCTGTTGCTTTGGAGCAGCCTACAAAATCATTTTTATAGAAGAAAAGGAGTGGAAACTGTACCCAGTTCTTTGATTCTCTTCCATGTGTGAGGATAGGGATCAAAAGGAAAGCTTGGTCCTTGTCACCTGTCACTTGGTGTCCCCTCACACACTGGAGCTGTTGTCTCTGCCTCCTACAGACTCCTCAGCAGCCAAGGAACCTCCTCAGGAGATGTGGGGTGGTGCCCTCATTCTCCATAGACTTTTCCTGCCAACCTGCTGGAAATCAGCTCTGTGGAGAAGGACCTGGGGATCCTAGTGGACACCAAGATACCCCTGATCAGCAGTGCTGTGGGGGCCAGGAAGGCTGATGGGACCCAGGATGCACTGGAAGAGCATTTCCAGAACGTCAGGGAGGGAATTGTGCCCATCTGCCCAGCCCTGGGAGGTGCGTCTGGAGTGCTGTGTCCAGTCCTGGGATCATCAGGACAGGAGGCACAGGGAGCTCCTGGAGCAGGGCTGGTGATGGCTGTGGAGATGAGGAAGGGCCTGGAGAATCTCCCTGCCCAGGAAAGGCTGAGGGAGCTGGGGCTGTTCAGCCTCCAGAAGGGCCCCAGCTGAGAGGGGCCCTCAGTGCTGGGTGTCTCTGTGTGCAGGAACCAGGCTCTGTTCCAGGGGGCCCAGGCATGACACAAGCCAAACACGCAGGAACTGATTCCACTTGGACAGGAGGAAGCACTTCTTGGAACAGTTTGCCCAGAGAGGCTGTGGAGTTTCCCTCTCTACAGATGTTCCAGAACCAGCTGGATAAAATTCTGTGTCATGAGCTCTGGGATGGTGGGACTGAGCTACTGTAGTCCCTTTTTACCTGACCCACCCTGGGATTCTGATTCTGCCAATGTTGATGTTGGCAGTTTGTGGCTGTTTCAAGCCACATTGTGGCTGTTTCAAGCATAAAACCAGAGGATGTGGAGCACAGGTGTTGTGGAGAGAGGTTGCTCTGTGCAGATTTGGGCATGCTGGTCTTGTTCATGCTTCTCTTCACGATATTTAGTTCTGCTCTAAACCAATTTTGTATGTTTCATCTGTCTATTTTGCTGAGTTCCTAAGTCAATATTGTGCCACCAAGCAGCAGAGTGCTGGGAAGATACAGCTGACACCTAAGGTGTGCAATGAGGTGTAGATATGGCAAGGTAGCCTTGATTTGTAAGGATGGTGAAGAGACAGAAGTGAGAGAGACAAGAAGATTTATCCACATAAAACTGAATGGGAAAGCTACTCCTTATTCTGAATTAAGTGTTCCCTGCAGCCCCTTTGGCGTCTCTGCTTGGATCAGCAGTTCAACCAGGTTTTCATCAGAGTTGTGTGGCTGCTCTGTTTAAATGTGGCAGCTTTGAGCTGCTTATGGTTCATGTTAAAGCTTCAGCCACACAACTGTTTTTGTCCCATGTGCTCGTGGTAAATGTAATTGCGTTAAAATTATACATGCAGATAAAGGCCTGAATTGTTTATGCATAGTTTTCTGTTCTGGTAATTTGTTCTCCTTAGGATTCTCCATGTTTGTTTTCTAATTAGTCTTGTAAGGGTTGTAAATGTGTTTAGGTGGAATAAAGAGGTTTTATTTTCTGCCCTGTTGCTTCAGGATTTAGTCAAATTGGTATTTGCTGATCACCCCAGCCATGTATCAGTTGTATATCTGGGAAGAATGTGTGTCTTTTCCTAATAAAATCAGTGATCTGTGTTTTGTGTAAGGTAGGGAACTGTCATCCCATTACCAATTCTTGGGAGCCATCCAGCATTTTGGATCTGTGAGTACTGTGGGGTTTAGAGAAAATCTGCTCCAGCAATTCGGAGTGCTTGTTCTTGATCTCTAAACACAGGCAGAGGAGTCAAAGTTTCATTTAACCTACAACTTGATTAGCTGGGCAGGTTTTTCTGTCTGTGTTTTTGCTTTTGCTACTGCAGGAGCAAGGCAAAGCAGGAGATATTAATATTTAATGAAATATTCTGGACCTCAACTGTAATTGTGTTCCTTTTTAGCTGGAGGTGTTGCCCCTTGAAGTTCCTGCTGGATTTCTTTGTCTAAGAAGCTCAGCCCAGATTTCTCAAGCTGGTAGACTTAATCCTTGAGTTAGTTATATTACCAGTTGTTTGGGTGTATTTGTAGGGGATCAGACTCTTGGCTTAAAAATATTTATAAATTAATACCCAGAGTAGAAAATTATTTTAGTGGTTAGGTTTCCTAGGTGGTCACTGAACTGATTTTTAACATACACCTTGAAGATAAAGGACCCTTAAGAAATGGACCCATCAATATTTATGAATTTTGGGGCTTTGTCTTCCAGTATTAGGAAAGGTAAGTCATTAGAAATGCCCAACAGATAAAAATGGGGTGAAAATCATGATTTAAAGCTGAAATGTGGAGTTTTATCTGTTTGAGAGGGTTAAAAATTAAGGAAATGTCATAGTATTTTTCTATATACTGTATCAATATCGGGATAAATAAGCAAAATGACATAAAGAGGAGAAGGTTGTTTCTATCGTGAAGTCAAAGGAGAATGAAGGAACAGAAAGATTTACATCACAATGGTAAAAGATCTGTCAATATTTCACTCCTGAACTCGTTTCCATTGTTTCAGTTAACAAATAAATATGTGGGCAAGCCTGTGATGTCCTGTACTAAGTTTAAAGCCAAAACGGATGCTTTAATTAAATAAAAATCCCTTTTGCTGCTTTATATTATGGGGGAAAGTTGTTCTCTGGTAGAGATGCATTTCTTTACTTGCAGGCAGCTTCCTAATAACCCTTGTGCTGTTTGTGCTGTAGCAAAGGAGCTGGGGAGCCAAGTTCCATGTCAGAATTCTGAACTTGTAATGCAACGTTCTTTTTTTGGGCTCCACAGTCCACATGCAGAATTTCATACCAGGGCAGGAAAGTGATTGACGTAATTTGAAATATTTATTTCATAATTTGTCAAGTTTTATAGCCAAATGCCCTTGACTGCAAAGAAAACTGACACAGCAGCTCTGTATTAGGTTGGCTATGGCATTATGTGTGTTTAGTGCTTGGAATCAGTATTATAGGTGTTCACTGGCTAATGAATTCCTAGAAGTCCTTGTTGACTGGATTTTGACATCTGTTGACTTCCCAGTGCCAGGATTTCCAGTCTCCTGGAGGAGTTTGGTTTGCCTAAATAATTGAGTATGTCTGTCCAAGAGAAATGTGCTCTGGTGATTGGTATCCAAGAGTTTGAGGGATGGCTTGTTTTAAAATTAATGTCCTTGGAATTGGAAACCTACATGTGGTTGAGAATATATTCTGTCTGGCATTGCCACAGTCAAGATTATCTTTTCATGTATTTTTTACTCTAGGTATAAATGCAGATTTGCCCTCAGTAGGATCTATTTACACAGTAGCAGCAGTTATGCTGCTTCAGATGTCTTTGCATGTATGTTTGCTGATGAGAATTCCACCAGAATAAGCAACCACTCATTTCTCCAAACACAAGAGAAGGATTCAGCATGATGTAAGAAATGGAGCTAACTTTGCACTCATGTCTTAGTGCTGTGCTGAATGAAATGGCAATTATTCCTGCTTGTTGAGATTATAAAGGATGAAATGATGTTTCTGTACCTTTGGAAAGACTTCCAGTGATTCCTCCTTTTACTGGTACCCAGTCTGAGAGCCTGGAATGTGACTCACAGAGGTGATGTGCTGTTGAGCTCCTTCCTGATCTCAGTTACATCTGTTTGGTGGTAAAATCTGTCATATCATCATAAATATTCATAGAACTCCTTATCTCGGAGTGGGAATTCCTGGAGGCTTTTAGTGCCTTTATCTGGAGGCACAGATCTATGGTCTAGCCACTCTCCTCATCCCACACATGCTCTGTCCTGAATTTCAGTGCAGCTGCTCTGAAGTTCATATTAAACTGATACGATTTATATAGTGTTTGGACTGTTTTTTCTGGACAGCCAGGCAGCTTGTTTTTATAAAAAGCATGATGACATGAACTGTTCTGACATGAATTTTGTGAAATTATTATTTCACAGCAGCTGCCCCAATCATACACTGTTCGGAAGTTTGCATAATTCCTCCTATAAATTATTACTTTTGTTGTTTTGCTTTGGAGGTCTTGGTGTTGCCAAAAACTGAAAACGTCTTTTATTCTCTGTATACTTAGAAATGCTCAAATAAACCATGAGCAAAATCAAAGAGCCTGAGCTTGCCTTTTGAGAGGTTTTATTCTAGAAATGCCTCTGTGTCTTCAGTGCAAGGGTTTCAGCTACCTGCCTTTGGAAATCTTTGTCTCTGGAAGAACCAAGGAACTCCAAGCTGACTGTGAAATGAGTTGAGGGTTTTTCTGAAATACTTGTACATAAATTTTAGTAAAATGAGGAACTAGTTAGATTTGTGGTTTTCCAGGATTTTTTTATAGTTCTCAATTCACATCCCAACTAGTGTAGCTCCTACAGCAGCCAGACTTCATGGGAAAGCCATCAGGAACAGATCTGTCCAAGCAGAAGGAAACTTCAAAAAAAGGGGAAGAGAAAAAAAGAAAATGGCATAAATTACAGAAAACAAATGAGATGTTTGATACTTCTTGACAGCCCCTGAAGCTTGAAGGAAAAATGGGAAAAAACCAGGAAGATGGAGTTTAGGAACATATTTATGCTTTGCCAATAATTCTCTTCTTACCAAGCGTCTCTCAAAATATCAAAACCCGCTGTATATTAAGGAATTATGAGGCATAGACAACAAAATTAAAAATTTTTGCAGGACAATTTACTTACATTTAGTTGTTAACAAGACCTATTTGAGAATACTTAAATAGGATGAAATAGTCTTCCAAAGATGGTTTCTTTTGATTTTGATATTTCTTTCTTCTGTAGTTGTAGTTCTTTATTTGAATTTTGTGAAAGCAAACATCAGGTCTATCTCCCTGTCCCTAATAAGTGTTGGCTTTAGTAGAAATAAGATACTGCTTTTACTAGAATTCTGGTTTTATTCTGATTTTTTGAAGTCTGAAGCTGTCACTGCCAAAATCATGTACTGTTAATAGGCAGATTTGGAATGAGCAGGAAAATGTCCAAGCCCATGGGAAGTTAAGGTGGAAAGATGAAGCCAGTTACCCTCAATGATAATAAAATTGATCTGGTTTGTTTTCTGTAAGTGGTAACTTAAAGTAGGAAGTTCCAGAGCTGCCTTGAGAGAGCAAGATTTTGGGATTTCCAGTCTGGGTTCATTTTATAGGAAAAAAATTATTCCAAGAGATCTATTTCTTGATTCTTTCATTTTATCACTGTTCCAGATAAACATGAAACTGTTTTTAGGTAAATACTCTGAAAATGAGGCTTAATAAAAACACAATGTAGTACAGCACTGAACAGCAAGAACGCATATCAGATCTCATTTCAGTACGTATTAAAAGCCTTGTTTAACAATTTTTTTACACAAAGAAACATTGAACTGGGATACTTCTTCATGCTCTGATGGCTTCCTTAAATAGCTGGGAGCTTTAAGTGTTTATTTTTCCTCAGTAAGTATATCCATAGTGACAGTCCATGGACCCCAGGATGAGCTTTGCCCTTGGCATGCTGTGGTGAAGAAGTCTTTTCTATTTTTTTAATTTTAATAGAAAGTATAAAGTCTAGCAATTAGAGATGTTGCAATGTAGACTTTGAGGAAATCAAGTAGCTTTGGCTGAGTTATATTTGGCTTTTATTTAATATCTCAGCTGATCTATCTAGCATCCTCCTGTTGGAGTGGTTTGGGATCAGGGCTTGAATGGCTTCATTAGGGTGAGGTGCCTTCAGAGTGTGAAAGGATAACTTTATGGAACTTGGAAAGCCAGGGAAAAGTGAAATTGAGATTAGGTCTGCCAGAAATGGTATTTTGAATACAGATGTAGTCATAAAAAAAACCATAATAAAGAAGCAATGTGTTGAAGAATGAAAATTATTTTCTTACTGTAAGTGGAATACAATTCCTTGGGATGTGACAGTGTGGACAGGGGTGTTTGCTTCCATATGGTCTCTAAGGGACAGCCTGGCACATCCCATCCTGGAGCCCCTCCTGCCTCAGGCTGTTGTGTCTGGAGCTTTACCTCAAGGCAGAGAGACAGAGGGTCTTGGGGGGATATATGATGGAAACAATAACTAATACATATCCTAGTCCTTGCTCTGCTTTTCAGGGAATATTGCGTTTGCATCCTGTGGATGACAGGTGCAGTGTTCCCTGCCTTGTAAACACCCTGCTGGATGAACCTCCATGCTCTGGTGTGCTGGAAACCACAAGGAGCTCTTGTCAAATCAAGAGCAGAATCCCTGCAACATCCTTATGTTAATTTTTTTGCTTTCTGCTTGTTGGAGCTATATCTGTAATACCAAAAAAAAAAAAAAAAAAAAAAAAAAAAAATAGAGCATTATGAAAATAAGTCTTGATAAAGCTCCAATTTTCTCAGCTTATAAAATTTAAGCAGACTATTAGCTAGTGGAATCCACTTGGTGTTTTCCTGAGCACTTGTGCTCTCTAATATTACACATTTTAAACATTTTCTTATTGGTATTATATTCTGAAATGTGTACTGTGTTATATCACAGTTGCTTAAAAAAAAAAGCAGTTGGAGATGGGAGGTTAAAAGGGAGAGTGTAACTGCTTCCTTGGGAAGTGTGCGATTTAAATTAACAAATTAGATCACAGAGTATAAAATTGAGGAAAAAATAGAGCTGAGCTGGCTGAATGCTTGACAAAAAAACCAAAAAAATCAAAACTCTTTTGCAAACTAAAGATAAAAAGAAACCTGGAGTTCTTAGTTGTAGGCCAACCTTGTTAGCTTGTGAAATATTCCAACAGAGGCATTCTAGGAAAAGCTAAATTTATGTGCAGTCTCTGCAACACTGGAAATGCTAAATATTGGCCCTCAGACTTGCTCAGAGCTCCTTTAAAAGGATCCTTTAAAAGTGTTGGTGCTTTCCTTCAAGAAATTTATATTTGGAAATGGCAATTTCTCAGTGAACCTTCCAATTTTTTTTCCAGTCCTTTAACTATGCAGACATTTGTACGGTAAGGGAGACTTTTGAGGCAAATAGAATCCCAGTGGTGCTTGAAGGAATTCACTCTGGTTTGGCCTGGCATTTTATTTAGTTCTTGCATAATAATAAATTATTCTTCAGTGTAAGTGTCTCCTCTGAGGAGATGCAGCAAGTGTGGAAATGTGGGTGTTGTTCCTCGTGGCTTTTGTGTCTGGCTGAGCCTTGGGACTGCAGAACAGGGAAGTGTTGTCTTTCAAATTCCTGACTGCGTTGGTCAGCTGGACTCAGTGGCTCTTGGATTTCTGCCAGGCTGTGTAAGGACATGGGTTTGAAGTAAAGCTGAGCTGGTCAAGTGTGATGATTCATTATGGCTCTGAAATGGCCAATGTAAGGGTTTAATTAACATTTTGGTGGGTAAAGTTGGTCAGAGGCTGAAGTTCTTTAATCCTTGTTCAGTCTTATGTGGATGATGGGTGCTGAGCTTTAGAAAGAGCTCTTCTTTTATTGGTGATCCAACAGCAACTGTAACTCCTCATTTAAGCTTCTTATGGCCTTGAGTTTAATAGATGTGGAATGGCAGAGAACCTTGAGTGGCGTTCTGTGCAGTGGGTGGGGTTGGCCAAAATTCCCAGTCAGCCTGGGGAGCCAAGTGTCCCTGTAGGGGCAGACAGATTGCAGCGAGAAAACACAACGGGCCTTTTGTCTCCTGCTAACTTCCTGGGATGTTTACTGCGCTGGGAGACAGGACACAAGCTTAACTGGAAGTTCCCTTTGTCTCTTACTTTTCTCTAGGTCAGTGTGGACATAAAAGCTTTGTTTGAGTTACTGGAATGGCTGAATTTGGGTTTACTTTTCACTCACTGCTTTACTTTGGAACAAATGACTGCAGTGTTGCTGAGATTTTTCTGATAAGATCTCTGAAAGAAGCCAAAAGGGACTTGCCTAACAAGGCCTAAACAAAGAGGTATGCTGATAAGTTTTAATAAAAATATACTTATGATCTCATGTTGAAATTATTAAATCCTCCTTGAAGATTACCACGATGATTAGCAGGAAAATGCACAATAGATCTTGGCATTGTACGACAAAACCAAAACAACTCCAGGCTTGGTTTCTATCATTGTGGGGTAATTCCTCCTCTTCAAAGTAATAGGTGAGGACATTTAACATAGATCAGATACCAGTGTCAGAGTAAATTTGAGGTACATAGAGCCAAATTCTCTCCTGATGCAAGTGGCCATGATCACTTTGACATTAAGAAAGCCTTGCCAATACCACAGAGAATGTGATGATTAACACATAAGTCACTTTTCTCAAGTTTATAAATAGAAATCCACCACCAAAATGTGTATTGGAGGCTTACTCAGGGCTATATCCCACGATATCTGTAAAATCTCAGATCCTGCTAATCTGCCCTTGCTGTTGACATCCTTTCCAATACTGCGAGGAAAAGCTCATTGTGGATTCCCAAGGGAAATGCTGCCCCTGAGTGCAGCAGGGAAGGAAGAAATATAAACAAATTAACAGCATTCATCTGACAGCTGTGTTTAAAAACAGAGTCAAACACCAGTTTTGATTAACTACCTTTCTCTCCTTCCTAAAACACTTCCAGACCTTGTGTTAAATACCCGATGGGCCGAGGCATTTCTGCTGTTGAGATGCACAGAGCAGCCAGGCTCCCACACACCTCCAGGATGCAGCTTTATTCTGGGCCACCATGCCCACGCCTCAGCAGGTCCCTTCATTTCCAGCCACCCACTGGTTGGTCTGTATCCTTCAATCCTGCTGCTTTTGCTTCCTTGCTTTAATCCTCTGGAGTAACCCCTCACTTGGCTTGGATATGCTGGGCTCTGGTGGGGCAATCCTAATAATGGGGTTAAAATTCCCCTCCCTCACACTTTTCCTTGTTCTCAAATCCCAGTATTCCCCCAGTATTCCAAACACACTTTTTTTTTTTTTTTTTTTTTTTTTTTTTTGCCAGGGTTTTTATTCTTCCTGCTACTTTTTTACATCAAGAAACCCTATAAATTTTCTTTACAATTACTTATTTTCCTGGTAGGAGGAGTAGAGGTGTAGGGAAAATAGGAATGGCTCTGCAGTAAGATGAGGAGGGAAAGGTTGGAGGTATCTTTATGCAGAGGAATTGGGGTTTATAAACACAAAGGTTTTTCAGTAAATGTTCCTGTCCCTAAAGGTTACAGAGCAAAGCTTGAACACCGTGGCTAAAGTTCTTCTCAAAAGCCACACAGCCATGAGAGAGAATTCCACATTTCTTCTGCAAATGTGGAAATATCAGGATTTATGAACATTGGACAGTGCTGTTGCAGAAGGCAACAATATTTTTGAGAGATTTTATAAATATTTGCAAGCTTTGTCTATATGCTGTCACAGATGTAAATATGGTCTTCAAAAATTAACATTCTCTGCAGTATTTTACCCTAAACAAACGGAAATAATGTGTAAACAAGCCAGTGCCATTATATTCTCATCCTCTAAATAAAAGCACACGTTTCTCCTGTACCACTTAAGTGACACTGTGCTTGAGGTGAAGAGAGAGGAACGTATTCCTAACCTGTGCCTAGTTCCTCATGTATTAATACTGGAGGGCATTTCCAGGTCCTTTCCTAGCACCACAGACTGTAAATTTCTCTAATATCAGGATAAAAGTTTGTGGTTTTGCATACAAAACATGAACTATTGCAGCAGTAGTTTCCATGTTGTAAAGAAATACTTCAGAGAATAATGCCAAGCAAGCTGTTTATTTTAGAGAGATCTGTTTTGTAGCAGAGATTGGAGTTAAAAAATAAATATTATTCAGGAAATCAGAAAGTTACTCTGTTATTGTAGTATTTCAAGCACTGTGGGGTTTAGGGCTGTGCCAGTGTTATTAATTATTATTATTATTAATGATGGCACTTAGTGCTGTGGTTTAGTTGACAAGATGGTGTTTGGTCAAAGGTTGGAATCTATCTGGGAGTTCTTTTCCAACCTTGGATTCTATGATTATCCTGTGTTACAGAGATATAACTCCTTAAATAGCTTTTCCAGGGAGTTCTCCAGATACCTAGCCAGGCTCCATTCTGCCGAGTTAACAGGTAGGAGTGTTTTCCTTCCTGGAATACTGTGCACAACCAGGCTGTTTCCACAAGGATATAAACTGGGATGGTGCAAACACAGCTCTTTGGATGTTGTTTACAAGAACATGTGGAGTGGAAAGGGCTCTGTTGCCCGGGTGTCAAGGCAGTGTCTCTTAGCAGGGTTTGTTTTAGTTAATGAAAGGAGAGAAGGGAAAGTGCTACAGATCCAATTGTTTTAAGCTCCTAGGAGTATCTATCCCCCATGAACATGTGGATAGGGAAGCTGGGTGGTTTGGTTGGGAAGCTATTTCAGGAGCACTGGCTTCTCACCAGGACAGGGAGGTTGTGTAACTCAGAAATCCATGGTTATCCACATTTCAGTGGGATCAGAGCATGGCTGAGAGTGAGTTCATGGACATGAGGTGCTTTTGTTGGGGAGGAACTGTTTACAAGGGAATGGAGTGACAGGAGAAGGGGGAATGGCTTCAAACTGACAGTGAGCAGGGTTTGGTGGGATATTGGGATGGAATTTTTCACTGTGAGGGTGGTAAGGCCCTGGCACAGAGAAGCTGTAGCAGCCCCATTCCTGTAAGTGTCCAAGGCCAGGTTGGACAGGGCTTGGAGCAACCTGGGATAGTGGAACGTGTCCCTACCCATGGCAGGGGGTGGCACTGGCTGGGTTTTAAGGTCTCTCCCAATCCAAACCATTCCATGAAATTAAACATGGTCAGAAATGGCTATTTAGAGGTTAGCTCTTTTTCTGGATTCATTGAAGCAGTCACTTTGGGAATAAATCCTTTAAAACATGAGTAAGCTGTGTGCTGTCCTCTCACCAATGTCCTCATTTGATTCAGATGAGCGAGGGGGAGGGAGTCTTTGCACTCCTGAGGAGAAGTGGGAAGGAGCAGTGAATTTTAACATGGATGCTATAAATGACAAGCTAAGACTCCAAATGCAAGTAATTGTAGCTCATCTCTGCACACATGAAGAGATCTTAGGTGAATGGGAACTGAGAAGGCTGAGTGAAGAGGAGGGTGCAGAACCTTTTCTTCAGTGTTGATCTGGATACTCATAAGTTAAAACTATTTTTAAAAATACCCCTGGTAGATTGGAGATGACATTGGAGATAAGATTGGAGATGACATTTCACTTCTAGGAAATACTGATTTTCTGCTTTCTTAGATTGTAAAAAATGTGCTTTTTTGTAGTGCTGGTGACTGGGCTGTCACTTGAGCAGAGAGAGGGAGATGGCGGAGGAAAGTCCTCTCGATGCAGAGCTGAGCCCCAAAGTTGTGCAGTTCCCAGGTATTGCCTCCTCCCCTTCCTTCTGCATCAAATAAGGAATAACACACACATCCTGTAAAGAGTTTCCATGGAGCTGGGTTGCTCTAATTGTATTCTCATTATTTGTGCTTCATCCTTATTCATGTGAAAGAGAATATGTGGAGCTGAGAATGGATTGTTTGCTCTTGTCAGAGTTTGTAGTTATTTCTTCATCCAGCAGAACTTGGGAGTTGGAAGCACCCAGGGATGAATTTTTGATGTGAAGGCTGGACAAGGAATATGTTCCTTTTGGTTTTATCCAGGATAAGTTCACAATGGAAAGAAAAAAGGAAATAGTGAACAAACTATCACATTACTTAAAAAGCAATTTCTAATATTTGTAGGAGAATAATTCAGTATTTCAAATACATATTCTTTCTGCTCACTCAAGGACATCCAACTATTAGAGACTTTCATGGTAAATAAACAAGAACCATTATTGGGGGGGGGGGCAGTTTCTGAATATGAAACAAAAGGGACTGGTCTGTCCTTAGGCTTGTTTCCTTTCTGTTGAAGTATCCCCTCTGCCTTGAGGCTTCCAGCAGAACTGGGAAGTTATGTTCTCCTGTTTTACTCCGGGACTCTTATTTCTGTGTTGTATTCTTTACTGGAAAGGCTTCATCTAAGAAAGGGAGGTGGTTCACAACATGCAGCAAAGAACAAGAGGTGTGAAGAAGTAGAAACATCTGACAGATACTTTAATTGTCTCTATGCTAAAATAAAGCAAATCACACTTGGAAGATAAGGTACCTGGGTCTGGTTGCTGTTTTGTAGGAAGTTTTTCCATACAGAGGCTCTGTTTTATTGTTCAAGTAATGTTGAATACAAGTTTAGAACTGTCCGTGCCAGTGATGAGACCAATCTGTGAGGGACTAACATGATTCGTGGGGAAATTATTTGTCTCTGGTAACCAGTGAAGCCCCTTGAGATGTTTTGTAGTGTTTTCTGGTGTCAAGAACTGCTTTTTAAAAAGATCTTGTATGTAGGGTCTCTAGCAAGGTGTGTTTCTGCATCTCAGATGTGATATACTGATTTACTGGCTCAAGGTAAGTAATTTCTGTGCATGATTCTCATTATAAAGATGTCAAAATTAGGTCTCACTGCTAGAATATTGCAGTTTACAATGCTCAGTGTGATTCTGCAAAGGATTAATTAGCATAACTCTTAATAATACAGTTCCTATTGTTTTCAAATCAGATTTTAGGTGAATATTTGTTTTTAATAGTTATCAGTTAAATATCTATACTAAAAAAATTATTTGTGTGGAAATATATTTCTCCTTCAATATGGTACAATAAAATACTTTCTCTTTTCTACTTCTGGGAGTTTAGTACAATCAAAAATACTGGCCAAAATACTGGTGTTTTTTGTAAATAAACATCTGTGTAAGCACTTACCTGCTGCTTGAGTGTTTGAGTACCCAGTTATCCAGTATAACATTCAGTATTTATTACAAGTCAGTATTCCTCTGACATAATTGATGTCTTTTTGCTGATTTTGAACTCATTCCTTTCCAGTCCCCATTCTTTTAGTTGCCAGCAAGGAGCAAACTGGTTGCTGGGATTCTGCTTTCCTGTCACTTTTCAGTTATCGGTGGTTTGTAGGTCCTTGCTAAAAGCACAGTATTGAATCTGGGAAGGTAATTATACCTATTGGAATGCTATTAATAGTGTTTAGAAGGGATCATTGCAGTAAATCTGCTTTAGCCTTTTTGTCAGCTGTGTTTTTATGTAATATTGTGTAAGTCCCCTGGAAACACTGATACCTTTAAAGAGTGTGGTTTGCTTTTAAAGGGGAAAGGGAGGGGAAATGGAAAAGAACAGATTCAGGGTAATTTCCTTAATGTAAGATGCTTTTTATGGCTCTTAAAAAAGTAAAAGTGAGTGAAGGCATGACAGAGAATAACTCCCACATGTGCAGTTCCTTATCTGCCAACCCTCTCTTATTTTTCCTGCAGGAAATCCTGGCTGAGCAAAGTTGGAAGCCCGAGTTCCCGCATCGACAAAACAAATTTTTCCAACGAAAAGGAGATTTCCAAGCTTGACTTCTCAGATTTCAACACTAGATACTAACAGGACGGAACCCCACTAAGCACAAAACTGGCATTTCTGCTGCATGATATTTTCTGTGCCTCCATCAAATGTCACAAGAGCATTGGAATGCTTTTCTGTACTAGGGATAAGTATAAATGCTCCCTGTTCCCACCAACTAAGAATTCCTGGTTGCTGTGTTAGACATCTTACGCCATGAATATCAACATTTTGTGTCTAAAATGCCAATATCTAATTCATTGCAGCTTTGAAAGACAGATAAAAGCTTAGAAGTGCTGGTGGTCATTTGTGCACAATGGGATTTGTTACATACAACCAGATGGTACCTAATCTTTACACTGTGACTCATATTTTAGATGAAAAATAATAATAAATTTATGTTCTACTGTTTGTAATCTCACTAAAAATACATAACTACAGAACTGGAACACTTGAGAGTTCTGTGTAACAAGTCTGTTATAGACCAGGCTCTTTGTGATAATTAATAAGGTTATCATGGTAATTTAAAATAAATACGTTGTTTCAAACTAGGATTATCTAACCAGCTCTGGTTTAAAATTCTCCATAATAATTCAGATAAATCTTGTTCCAAGGTGGTGAAATGTGTGGCTTCTCACCCTGTTTTTTCCTTATCTACCTGTAGCTTACATCCATCCTGACGATAAAGGATGTTTTAATCTCTTTGCTTTTTTAATGTTCTTTCTAAAATTGAAGATTTAAGTGATTTTCCTTATGGATGTGTATTTCCTCCTGAGTTAAGACTGTGTGGTGGAACCTGCACCCACATCCATCATCTGAAGTCCATGGAAGTCCTGAGCCATGGGCTTGCAATAAATTCTGGATAAGTCTGATCCGCTGTGGATCCAGTTCCCGTACCCATCGCTATCTCCACAGGCACCCTGGAGTCAGCCAGGACTGGATCAGACCTAGATTCTCACTCCTGCAGTGCTTGTGGGTCAGGATTAGAACGTTCCAGGAGACTTCACGAGGATGCTAAAGCTGGTGTTCCCGCTGGCTGCCCTGTCCACCTTCCTGGGGTAGGTGGTGTCGGTTTGGGCAGCTGCACCACATCTACTGCTCATAGCTTGAATTTCAGGAAGGACATTTCCTAACTTAAACGCTGCACTTCTACATCAGTGCAAGGTGTGCCTAGAAAGGTATTTCTGCTCACCACTGGATTGATTTTCTTTGAACCTTTGTGTTAAGCAGTAAAATTTCCTTTCTAGACTTTGCGGGAGCTGCTTATAAATTGTTCTGTGGTTACACACAAGCCTCCATTGTTGAAGTTGTGGTCAATAGCTCTTGTTCAGCTGATGGTAAATGGCAAAGTTCAAGTGTAGCAGGAGCTCAATAACTGTTCCATCCTTGTTGAAAACTGTATTCTGCCGAACAAGTAGTTTACATTTTCCTTGGAGCTACCTGGCAGAAAATACCCCCTTAGTCAAAGATTTTCCAGCCACGTGCTTTGCTCTTATTTTGTGGAATAAGGAGAGAGGAAGACAAAAAACAAAGGAGTCTTTGCTACAGAGGAAGAACAGCAAAAAAAATTGTTTTAATGTGTTCCAGAGGTGGAGCTGGGTGCTCATAAGGACCTGGGAATTGTACCCCAACTCCCCTAGAAAGGCAAGACTTGAGGAGAGGGAAGCAGCCATTTAAAGTGCTCACTTTTTGGGGGGAGGAAACATAAAGAGAGAGCATTTTTCTGTGCTGCAAGTAATGTGTTGGTGTGTTCCTGAAACTAATGGAGCCTTGGCTGGCACTGTGGGCATTAATCTTCTCATTTTATTTAATCCTCAGATTCTGGTAAAGTATCCTGAACCCAAAGCTATCCCATTTGTGGAAGTACAGTGTGTGCAGAACAGCAGAGCAGTGTCTCTGGATTTAATGAGAACATCATTGGTTTTGAGGAGCCAAAGAATCCCAGTGGTAAGATAGGAAAAAAAGCAAGACCTGTTGGATAACTAGACATCAAAACTGAGTTGAGATGTATTTCCTTTTCTACTCCATACTAATATCACTCAGTCATGACCATAGATACCCCTGAATTTTATTATTTCAAAATGCAGTGCAGCAAGAATGTATGATGTATAGACCAGCTTCATTCTTGCTGTGAATGGAAATACTTTCCACTAAATAGTTTCTATTTAAATAGAACTAGTTTCTATCTATAGCTTCTGTTCTGTTCTCTTAATAGCTTCTATCTAAAAAGGGTTGAGACTTGGAAATAAATAGTGGGAACAGACTTCCACAAGTTATTTGTGAGTTTTGGACAATGCTGACTTTCTTGAGGGGAAAATGATGTGCCTGACTTGTGTTCCACTGGAATTTAAGAAAATTCACCTCATTAAGCCTAAAGGCTAGACATGTTAATTAAAATCAGTTTAACTCCTAAATGACAGGCATTTCAGAAATGTATGGCTTCATTTGTATTTGATTAAAGAATAAAAAAATCTTGCCAAAGGCATGAGCAGAAGGAGAGCTTTGTGCCTCATCAGGAATGACGTAACCTTGCAGAACAGGGATGTTCTGCTGGACCTGCTCTGTCTTGGTTTCTGTGTGGAGAAAAGCATGGTGGCATCTCCTGCCATACTTTCTCTTAGGTGACACCAATCTGTCACTTCTTATTTTCTTGATGTCCTCTGGAGCTGCCTTGCTTGGCTTGCTTTCTTCTTAGAAAACTGGGCATGTTTGCTGCTGGAATCCTCTTACTAGACAGAGTGAACTGGATTAGTCACTCGAGCTTCCTGATTAATGCATGGCTCTGTGCTGCTGCAAGCACTCTGATGTGAAGGGAATGCTGCAGTGAGGGATGAGGGCAAACACTGCTCTGTGCTATAATTTATTTTTTAGAGTCTGTTTATACAAAAGTGATCCTGTAAATTAGGATTTCTGTAGTATTGTTCTTTCTTCAAGGCTCCTCACAGCCTATTGTGTAGTGGGTAGAAGCATTAGGATTAAAGAGAAGTTATTTTTGCCTCAAAAACACTGCAGGGACTAAAAATAACTAAACTTGCCCCAATTCATTTGATATTAATGCTGGCATAATTGAATAAAAAATCCTGACATGGAAGATCAAAGGAGGAACAACCTCACTTTTGGTTAAAAGGGCTACAGGAGTGGGTTGGAAGGTTTTACCAATCAAAATTCCAGAATGGTTTGAGTAATTTGGAGGAGACCAGTTGTCTTCCACAATTAGATGATGTTATTGCAAAACTTAATATATGTAAGTGCAAATATAAATATTTAAAAGTAGTTTCTGATGAATAACACTGTAAATCAGTTGTGAGATGAAGTTGTCTTTGCCCCCAAAGCGAAGAATTACACTCTAATAGGGGAGAAGGAGAAGTTTTTGGCTCAAAATCCAGCAAGCATCTCTGTCTCTGATGAAAGGCACTGTGGGCTCTCCCATAGCTGTAATAATTCCTTGGTTTTAGGAATTAACATCTGTGATTCCTGCAGTTTGGAAATAGGAAAGTCTTAAAACATTTCTTCCTACATTTGTGTTGTTCTAAAAGTGGACAATAAGCTCTAAGCCGTTTTTGTTTTATAGGCAATTGATCAGCACCAAGGAGCAAATTTTGTCCATCATAACCATGGTGTGTGTTCCAGAAAAAAAGGGGCAATGCCCTTGTGGATTTTCAGGAGCAATTCTTTTCTGGGTCTGACAGGCTGAATTAGAGGAATACCCAGCATCCCAGGGTTTCTCCACTAGCTGGAAGGTGACCTGGTATTCTCTTGGATTTGGCAGGGAAGTAACAAAATAAACAATGGACAGACACAAGTTCTGTGCTGCAGGCACCAACTTATGTTCCACTGGAATGCTGCCACGGACCTTAGTGGGTACAGTAATTGGTCATACAACCAAGGAAATGCATTTTTAATGGGACAGTGTTTGAGTAGAGGGAGATAAGATAAAGACTTAGGCACTTTCTTGGTACTGGGTTTGTTTTATTCCTAATTACAGAGGAATCACTGTGGTTTCAGGAACATTAGAAAAGCCAGAACTTTCTTGCATGGAGTTAAGCACTTGTAACCATGCCAGATACTCACTATCCCAAGCAAGCCAGTAATTCCCAGTTTGTAGTTAGAGTTGTTCTGCGAAGGGTGGTAGCAGAGAGTGGATACATGCAACTCTTCAAAGCCTTATATAATAATAAAATCTAAAATAAAATTCTACTGCGGGCATAGAGATGGTAAATAGAAGAGGAAGGGAGCAGGGACAGGAGTTTTAAGGAGATGAATGTGGAGAAATTTACCTGCAGTTGTTTGTTGGCAGCTGCAGTCAGTGGCACCACTGGAAATTAGTTCTATGTGAGCAGCATAGAGAAAAGGAGTGGCTGGGGAAGAGGGTTGTGGCAGAAGAGGGTCTGAAAAAGTGCTCAGGAGATGTTTGGAGCATGAGAAGAGAGGCCAATCAGCTGATAAGGGAATGCTCAGTTTAGATGGCAGCACCTGGATGTTCTGGGCAGGTCACTGCAGGGATTTGAGATTCACTGTGAGTCTTGTTCAGCTGTTGGTGATGTTTTGTATTTTCCTCCTGTTTAAAATGAACCAGCCTCAAACTTTTCTTAAACATCCGCCCCTGAACTCTACAATTGTTGTACTGCTGTGAGTAGTTCAGCTCACTTGGGAGAGAAATCTCAGTACCAGGTAGGAAAACCTGTGTGAGGGGCTCTAACAGTAACATCTCTTCCCAGACATAACTGCCTGCTGTCAGGAAACAGGCAGACAAAAAATTTGCAGACCAAGTTAAAACTCATTAATGACCCACAATATAACTCGGGGAGAAAAAAAAAACAAACCTGTGCAGTTATCTAAGTTTGCTGACACTTTGGAAACAAAATGATGACTAAATAGTAATGTGTGCTCCAAAGAACGAGTGATATACCAAGATGAATAGGATTTAGGCACTATTTATCACAGTTAAGCCATAGCCTGAATACCATAATGCTGATTCCTTAAATTCATTATGCAGCCAGTATAATCTAGCAGGCAGCAATGTGCCTGTGAGAAGGAAGAAACTATTTCCATTGTTTTAAACTGAACTGTAGGCACAGCGTGATTAGTAAGATTGTGCTTTGTCTTATTTCTAAGATACCACACCAATGTTTGTAACAATACTTTTGTGAAGCAAAGTGTTAAACCCACTGAATTCTTACATGTTGTTGTTTGAAGTAGTAATCATAGTGTATCTATCTGATGGATACAAGGGGACATTATTCCATACATGTCAGAATTGTTGGTGATGCTTCCAGCATCCTTGTTTAAAGCTGGCAATGTGCAGGTGCTTCCAGCTTCTATTTATGTGACTGGGATTTGCCCTGTGGAATAAATAATAATTAATTTTTCTGGTGTTAATACCCCTGAAGTTCCCAAGAGCAGCCTCACAGCTCTGCACACAATTATTTGTAGAAATTATTATTTCTAGTGTGAAATAACAGCTTTGTTCTGACCCAGCCATAAAATTTCCTCTTCGGGTGGTAGGAAATGGGGCACTCCTGAGCTGCCCTTCAGTGGGAATTCTGTAATATTTTGGGAAGAAAGGAAGAGGAAGGAGCAGAAATAGCCACAACTTCTGAACTTTTTGGCTTAGTCAAGGTATGTTTAAAAATCCCCCAACGTTCTGAATGAAATAAGTGAATTGTTCTGGAGGTACTGAGATAACAGTTGCTTTTTTGAATTTTCAGATAGCATTCAGGAAGTGTAAGGAATGAAAGCACACAGGAAATCTGAGAGATTTATTTTGTTTAATGACTTTTTTTTTTTTAAGCCACAGACAGGATTTATTTGCATTTTTAAAGCCTGTCTGTGGGGGAATGGAGCCACTAAAAGCTGGAGTGGCTGTGATGAGGCTGTGATAATTAACATGGTTTGATGTGCTCAATGCCTCGAAGCAAATCACTACAGAATTCCTGGTGCTGGGTCCTGGGGGAAAGGCTGGGATACATTAAACTGCTTTATAGGAAAGCCCCTTGGATTTTTCAAGTGGTGTAAAGAAGTCAGTTTACAGCCATCCAGCTAAAAATGCCGCAGAATTATCAATTCTGAAGAACCTTAGCAACAATGTAGTAGCTTTGCTGCCCTCACTACAAAGAAGAAGAGAAAAAATGGATTCTCCTCTGTGCTGCTCTGAGCCAGGAGGAATTAACTTCTGGAGAGGAGTAGGAGGCAGGTTTCACCTTAGATGCTTGTATTTTCTGAAATAAAAGATGAGATGGCAGCTCTACATTATTTAGTATCAAACAACTGATGTATCTAGTAAGAGAAGCAAGAGAAAATATCCTCTGAATTTTAAATATCTAATTGAGGCAGCAAACCAAATAACCACAAATCAAAGGCTGCAGCCATCAGAAAAATATGGGAGAAGACAATCTATTCACAGTGACTCAAAGCAACCACTAAACTAATGCACTTGAAACAAGGATTCAGGAAAGAAAATAAATCTGCTACCTAGAAAATTAGGGGGAAATGGGGATCTTTACCTCTTTGGTGCTGTATTTTTTGGCTGGATTAGTAACCTGTACTACCTTCTACTCAATAGGTGAAGACTGTTTGGTTCTACTTCTGTATATCACAATTGTTACAGATTTTTTTTTTTTGTGAGATAAATCCTACCAATTCCCTGCTTTACACTTCCTCACTAATTTATTTTTCCTCAAACATCTTTTCTCATGTTTTGCACAGCTGAGCTGCGATCCATCTGTCTGTGGCAGAGATGTTTATTCTTAGTCCAGGATGGAATCTCAGACTCCTGTTTCCTGGTTACCATTTTCCTTTACCCAAGAGCTGCAGATTTGGATGTAGAATATTGACAACCTAAAATTTCAAGTGGAGCAGCCTAAAAATTGAAGCACATTAAAGAGCTCTCCATGTCCTCTGAAAGCTGCAGTGTGGAGTGTAGGGACCATCCACAGGCTTTTCCACACTGAGCTGCTTCCATTTTATTTTCCAGTCCTTTGCTTCAGATTAGAGTTGTCATATCCCACTGGCCAATTCCAAGGCACTCCCTTCTCTCCAGTCCTTTTTAGTCCCCTTGAGTCTGAGGTCAGCTGGAGTTTTATAGCCTACGAACTCCCAGAAACCTCTGTTGCTCTGCTCTGTCCCTTTGGGATTTTGCCTTTCCATTTTATTTCAGGCTTTTGCCACTGATCCATCTCTCTGCATAAAGCTAAGCCAGGAACAACCTTATATTCCCCCTGCTCATTGCTCTCCTCCCCCTATTCCATTCTGGCTGATAGTGATCACTAATGGCTCCTCTTTGTGCTGGACTCAGTCTCCCTCGAAAGTCCGGCCTCACTAGCCACACTCCATTGGATCTTTGGGGGTGATCCTTCCTGACAGCATAACCCCACTGGGGATTGCATTAGCCAGGCATGCAGAAAAGAGAAAGTGCTTGTCTAGTGTAATAAAATAAACACACAAGGGGAAAAATTGCCAGCCAGAGGTAGAGCTGGGGCTTCCAGTGTTCTTCAAAAACCGTCCCTATGTAGGTATAGTAATACACCCTCTGATTCCCTCAAATCTTTAAGCTTTTCCATAAATTTGTGGGGGTTTTTTACAATAGATATCTGATGAGTTTTCCTTCATCTGTTCAAATTTCATCTGCTTTTCTTTCATAATGAAGAAAATGTTAATATTAAAAAAGTGAAGTCATGCATGTGCAGGCTTAGGGAAGTTCAATCACTGAGCCATCAGTTCAGCCCTGAGTCAAGTAAGTTTAATCCAAGAAAACAAAATTACTTGAACCAATCTTATTTCTTCTTCATCCTGCTTTACAGTAAACAGTGTTATTAGAATCCTGAAACTTAGTTTATCCTTCCCTCACTACCTCTAGCTCCTTCCCTGGAGCTCTCACTAAATCCCTCTGTGACTGCATCCTACAATCCTTTCAGAGGCAATTGGCTTATGGCAAACAAGTGGAAGCCCAGTTTGGCACCTCGTTGCTCTCCTGGGAACCCAGGGTGCCTAAATCCTTCTGCAAGGTACCGAACTTAGTAAGTTCCTTTATTTTTAACTCTTGCTATAGCTACCGTAGAGTTTTCTCTGTGCCTTCCTCAATCTCTGCAGTGTACCCACTTACATTTACAGACATATTTCACTTGGGATTTTGCATGGGGGAAACAAATGTGTCATTGATAGAACTTAAATCCACCTGTGATCAGGTTAAGTGGCTCCAGTGACACATTAAGGGTCATTTCCTTCAGATGCTGTAAATGTAAACCCCAAACCCTCCTCCTTTTCAGGTAAGTTATTTCTTAGGACTGAATGAGGTCTGCAAGAAGTGGGGACTAAAGCTGTCCAGTCACAAGAGAAGGAGGCTCTAAAAGGGTAATTTAAACAGGATGTGGTGGGTGTCATGGTTCCTGCCACAGTGAAATACCTCCTCAGGTTCTGGAGGCTGGGTCTGGCTGCAGAAACATCACCCTGGAGGTTGTGTTCTTCTTTTGCAGCTCATTCCTGCTTGGAGCTGAAACAGTAGCTAAGAGTTTCTTGATGTAAGCTGGAACTAGAGAAAAAAATACTCTGGATATGTTGTTTTTCCAAGGCTGTGAGCACCCAAAGGCTGCTTGAGGTATGTCTGGTAATGGAGACACTGAGCAGGGTGCAGGAAGGTAAAACTTCCCTGACTTCCTTATGCAGTAATATTGCAGCTGACCAGCTGGAAACTGGGAATGGGAAGCTCAAAGAACCCAAGATGGATTATCCTAGGCTCCATCCCAAACTGCTGAAGAGGGAGAAACAGCTTCTATCCAGGCCGTTTATCTCCATCCATCCCCGTTCCTCCTCTCTGCCTGCAGAAACAGCCCCTTTCACGAGCTGTTCCCTCACAGCCAAGAGGAAGGCTCTGCCCAGGGTTCCATGTGGAGCTGAGCTCCAACTCGGTGCAATTCCAGGTGTTTCAGGCCTCAGAATGAGCAGGGATGTCTCTAGCCTATGTATAGATACCTTCCTTGAAGGAACTTCCTCTATCAAACTGTCTGTTAGGTGCTTCTTTTTTCTCTGTTTTTTCCCTTTATTTTTCTTTTTTTCAGCTTAGCCACTTGCATGCTGGATAAACAGAGTTTCAAAGAGCTTTCCAAATCCAAAAGATGAGGATGTTATACAAGTTAATCTTACGAAGCAAGGTATTTCCTGGAAAAGCCTTCTAAAGTAATTTTTTTCATTAGTGAGTCCCTCATTACAGGATTAAAAGCTAAGCTCCTTCCTTCCTCATTTCTTCCACAAATTAGGTTTTCATAAGACCTTTGATGTGTTTTTCTAAGTACCCCAGCTCTTGCCTCTTCTGGCAGAAGTATAATTGTTAATAATATTAATTACTTCATGCTAATAAACTACTTTTGGGATCCTTGGCTAGGAAAAATATAGGAATCTCTCTTTTTGCAGTTTTTTGCTGTGGTATTTTAAGTGTAATGGGAAATATCCAGGACCACATAATAGATAGATGTCATTGACTATTACGCAGTCTAGATTTTGCTTTGGCTTTCTGAAGTCATGCCTACTTCTGATACTGGTATTTTAGAGGGGATTTAGCATTGTAGGCCTGTTAATTCCCCAAATCTACCAAGTGGTGTCCACAGGCAAACCCTGGATCCTCTGGAGATGCTCTTTTGGGCTTTCCATGTGGGGCCAAGGAAGGATTCTGGAAAGCATCAAGCATCCAGTAACTCCATACAGGGAAAAGCTTCCCTTTCCCGAGCTCTCGAAGTTGTGGCCACCATTATGGAAGTGTTTGTTCTTCTGTGCTCATCCAGAATTTTAGGGTAAGTGCAGAACAACGGACAACAATTAACTGCTAGCCAAGAGAAAGATGTATAAAAGATGGAATACATAAGGTTTAGCAGCCTGAGAAATGCACAAAAATTAGCATTTGGGATCCAAGGGCTCACCCTCAGCAGTGACAAAACATGCACAAAAAAAGAAAAAAGGGTTGTGCCTTAACTGGAAGTGTAACATTTCTGATATGAAAATGTCTGTATTCCAGTGGAAAAAGGTCGTTCATCTTACAGTCCCTATCTTAAAAATTGCTGGGCAGTGTCTAATGTTCTTAGAAGTCTCAGTTAATGAGATTTGACCCAGTGGCAAGATTTCATTATGACTTCATTTAGAACCCTTGAACAAAAGGAAAGGAGATTAACAGTTAACCTGAACTCTCTAAAGATTTTGTTAATGTACCTGATTTCCTAGACAGGAAAATCATCGTTGCTCAGTCTAAGAAAATCTCTTAATAAAAGGCATTTATTTGTAAGGGGAATTGGAATGTAGAATAACTGGAAATTTTAAGAGATGTGATTCCCCCTCTTCTAGGAGGCAAGGGGAGACATCTCCGCCGTGAGAAAATCATCAGAAAACAACCTTTGGCCCCGATGGAGAGCATTTGTTTTTTAAGCATTAACTGTAGATCACAGTATCAGTTCTGGTTTATCACTGTGATAAAAGTTCAGTTCACCATTGTCTTGAAATGACTGAACTGGCTGGTGAAGGTTTTGTAACTGAGAACCATTTCCTTTTGTAACTTAAGCACTTAATTGCTTCTAATTGGTTTCTGTTGCAAAGGAGATTCGGATCCAAATGACAGAGCAGAGAGGAGAGGATGGGGGAGCCCCTGGTAGCCACGTTATGGAGGTGTCAGTGGTGTGATCAGAGATGTCATTGTGGGGCAGGAGAAAGGAAAATGAGGAGGAGACTACAGAGCATCTGGGAATGCGCACAGAGAGGCGACTGGGGATTCTGGGAAAGAGTGCTAAAGATTAGTGCTGGCAAGCAAATCAGGAAAACAATATTTGATGAGGCATAGAGTCCTCAGCTAATCAGTGTCCAAAGCACCTGATAGAAGCAGTCAAAACCATTGAAATCAGCAAGTCAGTAGCACTTGGGAGAGCTGGCACTATGGTCTGATCAGGGAAAGAAATCACAGAACTAAATCAGGAATTAAACACCAAACAGAGTCTCAAAATGGGCTGCCCAGTCCAGGAGTCTGTTTTGTGCCTTCAGGATCCATGGGTAGATGTGAGTGAGCCATAATCTTAGTTTAGGAGAACCAAGGAGTCATTTTCACTGCAGCTTTCTGTACAACCTGACCTTCATTGCCCTCATATGAATCAGGAGTAAGCAGAAGAAAATCAGTGTGAATGAGAACAACATTTAATTTTTGGTATTTCCAGAAACTTAAGCCCAGATTACACCTTGTTCTGGTTTTAGAGCAATCAGTAGTATCATCTAGGGCATGCTGACTTCTGAACCAGTACACAATGCTATAAACATATTTGAATATTATCAATGAGTTGGTGTAAAAATTCCTTCCTTGTATTCTTTTGTCTTTTAGCCTGAATAGTGATGGAATGTTTAATATTGGCACAAGAATTGCCAACAGAGACTTTATATCTCTCCCAAATAAATGCTGCTCATGTTCACCAGTGGCACGGTAATCCCAATTACATTGTGCAGGATTAATTAGCTCCAGTGTAGGGCTGCTAAATGAGCCATTATACTATTGGGGAGCAAAAGACACCAAAAGAAACTAGGTATAAACAATTTGCACTTCCTCTTTCAGTATTATGACAGGGAATGGCTTCAACTGACAGAGAGCAGGGTTAGATTGGATATTAGGGGAAATTGTTCCCTGTGAGATACTGAGGCCCTGGCAGAGGTTGCCCAGAGAAGCTGTGGCTGCACCTGGATCCCTGGAAGTGTTCTAGGCCAGGTTGGATGGGGCTTGGAGCAACCTGGGATAGGGGTAGCTGTCCCTGCCCATGGCAGGGGGTGGGACTGGATAGGTTTTAAGGTCCCATGTGTCATTAAACTCCACTGAGTTGTAGAGCCCCAAAGAATTGATCCAGGCACCAGCCTGAGTTAGCACCAGCTGAGTTCAGTCAGCAGCAGGTGAAAACCCTTGAACTTTTCTCCAGTACTGGATGTCAGCCTTACTCAATTGCACTATGGCCACTGTCAAGCAGTTACTCTCTGCCAACAGGTTTAGCAGTTGAGTTGTTCATTTTGCCTATATTCAGAAATGGAAAAAGGGTACAGTTTTCAAACTATACTTATGCATCTGTGTGCAGAGACGATTTTTGTCTCCATATAGCAGTACATGTTAAAAATTACCCTGCTGATGTCACTTGAGGTGTTTCCTCCTGGCTCTCTACCCCATCCTGAGTAAACAGCTGTAAAAACTGAGATTTCACCTGCTGTACAGCCCTGTATCAGTAACAAGCTGCCTTCTGGCATGGATAAACCAAATGTTTGGGAATTACCACATGAGGAAATACTTCTACTTAAAAGCTCCACATCTGGAGGCTGTGAGGTTGGAAGAGCCTTCCTTCAGCTAATTGAAGGCAGACTTACTGGTTTGAGTAACCAATGAGTTACTTAATGAGTACTCCTATGAGTTGGGCCATGGGAGGCCAAGTGTTTGTAGTATCCACTGGCTGAGCAGCATAGGTAGCACAAAGCCACAAGGCCTGTCTTAGGGCAGGTAAAATTCAGTCTTCTCTGCTTTTTCCTAGCTGTCTCTAAAGCAAATTAATGCGAGCAAGTCTAGACCAATTTTTAACCAACCGCTCAGACAGGCTCTCTCCCTCTTTCTCGGGTTTTGTCAGCATAATGGCTGACCGGCCTTTTATTCCCTACAAGGAGGGCATTTGGGGAACTAAGTGCTCCATAAAATCAGACTTGGGTGAGCAGGAAAGCCTCATCTAAAAGCATGTCAGTAGCAGGTGAGCTGCCTGGCTGGCAGAGCAGGTGTCTCTTGGGGGGCCTGGGAGCACTGCCTGATCAGCCACTCACCCTCAACTGCTGCTGCTGTGACTTTCATCACAGCTTGTTTCTGCAGGAAGTTGCTGGAAAGCAGCTGCAATCCTGCATTTCTTCACCCCATGTGTATTTATTCTGAGGCAACTGGTTTGGGAGCCAACACCCTTGCTGACTATGCCAAGAGGATCAGCTGAGCCTGCTGCTGTCACCAAAGGGTGTTCCAGGAGAGCAGCGAGGCGGCAGCAGCCTTGGAGACAGAGTGTTATGGCTGAACTGCATTGTCTTCAACTAAGAAACCCCTGTCCTATGGATCACTTGTTTAATGCCAAAAAACTCTTGGAAACACAGCAGATTATACTCTAGCAACCCAATGTGTTTTCCCAACTACCAGAGCCTGATACATTTGAAGTAAGTATAATTCTCCTCTAATGCTCTGAGCTGCTCTGTTTCTGTGGGCTAATAGAAACAGATTTTCAAGTTGGGAGAGAGGGGCTCCCTACTTGGCAACTTCCAAGCAGTCTGAGATGTGAAGGGAAAAGCCTTTGACAATTATGGTAATTAAGAGAGAGAGGAGGAAGAAGGGGAGATGTTTCCTTTAACAGAGGGACAGTTTCTTGTCTGCCCTTATTTAAGGAGGGGAAGGGCTGTTTGCTCAGGGCTCTTTCTCTTGAGTAACTGATGAAACAGATTCATTCTGCAAGACACAGAAGCCAAGGTGATGCTGACTGGGCAGATCTTGGAGCTCTCCAGGTCTCTGGCAGCAAAGGAAGGAAACAGCATCAGAAGAAAATAGTTTATGTTGCAGCAAGAGCTATCATGTGCTGGCTTTCTTTCCTCCAGGGTGGGAGGATATTGGAGTCCAGGGCATTCCTTTGGTCACCCTGGAAGGTCAGGGACCTTGGCAGAAATGTCTGGGACCTGAGCAAAAGAGTTTGATACCTGTACAGGGAGGTTTGGAATCTGTACAGGGGGGTCTGAGATCTTTACAGAGGTGTTACAGACCCTAGCACAGAGCCCAGGAAGACACTGGCTTTGATTTCAGTCCATAGGAAAAGCTTCCAACACTGAGAGAGGAATTGCAAGCCACAAAGGTGTGAAAGACAGTAGTATAGTTTATCACAGGGTAGAAAAGTTTGGGGTTTTAGAATGGAGGTGAATGGGGACAAGATGGAGGTTTCTGGGCGGTGCCCTGAGTTCTTCACCTCCATCTTCTGCTGTGACAGTGGCACAAAGTAGCTTCAAGGAGATTGGGTCAGAGTACAGATGACCTGTTTAGTATAGATAATAGATATTGGTGTATAATTGTAAATAATAAATACGTAATAATTGGTATAAGAGATGATGAATTTCCATCGGAGGAGGAGTTGCCATCTGTTGCCTGAGCTGCAGAGACCTTGGCAGGGCACAGAGCAAATGGAAAAATAAGAAATAGTAAACAGAGCAAGAAACCTTGAAAAACAAGAATCTGAAGACTCTGCTTTGTTCTTGCATCTAGCTCAGGGCCTTTTAGAGGGCAAAAGACTCTCAACCACCCGAATCTTGGAAAATAAAAAAACCTGAGAGGAAGGGAAAGAGAATAGCAGCAGTTGGCTCTTCTTCCCTGCTAGTGAAGGAGAGGAGCACCGACAGGAATGTCATGGTACAGACAGGCACAAATCTCTGTAAATCAGTGCTCTTGGCTCATCAGGGGATCCCTGCCAACTGTTAGCAGAAAGGAGTGACAATCAGAGACAATCCTAACTCACAGGTGTATGTTCTATCTAGTGTCACCTGGTGCTCAGGGGTCAGGTGGCTGCTGTTATAGCCCAACTGCTGCAAGGTTTTCAGTTGTGCAGACCCTCTTGCTGTGAATTCACAGCCAAATGGGAGTTATGAAACCACGTTTTAGATTTAGTCTGTGTAATCAAGCTTGTATAGCAGAAAATAAAAGGCCACATTTAGAACCATGACAGATTTGGCTGAACACTGAGATGGGTGAGAGATATAATCAGGGAATTATTTTCGTTTTTCCACTTCTTTCTGCAGCAAAAGTCATTGCAGAGGTAATAGTGAAATTTGGAGTGTGGTGATTGTATTTATCCTTACCTGGAGGATCCTGAAGCCTGTGACCCTTCCATGGGTGCTTGTTGCCTGACTTGGTGACCTAAACATGTGCTGAGCACAAAATCTATGTTCCCTTGTGACAATCTCTTGTTTCCTTGCGGGAAATCTTTTGGGCTCTTCTAGGAAAGATCTTGGCTCTGCTCTCCTGGCTGTTTGGTGTTGGCCTTGTGTCAAGGCAGATGGAAATGGCCTGTAACAGAGTGCTGGATCATCTGTCCATGTCCAAGGAAGGAGAATGCTCTGAAGGACCAACCCTTCCCCTTGGCAGTACCAATTTACTGCTCCTAATATGGCTGTGGTTATTGGCCTGTGCTTTCATCAGTGGTTTTGGCCTTGTGGAACTTTGTATCCCTGAAGACTGCAGCACTGCCAGTTTAGTCCAGTCTGGAGCCCCAAATGGGAGAGTTGGGGAAAGCTTCTGCGCAGGTACAGATGGGGAACACTGGGGGAACCTGTTCCAGTGATGTCAGCCAAGCTGTAGAGCAAGGATCAGTCGAATGAGTGGCTTATCCAAGGCTGATTTCCTGTTTAGAAAGTCAAGATAATAACCTTTCATTATTGAAAAATCAGAATGATCAGCTGAAAGCACCAGCATTCAGGGAGTTAATGTCTGGCTTCGGGTCTGTGCTCCTGTGAAGCATCTGGAGCAGTCCGATCCCTACTCAGGTTCTGTAGGAGCTCCCTTGTGGCTCTATCCTCCAGCAGTCACCGTGGGGGAAAGAGGCTGTAATTGATCTCAACCACTGTAACAGCAAAAGACTGGTCCAGTGTTCCCTAAATTGCTGCTGGAGTGCCAGCTCTAGGAGCAAGCACAGGGCACCCCTTGTGCCCTTTACCCCTCAGCTGCAGTTGAGCAATGCCCCCCTGAGCTGAGAGTCTGGTCCTCCCAGACAAACACAGTAACTCCTCTATGGAACGGTTCATACCAATTAAATCTTACCATCAAATCATTCTGTTCCATCACTCCACTTAATTAGCCATGGCCTTTGGTATTTCAGCAATGCTGCACCGTGCCAAAAATGAAAGTATTCTTTGTGTGGTACACACCCAACAACTGCCAGCCAGGGGCAGACCAACAAATATTTCTCCTGCACCAGAGCAGTATCTGCTGGGAAGTGTAATTGCCCACTTCTGTTTTTTCAAACTGAAATGAGTTAGAAGCCGTGGTCTTTTCATCTGGGCACTCTGCTTTCCTTGCAGCAAAACCAAGCTGGTTTCTCCTCAGCTGTTTAGTGAATATAAACTGTGATGAATCACACACAACCCACAACTGAAGGGATTCCTCGAGTGTTAGTAGTTAATATGGTCTTTCTATTTACAAATGATAAACACAAGAAAGGAACACAAATTAACTGCTCGTTAGTAGCAGATCACATCTATTACCTAAATCCTTGTCTACAGCAGGGCCCTTGACTTTAGGAATGTGTATCAGGTCTAACCTAATTTTATGTTTGGAAACATCCAAACTCAGGCAGATCATCACATCCCACGTTCAGCAAGAAAGCGCCTGATTTGGCAACCTCTGTTGTAAGTGGCTGCAAAATTTTTTTTTCCCCTAAAATTTGAGCAGCTCCTGTGCGTATGTGAGGATAAAAATCTCTGTGATCTGCAGAATCCAGCCTGGAATTGCTCATCAACAAATGACGCGAGGGAAACATTAGGAGTGAGAAAATAATAACGGTTAGCTTCCTGTTGCCCACTGATGGTGAGACCCATTTATATTGCCAGTGAGGAGGTCACAACTTACCTGTGACAAGGAATGAGTAGATCCATGGAAACAGGAGCTCTTTTAATAGCCCCCCCAAAGTTGTGCCCTGCCATCTGAGGCATTTGTCAGATGTGATGAGGCACTTGGCCTATTTTTGTCACACAGCAAATCCTTTTTCCTACTCTACTTGGGGCTCAGTCCCACCCTTGGATATGAGTTCACTGCTCTTTCATTTGCATGGAAATGTTCTGTGCCTGAAGGCAGAATTTGGCTGGATCTGAATAATGGCATCTGTAATGTTCCCTTAGACAGGATCCAGAAGACACCAACAGGTGCTCCTAAGCATCCAGCCTGCAGAGAGGTGTTTGTAAATTCTCCATAGTGCTTGTCTGCATCTTCACATGCTTTTGGAAATTCTGCCTTGGGGAGGCTTGGAAAAACCTGGAGTTGCTACAGGAACAAGGTGGGAGTTCAGTCTCTTTGTCTTGGTGGCCCAGACAAGACCTTAACCATCACAACAGCCCCACTCCTGCCAAAAAGCCCAGGTGATGGCTTATCTCCTGTACAGTACAGCCAGGTATGCTTCTGCTCCTTTGTCATCCATATGAAAACCTTGCTGTTCCTATAATCCACAGAAATCTAATTCCAGAGGTAACATTAGCATGAAATAATCAGTCTCATCACCCATAGAATTCCAACATTGCTGTGAACCCCTGGCTCTGGTGAAAGCAATGGGAAAATATATGTTCACCCCTACTGAGCCACAATTTCAGTTTCCTGGGAAGCCTATGGAGTGGCTTCAAAAGCACCACCATCACTGCTGTTTACTGTTGAAAACACAGATGCCTCCTGGCTTTTCACTTGTCCCAGCAGTTCTTTAGGAAGCTGCCTCTTTCCCTTTACCATCCTTTGCTGTATGAGCCCAGAGAACTCCTTGAATGAAGGCTTTCCTTGCATTCTCAACAGTATTTTGCCTTCCTGATCTCCAGATCATTCAACAAAAATCCTCTTTAAATTTTCCCTTGTGTTGCAGGCCTATGGCAGCTTCACTGAGACAGAAAGGTTGTCACTGGTGTCAAAACATATAACCTATGGACAGATATTCACCTTTAAACCTCTCTCCTCACTTCTCTTGCTGAGGCTGCCAAGGTGTGGGAGTTTTCTGGAGTCCTGGGGGTGGGTTTTGGCTCTGTAGGCTGTTCTTATTTAGAGTAGCTGAGATTTTGTTCCAAAGACTTTTTTCATGAACTTTTAGTGTCAGAGGTACCTTTAAATGGCAAGTGTGGCACTATTTCAAGGGAAAGGGGAAAATAAAAGGCAAGAAGAGGTTTAATTCAATATTTAGCTGTTTTTCTGTGAAACTGGAGTAAGATCTGTGCTGGTGTGTGAAACTCAGCCTTGTCCAGAGAAGCTCAGACTGGGGCAGCAGCTCTTTCGTTTTCTGCTCTGTGTAAATACCTTTGTGCCCTTCACACCAGGCTCTGGGGATTTCCACTGGATAATAAGTTAGAGTCCAAATACTGAACCATTTGGGCTGATTGATGGAGTATGTTGTGCACACACCCACGGTATGTCATTTCCAATCTGAAGGGAAGCAATTGTTTCCATATGTTGGCACGTTGGGGTTCTTGGTGCCGAGCCAGTTGTCTGGCTGCGATCAGGCAGCAGCATCTCTCAGTGATGGAAGATTATACCTTGGAAGAGGGGTGCTAACTTTAGGCTGTATTCCTTAAAAGGATACAAACTCTGAACACTACTCCAGGATGTAATTTATGGTTCCAGTACGTTTTGACTTTACATAGATGAAAAAACAGGCCTTTTCTGTATGCATATATGCATAAAAATTCCTTCCTGCTCTGTGTCCCCCTCTCCCCACCCCCCCAAAGGAATCCAATAAAACAATAGCTGGGGCTGGATTATGTTCCTAAGTTGGCTTCATGGGCTGCTGCCTGCTGAGGCTCAGGAGGATTCCCCCACTTATTAATCCAATTCCTTACAGGTATTTTAACAGCTACATCTAGTTTTGTTAACTAAATCTAGGTTTTGTTGCTCAGCTGGAATTCAGGCTCTTGAAACAGATTTTAGAGATGTCCTGCACCTACCAAACCCATCATGTTGGGATTTTGGGGTGGTTTGGGGTTTTTTTGTAAAGTGTCAAACTGGTTGCCTGTCGCTGCAGAAGTAAGTTAATACAATTTTCAGACTTCATTGGTAAGATTCCTGCATGCCAAGGCCTTGCATCAAGCAGGGAGGGGCCAAGTTAAAGTCTACTGGATGAGGGTATTTTTAATATAGAGAAGCCACCAATTTAAAATATTCTGTGAGTTCTTGAGCTGTCCACAGTTCCCTGAATCACCATCACTGGAGCAAAGCTGCCTGATGGTGATGCAGCCAATGAGGGATCCCTGCATCCTTCCTGAAGTGTCTGTACTGCCAACAAAACCTGCAGTAGATGTTGTGTGTGTGAGACCCCATTTGAAAAACACAGGCAGGTCATCAGAGACTTCATTCTGTGTCATATCCAGGCCCATTTTTTTGGATGAAGTCAGTCTGAAATTCTAAAAACGCATTTTCCCCCTCCCTAAATGGTGAGCAATCATCAGGCTTTTAATTCTGCAGCCAAAAGCCTTTGCAACTGTGAGACACGGTGGGCAGGACCACTCAAATCACTGCAGCAATACTCCTTCCTCCAGCTGGGAATAAAGAACACATCAAATCACTCTGTCACACACACATTTCATTTAGGGAAATAGGCTGGATTGGTATTTTAACTCTGGAAATGTTTGCAGTGATATTGTTTGAGCATCTTGGGGTTGTGTATTGGCCACGGGATGATCTTCTCTGTGCAAGACAGAAAGATATGGAGAGAGATGTTGGATTGCTGAAAGCCAAGGATGCAAGATTCTTCCCAGGAAGACATGCAATGTTGTGAGAGGAAAGCAGAGACACAAATTTGTTTTTATTTTCAGTCATGTGCATGGGGTTTTTTTATTTATTGGAAATATTAACTTATTAAGACCCTCTACTGGAATATTTATATAATATATATTACATGATCTGAAGAGATTTTTTATGCTTAAAATTCCACTCAGAGGAATGAACTAATGTCTTTCAATAAAAGATTCATTTGCAAAACTGAAATGTCTGAGGATACATAATGTATTTAACTTTTCAGGTAATTTATTAAGAGAAGATCTTCTGGGCAAGTATTTGGGTATTGAGGGAAAAATGCTCAATGCTTTTATGGGAGCCACATGCACACTCAAAATGTCAGCAATGGCATTATTCACATGTGGTTTTGAACCATGGGGATTCTACCTTGTCTCTAGATAATGCTCTTGGTGCCTGAAAAGTGTCAGTCTGGAATTGATAACAATATTGTTCATGCAGCTACTGCCATGGTTGGTGTGAATATATATAAATATATACCCCTGGATTCCAGCATGAAAATTGGGAGCTAGAATTTCCATCTACTTTCGTTTTTCACTTTTAAGGTCTTCTACAATTGCATGTATAGATTTGGTTATTAAACATCAGGAATCAGGCAATCAGTTCTACCAAACCAAACAATTCCCTATATAGAAGTGCTCATTTTAAACATGCCTCATTCCTGCTCAGAAAGTTGTAGCTCCAGGGATGCCTCAAGCTTGTAGGCTTTCCTGAACAGCTACAAATCCATAAGCATTCACTTTTGTAGGAACTCCAGAGCTGTGTTTGCATTCCTGAGCTGCAGGGATTGTCATTCCCCTCCTGCACCTGGTGAAAGCCAGGGGTAAGCCCAAGATTGCTCTGCAATGGTTGACCTAAAACTGCTGCATTCTCCTACAAAACAGCTCCATCCCACCCTGCTGGAATGTAGATCTGCCCTATCTTCAGAGCCACGTTAGCGCTAATTAACTACTTCCAGCATATTAGCAGCCTTGGCTATGTGTGTCAATACTAGATGGACGCTAATCTAATGAGCTGTTCCGTGTTAATTACAACCTCATTGAGCCAACCAGTTTGGGAAGAGTGGGAGATCCATTTCCCTTCATGGTCTGTGGGCCCCTTCCCTCCTGGCCTCTCTGCCTGGTGGCCACAGTGACCTTGAGGAGCTCCGACCTCAGATTGTGATCCTTTCCACAGTGTAGCCTGTTTCCCTGGCTCTTGCTCTAACAAAGGACTCCAGGTTATCACACTCAGACTCCTGTACTTGATCTGGCCTTTGCTGCTATTTGGGGCCCATGGACCACTATTTCTGCGTGATGGTGCATGTTTCCAAAATAAATGTTCTTAAATTAGCAGGTTCAGTTACAGAGAGCAGTCTGGCTGTAGCAGCAGAGAACTTGATTTAGGCCAATTTGGATTTTTTTTTTAAATGTGCTCTTTTGAGGTTAATAATTATCTAATTACTTAGTTAATAATAAATGCCTATCAACATATTAATGGGACATCATATATTTTTCAAAAGGATTGGATCCTTTAGCAGATGCAAGCCTTGATCCAGTAATGTTGGAGCTATAAATCAGCATCTGTTCAAGGATTGCTGGTTGTATCACAGGGATGCCAACTACAGATTTACTCTATTTCAACTCTGCTTCCACATTCAGGATTTGAGGGGTTTGTGTCCTAGTGACTCTGACAACTCTGCTGAGTTGCTGTTGTGCAAATGGAAGTGCAGTGGCCTACATTTCCCTGATGATCAGTGAGACAGCCTGACCCACTTGAAGCATGTTAACCAGCCCTGCTTCCAGACAGCTGGGAGCACTTGTCCACCACTGGACCTGGACTGATGCCATGCCTTAAGCTGAAAATTCAGAATTTCTGGCCTTTTTGGAGGATTTGATACAGATAATTTAAGTTGTGCTTGGCACTTGTTTTCTTCCCCTTGTGCCTGGATGTGTCATGGTTCAGTGTAATGGGTCAGTCTGTGTTTCATTAAATATTAACAGGGAAAATGATTTGTGCTCGTTTAGAGGGTAATACTGCTGTGCTAATGGATGGAAAATTGCCTGGAAGACTGCTGGTAAAGGTGTAGTGGCAACTGGTGCTGAACCCTTGTTCTGAACTGCCCTGCCAGGGGGATGGGAAACATGAAGAGGTAAAAATTCTACAGGAAAACAAGAAGGATACTGTAAGGAATATTCAGCCATGTGCTGAGTGATCTGACTGGCCTTTTCTGCTCTGCACTGTAAAAATTATCCTCTGACATGGTTTTCATCCAGACCCAGCCAAAGTGGGCTGAAGCCACCTCAGAGCACTGTCCCTTAGCAAACTCTTGTGTTGCTGTGACACGTGTGACCCCAGCCCAGTATCCCACTCCTGGTACTCACTTTTCCTTGTGGAAATTGTTGTGGTCTCCCTGTCTGGCAAAGCCACTCAAGCAGATCAAGAGAAGCAGCTGCCACTTGTGTTTGTGCCCTGTAGGCTTGCTTGGCCATGTCCCCACAAGTGCTCACTGACAATATTATAACAAGATATTTTTCAGTTCCACTTGCAGCTCCCAGAGCATCCAAAGGTCTCCTGGAGCTGCTCCAGGAACAGACCTCCTTTAACCATTGGTGCAGCGCCAGGGAGTCTGGTAGTGAACCCATCCAAGGAAGGTGGGACAATGTGCATCCGGTGTGATTAATGGCATCCAGGAAGGTGGAGGAGAACGTTTATCCCAGAGCTTCCGACTGTCTGGGCAGTAGGAAGATTTGTTGTCAGATGCTTTAGATTGGCTAACAATTAATATTAACGATGCATTCTTTTGTACTGCTGGGACATGCTCCCGTTTGTGTGTGCTGTAGCACCCAGGCTTCCTGTGGGCTTGATAAACAATAACCTAATCATAAATCACATGATTTGGATTTCTAAAGAGGGTGTTTATGCTGTGACTTCACTGAATCCCACTGTCTCTGCCTGAAAAAAGGCTGGAATGAGTAAGATAAGAACAAGGCTAGTGTAGAAGTGTCTGTTTTGATACAGGCACTTAACTCTTGGCTCTCAGGAGCTTGTATGTGTGAATGTACATGCATTCCATATAGATCAGTAAAACTTAGCATAAATAGGCTGTAATATATATATATATAAAGACTCTGATAGGCTTTGAGAATCCAAAATACAGGATTTGACTGTGAAAAATATTTTGAGAAATGCAGGACCTGCTTGTTTCCCCTTCTGTTTATGTAAAAACCGTAATACTGAAGAGAATCCTGTGTGGCTCTGATGAGCAGAATGGTTGGGGATGCAGTCATAAATCTCCTGGCCTACAAAAGCAGCGGTTCAGCATCGTCTCCTTGGCAACCCATGGAGCAAGAAATGAAATCTGATATGAAGAGTCTCACCGAGGAGAGCTGTATGCGAGTCACACACTCGCCGAGGCAGAGTGCTGGTGAAGCAGAGAAAATAAGATGCATTTTCTTTTACTTGTTGCTTTGTTCTGAGTATTTCTGCCGGGAATAAAAGGGGCTGACAAACCAGCTATTATTCCATGGCCTTCAACTACTCGGAGCCAGGCCAGGGGCCAGCAGAGCGGCCGAGAAACAAGCGCGGGCTCTGCCAGCACTTGAGCTCATAAATGAACTCAGCTCACAGCTGCATCTCTGAGCTGCTTGTGTTGCCCTGCTTAATGTCAACCTTGTTTCCCCTGCCAGCGACATGGAACTTTTGTGTGTGCACAGATAAAACCAATGAGTGGTCGATAGCTCCTAAGGGGACAGAAATACTCCCGAGCGCTGGAGGGTTATGTTCACCAGAACGGCCAAAAACAGAGAAAGGAAACTCAGTGAAAAGCTAAATGACCTCACCCTCTTTCTTCTTCCAGAATTCCTAGGAGACACTAGGCTCTGAAAAACTTATCAAAACCAGACGTCAGAGAAGTAGCCAAGGCATACCCCAGAATTCCTGCGGGAGGATGCAAAAGTTCAGGCATTTCTCAGCTGAGGTGGATGTTGGCTGCCTTGCTGGGGAGGAGCCCTTCACTTCCTGCAGTGCAACACCTTCCATCAGTACAGGAGGGGGGTTTACCTCCCACAAAAGAAAACATGGAGACACTGATCCCACCAGCAGCAAGGGACAAAAGAAAAGAGCCTGGAGTTGCTCTCTTTGCTTATTCCAGTGTATCAGTGACGCCAACCACGAGCTGACACCAGGGAGTTGTTGGAGGCAGCACAATCCTCCTTTGACGTACCAGCAGCTGCACCACGCTTTGATGTCTCCACAGAACTCTGTGTTTGTCAGAACCTTCTCTAATGGGGAAATTTCATTGCCTCCCTGGTGCCATCAGCCCCTTTACTCCTTCCCTGCACCCCGTGAGGTGATTTTTAAGTTCATCAGTGTTCTCAGAGCTGCTGTTTAGAAGTGGAAGCCACTGTGATTCATGAAAAGATGCTTCATTTTCTGAACCAGGTGTACTTTTCCTTTCATATTTTTGCTGGTTTCTAGGTGTTCTGGGGGTTTTATTTACCGCATCCCTTTGGGTGCTGCAGTGTGAACTGTAATTCCATATGCCGGGTGGTGTCAGCTCGTGATAAATGGGAGCCATTTTTGCTTCCGTAGGAAACAATGACAGCCAAGAGGGACAATTTGCTGCTGTCCACAGGAATGCAAAAATAATATGTCACTGCTCTTCACAGCTAATGAAGACAAACCTTTGGAACAAGTCCTTTTAGGGGAGAAGAAAATGCTTTTATCAAAGATTTGTTGACATTTTTCTCATATTGAGGTACATTAGCAAGGAAACAGTAAGTTTACTCAGGGTTTCCCACCCAGACTAAGAGAAAACAATTGTTCAAGAGGCTGAAGGACAAGTTTTATTAATACATCTCCAGTATAATTCCCTGTACTGTTCACTGGTTTTCTCAATAGATTTTCTAGATTTTCTCCTCTGTTCTTGGTTTTTAACTCAAAACCACTCCCCTATACAACAAGATGAGATAATTTTTCATTTCTTCTTGCACACTTTATCTGGATAGGTTTTTTAACATGAAGCAGCAGCAGTTCTGTTATGTTTAATCAGATATTTATGTAACACACACATACCCAAACTGCGTTAGTTTACTGTGAAATTTTGAAAAGTCCAGTTTTAGACAAGATGCCTCAAAAGAACAAAATACCTAAATTAAAATCTATGGGGGACCAAGTTCACATAATGGAGAGGGTGTTGCCATCACATCCGGTGCTTTTTCAGTCTCTTGAGTGCTGGGACCATCTTCACCAACCAGCTCTGAGGCACCACATCAGGATTCCCTGTACTTGGAGCTGTTTTAGGACTTCTGTCTGTCAGACTTATTTTCATGGAGCATCAGTAAAATCAATTCATTAGATACTGTACATAATGAGAAATCTGTGCCATTTAATATGAACTTGTTACAAAATACATTTCTATATCCTGAAGAATTTTAGGAAACAAGTGCAATATAGAAGAGATGGGTCTTGTTTTACATTTCTTTTTTAATCAGAGATTTTGTGAGCCCAAGGCTAAAAATCATGTGGTAAAATCTTTGTACTGTGCCAAAATTTTAGGACTTTTGATAGTGGATACTAATCTCAGAAGTTCCCAGTATGTGCAGTTGAGTTTTCAGAGTGTTTACTGACTTTTTGTGACATTTGGATGCATTGTTAGGCGCTCAGGCATGAGGAATTTCCTCAGGAGCTGTGTTACCCATCGTGTCTGGCTCATTCATCTGCCAGCTAAAAAATCCTGTGAGGCAGCAACAGGAAGATGAAATGGTTATGTTGTCACAGGTCACCAGCCCAGCCTACAGCCACCCAAACAGGCACAGGGAGGAAGTGCCAACTAGACAGACCCTGCTGCCCTTGGCTGCTGATGCGGGTCAGAGCAGAACAACTGCCCAGAGCGGGCTGTGCCTCAGGTTTCAGCTCTGAGAGGGTGTTTCACTGGAGCAGACTCCACAATCCTGCCCTGCAAGCATCCTTGCACCAGCTAGGAAGCCCTGTCCTGGTTTAGGTGATGGAAAACAGCAGAATCACAGAATGGTTTGAGTTGGAAGGGACCAACCCCTTGCCATGGGTACTTTCCCCTATCTCACATTGTTCTAAACTCCATCCAGCCTGGCCTTATACACTTCCAGGGATGGGGCAGCCACAGCTTTTCTGGGCAACCTCACCACCCTCACAGGGAAGGATCTGGCATTGAACTCAGTTTGCTACTTCTTCAGCTGATCATAAAATGGCAGAACTTGTGGCTGAGGCTTCTGGCAGCTCCTGGCTGCATTGTTTGCTCAGTAACACATTCATCCTTCCCAGGCAGCTCTTGTCAATGGGGTGTCCATGTTTTTTGTATATAAATATGAGGGTAGCTTCAGGGAACATAGGTTTGTTTATTTTTCTCTCCTTGGAGAGGTGATTCAGGATGGTGGACAGGGATCAGCTGGACACAGAACATATGTGTTGTCCAGAGCTCAGTCATCAGGAATTATTTTGGGATCTGTGCTGCTCAGTGTGTATGGGTCATGTGTCTGTTGTTCTGTGATGTGAGTTACCAATCTATTTGCACACCTGGGCAGGCAGAATTGTATGCAAAGAAACCTGGGAGAAGATTCCACAGTGTACAGGAAACCCCAGTCTAGACAAGCTGAAGGTGGTTCATTATTTAAGGCTGCTGCATGTCTGCTGTGGAATGAAGACAACGAGTGATTAGCCTTGTCTCCATAGCACTGTTTTAAAAGAACTTGTGAGATTTAATCTATCTGGATGAGCAGGTGAATTTTTGGAACCCCTCACAATTAATCAGTAGCTGTAATTGCAATGCATAGCCTAAAATATTGTGTTGTTCTCAGCTGACTGAGACACGAGGATGTGTCTTCTTCTAGTCCAGTGGCAAGTTCATAAATTCCAATATTCCATAATGCAGGAATTCAGCCAAAATAGCTGCAATATGGGATATTATGGCTTATGACCAGCTTCCAGAGCCAGTCTCAGGCTGGGAATGGTGTCCTGCCCAACATTTGAGTCACCAAAGCGCAGTACTGAGGCTACAATTGCAAGGTGTGGGGGCTGTTCCTTGTATCTCAGGGAAGAATTTTACCTCTCCTCTCTCAGGGCTGCTCGTGAAGGGCAGTGAAGCAGCCTGAGATGGCCCCACTGGAGCATCACACCATGCTGTCATTTTCCATGGCAACTGGAGCAGGGATAGCCTCACATTCCCGTGGCATGTGCCATTATCCATGTGCATCCTGGCAGCTGATACTCAGCACCTTCAGTAAAGCAGCAGCCACTGAGGGAAACAGAACACACTTGAAAATCAAAATAACTTGTAAGGTACTAGGAAGTCTTTTCACGTCAGTCTTTAACTCCAGGGTGGGGCTGGAGTGAATGAAAATGCTGCCAGCAGCAGTTGGATCCGGGTGGCGGCACTTTGTGTTCCAATTGTCTCCGAGGGCCGTGGCTTTCAGCGAGCCCCAAGTTAATGAAACTGCAGTGTCAGTGGTTCCAGCCTAACAAAAGGAGCGGAGCCCCAGTTGAACACACATTTCCCCTCTGCAGTAAGTAATGGGGGCAGGACAAAAGTGCAGTCTTTGGAAAAGGCCCCAGCCCTGCCATTGCGTTTCTTTGGCACAGATCAGCAGGGATTAAGTTGTGACCCATGGAAGTTCCTACTAGAACTCCTCTGTGAATACAACTGCTGTCACTGCACATGGCAGGGGAAGTGGTTTGTGCAACCGCAGAGTGCCTGTGAAACACTGTGGTCAGACTGGGGCTGAAAGTGAGGAATATCTGATATGAAGTGAGTAAACCTCAAAGACAATGACCCAAAGGTCATCAAAATTTGCTCTGGGAAATCATCCTGTAGAGTAAGTGTTGGTGTCCTTATCACTGTCGTGACCAAGATTTTATTAAATTAAACAGTAACTAAACAGAGATTTACTGGGAGCTGTACAGGCGGTTTAGAACCCCTTCATAACACAGGTCAATGCAATTGTGCCTATAATATTCTCTCTGCCTCCAATCTCCCTCCAGCTCTCCTCAAAAAGAACATTTTTCAATGTGAAACCTATTTGCCAGTACTTGAGAGGAGATGTGAGAGCAATGGGATCAGTAAAAATTCCTAATCTGAGTTTGTAGATGCCAAGAAGCAGTTAAGTAGGTGTGTGGGGAAGGTGAGCATTGCACACAGGTTTAGCACTGATCTCCCCATCTCTTTCCCTGCTCCTTCCTCCCTGGACCAGACTGCCTAGAAACAGCTCTGGATAGTGGAATATCTCTGAAGGTGGGATGTGCAACATAGACACTGGGCTCAGCTGCTCCAGAACTATTCTTGTGGGAGAACAGTACAGAGAAAACACTAAATCATTTATCCACTGCAAATGTCAATTAAACATTAATCGAATGCCAAGGTAGAACGTGGGCAATCCGAGCAGTGTTTATTCTGCTGCTGAGTATCCAAATCAATTAAAAAAAGGAACCTTCTCCGACATTGTTTTATTGGAAACTTATGGACTATGGTTCATTTTTAAAGCTAAGAATCAGAGAAATCCCAGCCATGTAAAATTGCAGAAAAATAACAGTGTTTAAATAACAGTGAATGATTTTCTAATGCTTTTTGCATACTTGGAGTGCTTTGCTGAGCTGTGAACTATTTTCATGGAGCAATTGTTACTCCTGTCACTGAAATGGGTCAATACACTGGATTTATATGATTTTATAGTAACCTTTCATATAAGCATTGCAAAAGCAACACATCTTGGCAGTGTCATCATGACCTGTGTCTCTAGGCAGAGGGATTTCAAGCTTTGGCTCTCCTTATCAGAAATAGAGGAAGGAAAGAGCATAAGCACTTCCTCTGTAAGGATGCTGCTTTCCTCCTTTGTAGGAATCATTAAAGCTTCTCATGCATTTAAAGGCACCTGATAACTGTGACAACATTATCGCCAGACATAATGTTTAATTAGCTGTCCTGGGAGTGGCCGAAGTGGTAAAATGTCATGCGGAGCCCAAATCCAATCGCAGGGAGAGTCTCTGAAGATGGGAACGCTAAAACACTGCCTCACGATCTCCTAGGTGACAGGAGCTTGTGTCACTAATTGGTCCCCGAGTCTGCGGCACCGGTGGTGACGCGATGGGGCTGAGAGACAGCAATTACAGCTGAAGGGATTTGGTAAAGAATTCGGTGAGAACGAAAGTTGGGCGTGTACACAGGGGATTTAATCTGTGCTCGTTCACGCAGACTTGTTGTCTAGCGAGTTACTCGGAAGAGGATCGGCAAATTATGTCTTTTTTTGTGACCAAAGCACAGGTACAAAACAAATCTTTTGGTGAAGCCAAAACCGTTTGGTTTGTGTACAGCTCACTCACACATGCCTGCAACTTTATACGGTGTTTAATTCATCCTTTTGAGGAGGTATTTGCCATCCCACGAATTGCTTTGCTGCTGTCTTGGTAGCAAGCTAAAGTTGTGAGTCAGCTAATTGAGCTTGAAAAACAGTTTAATCCTATTACAGCACATAAGACACTGTCTTTTTTGGTTTCCTTTCAATAATGCTGGTTCATGCACTACTCCCAGATATTAAGAAACACATTGTAAGAAGCCTGTCTCCTGAAAACAAGGCGTGGACCCACAACAGGTAAATGAGCATTGCATTCTGCAGTCACTGGGACTCCCAGTTGACTTCACCTGTGCCTTGGTTCATCACCATTTTCACAGACCATCATGCAAATAATTTGCTAAAATATTTGGATGTGTATTTTATCTCATACACTTAACTGTAGCAAACACCTGGATTAGAAGCAGCAGGTACCAATAAACCAGTGCATTGTCTTCTCCATGTGAGGCAGTGTGTTCGGAAAGAGAATTCTCATTTGGTTAATGAGGCAGAACCATTATTATAATAATATTAGTAGTACTACTAGTATTACTGTATTACATAATAATAGTAGTAGTAATAATAATGAAGCAGCTGGCTTTTCAAGAAATGTCTGGGCATGGAGAACTTTTGGAGTGAGAAGCCCTCTGCCTTTAGGGTCATGGCACAGGCCTCTGCTGTGACTGACCTTGCAGCCCTGCTTGTTGGCTCTGGAGGAACAAGTTTGTGGTCTCATTACTCCATAGCAAAACTCTCCTTAGTATCTGTGTGTGTTTTCTGCTTGCAGAGGTTGGCTGCTCTCCAGTGCTGCTGTTCTCCTGTTCTGGGTGACCTTCAAAGGAACAGCAGTCCAAGTTGGATTGTTCTGGGACAAAGGCTCGTTTCTATGGCCTGGGACTTGGTGTCCATGGGACACTCAGCCACTCACTGGCCTCACTTCCTCCACCTTCCCAAGGGCTTTATAAGCATAATCCAGGAGCAGGGACAATCTGTGGCAGGACAGCCAAATCTGCTGTTGTAACCACCACCACATTCTGTAGTCCCGTGCTGAAACAGGGATGTGCAGGTAATGGATATTTTATTCCAGTACTTTGTGCATACAGAGCAATATATTTCCCTACAAATGTGTCAGAGCTTGAAAGGAGGATCCATTTTTAATGAGCTATACCATGCATAGCTGATGCAGTAGCTTAATTTTAGACACAGATTTTCATTTTATCCATTAGGGAACACTGCAAACCCATGTGGTGATTTAGAATGGCACAAGGAGGGTGCTGTTCAGTGGTGGTTTGGAACACCAGGTACGAGGCACAGGTGAAGGTGATCCTGCAAGTGCCTCAGTCCCAGCCCGTGGATGTTGCCAAGCACAGCTGCTACATACATAATGTAACAGCCTGTTCCAGCTGACCCATTCCAGAGCCTCTTAAAGGCTCAGTTCCCTGCAGGCAAGGACTAAAAATAAGTGATCTGAGAGGGGTACTAGCTCAGCTAATTAGCCAAGGAGCAGAGTACTGACTGCTGCACTGATAACAGTGCCTGGCACTGCCCACAAGGATCAGGAAGATCCTTCCCAAAGGTGAGCTTCACAGTACAGCTGCTGTGCTGAAATGGGAAGCTCTCCAGCTCAGGATCCAACCTCTTTATGTTCTGGTGGTACAAAGGTTGCATGAATCTGGCCTGGAGTCCCAAGGAGTGTCTCCATTTCACTGAAGATCCATGATCCAAGTCCTGACCTGCTTGTGCGATAATTTAAGTCTGTCATGATCACATTGCTGTCAGTGCACCTCACAGTGTTCTGAGCTACAAATAGAAGAGGTAAAACTCTCAGTCAGATCAGACGTAGAGGCACAAATGCAAGAAGAGGAATTTTCCCCAGCTTAATTTCCGCTGCATCCCACTTCTTTACCTGTTGTGCTCACTTCAAAATGACAGTTTTCCTTCCATGCTCTGAACTTCAAATTTGGGATGTAACATAAACTTCTCTTTCTCCTAGTTCTGTTTCAGTTTTAATATTTTGATTATTATTTTTCAACAGTCGAGGAGAATTACAGAGTACTTCATTTATGCTGACTGGAAGTGTCTGAGCAGTACCACCATGGCCTTTGTGCCCCAGGAAATCACTGAGGTCCTTTATGGCTGCTGAGCATATCTAGAAGCACCTTTTAGCAATGTTCTCCCTCCCCTGCCAGTTGTTTATTCATGCATCAACAATGAGGAGCAGCTGAAGGTGAGCTTACTCTTGCACTTGCAGTATATTAAAATTAAAGAGCTGTGTTTCCAAGAATTGCATTCTCCTTCCCCAAACACAAAAAGAAAAGCCAAGCCTGGGCAAAGTGTACCAGGACATAGGATATGAACCTCGTTCAGCTCCCATAATTAAATACAGAGATCCACAAGATCAAAGGGCGTCTGGGTAGATTAAGAAAAGCCTGTATGGAATGGATCCGTCTCTGGAGCAGCTTCTTATGGATTAGAATGATGTGAAGCCTTATCAGTCAATGCAAAGGTGAATATGGCTGGGATTTAACTGTTTGGGCAGAGTGCACTTCTGGTTTGAATTCAACATAAAAGCTGAACCAGACTGACCAGTGAAACGGGCAGGTAGCTGTCCTGGGCCTGAAAGGAAATAAGTGTCAGAGTCAGTGAGAGACTTTTTGTTCATAGCAAGTGACACTGGGGTGGAATCCTGTCCCCAGGCTGTGTGTCTGAGCCAGCAGGGAGGCAGGCTGGGGAGATGAACGCCGAGGGGGCAGGGGCAGGCACAGCCAGTGGTGAATCAGGAATTCTGGGCAGCAGTGGAGCCAATCCAAGTGGGAGTGACACGTGCAGAGGAGGACAGCACATTCCTGGGAGGGCTGGGGCTGAGACACTGAGAAAACCCAAACCTGGAATGAGTGGGAGTGACTCACATGGAATTTGGTGGGAGTGAAGCTGCTCATGCAAAGTTGGTCCGATTTAGCATGAGCATTTTCCAGGACACCAGTGAGAGCATCTCTCCTTGCCCAAGGAGTGCTTTTCATTGCAGGAAGGCTCTTGTTCCCACTCTTGAGATTCCCACAATGCCACCCGAGTTTGAGGTACTCCAGCATCCGTTAGGGTAAGGCTCTTGAGCATCAAGGAGAGCGGGATCTGAGGCCAATGAGCAGAGATTAGAGGAACAGCCCACACTTGACTTTGTCAAGTTAATTGTAAATTGTAAATTATCCCTACATCCTTCCTACCACACCAGTTGGAGCCATTCTGATATATCTGCAGGGTAAACACATGTCCACAAGAGCTTCTGCCCTGCTTTGTTAAGCCACTGGTTCAGGAGGCTCCTGGGGCTGGGCGAGATTGTCATTTCCTTATTTCCATTTCAATGTGTGCATTGCTCTTCCAGTTCACAGCTCTTTCATGCAGGTGTTGATGATATCTGGGGACAGGGAACAAAGCAGGGATCTGAAGGCGTATGTCTGTGCGCTGAGCTCTTTCTGTGGCACTTAAAAAATCACATCACTGTGAATTACGTGGGACCCTTGAAAACCTTCCCTTCAGAGCTGTGAGGAGCTGTGTGTTGCCAGCTTTGCTGCCTTGCCCTGCTCTCCAATTTCCATGTACACTTTATTCCTTGGAGTAAAATGTGTGTGTGCAGTGCCTCAGTGGTCCAGCCTCTGGTGCCACCCCAAAGGAGCATCTGACTTGATCAGAGTGTGGGTAGCCTGGTAGATTTGTGCTGAACCTCAGTCTTAATAATATCAGAATATAGATAATATATAATAGCAGTTAGTAATGAGCAGAGATTCCCATGCAAGGAGTGGGAATGCTAAGACTGGCAAAACTTTATGGAATTGAGGTGATGGATTGATCACTAAGGCTTGCTGCTAGTTTAATGCAGATTATTTTGAACACATGGCTAGGCCTTTGCTAGGCTTAAAGGAGCTGTTTGTCCATCCCAACATCCATAATCCTCAGAGCCCATAGACCAGTGGTGCTGTCTCTGATGAGTGAGGGCTCACTCATCCCTGGAAGTGCTGCAGAGCTTGTGTTGCTATGGGACTCCCTCTGGAACATGGAGCAGAAATCCAGATGCTTAACATGCAGATTTCTCTGTGATGACTGGACATCTTATTGCAATTAAGAGGGACTTGGGAAGTTCCAAGCAGTCAGGAAAAAGACAGAGAAGATAGGGTGTGGAGACATCTTAACCATTTCCTCAGTGTTTGGTGCATGTTTCTGTGACTGATACTGTGCCTGAACTGAAGTAGAAGATGGAGGATCTCAGAGTTTTGCATGCTGGGTCAGTCACAGATACATCTAGATCCACAGAGAACATCCACATTGTGTGAGCCCATGCATTGTTCCAACATGAATTTGGGATTGCGAGGCCTGTTTTCAATTGCATTCTTCCCTCCAACTTTGCTGTTCCTTAGCATAGGCAGAGTTGTTTTTTGTTCAACAGGCTGCATGAGGGTTAAATATCATTTACACTCCTATATTCCTCTTTTGACTGTAGGAATAACTCAGTCTGCTCCCTTGGACAAGTCCTGGGTATTAATTGCAGGTTTATTAGCTTGCTTAGAAATGTTTCTTGTTCACAGGTGAGCTGTGATCTCAGGAGAAGATAAATAAATGTTCCCACCCTAGCTGATGCTTATCAGTGATGGACTTTTAGGCTTAGCAATCTGTTTATATTGGTTCTCTCCAGAAGAGGAAAGGCTGGAGACTGGGTTTTGATTGAGGAAAATCTTTTCTTGCATCACTGGAGGTGAGCAGAAGAGCAGACTGATGTGAGAGCCACAGGGCCTGGCTCTGAGCAGTGAAGAAATTCCCAAAAGAGCTTGACATGGCTGAGTGTTTCCTAAGCAGAGCTGCAGAAGAGGGGGGCATCTGGTGGAATTAATTGCCTGTAATTTTCTGGAGGTTGCAGCTGAATGGGAATGGCTGCATCAGAGAAGGGATCAGAAGGGTGGGGACAGGTTTTGTTTTTTCAACAAAAACTGTATCTGATAGACCATCTCAAAAGGAAAAGCTGCATGCAGAGACTGTCTTAACACATTGACATGTCCCCAAAGCTTCAGCTGCTGAAAAAACGTATTATAGAAAATTGAGGTGCCTGTGTCAATAAATGGCACAGATATGTTGGCTGAGAGTTCCAGGTCCCCTTTTCCAGTAGCTTGTTAATGTCAGACTTGAGCTTTTCAGACCAAAGTATCCCACCCTCAGTGTCAGGCTCAGGTTGAAGTAGTTTTTGCTGTGGATTTTTAACTTTCAACAAAAGCACTTCAGCTCTTCCTCATAACCAAGAGTGTCCCGCATATATGATTTGTTTTTTAATAGATTGGTTAAACTTCATTGACTTGCTCTTTGGGAAGGTGGTTACCACAGATGTGTGATTTGTCTCATCTGGGAAAATAACCCAAATTTAGACCTTATAAAACCTCAGTAACATCTTCTACCAGGAAGAGCCTTGTTGGAGTTTGTCAGGGAAGAGTCTGTGTGGTGAAACAGGTCTCGGGTGACTCTCTGAGTAAAACTGGGCTGAGCACTGAGCAAGGAATGGCCTTGTCCAGGGGTGGCAGATGGCTGGGAAGCCAAACTGAGGCCAGAGGGGCGTTTCCAAGGGGCTGCTGCTCCACAGATGTTCCTGAAGGGCAGCCAGCAGGCAAGGCAGCCTGACTCTGAGAGAGGAGGGAGGAGACAGCACTGTCAGGGATGTATCGATGCAAGGGTGAGGTCTGGTGGAGTGGAATTTAGTAGATCACCATGAATGAAACAGGTTTCATGGAGCCTGAGTCTGACTAGATAAACAGAGGTAAAGACTGGAAGCAGCAGGGTATTAGTCATGAGCACCAGGAAAAACAAAACCAACACAAAAACCAGCACAGAGATGAGAAATCAGAGTTAAGAGCAGAAAGCCAGGCATCAAATAACATGTAGAAAAATGAGGAGAAAACAGAGTATCTACTCATTGCTGTTAGGGGTCATTTTTCCTGGAGACAGAAAGAAGGCTGGGGCCCAATGGGAAAAATAGTGTGTAATAGTTCGTAACACAGGGAGGGCTGAATTAAAATTGCACAAGCAACTCTTCATCTGCGGAGGTGGGAGAGCACTGGAAACTTGCATTAGTCAGAGGAGTGGTTTGGTATTTTTTATTTGTTCTGAGGGGATTTTTGTTTTCAACAAGGAGGGTAAGTAATCACTGCAAAAATGTAATAGGCTGCATAATGAATGAGTAATGAATTCTCTTCCCATTGGAACCTCCAAATCCCTAAGGAACACAAACCTAACCAAGATGTAATCCAGTTTGCCCAGGATTTATAGCTGGGGAAGGAAATGATGATGGGGGATGCTTGTGGCCTATGGAAGAGGGACATTCAGGCAATTATTCCTAATTGTGAAGTCCCTGTTCCTTCAGTCCTGGCATTTCTACATTTGCTTTGCTTGACCACCACTTGAATGCTGCTCCTTGGAGAGTCAGCTTTCCATGAGCATGGGGAACTGCAGGAAGGAGCAGAAAGGCTTTCCCTGACTTGGTGGAAGCCAAATCAGTTCCACTGGCTCCTCTCTGCTGCACAAGCCTGGCCTGGCAGTGTGAGCATCACTGGAAAAGCTGGAGGAGGGATCATCTTTGGAGGCTCCAAATCTCTCCTGGAGTTCTGAGGTCATCAGGGACCAAAGGATTCTAGAAGGTGCTTTTGACTCTCTGCCTGCTTGGTCCCATTTCCAGCTTTCCCTGTGGGAATTGGCTGCTGAGAGGAAGCTGATCCTGATCTTCAGGCCTCTGCTTGTCCCTGCGGACAAGGGATTTGTCCTGCAGCCTGGTCACAGGCAGCAATGATGCAACACAGGAAGGGAGGCAGGGGGAAGGGAAGGAAATTTCATTTTTCCTCCAAACATGAGTATTATATCAATGCCTTGAAATATGCCAGAATCAATGAAATGATTTGGGAAACCACTAGAAAATCTGCTGTGGAGGCAGTGCTGTCCTGTGGGTGCTGAGTAGTGGCGTAGATGAAACAAGGACCTTTTCTGGGGCTTCACTATAAACCCCAGAGCCTGCTGGCCTTTTGGAAAAGGGTGGGAAGTCCCAGGCTGTGTCTTGGGTGGAGACGTGTTGGCTCTGAGGAGTGGGAAGGATGCCAGGGGGCCGGGGCCAGCCCCATGGCCTCTCCTATCTCCTGGCACAGAGGCCTCTGCTCCTCCCCGGCCTGCAGCTGACACGCTGCTCCCTCGCTGCTCCCTGAGTGTTTGCCTGCAAAATCCACTCAAATCTCACCTGGATTTTGAAAGATCCCTACTGAACTTGTAGGAAAAGGTATCCTGGTTTCTACCAAGGCTGGGGGAGGATATTCTGCAGGGCCCTGCTTGCCCACAGCTGAGCCACTCAGCTGGTGCAAAACCATTCCGAAGTAACACAACTGAAAATCTGGGGAATGCCAATCCAGCATGAAAATCCCACTGCCCTGCTTTAGGATGTGCCACCATTTGGGCTGGATTTTGGGGCATACTTTTAGAATTGGAAAAGATGAAGAGGTGAATAGAGAAGGGAGGGAGCAATGAGGAGGCTGTGACCGAAGGCCTGTCAAAAGAAGGATCTCAAACACAGGTCTGGGTGTGCCCTAGGAATAGCAGTCCTCTGGCATCCCTTCCACTCCCATTTTCCTCATGTTCAAGGCACTGGAAAGGTTTTTGTCAGTGACAGTTTTCTGAAGAGACACTCAGTGAAATGCAGCTGAGATAAGGCAGGCTGTCACCTGGGAGCATCTCTCTCCCTTTCAGCACTCCTGGCTTCCAGATAATTCCATTATGTGCACACATGAAAAGAGTCCTGTCCTGAGATGAGGTTACCAAGTCCAGCCAGGGCTCTGAATGAATATTTGCAGCTCTTGGAGTGTTCTTCCCATGACAGTGCATTCAAAGCCAACCCAGCACACAAATCTTTTGCAGAACACATAAAACTGTCTTAAAATCACTTCTTTGTGTGCACCACAATGATCTTATTCCTTTTAAGTTTGGGCAAGGTGTTAATATTCTTGGCTGGCTGGGAACCTAAGGAATACCTTTGACTTCTCCTTTGGCTGTGCTTCTTGCTGGATCTGCCAAGCATTCTTTAGATGTCAAGGTCTGGGATTTATATGCTGGAAAGCACATGATATTTTTGAGGGCACAGAGTTAACCAATTTTGCACAGAATGTACTGGTTATGTAAAAGTCATATTTTAGGATGAAATCGATGCCTTATGGAAAATGCTAAGTATGGAAGCAAGTGAAACTCTGTGTTCATGCACAGTGCAGATACAAACCCAGGCCTGACTTTGCGCAATTCTCCACCCTCCTTGTGTTGCTGTGCTTCAACCCTGACCTGAAGAGTTCATCCCAGAGGTGAAGAGCTCCATTTCTATGTCCCCTCTCCTAACAAGAGTTTCCTCTTTGGGACGTTGTTTTGTTTTCCATTTTGTGTGAAGATCTGAATTCCAAAAGCCTAAATAGCCAGATAACACCAGGCATTTTGCAGCATAGACTAGTGGATTTCTCCATGCTCCCTGAAGTGCTGTTGATTTGTGGAATTAGGGGAGAAGGTGAACATCCTCCTGTTGTCTTGCACCACTGCCTTATTGCACTTCCACCCCATCCCAAACCAGATCCTCCTGTAGAGGTGGTAGATTAAAATCTCACAAGACTGAAGAAGAAAGGAAAGTGGGTGCATTTTTATATTTGCCTTTCAGAGGTCTCATATACATTTTAAATGATTTTTGAATGGCTACAAAGGAAAATAAACCTACTTTTTCCTTTTTGTTATTATGTGAAGAATTGAAGTATATTAGTCATACCTTTATTTTAGTTTAATGAATGGAGAGATAATAAGATATTTCCAAACAACAGCCCTGGAATGGAAATAGAGATTATCCTTTGCTTTCCTGGGCTGTAGTAAAAATCTGATTGGCATCTTTGATGAACTTTAGTTCAAAAATACATTGAGTGAATATGGCTTTACTGTGAAAAGCAGATATAGATTATTGCTAGGTACATTCCATAATGGAAAGTCTCCCTTTTGAGGTGGATGTGGATCCACCCCTAGCATGTCTTTGTTTATTTGTGAGATTGTTTCCTGCTTTTTCTTATCACAAACTTCCAGCTGTGAGTTAAAGAGGCAGCGCTGACGTTTTGATCTCTAGACTACGGGATGCAGAGAGGCCTTTCCGTCCAGGGCAGGACTTGGACAACTATCCAGGGGTACATGGAAGCAGAGAAAGCTTCTCCAGCTTCCTTCCTTCAACTCTTAGTTTGGCTCCACTGAAATAGAGGGAACAAGAGCAAGAACAAACCTGGAATATTTGACAGTGACTTTTAAGCCTGGTTTCACATAGGATTACACATTTGGGTCTTCTTCTTTCCCCATATCCTTTGGAGCTGCTGGCTGAACTCAACACTCAAATTTTTAGCAATAATTAACTTTTTACATGTTTCCTAGAAGGAAACTTGCTTTATGCTTCTGTCTGATCCTTTCCCTGTACTAAACTTCTGTTTTTTTCAAGGGTGGCCCTCAATAGCAGGTGCAGCATTCCAGCAGCATTCCCAGTAACAACAGAAGTAATGCCATCCTTTTCCCCTGGAAAACAATGGAGAGTGGGATTGGGAGTTGACCCAGATTCTCCCCTTGTCATAATGTCAAAGTCAGTTATGAAGATATCTGAACGTGTAAAATTTTGTATTACTCTTCTATAATATATAAGGAAAACTCTGATAAAACACATTTCAGTGATCTTTATGCTAGTAGTGAGTTTGGCCTCCTGTGATAAAATATTTTAGTCTATCATAGGACAGAAATGATTTGTAGAAAAGCCTTCTGAGTAAAAACACAAAGCAAATTCCACACTTTTCAGTGTGCTGCTTCTTGGAATATGAGAAAACCTCAGGCATCGTTCTCTGCTCCCCTGACCTGACACCCATCAGTCACAATAAATAGTAGAAATGCTGTGAAATAAATAAATAATGACAAATCCTAGGCCTGGGTGTTCTCCCTGCTCCAGACAATGAGGGATGTCCTTGGCATGTTCCTGCCGTGCACAGCTTTCCCCTCAGTCAGCACAGAAGGTGCCAGCCTGGTTTTGAGTGGGCCCCTTGAAACCACATTGAAACCCTTCTCCCAAAGACCTGGCAATGCCTGGAGTGTGGATTTGGACAGGCAGGGCCAGCAGTGCCTCGTGGTGACCTGTGGAGCAATGTGGGGACAGCAGCTCTGGGAGCTTGGGCTCATGGAATGACCCTTCCCTTGCACAGCTGCAGCCTTGGCACCCTCCAGGCTGCCCTCCCTGGGCACTCCCTGCTCCATGGGAACACTCTGCAGAGAGCAGTTTGCCCATATGGGTTCATCTGGACAAAGGAATTCAGGAAAAATTGCCTTTCTTTTAGGCGTGGATCTGAATCTGGATCTCATTTCCATCTTGGCCTCTTCAGGAACAACTGTCCCCTGAAGGGAAAGCTCCAGGCTGATTCCCTGTGTCCAGCAGTTCATGATTCTAAGGCAGTGAATATCAGCCACTGTGGAAGTGGCAAAACTGGAGAAAAATGGATGAGATGAGACCAGAGCTCCAAGGGTGAACAGGGATATCCAAAGTTATCTCTATCAACATTGGGTGTTTTGTAATTATTATTTTTCCCTGTGAATCTCTCATTCTAAAATGAAGCAAAACCACCTGAAGGTCTCAAAAAAAAAAAATCTGCATTTTCATGCTGTATTGCTTTGCTTATTTTTGTTACATTTAACCCTTACTTCCCTTCCCTGTTTTGTATTATCAACACAGAACTTTTACTCCAAGTGATAAGTGCACGCTGAATTCTTCCACCTTAATTGGAAAGATGTTGATGACTTTCCCTGTTTTCAGCATGGACCTGATCCAAAGCTCAAGGAAGGAAACTTTCAGCAGGCGTTGGCCTGTGTGTCACAGACTCTTGAATGACTTTCTGTGCACGGTGGGAAAATAGAATTTTCCATTCTATTATTTTCCTTTTTAAAAGGACATGCAGTATGTACTGGGTTATTTTTTAAATTATTTATACAACTGCATCCTGACAAACTACAACTTCCTCCCGAGTAAACACAGCTCCAGTTTGTTTCTGTAGTGTGAAGCCATGTTTATAAGGTTGGGGAAGGACTGCAACTAGTGTGGGGTGTGCTGTCCCAAACCCCCCCCCCCCTTTATTTTCTTTACAAACTTTGGGGACATTCTTCTTCATCTGGTGAAAACAAGTTCTGGTTCCTTGTACCACAAAACCTGTTTTATGTTACCTACATTTGTTTTTATTCAACATTGTACATATGGATTTTGAATAACTGTATATGAAAAACAATGAGTTCCAGGCACTTGAGGGGAAAGTTGCATCATGAATCTTTACCATTCCACGTGTATGTCATCTTGAAATTCCGGCATCAGACTCTCTTGTCATATTTAAAGGCCATTTTTCCATTCTAGGCTTTCATTGGCTAGACAAGGTCAAAGCATTGAGTTGGAAAGTGTTTTGAATGGGGATGCAGGAAAAAAAAAATCAAATTCTGGTCTGTCAGGTGCTTAGAAAAGTTCATCTCTTGGCTGAGAAAATCACCATGCTGTCCTCTGGGTTTGTGCCATTTTCCATGGGTAACACAGAGGCTCTAAAAGCACTTGAGGATTGGGAAAAGCAGCAAAAGCAGATTTTACAGGTCCTCTTCTCCCATCAGCTTCCCACTTTTCAGACTTCCCTAATAGCCATTTTGTTGGGGTTTTTTTCCCCCCAGGTAACAGTCCTTTATACAAAGCTGGACTGCCTGCAAATGCAGAAACCTCTGGATATTTTTTTTTTCATGAAATCCAAACCCCAGTTTTGGTGCCAAAGGATCCCATGTGGGTTTGGAACTGCTGCTTCCCCAGGACCAGAGCCAAAATATTTACCTGGTGTTTTCAGGTAGGAATAAGTGTGCTGGCTTCAGCCATATGGTTCACAGGAAAACACCAGTTTGTTTGGCTCTGTAAAACTTACATTTTTCCTCATGAAAATAGCCTGGATAACAAGTCATAACCTCTGAAGATGAGATGACCATTTGGTTAATGAGAAACAAAGTTGCCTTCTAGGAGACAAGGTTCCTGGAGAGGAAGGATGTAAGAAGCATCACCTGCTGTGTGAGTTTTGCTCTGTTTTTTCTCACTTTGTTTTTGTTCCTAGAGGGAGAGTGTGTTAAACAATAGTCTTCTAACTTGTCCTATGCTTTGACAGTTTTGGGAATAACATACACGCTGAAAGACAGGAATTTAGACATTGTGACCTCTGGCTAACTATAATAAAGATGAAAGTTGAGAGTTTTCCAAGGAAACTAGCCCACAATTAAGATTTAATTCTGCAATTCACCATTCCCCCTTCAGCCATCCTGCTTTGTTATGAAATTTCCAACAGATGGCCGGGATCCTCGAGAGGTGGAGAAACTGTTATTATCCGAATATTAGCAGGGTTTTAAACCTTCCTCCTACCTTAGCTGCTGTGCTAATGAGACTCCCATCTCCCCTCCAGGGTTTGCCTCAGGGTTTTCTCCTGCAAAAGGGACTTTTCAAGGAAGTAGTGAAAATGATGAAGGAAATGTTGTAGGTACGGCCTTGGAAGAATATTTCCCTTCATATCCTTTCTGCAAAGGGCTAAATAATGCTCTTGATTTTTTTTTTTTTCTCCTTGTGGAATAAAGATGTTTGGACCTTGAATTGAAGTGTGTAGGAGTAAACTTTGCAAAGCTTTAAAATAGAATCATTGCAAGAGGGGGAAAGCAGCATTCTGCAGAAACCCGCTGCTGTAGAACAAGGAGCAGGAGTGTATGGAATACCAGATCCTCTGCCTTGGATTTCACGCCAGCCACTCTTTATAGGGTGATCACTGGAGCTGACTCCAGGCTTCACTTATAAATAGCTGAGCTTACCTTTCCCTTCTCTGCCAGAATTTTGCCAACTGTAGTTTCATGCTTCCCTTGTCATGCTGAATGTTGCTGGTGGTTTGTGGACAACGTAGCTGGGCTATGGTGGGGGCTGATAAAATTGGATTCACCAATTCACCAATCGGATTCTGCTTCCTCATTAGCAAATCCTGCACGGATCCAATTCCACTTTGGGAGTGATGTGGGAATGTGGCTGCTGTTGCCTGGACACAGACAAGACTCTGATGACACTTTTAAGATGAAACTTGGGGCTTCAAAGTCACTGCAGAACTTCAGTCAGACGTTTGAAAGTCAGATTTTGTGAAAAGGCGTCTTACTGTATGGGCTTCTGAGGAAATCCTGCAGGTCATGCCTTAAGCTCTTAAAATCTGCTGTGCTTGGCTGCTTCTGACTTTTTAAAATTTGGCCAGATCCTTTGTAATGCAGAATCGTGAAACTGGGGACTCTTTGCCCACCAGAATATGGCAGAGTCACACTCAAATTCCTCATTCCTGGGCATTCTTGTGGAGAGTTCCTCACTGAGGCAGTGAGTGTTACAGACCAGGACATTTTTAGAATAAGCAGTCCTGCATGGCGGCAGGTGAGAGATCTCAGCTAAGTGAGGAAAGGAGAAACTTCTTAAAGCTTCCCACTGAATTAAAAGTTACCAGCTTTTGCTTCCAGACCTGCACCTGAGCAACAGCCCTGGTGTGGAGCATGTACAAGATCCGACATAGAAGTTGTGAGCGTGGGAGGGAGCGGCTCCAGCCTGGAGCTTTGAGTGATAGAGCAGCCTCCTGGTAAATAATTCCTGTTAATGTGCCTCTCTGAGGATCATTTCATCCATCTGTGTGGCAGCATTAAGGCAGGAAGAGCAGATGACTGCACCTGGATGAGGCTCCAGTGATGTCAGACACATCCCTGCACATGGGACTGAACAAGGAATCGTGGCCTCAGCAGTTAAAGCCCAGCATTACCAGAGCAAGGTAATCACCACAGAAAGCATTTAAAAAATTGTTTATGCTGGTGTGTTTTTGTAGTATGTGCTGATGTCTTAACCTGACCTGAAAGCTTCAGTTTCTGGAGGAAAGTAAGCAGGTTGTCAGGAAAATGAATAAAATCTGGGAGAGGGCTAAGATTTTAACTTGTTTTCCTGTAGTAGTTAATGGACCAGCTGCACCTGACAGCTTTGTTTTATCAAATTACATGAGCTGATGTGTATTTTTCATAGAATCATGGAATGGTTTGGGTTGGAAAGGACCTTGGAACCCATTGAGTTCCATCCTCTGCCATGGCAGGGGCACCTTCCACTATAGCAGGTTGCTCCAAGCCCCATCCAACCCGGCCTTGGACGCTTCCAGGAACAAGGCAGCTTCTCTGGGCACCCTCTGACAGGGCCTCACCACTCTCACAGAATTTCTCCCTAATATGTAATTAAATCTGAAACTACTCTCTTTCATATTAAAGCCATTAAATTTCTAATTAGGTGCATTTCTGATGCATCTAGAAGAAATGGAGGAGTAAGAAACACAAGGAAAGATAATAATGCTCGGCAACAAGGGGCAGAGCTTTCTGCAGAGAATTGTGCAGGTTTTTGTGGGACAGATAAATGCTGAGGATTTTGGTCAGATTTCCTCCCCATTTATTTTTGGGTGAGGAAACCTTGCTGCATCAACACCTTTGAGGCATTGAGCCTCAAACTGCTGCACCACGAAAGCAGCTTTGAAGGGCCAAGAAACTTCCTTTGCAGTTGTAGACATCTTCTCAGACTGGATTTCTTCTGTGTGGAGTGCACAGGACACAAGAGCAGGTCCCAAGACATTTATTTCATTTTTTAATGTACTGCCTTGAACACAATGAAAACGTCTGCCGGAGATGTTGTGGTACACTGGCCCCGAGCCCCTGCCAGCTCTCACTAATGCTTCCTGTCCTTCCTCAGGGATTCCTGCCAGGACTCCTCCCAGCCACTGGAGATTGCCGTGATGCTGGCAGGGAGAGCAGGAAAGCCATCTTGTCTTCACACTGTCAGCATTTCCACTGCTGATTCTGGTGGCGTGGGAAGGAGACAGCAGCTGGCTGAGGCCAAGGCCAAACTTTTGTAAGTGCCCTGTGCTTGAGCCATTTTCCAGGCCTGGGGATGTTGGACACATAGAGAAATAGGCCTGGAGCTCACAGGAGCTGATGGTGGAGAGAAAACAGCCGAGAATGGATGCTCTGGGGACAGTGTAGGCACAGAGACTTGGGGAGCACTTAGAAAAATGAGACTTTCTCAGCAAAAGAGTGTTGCCAGACCTCTGATGTGCATCCTGAGAGTAGAGTTACAAATAGTCTGCATGTCCCTGCTCTTTTTTTCTCCTGGTAAAGCCCCTTCCTGTGTCACACATACCTTGCCCTGTGGCTACTGCATGAGGACACCTGGAAGAGTGTTTATTCCCTGATGCAGAATTTTGGGCTGATCAGTCTCCTGAGCTGGTCGTAGAGAAAAGGCAAACTAGAGGATCATACATATTTATGTTTTCAGTGACTGTTAGGAGACAGGAATATCCCAGTAAATCCATTCTGGGAAATGCATTGCTACAATGTGTTTCTGAAGGTTAAGGGTGTAACCCTGAGCTGGGTGTAACCAAGGTGCTGAGGAGAAATGGGGTTCTGTGAGGAAATGTTTGTTAAGTGGAGCCATACTGCTTCCAGACATGCTATGCACAGTCAGGGAGCTGTGTTTTTCCTCTGGGCAGGTTCTTGCCCATCCTTGATTTTCCTCTCAAGAGCTTGGCCAAGTCTGCCACGAGAAAAAGCTCCAGTCTGTGGAGTCCCAGAGTATGCCTTGGAGCCCTGCTGTGTCTGCAACCAGGAGTTAGAGGTGGAGGAAGGTGTGTCTGGTGGGGGGAATGGACCTCAGTCATGCTGGGAACCTGTGGAACTGGAATGGTCTCATAACAGGTGGCTTTTCCAGTCTAATGGAACACTGAGGGGGTTTTTTATTACAGTGTGCATTTCTTGGTGTGCATTTTTATTGTGTTCTTGGAAATTGACAACATCCTTCAGTAGATTTTTTGAGTTTTAGTATTGCCTTAACAATTGTGGCACATAATAGCTCATCTAGATGTGCTGCTTTTGTATCTGCTTGGAAGTACCCTTTTACAAATTCAAATGTGGGCCTTGGGGACATGGTTTAGTGGTGGCCCTGGTAGTGCTGGGTTAATGGTTGGACTTAAGGATCTCAGAGGACTTTTCCAACGTAAACCATTCTATGGTTCCCATTTTGATTCATTTTATTTTGAACTTAGGTTATTTAAACTAGGATTTCTTTTAAAATTATCATTCAGAGAGATTGGAATGTGATTACCTGAATACATCTGTGCAGTGTTTTCCCTTGGTGAAGGTGTCAATATGCACATTCTGTGGGATGAACAGTAATATTGAGTGTGGTGCCTTGGTCAATTTTCAAAAGGAAAAAAACCCCAAGATTAAATACTGCTTCAACTGTGAAGGAATCTCTTGTTTGCCTGGGCAAAATGTGTGAGGAGAAAAAGCTCTGGGCTGCAGGGCCAAACTAACTACAAAGTAACGGGGCTGAAGGGGAGTGACTTTGCTCAACATTGTTGCTGCCCCTTTGACTTCATTTAACAGCAGTTTCCGTCACAGCCATTCATTCCAGTCCTCTCAGTTTGATTAAAGGAGCAGGGGACACCAGTGGGAACAACCTGTTTGTCTGACTGGGTTTACTCACTGACATTAGGAAGTGCTCCTAGTTTACCCTGAGAGTATTCTGTGCTGAATTGTCACCAGGCTGCAGGCTTTGGCTTTCTTACTCTGCAAGTGGAAGGTTCATGCTGAAAATACAAACAAATTGGTGCAGTAGTTTAAAAATTAAATGAGGATTCTCTCTGTCAAACCTGGAAATGCTGTGAACTATCGGCAGCAAAACACTTGTACCTGCCTTGTTCTTTACCAAATGTCAGCTTTTTAAAAAGGAGAAAATGACTGTCAGTAACTGGAATAACTGGTTGGAGCCCACAGTGCCCCCTGCTATTCTGATTCTTGCTTCTCCAGGTATTCATTCCTACCCAGTTATTTCCATGGGAATCCACAGCCCACCCACCTTTGAGCTATGGGGGCTAACAAATCCTAAAATACACTGCATGTTCTTGCTCACTCCCAGACTTTTGTCCCTTCAAACTTGCTTGACAGATATTAATAATTGAGTGAAGGGTGATTTTTTTAGGATATTTCTTAACATCCTAGCATTTGAATATACTTTTAAAAATTTGTGTCTATACGCACACATTTTTACTGCATCCCAAGGTCTGGATATGAACCAGCACAAGTGACAAACATGGAAGTATGTTTAGATCTTATCAAGAATCTTGTAGGCTTCATGGGGATAGAATATTTTAAAGAGAATTTCTAAATGCCAGAAGAGCTTTTCCCAAGTTTAAGGGACTTTGTCCCTTTGGGGTCTCACTGGAAATTGGGAAGAGGACATACTGCAGGAGCTGTAAGAAGGTCACTCTGGCAGGGCAGTCTTGGAAACCAAAGCAGAACAAAATATCCAAAAGAGCCTGACTGATAATTTTGACAGGCTGGAAATGAAGCAATATTCCAGAGATTATGCCAGGAAGTGGATATTGGAAATTTTGGCAAAGCAGCTGGGTGTGAAGGGGCAGGAGCCAGATAAGAGGGAGTTTAAGATATGCAGAGGAGAGGAACTCCAGACAGCTGTTAAATAGCAGTGAGTGAGGGGATGAAGAGGGGGAGAAAAGGGAGTGATAACCAAGGAGCCAAATGAATCCAAGAGTGGTTTGATGATTTTTTAATAAAAGACATGGATAGCACTGGTCCTATTGCAAGCAAGAGGTGAGGGAGACAGGAGGGAAGGAGCGTGGGCATGAGGAGGGTGAGGACAGGGAGGCAAGCAGGGAGGCCAGGATTAGCAAAGGAAACCTGAAGCAGCAGTGTCTGCCTCTGACCTTGGCTGTGGAAGAGGGGAAAGGAGGAAAGACGCACTGGCTGTGGGACAGCAGTTTTCTCTGGAATGACAGGCAAAATCCTGCCCAGGAAAGGAGGAAAAGCGAAAGTGTGGTACAAGGGCAGCTGGACCTGGGTTCCAGGGGCTGGGTTGCACTGGGAAAGGGAGGCTATTTACGTGGGAACGTGGTAGGGCTGGAGTAGCAGGAGAGGATGACTGCAGTGGAGGAAGTCAAACCCGGGATGGGGTTTCCACTGGGAATGACAGAGCAGCGGGAGGGAGAGCAGCACTAGAGGAAATGGATGCTGGGGGCGAGCCAACATTGTCTTTGCGATAGGAGAGTGTGTCAGAGGAGGAGGAGCAAGCAGGCTGGAGAGACCCAATAACCAAATAAATGTAAGAGAAGGGAAGGGGAGCCGGGAGCGGCTGGATAACACCCAGGGGAAGGCTGCGAGCGAGGGCTGGCGGAGGGGGAAGACCTGGCGTGAGTACAGGGCAGGCCCGAGCAGCAGCAGGAGCAGGTGAGGATGCACCCCGGGCGGTGCGGGCTGCGGGCCGTGCCGAGCCCCCCGCGCCGCAGGGCCGCCGCAGGGCAGGGGCTCCTCCCGCGTTGTCCCCGCCCCCCGCGTCCCCCGCTCCGCTCCACGCCGGGCGGGGCACCCGGAGCTCACGCAGCGCAGCGCGGGGCTGCGGGTACCGCCGCTCCCTCCGCACAGCGCGGAGCCGCCGCCCGGGCAGCGCCGAGGTAGGTCCAGGAGCGGGGAGCCGGGATTGGGGAGCGGGGATGGGCGGCGGCCCCTCTTCCCGGGTGTGTGTGCGGAGCGCGGGCGGCTCCCGCAGCCTCTTCTCAGACCCGGTCGGCGCGGAGAGGGCTCGGCGCTGTCAGAGCCGCCCCGCCCTGCCCTGCCCTGCGGCGGCCCCGGCCCGTCCCCGGGGGCCGCGGCCGCCGCCCCTTTCTCTTCCCTCCCCTTCCCTCCCTCCCCGCCCGCGGTGCCGCCTCCGCCGCGCAGCCGCACGCCCCGCGCGGTGCGGAGAGCCCGGCTCGACTGCTGTTCCTGCGGTATTCCTTGCTAGACGGATGTAATTCCTTCTTTATTTTATTTCGTCGGGGGGGGGGACGCGGGGGGCGGCGCGGGGTTGGCGGCGCGCTGTCAGCCGGGCCCGCTGCGGAGCTTTGTGTGCGGGAGCGCCGCGCTGACCCCACCGCGCTCCGGTGCGGGGCTGCAGTCCGGGCGCGGCCATCGCCGGGTGCCGCGGTGCCCGCAGTCAGCGGCACAATGCGTGGGCTTGGTTCGGTTGTCTCGGGGCTGGGTCTGGCTGTTAGGTGGGTACAGGCCTGGTTTAACCAAAAAAAAAAAAAAAAAAAAAAAAAAAAAGGAGAGAGGGAAAAAATGGCAGACTTGTGCTAGAGACTGTGAGACTGCAGCAGCTCTGAAAAAACCTTGTTCATGGCACCGAAGCTGACGTTTCATTCGGTAGCTGATGTTTTTCCTTTTGGAGTGGTGATACAGAACTAGAGTGAGCATTGAATTTGCGATGTTGATGTCTTAATCGTGAATGAAATAGCATCCTTGTTTAAAGGTGAGTAGTGATCTGTGTTTTCACATTGTGCTCCGCATTGTCCGAAGGTATAAATGCTAAATGTTCAAGATGAGGATTGCAGGCAGAGGGAGTAAACACAAACTGTCAAGATCGGGAGCATTCGGCTCATCCTTCGACCTTTATTGACAGGATACCAGCATTATGAAACCTGCTTATTGAACAGTTCGGAAAAAGGGCTGGAATTCCCGCGGCCCGGTATTGTGCTGACAGGCATCTTGGGGAACAATGCTCCCCGGAGCCGGGGTTAGGGAGGCAAAGCAGGGAGAGGAATTTATTCTGAGAGATAGCAGCCGTGTGGAAATGTCAGGGGAGGCTATGACTCCTCAGGCCATTGCAGGAAAACTCCACTGGAGGAAGGACTTGCATATGCTCAGAAGGCTCTGGAGAGAGAGACAGGAGTGAAAATAGAATGGGATAAAGGGCTGGGAAGGTGGGTGATGGCAGCAGGATGTGATTTTTAAAGAATGGTTCTTATCCTTTAGCGGTTTTTGTTCCCCCTCCATGTTTCTGGGGAGAACAGTAATGGCTGTAGTGATGGCTCCATGACTTAGCAGTGGTTGTGGGGCTGGCTCATGTGTCACAACTAGTGCTGAAGAGGCAAGAAAATAGGGAGTATTTTGTTACTTCATCCAGGAGCATCAGCACGGAATTATGGATGTGGAATCAGGAGGTCAGGTTCTGGAACAAAACCTGCTTTGGGTTTTCCTGTAATGCAGGTTAAGTGCAGCAAATGACACTCTCTAAATCAGGATGCAGCATTTTGGGTTAAAATAGGGGCTTGCAGCAGCCGTGTGGCAAAAAGCGGTAGAGATACTGTTTCATCTCTCTGGTGGCACGGATCCTGCAGCTTTTGGGATTGCTGCGTGTCATTGAACCCCGCCTGCACTCAGGAGTGGGGCAGAGAGGGGCAAAACCTTCTTGCTGCATATATATAGACCAGGATACTGCTTTTTTGCGGCTCCAGGAGTCCCTGGGGAGCAGGAGGACAAACCATTTTATGAAAGATGTTTTCTTTTTCCTTCATCATCTATAAAATGGAATCAGTTAAACCCCCTTTATTGGATGGGCCTGGATTGCTCGTTTGCATTATGTCACCTGACTAAGGATTTATTTTTCATGTGGATCAGTTACGAGATATAATATTTGTAGTTGGATTGCCTGCAAAATAATTGTATTTCATCAGCAAGAAGTGCATGGGTATCTTTCACGGAACACAGAGGAGAAAGTCTGTTTATGCAGGTGTTTAAGGGTCAGACTGCAAAAGTTATTTAGACTGTTAATCTCTATAGGCACCTAAATTCCTTAGTCATCTGATCTGGGCACAAGTGAACAACCAGTACAATAGCTTATCATTGCCCATTAGCCATGAGTCAGTTACTAAATCCTGCCCAGGCTGGTGTCTGTGGCCACAGGCTTCCTGATTGCCCTTTCCCTAGGGTCTAGGAATGCCTCTGGAAGTGTTGGAGCCTCAGGGGTGACCTGACAGGGCAAGGAGCCGCCAGCTGCCCTCGATCTCCCTGGCTCAGCAGGTTGTGCAGGAGAGCAGGCTCTTTCACGTGGTGCCTGGAAACTCCTGATGAGAGCAGGCCTAGGCTCCATGGTAGGAGCTGTGTGGAGCCATAAGGGCTTTCCTGGCCTATCAGCTCCTGCTGTGGGCTGCTCCTGTTCCCAGCTGATGGAGCTGGGGAGTTTGCCAGCACGTTGGACCCTTACCTCTGCTGAGGCTCATGGCAGCTTTCCCAAGTGAAACCAGCAGGAATCTGGCCTAGAAGTGTGAAATGTGGAAATCCAGTTTAAAATCTTGCTTTAAACCTGAGAAACCAGCTCGTGTTGGATTGTTCTGACCAGATACCACTTGTGTAGAGAAGCAAGTGTTGGAGCTGCAGCTCCACTCTGAGGGGAGTGTGATCCATTGGGATCCGTGTCCTGCAGAGCCTGGTTTGGAGCCTGCTTCCCCCACTGCTGGGCTCCTTTCCCCCCACCCACATGTGGTTTTCGTTTGTCAACCTTTTATTATTACCCTTAAAATGATCTGTTGTGAATTTGTTTTTCTAATGAACATGAATACAATGTTGCAGTATTTACAGCTGGACCTTTGGAGGCTTTTCCTGTAATGAAAAAAGGGTTTCAGAGAGATTTCATGTTTTTTTTTTAAAAAAGAAAGACATAAGAAAAATTATTCTTACACCCAGTAGACCCCAACTTATTCAACAGCTTGATCAGAGTGACATAGATCGATTCTATATACATTTAAACAGGTAACTTTTCGTCTATTTTGTCCAATTTTATTTCTTTTTCATGTATTGTTAATCCCAGACACATTTTTTACTGTCAGTTCCTCATTAAAAAGGCCAGTTTTGCATGGAAAAAGCTTTGATGTGTATTGTTAGGTGAGGGTTGAGTTCATAACAGGTTTTATGGCTGGGGGGGCTGTGTCTGGAAGTGTTATTTCTGCTTGCAGTGAAATGTTTGTCATTATCAAAAGGTATGCACCAATGTATAAAGGTTGTGCTCAGGGATTGTGTACATCTCCCTATGTCCAAGGACAGATTAAGGTTGAGGATTATATTGAGCTATTGTTTTTCATCACTGTTAACATTTTTCTCATCATCTTCTCTGTGAGGTTTTTTCCTTGTTGAACGGTGACAATTTCATTATGTTTCTACTTTGTCATGTCTTTTCACTTGTCTGCTATTCTCTTAATATATTGTTTGATTGTTAATTATATTTACTGTCCTATTACATCGCACAAACTTATATTTATTTTTAAGCTGCATGTATTTTAGCCTACCAGAAACCCCTTTGGTGTGTCACCACTGCCACCAGAGAAACACATTTATGCTGCTGTGCAGTCACACTTATTCCACAATGTGCTGAGTGTTAGAACTTTAAAAAGAAATGGTGAGTTGGTTTAGTTTGTTCAGCAGCCCCTCACATCAAGAGGGCAGTGGGGACTGGACAAAAGAAGCACTGCATGTGAAGCCCTTGTGGTAGCAGATGCTGACCCACACCTGTTGGATACTGGGAATAGCCTCGCTGGTCATACCCGTGCCCTTGGAACAGGAGAGGTGTGCCATTAACACTCCATCCTGAGAGCTAAAAATACTCTGCCACCAAACTGCTCACAGGTAAATGTTCCAAATTTAGCAGTTTTTCTGTTTACTGGGATTCCATAGGCTGTTCCCTTTTTGGGAGAAGTAGCCAGACCTGCTGAGCAATTTGCCTGTGATCTGTGAAAGATGTTCAGGAATGATGTTCCTGGATTTTGTCTCAGGTTTTGTTCATGTGTCCAGAGCTGTGCACCAGAGGAAACAATATTTCCTTCTCTGTGAGAATAGGAAACACAGATCATCAGAGAAGCTGTGGGCTTGCCTTGAGAAATGAAATGTTTGTATTTTATTTTTAAGACAGGAATAGGGTTTGACTGACAGCTCAGTTTGACTGGTGTGACCACTGGGTTTGGTTTCGTTAATCATGTCTCAATACAACATGGAATGATCCCTGGAATGGGCAGCTGCTACTCTACATGAGATGTGGGGTCTGGGAAGAGATGTAGTTGCAGACCCAGATTTAGAATGTGACTGGAGAGGAAGAGGTGCAGACCTGGAGCCACCCAGCTGTGTCCCACTGCCCATGTGAGCTTCATGTGTTCAGTCTCCCTGTAGGAAGTGCTGGAGTGGCTGTTGTGATCCTTCCTGCCCTCAGTCTGTGGGGACTCAGACACCGTTAGTTCTGGCTTCTGTTTTCTCAGCTTGGCTCGAGGTTTTGTAAAGCAGCATCACATTGAGGTCACGCCTGTGCTGAAAACTCCTGGCCAGGACTGCAGTGGTGTCTGCAGAGATCAGGGAGGATCATGCCCCACCCCAAAATGGTGGAGTAGGATTTTCCATTTTCCCCCTTCCTTGGAGGCGTCAGTGGCCAGACCTGGGTGGGAGGTGCTCTGAGGTGACGCAGAGGTTCCTCTCCAAGCCTGGCCCTGATATTTTAAGGCTATACTGATTACCCAGTTTATCCCAGGCAGACATCTTCCCAAGCCAGACCTACAGGCATTGTTGGGAAGTCTTTAGTTTTTGCTGTGGGATTCAGCCCCAGTAGTGTCGAACGTGATCAAGGTCTTCTACAAGTTGTGGGGATTTCCTGCCATCCAGCAGTTATCCAGATCTGCAGCTTTTGGTTTTGTAAGTTCCTGCTGTTTGTTCTGAATTAGTCCTATTGCTCTGTGGATTGAATCGTTAGAGAATGACATGGGGTATCTGCTTTTGGTTCTTACATGAAAAAAGGGAGCCTTGTGTTTGGAAGGGCAAGGAAACTGTGTATGGTGAGCTCTGGCAGTGTGGATAGAGCCCAGGGTACAGTGGAGCTGATCACTCTGGAATTGTGCACCAGGACCAAAAGCTGATTTTTCCCACTCATGAAATCAATTTTGCTTAGTGCCTAGACACTACAAATGCTCCAGCTAATTATAGCAAGTAGCTCCTCTGGTTTTTGGCTTGGAAGGGAAAAGGTGCTGCCTGCTGTATGTAAACTAATTTAACGCAGATACATTTATTTGAACACCCACAGGTTTTGGGTTTGGCCATTCCAGGTGCTGCCTTTTGTCAGTAGCTAAACCAATGGTGAGATTTTTCTTGCCAAGGGCTTTCACTGACTTTTCTCTTAGTAAACAAATGTTTAATGAAAATGTTTCAGGGTGAACTGCACTGGTCCCTGCAGATGGGGTGGATGGCTTGTGGCTCTGGGGTGCAGCGGCACACACATTTATAGCAACTCTGCAGCTTGCAGTTAATTTTTAGAAAGGGACTTTGGGCCTAGATCTGCCTTAAAAAGTCTGGATGTTGGATCCAGGAGGATCATCCAGTAGATCACTCTTTGCTAGAGCCTGGATCATACAGTGAAGAAGTCAGGAGAATTCTCTGTAAGTTAACAGGAATTCTTTGTCATATAGGATCCATATGGGATAAAGATAACCTAGTTAGTTTTACAATTGCTTCTTTTTCATAATGTAAAATATTGTGACCTTTTTTGGAGCACAATGCTGTGAATAACTCTACAATTTCATTATAGTAAAAGACGAACGGATTAATTGCTACCTTTTTATTTTTAATCTTTTTTTAGAGTAATGTTTTCTTATAGAAATTTTAGATGCTTTTAGGAGGATAGGTCCTGAGCCTAAAAGGAACCTGGTTGACTTTGGTGGGGCTATACTGATTATCACAAATTGAAAAATCTGCCATGCAGTTTTCAAATTTTCATAAAACAAACACTGGAGCCTGTTGTGTTTTATTCTGTTGGTGTTTTTGGCATCAGAAAAGCTTTTCCTGATTGTTTTCCTCATTTGAAGGCCGATTGTACTGAGTGACCTCTTGCTACTAAAGGGTGGGTCAGTTTATGTGGGAAAGTCTTAGTCAATGTGTCTGGGAGATAAGTGGGACTGCATCCCAACGAGCCTTGTGCGTTAAATACTGGAATGTGCTGGGGATCTGCCAGGAGATTGGAAGCAGGACTCTGCAACAAGCTCAATGCAGTCACACTCCCTAAAATAGCCCTGTGGATAACAGGAGATCTGCAAAGTTATCACTTACCTCATTTTCGCACAAATTCTTTCCTAAAAATGGATTCTTGACTGAGGGTTCAGGCGGGTTTTTCTGGTAATATATTCCATTTACATTTTGAGAGCAGTCATCCTAAGTCCCTCTTTAGTCTTTGGCTGCAGGTAAGAGGGAAAAAGCTGTGGTAAAACCACACAAGTCACAGCACAGGAAAGTAATTTGTATCATCCTCATCATCACCTGAATGAGAAAGGACATGGGTTTTACCTCAGTATAGGTCAGTAGGAGCCTCTTCAAATTTGTCTTGAACAGTCTGGACGTATCAAGGCAGAGATGAATCAGTTCAGCAGCCTCAGACATGCCTGGGCTGGCTGTGGGTGACAGGCTTTTGGCACCAGTCCCTGGATGCAAACAGTCAGTGTTTGGATATTCAAATGAGCAGTGGTTTACCACTGCAGACCGTAGATGGTTTTGTTTAAGGGGGAAAAGAAGCAAATTTGACTTTCGACCCCATGTCAAATTTGTCAAGGGAAGGATCTGATTGTGCTTTAGTGGTTAGCATAAGCCAGTTAAACTTTAAACCTGGGGTGCCTGAATTAGTTTCTTACGGAAAGAGGATGAGTTGGCTGCTAAGTGGGATAGTGTGAGGAAAGTGTGGGGGCGGCTGGGTTGGGAGCAAGGTTGGGAGATCCTGAGTCAGCAGGTGGTTGTTTAGCCCTGGTGAGAGGCTGCCCAAGAAAAGTACAGATCCAAAAAACCATTCCCTGGGCATGTGTTGGCACTGCTGCAGGGACCTCCACGAGGAGCTCTGTGGAAGGGAAGATAAAAGTGGGATTGTCAGGGAATCATAAGATTGAGAACAAAAAGTCCGGAGTGCTCTAAGTCGTGACCTTTTGGTGCCTGCAGATTTGAGGACGAGCTGCGCTCTTGGAAAGGCAAATTGATTAGAGGTCATTTGTGGAAATTATCCCTCAGCTTCTGGTGTGCACTGCCAGACTGGTGTCAGTTCAGCTCCTGAGTCCCACAAGATGTGACTCCCAACTAGCCTGGACCAGGACTGACACCCCAGGAATTGGATCCACAGGGATTGTGCTTGGACCAGAGTGGTGTCATATTCCCTGTGCTGCTGAGGTTCTCCATGGGGAGGACGCTCACTCAGCTGCAGCTGCCAGGCTCTCTGGTACCCTGCTCCACAGACCCTTGGGAAGGGAGAGCTGTGGCCCTCAGGATGAAGTGTTTGTGCTCTGAGCTTGGCTGGGGAGGAGGATGTGGCACAGCAGCCCCACCCCTCTGCCCCCCGGGGGGATTCCCTGACCCCAGGTGCCCCACTGATCCAGCTTTGCAGCTTCCCAGCGCCTGGGTGTGTAAAGGAGCTTTATTGCTGCTCCAAGGAGGGACATGATGACATCAAACCCAGGTAAAAGGGAAAGAGAGGTGAAAAACTGCAACCCACTGGAGTTTCAGTGAGATCTGCCTTCTCCAGTCTTGCTTACTTTCAGGTTTTGTATCAGGAGGCATAAAAATTTCCAGAAATTGCAGTTTATGTAAGAGATGTGAATAATGGCTAATAATAAGTGAAACTGCCATGAGGAGCTGGAAGAGGGGGGAAGCAGGTTATTTTTAGAGATCTATTCTCATCGTATGCTAGACAAACAAGAATAAGGTGACTTTGCATTAAACATATACCACAAAGAAGTAAAGATATTTTCCCCAGACAAGTCCCCATGGTGCAGTAATGGTCTGTACTATCTGCCAGCTTAAGAATGAGACTCAAAACTGCTTCTTCACTGTTTAGTAAGAAAAAAGGGGCCTTCCATGCTCATTTTCATTGCAGTACTGTGATTCTTCTTGCTCTGTGAAGCTTGAGAATGAAGTATCTGAATGCCCACTTGTGCCAGGTTACACAACTACATCCCAGCATGGGATGTTGTGTCCATTTACATCATCACAGTCTGGGACTTGAGGTTTTAAATCCTCTTCATAGAGAAATAAGAGCATCTCAGAATGACAGAATTAACTAGGTTGGAAAAGATTGAGATCATTCAGCCCAACCTATATCTGAGATAATTTTGTATTGCTCAGTTAGGTTTCAGAACCATTTTAGAAATGTAAAGATTGTCAGAAACTTGACAAGATCCCAAAATGTCAGTCAGGGATGGTGATCCCTCTCCGTGGGCAGGTGACAGGGAGCACACAGCTCTTATCTAGCTGTGTTTTTAGTTGGAGTAATCCTAATCAGGTAGTAAATCCTGAGTGAGATTATGCTGCTGCAGCAAATGCAGCAAAGATCAGCTGCAGGGCTAGAGCAGGATCTGGAGATGCCTGCTTGGATATCCACTGAGGCAAACCAGAACTTTGGAGGCTTTGTAGGATCTTGCTCTGAAGGAGTGGGGAAGAAGCCCAATGAAGACAAATGATGTGTTGGCTGCAGCAGGGCTGACAGATGAGGAGCACATGGACATTCCAGGACGAGGTGGAGTCCTGAGGGATGTTTCTACAGCTGCTGCTGACCAGCAGAAAATAACATGAATCACTTGGGGTTGCAGTGGCACAGCAGAGCTGCTGCAGAGTTCAGAGAGTCCCAAAGTTCCTTGGATTCCTGGCACAGGGTGATGAACCCCCACGTCACCTTTGGGGCAGTTTTCTGAGCAGAGCATCCATGTTATTCCAGGGTGCCTCTAACAGGAGGACAGCTGTTTGCAGTTTTAACTTCTGGTTGTCATAAGCTGTGGCAGGAATCCAGGGAGCCATGGAAGAGCCCTGGGCCTGAAATTAATTTTCAGCCAACTTGATTAGATCGGTGCCCGTAGCAGACTTACCACTATGATTTTATGTGTGTTTTGGGATAAATGCAGCCCCTTGCTGCTGTTTAGTAGCTTGGCCATCATATCTAAAGGAGAGCTAGGAGGGTGTGCAGATACATAAAACAGGGAACAAAAATATCCTTGTATGCATTTTTAATGCTCTGCTTTGTGGATTGATCAAAACAGTGCAATTTGATGGGGATGAGAAATGGTCACTATGCAGCAGCACAGCTGCGCCATCAGAGGGGAATGAAATCCCAAATTGCATCCCAAGCATGTTATTAGAGGATTAAAGAGCTAGGCGACTCACCTTGGCTAACTGTCCTGAAAGTGTGCTTACACTCGCCATACATATAAATAACTATTATGCAAATATTACCAGAGCAACAAAGCAGGTTTTGAATTTGCTTTGTGCCTTGCAAATGACCAAGTCTCTTGTCTCACTGTTCCAAATGATAATCTTGTTTTCCCCAAACACAAAGCACTGAAATTACCTGTGCAGCAATTGGAATATACCACTCAATTCCTCTTTCTCTGAATTGATCTCAGTGTACAGTAGCAGACTGGAGTGTTTGGTACATAATTTCCTTCCTTGATTAAGTTAAAATTTAAGATTTCCCATTTGGGCTGTCAACAGGAGAAATAAGTCTTTGTTCCTTTTAAAAAACTGCCCATTCTGGTTTTGACTGATATCACCTGCTGCCTGCATATGTCTCTGCAGAGAGGAAAACACCTCAGTTTGTATGAGGAGAGGTTTAGGTTGGATATAAGGGGAAAATTCTCCATGGGAGGAGTTGTCCAGCCCTGGCACAGCTGCCCTGGAGGGATTTAAAAGCTATGTAGATGTGGCACTTGGGGACATGGTCAGTGGTGGCCTTGTGTTAACAGTTGGACCTCAGAGTGTGTCAGGAATCAGGCTGGATGGATGCTGGATTCTGCCCCTAAGTGCTCATGGGTTTTGTGCTGATTCTTGGTCCTTGAATATTGCACCTCAAGGACCTGTTCCCCAAGAATCACTTGGAAAACTCTTTGCTACTCCTTGAAGAAGTCTTGGATATGAGTTGCCTTCTTGTTCCCTGGGGTGGTGGTTTGGGAATCAGGGTGTTATGATGTGATGCTCCAAAATAACTGCAGATAATGATAGTAATAGTAATAATAATAATAATAATAAAAACAATAGTACTGTGAAGTACTGGTAACAGCTCCTCCGTCAGTGGAATGACCATGTCAGCCTTACCTGGGGTTTGGGCTTCTCCTACATGGATTGATGAGGCAATTCCCAGAAGTGACATGTTTGGGGAAATGATGTGCCCCTGTGTTTGGTGACTGGCACTTGGCACATTTTCCTAGATTTATTGCTAGAAAACCCAGGTCTCCTCAGGGACAATGAGGAATTTTCCTGACTCTGTTGGTATGGAGTTATTTTGCTTTACCTGTTCCTGATGTTGACAGGTGGTAGCCATGGGATTGTCCATGAGGTCAGATGGGATGGATTGGAAAGGGGTTAGCATTAGATGTGTTTGGAAGTGTGTTGTTTAAAAGCTGCATTTTGTGATGGGGGAATCTAAACAACCCAAATTCATGGGCTTGTTCCCAAGTTGCTGGGTTTAGAAGGAAGGCCAGGGGCTGTCTTGTGGTATCAACAACAAGGGGGAGGAGGCTTTGTAATTTGAGTGTTGCAGCAAACAGAAATCTGGCAAAGGCCAGAAGAAATGCAGCTGAGGGAATTTTTATACAAGCCTATGGTTAATTTAAGTTGGGGGTTTGGGATGTAGGTTTTTTTTAATGGCTTTTAATTTCAAGGGCTGCTGAGGGATGGGGAAGAAAGGATGTTGTGCGTGTGTGCCGACCTCCCAGCTCTGGTTTTCGCTGTGACACCTGGCTGGGTTTAGCAGCTGGGTGTTGGAAAGCTTTCATAATTAGGAATTTTGTGCTTTGTGCATGGTGGTTTCTGTTGGAGACTATGGTAAGTTTCCCCAGCTCCGTTTCCATGCAGAATTCAAAATGGCATGGGAAGCACAATTCTTTGCACAGAGCTTTGTCACAATGTCCTCTTTGGTCACCTCCCCCTATTACAGTGCTGTGACTGTGAGGTATCCATAAAGCCCGTGCTTTGCTAAAAATAGTCCATTCCTCTTGCAAATGCTATGACAATTCTAATATTCAAATATTAAACCTTCTTTGCAGTGTTAGAAATAGCTGTGAACAGACATCCTTTCCTTATTCTCAGCTGAGGAATTGAATATTGAATGAGTCAAAGGCTCAGTCCTGAGGCTGGAGCTGTGTGGGAGTTGAGCTGAGGCTTTTTCACCCCTGTTTCTTCACCCCATATCTGCTGGTGTTGTTGTTGAACACAGAGGAGAAGTGGGTGGGAGAGAGAAACAAGCAGGAAGTGGATCAAAAGAAAGTGAGGAGTAGCCAAAATGAAATGGAGAAAAGTGGAAGCAAAGCAAGAAGAAAAATCAGGATTTAAGTAGAAAACTGCATTGAGAGTGTTTCATCAGAATGAGGCTCCGATCCTGATGGCTGCCAGAGAATGATCTGGGGGCCAGCTGGCAGAGGGTCTGAGGCAGACCTGCCTCTCTCTCAGGGCTGTGGGTACAGCCCTCCCTCTGTGTCTGTGGCAGGAGCACTGCAAATTGCAGCAAGCCACTAATTGCCTTTGGAGACCACTTACAAGGGTGGGAGCATCTCGAGGATTGAACTCAATGGGAAGATCAAGGGCTTGGCAAGTTGGGATGTGTGCTCCAAGTGCTGATATCCTCAGCCTACACACTTCAAGAATGCACAAATTGAAAGGCAGGTGTTTGTTTCTCCCCCTTCCAATGGTCTTGTGTGTTAACTAATGCAGAAATTAATAATAAAATACCATTTCAGCAAAATAATTTCCTTCCATTTGTCATTGACAAAAGACATATTGGAAAACAGAATTTCCTCTAGGGTGAAATAAAGGACAAGCAAACAGAGATGACCATTCTAGATTTAATGGGGAAAAATGGATTTATCATGTGACTTGAAAGTCATCTTAATGATATTGTGAGGCAAGGAAGGAACCAAACAACCTTTTTTCATGCAAATGAAGCCGAGGAAGGCTTTCAGCAAACATTGTTTAGCCAAAAATAAGGGTGAAGGAAAATCTAATTTGACCCATATAATCCTTTTGATCCAGGTGAGTAATGCTGGGACTGCTCTGTTTGCCTTAGCAGTTCCAAGGGAAAGGAGATCCTTTTTCCCCTTTCTATAGGGAGGAGACCTATAGGCACTAACATTTATCAGCTTAAGTTGGGTTCAACCAGTTGTGTTCAGCTGGAAACCCCTCTGATGATCATCCATCACAGCTGGAGCCTTCTTGGGAGAGAATCTTGGAGCAGGTGGATCCCACAAAGCAAAACCAGAATGCTTTTCTCTGACAGTATTATCAGTAGCCTAACAGGCTTGTCCTGGATTTCCCCCAGCAGGAATGCCATTTTGGCTGTGGGAACATGTGCTGCCAGAAGACTGGCAGTGAGGGAAGAGCTTGATAAATCTCCGTGTCGTCGCTGTGTCTGGAATCACTTTGGGATCGCAGCACTTCAGTGCCCTAACACCCCCGCTCCATGCCCCGGCAGCTGTCTTTGGAGCTCTTCCCTCCTTTAGGAGGTGCTCCAAGAAAGGGAAGGTCCCTGTGTGTTCTCCTACTTCCCCTGGCACATAGCCACCCTGTTCTGGTCACAAAGCCCATATCTTGGAAACCCAAAAGGGCACAAATTTCAGTCACAGATGAAACATGCAGAAAAATAACAACATGCTGTGGACAGGGCATGGCATGGCTGGTCACACACCAGGATTCAGTCCTGGTTTGCACTGGCCTCTGGCTGCTGGTCAGGATCTCTCAATTAGCCAGTGATTTTCTCTTGTCAAGGTCACCTGTTGCTGTAAGTGGAGCCAGGATTCCAGGGCTTAGATTTGTATCAGGTCCCTCAAGTGTGGTCCTTGTGTCTGTTGTCACACCAAAGGCAGCTGCCTTAGTTCAGATCTGCACAGAAATGAGTTTTAGTTCCCCTTGCTTTAGCAATCCAGGGAGAATTGCGCGGCTTGTTTTTGGAAGGCAATGCTGATGTGGTGAAATGTCCATGTGTGCTGTGCAGGGAGCAGCCCTGCAGGCCACCAGTGTGCCCCTAATGTCTTTACCTGAGTCCTATTAACCACTTTACATACAGAGATGTTGACGCACTTCTCACACCATATTGGTGCTTGGGTGAGCAGTTAAGTGCATTATTTTAATTCAGTAACATCCTGGAGGGATTAAATTCTTCACACTGGCATTGTTTCCTGGGCAGAGCACGCTCACAGGAGATAACAGAGGTTACCAGGCCTCCCAAATAAGTTAATTTTTATTCTCCTCTGTTACATTTGAGTTCTGGATGAAGAAGATGGGTGAGCGTGTCAGCTTTGGATAGTCCAGGTGTGCAGGTTGTGCTTTTCCATGGCTGTGATGGCACTGCCTACTGGTGGCAGTGATCTTGATGCTTCCTGTCATGTATCACCTTCACCTTTCTGCCTGGCATCCCCACATCTTTTGTCTCTTTCAGTTTTATTCAGTTATTTTCATTTTCAAATCACAGTATCCTCAAGAACCTGCCAGCCTGTGCCCAGGTTGCTGCAGCCATGTCTTGGGTTTTCTCAGATAACTTTTGGAGGACATGAAAGTAAAAGTATCTGGAATATCCTAAGGGACCTTGGCTTCAGTGCTCATTTTTCATTGACAAAATCCAGACCAGCTTTAGAAAGGTGAGCAAAATTGAAAGTTATGTAAAGAAGAATGCTCTGGAAGGGAAAGAAAAAGAAGCTGTTCAGACTTATGGCTGGCTGTTCTCAGGAGGGCTGAATTGCAAGTCTCTTGTCCTCAACTTGCTCATAAACCATCCTTGATTAATTTAGTAGCAGGTCCAAGTGGGAGGAAGAGAGGGAGCCGTGCTAGTCTTGATGAAAGAAAATCTGCCCGAGGAGCAGGCGAATCCAAGCTGTAATTCCTGCAGAGCTTCAAATATGGCCCTAATTTTGCTGATTCAGAACCTCTTTTCTCCTAATCTTGGCATGGATACCTGCAGGCAAATTTGTCCATGTCTTAATTTGTCAGAATAAAGCAGTGAGGGCTGAGGTTGGGACCAGAATTCCCAGGACACAGATTGGGAGAGCCTTCCTGGGAGTAGGATGTGGGGTCAAGTGCCCTGTGATCTGGGGAAAAAGCCCTAAATGGGGAAAAATAAAGGCCAGACCAAGCCCTATAGCAGCTTTCCCCGGACTAGAGAATTCCTGCATAGCCCTGTGACCACTTGCTGCTCTTAGGGCTCCTCCCAGGATGTTTAGTGGCCTGTCCACTTTCCTGTTTCACTTGCACTGAATTAAATGTACTGATGGGTGTGATTTTTTTCTTAGTTGAAAGTTTTGTGGGTATTCTCTGGACTTGCAAAGCAGATGATGGCTCTGTTTTCACTGCTCTGACCTTGTGAGCCTTCCCAAAGCTTGGGCAGGGGGAGGTATCCTGAAATCCCTGTGCTAGAGACACAGCTGCTGTAGCCTGACTGTTTGGGATAATGAAAGGGGGGAGAACAGAGTTTTGCCTCAGGCTTAGAGCATTGGAGACCCAATTAATTTAGATGGGAATTGTTGGTGTCCAACACCTGTGAAAATTAAGCTTCCAGCATTTTGCTGCAGGTAAGGAAGTGGCTCTGGGTTGGGATCTTGGTGCTGTTTTGTCTCAAATGAGACCTATGGAGTTACAGAAGTAGTTGCTTTGGGGATAAAACATTGCTTTTGATATTTTCTGCCAGTTTTTTTTGCTAAAAGGAGTGATGGTGAGGCAAAATTTGAACCTCTCAGTAGAAGTGGTTAATTAATGTGTTGTTTGTCCTCACTCAGAGTCACAAATCAGTAGGCAAAGTTTTAACATCAGAGAGGTAAAGTGAAAATGTGAGTATCCATTTCCCCAAACCCACAGTCTGTCCCCTTGCTGGTTTATTTATTTCCCTGCACAACCAACCCTCCTGTCAGACAGTTGAGCGTGGCTGTTCTATTTTAGCTGATAATTTGTCTGTGGTCGGGTTACTCCTGACTGACACTTGCACACAGGAGCCCAGACCCTCCCCTTGTGCCAGTGGGAGATGAGGTCATGGATGCCTGCTTTGGCCTGGGAGGAGGCTGTGAATAAGGAGTCCTTTTTGTCCTGTGAAATGCCAGCCCTGGTCCCTGGCTGGGTCCATCTCAGAGGGGAGGCGGGAGCTGGCAGCTCTTGCTCTGCACAGAATGGCTGAGGCTCTCTGTAATTTCCTGCTCTCCAGATCCCCCTCCTGCCTGGAACCCACACCCTGCTTTGTTCTGGGTTTGGCCAGATTGGAGAGGTGCCTTGCTGTGCTACAGCTCTCAGGACAACAAACCCACCCAGTCTCAGCGTGCTCCAGACTGTGGAATTCCAGTGCTGGATGGGGCTAGGGTGGTGCCAGTAGGTGCCAGAAGTGCTGATCCCAAGGGATAAGAAGCTGTAGGGAAAATGGCCTGCTTTAAATCAGTGTTGCTGTTCCTGCCATGTATGGGCTCCTGGCATTAACTCTTGGAGACTTGAATGGTCCCCAGTTTTGAATTGCACCTCCTGTGTATTCCCTGTAACAACATCTTTAAATCTTGTGCTTCACCAGGATCCTGGAAGAATCCAATAGCAGCCACTGGGGAAGGGAGCAGAGGGATACAGAGAAAGGTGCCTTCCTTGTGATGTTTTGAGATTTTCAGCAGCCTTAGGAATTAAGAGGTTTTATTTTAAGTCAGGTTTTCTATTCACCTTTCAGCTGATTTCCCTAAATTCACAGGTAGCTCAAAGCCTTCTGTAAGAGCATAGCACTGGAAATTTTGCTGCTTATACCCACTTTATATCAAAATACATCACAATAGGCTCTGAAGAGTGTGCAGCAGAACTGAGCTGCAAAACAACCCCTCTGTTGTTGTACAGAACTTATGGTAACTTTGAATGGTATGAAGTTTTAATAGGCATTAAATCTTTGTAAAATACCCAGTACAACTCTTGTGTATCTGCAATTAATAAGTAATTCAGCCATGCCAAAGTCAAGCAAGCACAAATCCCCTTTTTACCACATTGTACCATCTGTCTAATCTATCTGTGTCAAATATGGCTTGTTTGGGTCTGTCCTTCCACGGGCTGTTCTGGGTAGATCAAACTAAAATTTCTGGTCAGGGGAATACCTTTCATGTTTTTAGTTTGGGTAACAAACATGTGTTTGGTGCTAGTTTTTGTAATGTATTTGTTAAACAAGTATGTGGTAGTCAGCACAAACACCTTTTTGTCACGGTTGACCAGAGGGATTTTACAGCTCCAGCACCCTTCCAGCAATTCCTGTGGAAGAACCGAGGGAAGGGATTGTCCTTCAGGCACTTGCAGGTGGACAAGAACCAAAGTGGATCCTGTAGGTTCATCTGTTGCCCAGAGCTTGTTTTCTGTTTTGTTCTCTGCTACTCTGGGAAGGCTCTGTTTGCCTGGAACTTGCATTAGCATGGTGGAATGTCAGAAAGGAATATTGAAAAGGACTTGGTTTCCTTCCTGCTCTGTTGTGCCAGTCTGTGTGAGTTGGGAGTGCTGGGGGAGTGCAAGGAACAGCACTGCAGTGGGGCAAAAATAAACTCTGGGATTTGCAGGTAACGTTTTCTTTTGATGTTTTTCCAAACATCCTGGTGCAGTGCCCTGTGTCCTTGTGGATTACAGAGGTTGCTGTGCTGGCAGCTGCTGTTGGAGAGATGAAAGCTCCTTTTGGAGCAGAGCTGGGGGCCGTGGGCATGGATGTATGGTTTGGGTTGTGGTGACTCGGGTTTTACTCCCTCTTTTGCACAGGGGATGCCTGGTTTTGGAGAATATTACATTTGCAGGGTCCAGAGATCCCAGAGGGGCTCCTGGGCAGGTGGGCCTGCAGGAGGGATGCTTAGGGGGAGTGGGACTTGTGCATCCACATGGTTCCTAGGTTCTGATGGAAAAGGCTCAACTCTGCTACTCCTGCCCTGCCTCTGAGTGTCAGCACACCAGGCCCCAGTGGGTGCCAGCCCACTCCTACGGCTTGGGAACGGGAGAGTTCTCTCTGGGGCTGCTGTTAAAGCAGCACAGGCACAGCCTGCATTCATCATTACCCTCTGGAGAGAAACAGAGTGCAGAGCTTTCCCTGAGATGCCTGTTTGAGACAAGGACAATCTAAAAATTCTGCATTTTTATTTATTCAGTCACATTACCTCGCTCTGCTGCTCCCCTCAGCCTCACTCAGGTTTTTTTTTTTTTTTTTTTGTCTCCATCCTTCACTTGCATGTGCTTTAGAGGGAGAGATCCCTGGTCTCCAGACAGCTGAGCCTGCTGTTTAGTGCCATGTGAAGGGAAAGCAAACTCCAGCCATTCAGGAATTAAAATGGCTGAACTGGAGTGTGGTGAGTGTTAAGATGGAATCAACCAAACAGATAATTCTAGAAATTCCAGGGGCTGATTTTGCTGTCCCTGGTGAAGTTATGAGGCTTTCCCTTGTGTGTTGTGTTGGCATTGATGGCATCATTAACAGAGATGTTTTATTTGAAATCCCACCTTCAGTGCTTCTGTTCAGCCGCATGTGGTACAGGAGTAGGAACCAACAGTGGGATCCTCTGGAAGAGAAAGGGCAAAGCTGTGCTCTGAGGTCTGCTTTAACCTCTTGCTGTCAGCGCCTGGCTTTTCATGGAGAGTATAATAATTGAAAAGCTGGCATAGTGTAATCCTGAGGTTTATATTAAAGCCTCTTATGAGTGCATCATGCATTTCCAAACACTTCCATTAATATATTCTCTTTGAGAAATGCTCTGATCCAGGCATTCTCTGGGTTTACCATTCCAAAAAAGGATGCTTTAATTACTGGTGACCTAATTTGAATATGGGCTGGACTGATTTCATTTAAAATATTGATTGTAGCGCATTGGATTGGTTATGCTTCTGCTTTATTCCTGGAGCAGCCACCATCCTCACTCAAATCTGTGTGTTGAGGTCCTGTCTTATCCCAATTCCCATCATAAAGGGACGCAGTGCTGACCTGATCCTTTTAGTTAAAAGCCCCATTGTGCTTTTACATCTCATTCCTCACTTTCACCGGGAGTTCTGGAGTCTGGCGCATGGGAGGAAGCCACGGGGAGGATGGTGGTCAGGGCTCCAGGAGACATCTGGTCCCATCCCAGGCGTGTGTGAGGTCCAGGAGCTGCAGTGAGGCTGCACTTTCCCCAAGGAACTGTTACGCTGCATTTTTGGTAAGGAGGGGAGCTGGGCCTCCTCCAGATCCATGGGAGCTACAAGGGGGAGATCAAAGCACAGCTGGTCAGGAGCAGGGAGAGCATCCGACCACAAATAATTGTTCCAGCTAGAAATGCCAAGTGACAGTGAATGGCATTTGAAACAAGTGGTGGGGTGGGTCTGCTCAAATCTGTTCCTGGTGGGGGTCAGAGAATTACAGAACTGGTCCCAGTTCATTTAAAACCAATGTTGGTTTTGAAATCCTTGAAAACACCCAAGTTTTCTGGTTGGTTTTAATTTATCTGCTCCATGCTCTCATTTGGTGAGGCTTTGAAAGCTTGGAGATTCTGGTTTTGCCTAGAAAGTGAAACGAGGCTCAGGATTTCCCCCAGGAAGTGGAGCTTTTAGAGGCTGAAAAGGCAGCGGAGAGCTTTCTCCTCCGGAGGTTTGTCCTGCCCAAGATGGCTGTCAGGAGGGATGTGTGGGAGAAAGGAAAAGCAGGAAGATCTGGAGAGCTGCCAAGCATTTAAAAGGGCTGTGTAGTAAACAGTCATTAGGTGGAAAATGATCAGGATTAGCGCTTTCTAAATGGCTCCAGGGCTGTTCTGGGTTTTGTTGGTTGTTTTGTTCTTTTTTTTACTGTGAGTCTGCAGGTGTAAATCTGAAATTTGTGGGAATATGAGCTTTTAAAAAGTAAAAGCTGAAGAAGGTTCTACCACTTGTTTGCAAGCATTCCTTCATAACCATATCACCCCTGTTGTACTTATTCTCCTTAGGTAATGTTTTAATTCTTATTAAATTAAAGAATCATTTAGGTACATGAAATAATATTGACATGAGGCCCAATCTGTTCAGGATCCAAGGCAAGCGATCATGGCAACTGAAGGATGTCTCTTTCTTCTTGTGTAGGAATTACTTTATATATTTCCATAACCCAAGATAATTCTAGACCTTAGTCTTCTGTAATTCAGGGAAAGGTGGAGGCTTTCCATAGGAAGCCCTGAATGCAGAGAGTGAGACTCAGGAAACCAGAGAGAATGGGCAGTTGTCTTTTGGGGCAGATGTTGGCTTGGTGGCTGTGAGAGAACATGGTGTGAAATGGAGCTTTTCTCTACTTTTCTCTGCTTCTTTACTTGTCCTTTTCTCATGGTGCTTTATGCCATCTGGATTCCCTTCAGGAAAGGGAGGTGGACACAACCCACCTGTGTGCTCTGTTCAGTATCTCTTTACCCACACTGAGTGTAGAGGTTGCAGTCATCCTGTATGAGCTCATGTAAACACGAACAGTAAAACAAAATTGTTCTAAAAGTACAATTGTGACTGATAAAGTAGATTTCATAGCTGTGGGAAAAACATAATCTCCATAGATTTGTTTCCAACCCTCCAAATTTACCAGATTAACTGTTTTTCATATGGGAACTGTGTCTAAATCTGTAATGAGGTCCTGACCTTTAAGGGATCTGTGCTGTGATCCCACATTGTCGGAAAGAATGAAATCATTTTTCAGGAAGAATTTATCAGCAGCTGTGACTTGTGGTAAAGGTGAAGGGCAATGTCAGGCTATCCAGCCAAATTGAGGTGTGCCTTGGGCGAGGAGGGAGAGGGCCAGGGTGCTCCTTGATGGGTGTCAGAGCAGAAACTCAGTGGTCCCACATGCTAGTTTGTAGAGATGGAACGTTTTTTGGTAATTTATCCTCCTTTGTAAATGCTTGGAAAAACAATTTCCGAGAGCAATACACCTTGTTTTGCCATTTTGTGCTGGTGGAAAGAAATAATTCCTGAAGTAATTTGAAATGGCAAAACCATTACAGGTCAGTTATGAAAAATGCCAGTGACTTCCTTGTGTTTTCAGTTTCATGGTGTTTGCTGTCAGTTGCAGAGCTTTGCACATTTCAAATGTTTTGCAGAATTAATTTAATGGACCGAGGTTCAGAAATCTGGATGGGAACTGAGATACTTTTGAAGGCAGCTTAAGCTGAATGAGGTTTGGGTTCTATGCACTGGGCAAGCAGCAGTCCCCAAAAATGCCGAGCAGATGTTGTTTGCCAGAAAATAGGAAAAAAGGTGAAGATTATCAGGTATTTTGAATACTGAGAGATTTAATCACGGATTCTAACTGCTGGAGACCTGGCATGATATGTCAGGCTTATTTTCTGGGCCATGAAGTAAGAATGAAATAGTCTGATTGCATTTGAAAGTTGCTGGGCAATGAAAAAAACAGCCAAGATCGTATTTAAATATGAAATGAATATCAAGTGGCATTTATGGAACTCTGAGGAGAGATTGTTACTGAGAGGAGACAAATGGAGATCAAAAGTTATTGGTTTTTGAAGGAGAAATTCTGGAATATTTTTCCAGGATAGCACACATAGTTATCTTATTAAAAACTCCAGAAGCAAACAGGTGATAGAAATGATCTGTAAGATCCTGTCCAGTGGGGAGAGCTCCATAAATCTTCAACATCTGTACCCAATTACTGAACTTTTTGGGGCTTTTTTTTTTTTCCCCCGTAGTGTACATTTCTCACTGTGAACTAATAGTACATAATAATAAAGTGCTGGCTGTCTGCCAGCACAAACAGGGCTTTGGCGAACTTTCTGAGTGTTTGTGGAAGTAGAAAAGCAGTGCAGCTGTTGGGCTGGGGCTGTGCCAGCTGAGGATCCATTTCCCAGACAAAAACCTCAGATCAGAATGAAACATATTATGCAGGTTCTTCCTCAGTGCTGCGATGGTGGGGTCTCTGGGCAGGTTTGGGGATTTGCCCCTGGAGTGATCACACAGTTCCAGTGCGTTTCCTTGTGGTTCCTCCTGTTCCAGGAGTTGGGTTGGAGCCCTTGACCAATGCTTGGTACAATTTCCCTGGGAAGTCAATGCAAAGGACCATCGAGCTTTTGGACCCTTTGGACCTGTTCCCTTCCCCGGGGTGCGCAGGGTGGGTTCTGTGCAATCCAGGCCGTGTTTATGTGTGGCCAGAGGCTGTTTGGATCCACGTGCCAATAACAATTGTTGGATGCTTTGAAGGAGCCAATGTCATTGGTGTGTTTATTTGCCTGTTTTACTTGGAGAATCCAGAACTGTGAATAACAGAAGCTTTGGAGGACTCTGGGCTCCTCCCGTGGCCCCAGGGAACTGAGGAGCCCTTCTCTTGGCCCTGGCTCCTGGAAAAGCCTTTGGCTGGCTGTGTAGCCATGGTCCAAGCTGGAGGGATCAGGGCTGGCCAGGGTTTGTGTCCTGGCTGGACTTGCTGGACTCACTGAGAGTAACATCTGGGAATAGTGGACAAGACAACACTCCAAGGATTAGCAAACTGACATGGAAAACCTGGAAAGAGTCATCACTCCATCATATATAAAAGGATAAGTATCTCTTCCCTCACGTGAATCAGCACACAAGGATGTGTACTAAAATATTTATTAAAAAAAATAAATACTCAGCCACAGTGGAAACATCAAAGAACCAAAATACTGAGCTCAGTTATTTAAGACATAGCTTTTGGGGGGGCTTTTCCTTCCCATCTATCATCTTATTTCCCAGGGTTTTACATTCTGGTCCATGTGCTTTCTCCTTCCAGGATGCAAATTGTTTGCTCACAATGTTCTGAATAACAAATTGACTTAATTTAGGTGGCATTAAGGCTCTTTAACCCATCTCAAAGGGCAGGGATGCACTGAGGACCTACAGGCATGCATTAAATGAAGGCAATAATGAGAGATATTTTTTTCTTTGCCTGACTATTTTATCTATGCATCAGATGAAAGTTGGAGGGGAAAGGTTTCTGTTAGTCTTGTCGGGAGTTGGCCAAAAAGAATGTGAAGAATGTAGAAAGGAATTAACAGCTGGTGTCCATTTAAAACTTCCATGTGGGCAAATGCAGGCAGCCTGCTTCTTTTTACCTGTTGTGTTCCTCTGGTCAGTGCCCGCTAGTTTAGAGGAGAGGAGACCAGTTTGGATGTGGTGCTCTGGAGTCCCCTGTCAAGAAGTGGATGATGTGTGTTGTGTGTCCCCTGGGGAGGATGCGACACATTTCCTGCTCTTTGGGAAGTAGTGGCTCAAGCTGTGCTTGGTTACTTGAACCAGGAATCTTGTTGGCCTGACAGAATCATGCCTTACACTGTCTGACTTGGTGATTTACTTGTGTGATATCTGACATTTCCCCCTTCCTGGGATCCTTTTCCAGACTGCTTTCAGCCATGTTTCTGGTTTTTCTAGCCGAGGATGTGCATGTGCTTTGCTGCTGCTGCAGGCCGTGCTGTTTTGCAGGACAATTCTTAAGACTTCTATTTTCAAGCGTGTGTTTAGTATCAAACTGCTCCATTTCTCAGTTCACTTTCCACCAGGTCTGATCCAGAGAAATGCTGGCATTCCCTCACCCACAATCAAGTAGTGTCTTCATCTCCTCAAAGCAAAAATTGTCCCATTCTGTTGGTTATTCTGGATTTATTGTCATTCAAGAGAGAACAATTAGAATCTATATAGTACCTGTACCATATTCCAGTGCAAGAGACAAAGATTTGCATGATCCTGGCTGTGACTTGGATCCAGCATCTGAAGGAGGTGCTTGTTCTGGAGCAGGCTTTGATGGTCTCAGGCCTCTCCTGGGACCACCACACTGTCGAAAACAGTTCTTTTTAAAATTCCTCTTTACTAGGCCAGCTCTTTCCAGATCTCAGGAGCTGATGGAGCATCCTTGGCTATAGCAGAGTTCACTCAGTGAGGGAGGTCTTGGGAATCTCTGGTACCTGGAGCCAGTACCTGTGTTGGGAGCAGGTAGATCATCTCGGCATTGCGGTGGGGTAATTAGTAAAGAGTGACTCCTCTTAATGAGAGTCTCTGCATGTTTGGACTCGGGGCTGCTCCTTCCTGGGTTGGTGCTGCAGCTGCTGTGAAACCAGCTGTTGCTTCAGCTCTGTTGCCTTATGGAGACAGTCAACAAATCCTTTTCCATTCCTGCCCCCAGAATCTGGATTTTGTTGTTTGTTTGTTTGCTGATTCCAAAGCTGCCGACTGCTTAGCAGGTTATTTACTCCAGGCTGGCCCTTTAAATTGCTTCCCTGCTCCGCCTGCCTGGCTGTGAAGTATCGCTAATAAACAGAGTCCAGAACAAAAGCCTCCACAACAAAACATCCTTTTGTCCCTGGGCGTCTCCCTGGGTGCGGTTTCCCACCGCTGCTCTGCAGTTTAGGGGCAGAGCCAAAGCAGCTCAATCTCATTCTTCCTCTCTGGAAGTTGTCACCAGGCAGCCTCCCCCGACCAGCAGCTCCGAGCAGGGAGGAGGTGCCTGTGGACAGCCTGTCCTCAATTTCTCCTCCTTGGCTGGGAGTGATGGAGCCTTTCCCTGCCCTTACATAAAAGGGAGGGAAAACTCCTCCAACACGGAGGAGTTTTGCCTAGGCGTAGATCAGGGTAGCTTGACATTACTCCCTGGTTTTGTGCCCTCTCCCTCAGGGACACTCCAGGATTGCCAAGCAGTGAGTGTGCTCAGCCTCCCACGGCTGCATCTTGTTCAGGCTGTGCCTCGGCTCAGCACTGCGGCATGACCCAGGTGGGCGTCACAGCCTCCTCCCTGTGGGAAGGAAACGGGAGCTCGCTGGGATGCCGGGAAGGGAAGATGGGCAGCGGCTCTGGCTCCCTCCCACTCATCCACAGGTTGAACGCCCATTGATTGGGCTGGGACCTTTCGGAAGGGTGGGGTGTGGAAGTGGAGAGGGAAAATAGAAGGGCAGGGGAGACAGCAGTTGGCTGGCTGGTAAGCCAAGCCTGTTTACTTGGCAGCCCTCCTCCTGTAAGGAGGTCAGAGCTATCGCATCTCGGCTCCAGAGACGGACCGAAGGAGCAGGAATGTGCTCCGGATGGAAGTGTGTCGGTGCCTGGAGTCAGCTCTGTAGCAAGGGCAGGCTCAGGGGTTCTCTCCTTCTAAATGTAATCCAGGGCCATCATTTCTGTGTGAGACCCCCTCACTAGGAGTGGGAAGTGTGGCAGAAACTCCAGTCCCAGAGCCATGGCACAGCACCCCCAGTCCCTCTCCCACCCTTAGAAACTCGGCTGTAGCTCTCTTTATTTGGATTAATACAACAGATGTAAACTGATACTGATAAATTATGTGGTCACACTGAGGCAATCACAGCATTTCTTGAATGACCCAGTGACGTCTGAGTTGTCTTTTTTCCCGGAGGGAAGTTTCCTTGTAGGTTGCAAGCTAAGGTGCTGTCTCCATGATGCCCCTCAGCAGGGTGCCACCTGGCACTGCCAGTTTGCTGCCCAAGTAAACACTGATGTCACCAAGCGCATTCAGGTTGCCTGGGCCTTCCTGCCAAGTGAGGGTCATGGCCAGGGTTAAGATGTGAAGCTTTTCTTGCACTGACAGCAATACCCTCATCCAAAGGAGAGCCAGCTGTCTGGCAGGCCGGAGGCAACAGGAGTGTCTCCGCTTTCAGTCCTTCCCTGACACACAGTGGGTTCCCAAAGCTCAGAGCTCTGTTTCTCGTAAGCTGGGTCATGAGAGAGTGGAGACCAGAAAATGGGGATCTCCTTTCCAAGGGCACCTGGTTTTTATTGGAACTCTGCTCTGTGTGAGCACTTGAGAAATACTAAAAAAGAATTTGTTTTGTTCTGCTGAGGAAAAGTAAATACCACTGTAGACAATTGCCCTGTATTTTCACATTCTTTTGGTGAAGGTCAGCCCACAGATAGCTTCTAGAACAGGGTGATACTAAATATTTCCTTTAAATGCTCAGTGGCTGTGGAAGGAATTTTTTGGGTAGTTTCTTTGGAACTGTGTTGATAAGTAGTGAAATACATCAGTTTTCTTTCCTGCCAGACAAGTTGTCCCTGGTGTCCTCCACCAATCCATCCACAACTACGTGTTAGAGGTGTTTGGAAAGTAGATCTTTGTCTTGCTCTGTGATCAGGATGGCAGAGGGTGAAATGCAGAGGCTTCTAACACCTTTACAAGGTGGTTTGGTGCAATAGGTCCTGGTCTCCTCCGTGGTAGCTGTGAAACGGCTGAGTCATGCTAAAGCTGAGAGGTGGATCAGAGTAAAGGTTATCTTGAGTGAGAGCCTATGTCAGAAAAGTCCTTCCTGTAGTTCCAGAAGGCAATCAGCTGACCTAGAGTCTTTTGGATTCCAGCTCCAGTGCATTTCCTCTTGTGGATTTTATTTGTGTTCAACCCAGAGCACCCTTTGTGGTATATACAGACAAGATATTGGTAATCCTACTCAGATTTTTAATCACTTTATATTAATTCATCGCCATCAGAACATTTTTGCTTTATTTGCTTTATTTGCTTTATTTTATTACTTTATTTATCAAAAAATTCAGGCAATTCTGTGGTCAGAACTTGCTGTCTAAGAATTTACAGTAAAATAAGTGCATGGGCTGTAAGAGCTGAAGGGCTCTTAGCCTGCTGGCAGTCATATTCCCCAGAAAAAGGAGTGGCATGCCAGCTGCTGACCCCACAGATCAGAGCACACAGGTGCACCAGCACATATTGGCTGTCTTGTAAAGCCCTCACAACATTCAGGATGCTATTCCAGTCCCAAGCAGAACATAATCCCTGGTTTGCTGCTCATTTCTGACTTTTCAAAGTGACCAGCTGCGTTTGCACCAGTACAAGTCTGCAAAGTCTGAAGAGCAGATTCAGCCAAAACTCATGAACTGGCACTTGAATTTTCCTCCATGGGAATATCCTCCCTTGGCCTAGGCTTTGGAAAAGGCACCTTCCGGATGGGCTACCCTACTCAAAAATGCAGCTCTTTCTGAAAATGGGTGGGAAATCTAATAACTGGAATGTAGAAGATATAAATAATGCAAGAATGGAGGTGGAGAGAGAAACTGCTGAGCTGAGCTGGTCCCCCAGGTTTTTTCCAGCTAAGCCATATGCATGGCAGGACATTCCCAGATATCCTAATAATTTCAGGGTCTGTCTTTCACTGGCACAGGGAAGACTAAGAGGATGATGAAAGTGTTTTTTAAAAGCAAATAACCAAGAGCTGCATGAATTTAAATCTATGGGAATTTCTTTACTGCCTTACTTAGAAGTGGAAAACAGGAGGACAAGTTTAGAAAATGCCCAGCTGATTGTTCATAAGATTTTTTGGTTCCTGAGTTACATCTCTTTTGGCTGTGTTGGATACAAATGTGGTTTGTGAGTTGGAGTGAAGCTGTATTTAATTCATAGCTCTCACTGGAGCAGCCATGGACTATCTCATGATGTACTCATTGGAGGAAGCTCTTACTGCTCTTACTGCTTAAATACTACTGACCTTGCCCAGCAGTGCTTGTGTAGGGAAAACCACAAACACATAACAAAAGAGGTTGAGTACTCTGTGTTTTGCTTAAAAACTAAATAAGGAGTTAAGATATTTGAGCATTCTTTGAGCTGGGCCCAGTATGTGGAGTTTTATTTTCACTTATTCTCACAGCCCTTGTGGGTGTTCGTGCTCTGTTGTGTAACTCCTGCCCTGCTGGATCCCCATAGACTTTTCCTTTTGGTAGGGAGGCAGGAATGCTACTCTCTAGGAGCTGCTGATGGCTGAGACAGAGCCTTCCCCTCAGCAGCTTGGCAAAATGTGTTTTACATTCTTCAAGTGATGAGGGGAAAGGAAGGGCAGTCCCAGAAGGAATTCGGTGCTTACTGCACACTGAAGTGTTGTGTATGGTAAGTTTGGTTCTGCTTTATCTTTGTACTCTTTATTAACTTCTTTTGAAAAGCAGCCACTTGCTACCTAAAATGTCCAGGGTTTTTTTCTGGTTTAATATGGTCATGGTTTGTATGTAGTTGGTGGTGGGGCATGGTCTTCTTTAGAGGATGGTTCAGAGGCAATATCTATTCTAGGATGTTTCACAGGGAAATACAGAGGCCTAGAGGATCTCACCCCACAAGTCCTGTTATGTGTCTGACCTTGGATGACATCCATATGAAGCCTCCTCCTACCCTCTTGGTGTTTTAAGGAGGCTCTTCAAATAATGTTGGCACATCTTGGGGTGTAACCTCAGCTGGATGGAGCTACCTCAGGTTACAGAGGGCAAATTCACACCACAAATATCAATTAAATTATTCAGGATAAAATATTGGAGTCCAGGTCTTCTGGGTGATGTATGAAAAACTGGGTGAAACTTCGTTGCTCCAAGTGTAGAGAGAATCAGACCAGAAGGTTTTAATGGTCTGTGCTGGAACTGAAAGGTTTGAAATAGAGATTTGTGTTTTTAAATAACGTATTTTTAGTCATTTTGAGTTTCTGTGCCCTTGGTGCCCCTGACTGTGCTTGGTTGTTGAAATCCTTGTCCCATGTAGGGCATGTGGTGCTGGGTGTGCATCAGTCACCCCTGCTGACAGCACTGGGGACTCCAGTACAGTGAGGCTGTGTCTGTTTTCAGGGAGCAGCACAAACACTTTCTGAAGTTGTTTCAGTGCTAATTTAATTATGTATCCATCTCCCAGCTAGAGTGTGATATCCTGGGGGCCTCAGAAAGAAAACAAGAGCCTGGAATCCACTCTTAACTGCCCGGTCTTTGGAGTGATGGGTTATCTGGGATGTGGAAGCAGACCTCCCTTGTGAAGGATGGGCTGACTGATTTTAGTGACCTTTGCACACTTTTCCAGCGTGTATTGGGAATAAAAAGGCTTCAGTCTTGCCTTGTTTGTGCATTCCTGAAGTGCCCCACACACTGATTGTGGCATTTGGTAGCACAGCCTGTCCCCCCTTTGCTGTGACCTTTCAGGGTGTTTTGGGCTGTTGGGCTCCACATCCTGCAGGAGTCAGCACCACAAAGTGGGTTGGCTTGGGAAGCAAAGACATGGAGCACTCTAGGGCTGGAAAATTCAGAAACAGTATGGTTCTGTTTGTGGAAGGAAAGATGGGATTGGGAGAGTGGGAGAGGGGATATTGGAGGTCAGGGAGTTACAGCCTTGCTGAGTTACTCAGCCTTGCTGAGTTTATTATTTTGGGATTGGTTTAGCAGCTGAAACAACAAGCCAGAACATAAGTGAGCATGCTGCCCTCTCTGCCCTGTCAGGACAGGGAGCTCCTGTCCCTGGAAATGTGCTGCAGTTCAGCAACACAGGGGCTGAGCAGGGAGAGAGCCTGGAAACACCTCCTTGGGCTTCAGGCTGAGAAATGGCTGGGATTGGGATATGCATTTTCCAGTCTTTCTAAGCTTTATGCTCAGGACTTCAGTTTCTCAATCCAAGGGTTCTGTACAACTCTTGAGTTTCTGCACAGTGTAAATGCCTGCAGAGTTTGACCTGTGAGGGTGTTTGATGTGTATGTTCATTTGGCATCCAGCCCTGAGCCTCTTCCAAGGTACCCCTATTGACTCTGACCAGGCCGCTTTCCTCTGTTTTGAAGCTTAGAGTGAGAATCTCACCCTGTTGAGTTGGGGTAACTAGATGTGGGTGGACCCTGAGAATTCAGAGGAACTTTTCTTCTCCAGTTTCAATATTGGCTTAAAACTACATTTAAAATTTTTTAAATATCTGTTGTGCTGCTGTTGGGAGGGAGCTGAGTGTTGCTCAGAATAAATGCAAAGTTTGGATACATTTTATCTAAATTTCCCTATTTTTAGTAATAATCATTGCTCTGAAGTGAAGAGCTGGACTGGTGATATGGTTTGAGGCATCAGTAGGGGAGAATGACTGACTGGGAGGGAAAGTATCCTGCAAGGAGGATAATGGAATTGCTTTCTGTGCTTGTCCAGCCTTGGTTTCAGAGGGCTACCAGAAAGGAGGCAGTGTGTAATTTTGGTTTCTCAGAGGTACATATCTGATCTGTGGGATCAGGACACCATTCTTTTTGTCACAGTGGTTGTGTCCATGCTTGTCACCAGACCCATGTGTTCTGATGACCTGGAGATGGGAGTGTCTGTCCCCTTTTCAGTCCTGTCACACAATCAGTGGGAGTTAGAGATGAATTTATAATTTATCTTTAATGCCAGAAAAGTTGCAATAGGTTGGGCTATGTGTTAGCCAGGGAACATTCTATTTACATAAGCCATGAAACCATTTGGGGATTGCTGTTCAAACTATATTTTCAATCACAGTGCCATAAAAACCCTCTTGACAATCCCTAGTTAGAGTAACATGAATCTAACAACAGCTTAGCATATTTCCTGGAAGAATAGTAACTCTTGAAAAAACAGTGTTTACTTTAAAGATAAATGTAACTATTAGGAAGTAATTCCAGATGTGTGGTTATGGCAGAATTTCAGGGATTATAGTCATAGCCTGTTTAGTGAATTACATGACTGCATTTAAGAGTAGCCAATGAATTTTTTTAAAATTAATTCATTCTTCAGATGGGCTGAAGAAAACGGTTTGTTTTCTATTATCTGAGAAACAAACAGAGCAGAATCTGGTCTATTTATGAAAGTAAATACAAAAGGTCTGACCCCTGGATGTGGCCTTTGAAAACTGTCTGAGAAAATGGTCTTCCTGGTAGCTGATTTTTTTCTTCAAGCCATTTCTTCTTTTTGAAGATAATGCCAACCCCCCCGCCCTCAGATTATGCAATAGGTTTTAAGGAATGCTTTGAAATGAAATGGTTTGATCTCTTTTGTCTCATGAGATTGTCTAGCATGGTACCCATAACAGAAGGCAGCAGAGTTATGTTTTATCAATCAGGAAGAAGTATGGGGATTTACAGGTTTTTCTTGACCCATCGTGGTGGGCCTGCAGATTCAGGGCCTGGAGCAGTTCCATGCTATTTATTAGTTCACCCCTGGAATTGCCTGCTAACATCTCCAAGCCAGGTGCAGACAGCACTGGCAGATGAGTTTAAGAGGGTGTGGATTAACTGAGAAACCCCAGTGCCTGCTTTCTCTGGTTTTAAGCACTATATAACATCCTAGAGTGAGTCTGAATTGTGAATAGTAAAGGAACTGTGACCTGCCATTTCTGAAATATCTTGTTCCCGGTGTGTTTATCCAGTCCTGAGAGCGGGTTGGCTTGAGCAGGATGCTGCTCAGGATGTTGGCAGCTGAAATTCCTGTTGCCTCTGGCTCTCTGCAGAAAACATCATTCCTTTATTAGAGGGGTATCTCAGCTTAAAGCCAAGCCAGGATGTTTGAGTGACAAAGGTTGTTCCCGCTGGAAAATGGGCTTCCCTCTGTCCCTGTGCTCCATGGTGATCTCTCTGTGGATGTTGGTGAGTGCTTCATGCAGAGGCTTAAACTAAATCTGTAAATATATGTGTGCTCCACACACACACACACACGGTTTTCAGCAGAGTCCTTCAACTGCAGGGCTGATTTCACAGGTGGATTATATTCAAGGTCATTAACAGTGAACTCAGCTGCATTAAGGGCTCCAGGAAAATGCTGAACCATTTTCCCTGTTACTCTCTGGGCAGTTGCTGGTGTTGTTCATGTCAGATCAGGATGCCCTTAACGTAGACACAAGATGGGCTGCTGTATCTTGTCCCAGCTGCAGGACCTCCATCCCTGCAGTCAGGATCCTGCAGCTTTCTGCCAGGACTGGTGTTTATCTTCCCGCCCTGTTCCCGGAGGCACCAGTGGGTTTTGCTGTTTCAGAGCTGCAGCAGGACTCAAGAAAAGCTGTTTTCCAGCAGAGGCTGAAGGCGATGGCTGCACTCTCTGTAGCTGGGTCTGTCTCAGGTATCAGGATTCTGTTGTGTCCTCCTCACCTCGCTTTGCTGCAAGGTGTTTATTTTTATCTGTGCAGCATTTTCCTTCTCCCCTGCTCTGCTCCCCTGTGGTGGGGAACTGCATTCCAGAAAAGGGAGCCTGATGTCAGGGAGTGAGGTGCTGCTTTTATTAGAATCAGAACAAGGATGCAGGTTTTCCAGCCCTATAGGTGTGGGATAACAGGCCATTTCATGCTTAATTTAGCTTTATCTGCGATAGATTTTGCTTGTGCAATGCTCAGGGTGGAAGAAGTGATAAAGCACAAGTTAGAGTTGAATTTATTCTGGATCAAATTATGTTTCTAAACAGCGGTGACACAGAAATAAATCAAATCCCATGGTTTGTTCCATCTATATTAAATTACATGTCACTGCATCCCGATTTTGGGGTCACTGATTTTCACAGTTGGAGCTGCAGCTTTTCCAGTGGCACATCTGCTCTTCCTTGAGCACTGGTGAATATAGAAAAGATGGAAAATGATGCTGTCGACCAGCCTGTTCCCACTCGTTGTTTTTACCCTGGCTGTTCCGTGGATTTAATTGGAATTAACCCTGATTTCAGCCTGTATACAGGGATCAATGGGAGGTTTTTGTCTAGGCCTGATGCTCAGTGAGGATCAGCTGGGGAGTGCTGTGCAGAAACGCGGCGAGTGGGATTTAATCCTTCCCCCCGTCTTTGCTCCAAGCTTTTGTTTGTTCCCAGCGGCAGGATCCGGCCGGAGCGGCTGATCCATCCCCAGCCCCTGCGGGATGCGCCGCGGGAGCATCGTCCCCACGACCTTCCCCAGAGCCAGTTCTCCTCGCGTTCCCTCGCTCTGTTGGCAGCTTCCCATGACTAAAGCGATTCCTTCCCACCTTTCCTGAAGGTTGAACACTCGCACTCAGCCGTCGTTAACAGCTCCTTATGTAACAGCCGCCTTGGCGCGGCTCCGTTCGCTTTTCTGCGCCAGACATCGAAATTTGTCCGCGCGGAAACACGGGACGGACCTGCCGTGGCGTGGGAACGGGGGCCAACCAGCCGGCTCTGATATCCCGGGCCCGGACGGGGAAGTTACGCCGCTGGTGAGCCACGGCAGCCACGCCGTCTGTCGCGCGCGAGCTGGATTTATGTCGCGACATGCGGGTGCCGGTAGGGGCCTGGCCGGCAGATGGCGCCAGCGCGGCGGGCGGTGAGGGCCGTGAGGGGCGGCCTCGGCCCCGCCGTGAGGGCGGGCTCGGCGCCGTGGGGAGGGCGGGCTCCGGCCTCACCCTGAGGGGAGGCCCCGGCCTCACCCTGCGCTCCGGGCTGCCAGGGAGGGCGGTTGTGTGGCTGCTCTTTTTCTTCTTCTTCTCTCTCTCTCTCTTTTTTTTTTTTTTTTAATAAGAAAGTGAGGTAAAAGAGAGAAAAGACAAGAGAGGCCCCGGGCGGGGCGCCGTGAGGGGAGTGCGCGTCCCGCCCAGGTAAAGGGGCGGGCCCCCTGGCTCCCCCTTGCCTATTTATTTATTTGCATTTCGGGTAATGAATGCATTTTGCAAAGGTGAACTGTGTGTTTCTGTGTTTCTGAGGAGTACCCTGTGCTCCTCAGGGTCTCTCTGATCACTGACTGGTGAAGGGGATTCGCAGCACTGTTCCCACTGGGCTCACAGCTGTGTATAACCTCCTTCCTCCTCCTCCTCCTCCTCCAAAGGTGTCTGCCTCTCATCTCTAGTACTGATAAATACATGGAAATCCTAATCAGAAAACAGAATAAATATGCAAACAGCACCCTGAAAGAGGAGAACCTCACCCCAAGGGTTGCATTGGTGGGTGCCATGTTGTTCCTGTGGAGAGTTCAAAGTAATGCATCATTTAGTTGGTTTTATCTGGATTAGTTCATAAATAAATTGCCAGGACCAGTCACAAAGTCAGTATTTGCATGTGGAGACAGAAATATTTCTTCAGATACTTGTTAAAAGGCTTTTGCTTGTCAAATGCTCATGTGGCTTTTTGAGAGTCTGTATTTTTTTCCCATCAGTATTCACACCATTTTGTAAAGGTATTGAGGTCATCTTTATTCTTGAGGTTTTTCTTAGCCGAGTTATCCACATGCTTTAGCCAACACTCACAGATCTGTAAAGCCAATGGTCTGCTTTTAAAAATGACAGTTGTGGAAGTATTTTGCTGCACTATTCCATCCATGTTCTGCTTTGTGGAGCTGGATGTGTGTGTGCAGCAAAGCTTTTGGCTTTGGTAAAGCACTTAATTTTTTGAGAATATTTGTTCTCTGAAGGAGAGGTTGGTATCTCACCTGTACTTGAGCTTGTCTTCACATTAAAGTTCCTGATTTTTGAAAGCAAAACTCCTGAGCTTGACCTTTACGACTTTCTTCCAATATATGTGTACCATCTAAATGATTATTTTTATGTGGTTTTCTTTGACAGAGGGTTTTAGGAAGAATCTGATGGTGAGGAGAGGCTAAGGAGAAGACTCAGGATGACGACAACGGTAGCGACAGATTACGACAACATTGAAATCCAACAGCAGTACAGCGACGTCAACAACCGCTGGGATGTCGACGACTGGGACAATGAGAACAGTTCTGCTCGGCTGTTTGAGCGCTCCCGCATCAAGGCCCTGGCTGGTAAGCACTGACCTCGGATTTGGGGGGGGGGGGGGGGGGGGAAAGAGATATTTAACAAATCTCTCTTCAAAATACCTCCATCCCTCCATCTGGAAGTGTGCAAAACATCTCACTAGTCCTGGAAAGGAGGAATATGGTAAGTGGAGGTAGTTGTCATGTAGTAATGAGTGATGGGACTACACATTCTTTCTGAACTATTTGCTGTCTTCTGCTGAATTCCGCTGTTGTCAGCAGAGAAATGAAACTGCATTGGATCTTTTCTCATTTAAAATGAGATTGCATTTGATTATTGCGTATTACAGGCCATACATTAACTGTATTTGTTTATAGAGCAAAGAGATTATGTCATGTCCTCTCAGCTCTGAGTCACTGCCCTGCAAAGCAATTTTTATTCATTCTGTAAATGATTTCCTGACTTTTATGGTAACATGCCCACATTTCTGACCTCTGAACAAAATGCCTTTGCAATGTGGGACAGGCTTAGAAAACAGCGCAAAACTATGCTGAGCATTCTGCTGGCGAAATCTGAGCTCCAGGGATGGTTTTAAACCCGACACTTCATAAGGTGTTGAGACAGGTTTATTGAATCAGCTGCACTGAGACAAAGGTATCACCTGTTCCATTTGTGATTCCAATGGTGCTGGGTCCGGAGTGCAGGTGCCCTTTCTGCTCTCCATTCCCACTGTGGGGATGCATTAGGTGCCGAACACCTTTACGTGTCAGGCACAGGCCAGGATCAGGTGTGGAGCTCAGCAACAGGGAAATGAAGTAGTTCATGAAGGTGGGCAGAGAGCAGATCACATAACTCTTCCTGGGGATAGTAATGCTATTGACTTAATGGAACTTCTCACAGAGAGGGGATGTGTATTAAATTTTGCTGCCTTTAATTACAGCAGTTCCCATCACAGTGTGCATTTGGAATGACAGGGAGAATACTTTACCTGGGCAGGGCTGTGCTGAGTGGGGTGAGAAACAGCTTGCTGGTACTTGTGGTGATAGACAAAATGAATCTCTGCTTGGATTACTTTATTTTAATAGTTTACTCTTGTTTGAAGAAGAAACTGTGTTTTACTCCTGCCATGTTAGTGGTTGTAGGTTGTATCCTGTTCCTTGGGTAGGAAATGCTTTTAGTACAAAGCTCATGAGGTGTGTTTGGGTTCCAGATCTCACTTTACTGCAGCTGCTTGTTCCACTTACTTTTATAGCAAGCAGAACTCCCCACCTGAGTAATGAATAATAAACATGAACTCTTATTTCAAGGAGAAGTAATGTAAGGAAAGTACTTGAATTATTTAGCTAGCCTAAAACACATACCAATGTCAAAGCAAATAATTTTGCTGAAGATTTGATTCAGGTATTTAAACATTTTCCCACAGTATGGTGTATTTATTTTTCTTCTGAATAAGCATTACTCATAGTTATTTTAATTTGATACATTTCCATACCTGTAATTCTCTACAGTTGGTGCTGAGAATGCTGTGTGCTGCCAAAACTTGGCTTAGCATCCTGCATTGCTGCAGCACTGCTTGAAAGATTAATCATGGTGCGGGGAGAGAGGAGTGAGGAGAGGTTTGTATTTCAAATCCAAGGTTATGGTTAAAAGCTGAGCTGTGGTGCTCCTGGGCACTGTTCAACATATGTTTTCAGATATGCTATCTGGTGGGTAATCTTCCCCAGAAAGGCAGTGGCAGGTTTTTAACAGCTGCAGCCTGGGGCTGGGCTGGCAGTAATCTCTGTCATTGTCCTCTTTCAGTGGAGACAGGCCCTTTCTGGAAAGGTGTTCTCTGATTCAGCTGCGTGTCACACAACTGGGCACAATGACCACTGGGTGAAAGCCTAGTGCACACACAGTCAGCTGGGGGCTGTCAGGAGGTACTTCTGGGCTATGCACCCCCTGTGTTTGACTGGCTGTTGCACCATCGCTTTCCTCTGGGTGAACTTCACTGCTCTCTGAAGCAGAAGTAGTTGTGTGCCACCTTTGGGGTCTGGATTTACTGAACAACATTCCATCTTAACTTGGGTGAGCACTGGCTTTTTGTGGGCATGAGCACCTTCCCACATCTCCAGGACTGGGCATCTTCTGACGATAACATTTCTCTATCCAGAGGTCACGGATGGGTTGTGTCTCAGTACTGCCTGTGGCTGTCCCCTTGCAGTATGTCAGTGACAAGGTATAACAAAAGACTATCAAGATCTTGCAGTCTGTGAAGTGCTCATGCATCATTATCCCCTTGTCCCAGTATGAAAGGTTTCAAAAGAACACACCAGGCACTTGTTCCTTAAAATTCATCACCAAGATTCAAGCTGCTGTATTCCAAAGTAGAACAGCCGTGGGCATGTTACACTGCCTGACTAATGACTCTCTGCTCTCTGCGGTACAGGCATCTTCTTTCCATACTCTTCCACAAGCTGTGAAGTGCTTCTTTGGTGGAGCTTCCATCTCGTGTTCTTTCTACTTTACTGTAATTGAAGTGAAACTTACTTCCTTTAAGGTAAAGTAAGGTAAAGAGCGAGGAAATAAGAAGTGAGGTTTGTAGCCAGAGTCTGATACTCCACTGTAGGAGGAATCCTGATGGCCCCACATTCCATCAGGACGTTGAAATGTTTAAACAGCAAAGGCAGGAGGTGGTGGTCAGAATAATCTGTGATTGGAACAATGTCCTGAAGGAAAGCTCAGGTAAAGCAGGTACGGTATAGTAACAATAAGAGAAAAACAGTGTTGTTAGTACAGCAGCTGATAGTCAATGTGGTCTGTGTACCATGAAAACCAGGATGCAAAGGGTTGTTTTGGTTTAAAACCAAGAAATCATCTGGGAACTCAACTTTCAATCAGAATCGAGATTTGGAGGGATATGCAACCAGATTGGTTGCCATTCATGTTGAACTAACTCACTCTGCAACTGATATGAGAAGGTAACTGATCCCTTCTTCGCCAAGTAAGGTATCCCACTGTAGGAAATCATCTTTCACCTGTCCTTGTTCTCGGTGGTTCTTTGGAAGGTCTTGCTGGAAGACCAGGTAATTCTACCTGCTCCGTCTGTAGGAGCCAAAGAGGTATCATGTTTGTGCAAGATTCTTCATTCACAAATCCTCAAGGGTTGGATTTCATCTATCTAGAACCATTAACTAACAGGATTTTTTGTGCAGCTCCTTGGTGCAGGAAGCTCTTGCAAAAACCTTGAGAAACAGTTCAGTTGTTCAACAGAATTTTTCACACTCAGCCTTTGGGCTGTGAGGTTCAAGTGTGCCATGCTTGCCCACTCAGGTGCTGTTTTCAGGTAGCGTGAGAGTTGTCACCTCCAAAACTTTCCATTTCTTCAGTTAGCTAATTCAATATTAAACTTGGCTACAGTTACTTGCTTTTCTTCTCATTTGTATTTTGCCCTTTTATCCTCTGGGTTCATCCAAGTGACCAGAAGGTCTGTGACTCAGCTCTCTGGCCCATGGATTAAAACCAGTTTCAAAGTTTATGAAATGCGAGGAGTTTCCTAGTGTGGGCAGGAGTGCATTCCTTTCCCAGTGTTACCCAAGTGGCCGTGCCTAGGTCGGGGCACTCACTGGTGTTGCACAGCGAGGTGTTTGTGAGCCTTACAGGACGAGCCAGGAGGCTGCATTTGTCGTGCAGCTTTCCTTAGCTGCCCAAAACAGACTTGTCATTCATGCCAGTAACTTAAATTCTTCTAGCAACAAGAGGGGAAAAAGTATTGAAATTGTTCCTGAAGTTGCGCTATTGAAAATTTTCTCTTTTTAATATAGTGGAATAGCCATTTCATAAGGTTAAAAAAATGAGAGAAAACTTCCAGTAGGAAAGTTCTGCGTACCCTATGTCGGGCTAATTACCCACTTGTGGCACTGATATTTGAGCCATTCCTCCCACAGCTCCAGTACAAAAAGTCAGCAAAACAACCCTACAAAGGAGTGAAGAGGAAGATTCTGCTTCTTGTACTCTCCAGGTATCACACAGTTGCCTGGCCCTGCTTTTGAGCACCTCTATCATAGAAAACTTTCTGTTTCACTCTGAGCATACAGAATGAAGTTTCAGGGGTCAAACTAATTAAAAAGGGCAAAGTACAATAATTCAGAGCTTAAGAGAATAAACTTTGGATTTATCCTTGGCTTTGAAAGAGCGTACTGAAAATAAGCCTCTTGCAGGGTGTTTCCTGAGTATCCTGCACCTGAGCAATTCAGGACTTAAACATCAGTCACTAATTTTAATAGCAGCAAGTGGTAAGAAAGGAGAGCTCAGCATTATAGTGATGCTCATAAATCAGCTTGAAAGGGCATGTGAAGGATTCACTTGAGACTAAACAGAAATAAAAACCTTAGAGCAGTGAAATCTGCTCTGCACTGGTGTGGCAGAGCTGGTTATCAGCCCCTGGGTTTGTTTAGAGCTACAGGCCTAATGCAGGTGTACCCAGATGAACATGAAAGGGCTTATTTTGAAAAATCTTCTTTTACCCAGATAAAAGGTGATGGAATTATTTCAACAAAAGCTTTTCCAAATCTTGACCTCACCGTGTGCTTTCTTTCTGGATTTTACTTCTGGAACAATTTCTTCTGTAGTTTCTAACCTTCCCAGAATCCGCAGGGGTAGGTGTTAGCAGCAGCAGTGTCATTTGGTGTGTTGTGTGTCAGGCAGGCATGAAGGGAAGAAGCAGGGCAGCAGAGAGGCTGCTGTACTGCCACATGTCACCTGTGGTGCTGGCTGGGACTCCTGATGCACACTGTGCTCTTATCAGAGAGCAAGGAAAAGCTCAGCCCATCTGTCACTGTGCATTAATGTGTTGGCTTTTAAAGTTGCCATGGAAAACTGTTTCTAAAGCAGATAGCAAAAACCAGACGATAAATAATACTTTGTTCCTAGTGGGTTTATTTTTAAAGATTATCAGCAGACTGACCCAAAAAGAAGAGCCAGTATGTCTGTGAAACAAAATAACTTGCAAGTAGAAGAAAACAATGTATTTGATGATCAAAAATGTAGCTTGGTACACAGGTCACTTTATCTTGCTGCTGTAACAATGTGATTTTTGGTTTCAGTTGGGCGTGGTTTGGCGATTTACCCTCTCTCTCATTAGAATCAAGGAAGTCATATTGCAAACTACAAGGAGGTGTAAATCAGGTTCTTGGTAGTCTGATTAGATCCCTGGTCCCGTGTAGCCTCTTGAGTAGAGAGCCAAGCTGCTGAAAAGAAGTCCTGCTGGAGGTACCTTAGGAATTATCTGCAAGTGTGGGTGCTTGTCTTCTCCATGGACAAGATTTATGAGTACTTAGTAACAGAGTGGTGCATGGCAGTGGTTGCATCCTGGTGAATGACTGTAATCTGGCACGCATTGTTCAGGCAGGATGAACTGCGGCGGGAAAAATAGGCTTTTTGTTTCCTTGGGGACAGAGCAGGATAGGAGCAGTTCTGGCAGCCCTACTCTGGAAAGTCTGAGTGCTGCTGTCATTTTACGTCTCCACTGAAATCCTTTCAGGACTAAGCACTGTCGAGTTGGACACGTATGCAGAAGAGCCCAGCATCTTGCCAGCATGAGCTTGTGTTGATTGATCCCTGGATCTTTGAATTCTTGTGCATTGAGTTCCTGGGCTGGAATACAGGTCCATATCTGCTTCTCACAGTTCCTTGAGGAGACCTCTGGGCATACGCCAGTATGCGTAGAGGACTCTGTGCTTGGACAGCAATGCAGGAATTTAACAAAATAAGGTACAAGAGAATTCTGTGCTCCAGTTAAGCTTAAATATAAAAAGCCATCTGTACCCAGAGGAAGCCAATGGAAAGCTGATGTATGTGTGCTGGCTCTGTGTGCATAGGTGTATTTGCCTTTGGGATATTACCCATGAAGTGTGCATGGGGATAATCCTGCAGCAGGTCAATCTGCATGGTCATACCTGGGCATTTCAATACTGTGGTACTACACTGACTTCCAGAGTGAGCTTCCTAACTCACAGTGATGTTAGTTGGGAGCTGTGCCTCCATTCCCAGAGCAGCACAGCACAGCACACTGCTCTCCTCTCTACTCCAGTTTTCCTCATCCATTCATCCCCATGGCATTGGTGGAAGAGTAAGAGCACCAGGGGATGTGCTTTTGGCTGCCCCAAAACACTGAGCTGAGTGGGAGGGAGTGCTCAGCATCAGCAGGGCAGGAGTTGTGAAGGGGGGTAAAGAGCTCTGGCTGCAGCAGCTGCTCTGGGAAAGGAAAAATGCTCCCTGGGAGACACTCTCCATGGAGTCAGTGAGAGCTGAGCCAGGCACTGTTGTAAGCCTGGGACAATATGCTGAAGTTGACAATTTAGAGGAGATCTCCCAGCCGGATTGTTACCTGGTATAAACCGGATTCTCCCCTGGCTTGTCTGAGGCCATGCTGTTTTACACCAGCTGGGAACCTGGCAAGAGGTAGCCCTTCATGGGAAACCTGAAGACTGAAAAGGCTGCAAACGTTTTTTCCTGTTGGAGTCAATGTTTTAGGGATATTAATACAGAGAAACCATGAGATTCTTCATTGAGATAATCAGATTGTTTTTAGATAATTTGCTAAATAATCTTAATGGAAAGGACTTCTTCTTCATAGAAACTACATGCCAATATTGGCAATATATGTATTTTTTAAAATTGTGACTTCTCTCAGGGGTGAGCTTAGCTGTGGATGAATTTCAAAACCTAGTCATGAGTCTGTAATTCAAAAGAAGTCTTTGCACAAAAAATGCGTATGCAGAAGAGAATGTTCTCCTCTCATGTCTTTAGCATCTAACTAGCAATGTTTCTGTATTTATGTTATTTATTCAGCCAAATCTGCAATGTGCCTTGCATTTTTTCCTTCTATTTGTTGCTGGGATACTGCCTGAAAGCACTCCCTGGGGTATGAATAATGTCTAACAGAGCCACTGCAAAGTGAAATTCCGTGCAGGATTCAAAGGTGTTTACCAATTTCTGTTAACCTTGGAGCTCTTCTAATGGGGAAAGATTAGTGATGAAATCATTCCCTCGGATCAGAGCTTTGATTCTTATCTTGAGGTAATATCCTGGAGAGATATAAACCCAGATTGCCTGGCGATGAATTTCCTTGATGGGGAAGAGGCAAAAAGAACAGGAATAGGGAATAGGGATGAGAACCAGCCACGTAGAGAGGGTGATGAAAATCCACTTCTAAGTTCCATTTCTTTAGTTTCCAGCATTCTCCCTAACAGTTTTGAGCTCTTTTAGTGGGCAAGGCAATCACTACTGACTCAATTCCCTTCTCACCCCTGAGCTTCAGCCCTGGCTAGCAATATGCTCGAGGAGAAACTGAGTCAAGGACGAAGATAAAAGACAAAAGGCACTCTTAATCCTTCAGGAAACAGAGTCCCGCAGTTTAATGCAGAACCTACTCCATGCGGCTTGGGGGAGTGAAGAGAGGAATTAAGAGACCGATTCCCTGCCAGAGGCAGTTTTATGCCCTCTGCCAAGGAGGGGGAGGGGAGGGGGTCTACCAGCCAATGGGGGCTGACCTGGGGGAGGTGAGGCGTAGGTGGTGTCAGGGAGAGGGGATGCAGTGCAGAGGCTCATGGGAAGGTACAGCAGATGCTTTGTGTGAACACATAACAGGAACACCCAGTGCAATCTAACAAAGTGAACTAACCAAAGTGCAGTACAACACACTACTATTTTTTTGCCAACCACTTTGTCTGTGTATGTTGTATGAGGATTTTTTAAAGTTTTTCTTCCTTTATTAAGCCTTGAAAGCAGAGGGGTGTCAAGTGACAGTGTTTGTACATCCACTCATGCAATGTATTATTTTTTCAATACATCATATAAAAATGGAGTTGGTTACTCTGGAATAATAACTTCATGAGTTGATACTTGTCAGTTGATCACAAAGCTTTTTTGTGGGGAGAGGCAGTTTCCAGATGGGGGCATACTCTGGCTTGTGGAGATCTGTAAAGATCAGTGTATTTTGCTGCTTGTTTTCAGCCAATTTCCGTTTTGCTCAAGATTAGCAGGACATTGAGGTGTCATGTGTGAGTGATTATGGTGTAGCAACTGGTCAGACTGAAAAGAAAAAGAAAATGGTGCAAAAGGGAGAAAAAGGAGGGTGGGGATTTCTCTGTCTCTCTCCCATACATATAAACATAGGTGGAAGAGAAAGGAGGGAGAGGCAATGACAGTAATCCCAGCTTCTGAAAAGACAAATCAAAACCCATAAAAAAGAATTTTCTGCATGAAAATGATGAAGTGTTTTCATGATAAAATTTCACAGCCAGTGAGTGTGTTAAGTGTGCACCTGTGCAGTGTGCTTGATTTGAACAGGCTTTATAAGGGCCGTCCATCTACGTCAGGTAGCAAGCCAAGTGCATTTCATGGACAACAGATAAAACCTGGGAATGTAGCTATAGCTTTTCAGGGGCAACTTCTTGTGTTGGTGAGTTCATGGAGTATGGGAACCAGGACAGGTTGGAATGTAAACCGATAGAAACAGTCATTTCTTCTGAAATGTTCTGCAAGTGCTTCCTAAACTCTTCCCTGCTGGCCTTCCTGGCAGGTGTTCGACTCCTGCAGTTAGCAAGGACATGCTGTTACAAAAGTCATGTCAGCTTTCCTGTTAATCTGGGACTTGTGTAAACTGAAACCTGAAACCAGGTGGAACTGACCCAGTTTCAGTAATAAATTGATATTCTGGCCTGGTTTGTGAGAAAATTCCCAAAGGTTTTGGTCTTAGATGTCGCAACCTAGAGATTCACCTGGAGCCCAAAGCTGATTTGTACCTGGGACCCAGAGGGGAGCTGCTGGAAGGCCAGCCTGGACGTGGAAAAAGGAAAACCTGTAAACAGACCCTTCTGTAATAAAAATCTTTGTCTCCTACTTCTAAATGGGCTCCTTTTCCTTGCCTTCAGATTGTACTGGCTCTCCAAAGCCCACATGAATCACAGAGAATGTATCTGGAAGGGACTGGGAGGACCCCATGACAGGGTAGTTCTCACTGACCTAAAAACAGAAACATTGAGATACTTTCTGCAATGGAAATTTAACTGAAGAGGAGAGCTCTTGTTTGCATGTATTCATTTCACCTCATTTTGAGAGAGTTACGAAATGTTGCAGGACATGGCAGGCTACAAACTGAAGGGTTCTGTTCCCTCCAATACCTGCAGCAGAGATGATGAGCTTGGCAGCTCATTTCTGCTTGGTGTGTGGGCTGCTGCTCCCTGCTTTCAGCATCTTAGATAAAAAACTGGAGGGAAACCAGCTAACTCTTTAGGATTCATGTTATGCAAATTTTCAAATAGGGTAAAAATAACTATTTCCTATTAAGTTCTAGAACAATCCCCAGCAAAACCTATCCTTTCTCCAGTATATGAGGACAGGTTTTGTTTTTACTGTAAGGATGGAGGCAAGTGTGATAATGTCCTAATTGTAGCATTTAGGGGATGTGTAGGAACTTTACCCACCCTCAGGAGAGGAGCAAAATGTTACATGATTTCTCTGGCATTTTAGTTTAATAAATCATCCTTTTTATCTTGTAATTTTTTTTTTTTAGTTAGCCACCTGGAAACTGGAAAATTTACAAGAGCGAGAAAGAGTAAAGAGAAAAGACAAGGGTGATGATTAACCAGGCTCCTAATTTTTGTAAGCTCTGGTTTAGAAACATTGATAATTAGGAATTTGAAGGTAACTTTGCTGGATCTAACATTAGTGTCTTCCTTAGAAACCCTAGTTTTTTTCCTTTGTGGCAGAACCTGTTCACTTCAGCAGCATTTTTGAGAACCATGTAAAGACAGAGCCCAGGAGAGACCCTTTTGTGTTCTGGGGTTAGCAGCTGTTTCTAAATGTCACTTGTGCATTCATAATATTACTGTAATCAACCTCTTGTTCTCCTTGAGGCTTTGCAAAGCTCTGATCATGTCAGCTAGGACACTCTGCATTATGGCTAAGTGGATGATCACTTGTGTTTTATTTACTCTGAACAAGTATGCAAGCCATTATCACCTGGCAGTGCTATGAGACAGGGACAATTCAAACTGTGCCAGCAAAAGTTATTTAACAGTTATGGGCAAAAAAAGTTGAGAACAAAATTTAGAGGGTGAAAAAAACCTCCAGCACACCCATCCCTCCTCAATATGCTGAATATATGATCTGGCCCTTCTTTTCCTCCAGTGCTGTAATCAGTAATGAATTACCACAGACAATTTCCAGCTGTGTTGATGTGATAAGTTGCACTTGGCCCAGTGCTTCAAAGCTATCTATGGCTTTCCAATCCCCTCCATAACGTATCATCTAATTAGTGTTGTCAAGGGCTTAGTCAATTAAAGATAAACAGGGAAAATGAGTAGAACTGGGGTGTCACAAAGGGCTTTGTGCATGCAGAGCCTTGTGATTGATTCGGTGCATTGCCACATGGCAGCAGAAAACAGCTCAGGTTCACTCATTTGCAGTCAACAGCAGACCAATGGATCAGGCTTGGTGTGACTCACACAAAATGGGGAGCTGGGGAGCTGGCAGGATGCCCATTTGGAAGCAGCCTTGCTACATACCGTGTAGCATTTCACAAACACAGACATGTCCCTATTTTGCTTCGCTCTTTCCACTGAATTCCCACCAACCTGTTCAGCAGAGTCTTCAAGATGTATGGCAGTGCCCAACAAAGCAGCAGGAAGGCCCTGGCAGCTGAGCCTGGCACCAGGGCCAGCCCCAGGAGCTGAACCATCATCAGTGAAGTTTGTCACATCTGCTGCTGTGGGGCACATTGTTCAGCCCAAATGCCAACCTGGATGGCAGCTCAAATGAGGTCAGATATTCACAGCAAGTGCTGCTGACAACACGTCAGGATCTGCTGTTTCTCTTTGTCAAACCTTGAACAAAATAAGCTCAGTTCAAGCACAGGTTCTTCCATTTCCCTTCAGCTTTCCCCCTTACTTGCTGTGTAGCCTGTATTGCTCCATACCTGCTGCAGTTCCTTCCCTTTAAGGTAGTGTTTAGTGCTACTGGGCAGGCCAGAATTGGGAGAGACAGAGAGGGGACTGGGACAAAAAAAAAATCAAACCCCAAATTTTGTTCAGTATCTCTTGAAGCTTGCCACCTTCAGATGTCCCACAGGGAACAAGCTGAAATTGTAAATGTTAATTTTTGTGTGTGGTGTTAATGTTTCATAATGGGGTGGGTAAGGCCAGTCTGTTTTTTTCTTAAATGGGCCTAAGCCAAATAATTACTTTTAGTTTTTAATATTTTCCTTTTGTAATAGTTTACTTTTTAATATTTTTAATAATGACCACGTGCATTAGTGTGTTGCCTGCCAAAGGTTTTGGGAAAGCTTTCAGCTGGGGAAAAGTTCCTGACTTATGGCCTTCATGGTGTTAAAAATGCTCCAGTTTCTCCGTCAGTCACTTGAACTTTAGTTTTACCTTCTGAGCTCACATAGCAACACCTGTTTGCTCAAGGTGGGACAGACTGAGTTGATATGCCTGCAGGTAGGGCCTGGCTGCCTGCCTGCTCTTGAGGGGAAGGGTTTGCATTTAATTATAACGTAGGTCAGACATGGCAGGCAAAAGCTGCTGCTGTTAGGAAGCTGCAGGAGAAATATCTGTGATGGAAATAAGCCTGTACTTGTGTGCTGGGCAAAACGTGCTCTTCCAGCTCAGCAGAATTCACCTTGCTATGTTAACGGCTCGGCTTACCCAGCTCTGCTCCTGGGAATTCAGAAACCTTTGGTATTTTGTGCTGCCCTTCTTCCCTGGAAACCCCATGGCCAGGGCTGGCGTGTGGGTGCCTGTGTGCTGGAGGGACAGCTGGCTGCACAAAGATTATCGTGGGAGGGTTTAACAGGAGCCTGCCACATCAGCCCATTGTTGTCTGGAGAGCAGCATCCTGCCTGCTGGGGCTGCAACTGCAGGTGCTTCCTCAGGTCCCCCTGATGCCTTCCAGACATGTTTTTAGGGTGTGAGCCTGTAGGGTCTGGTCCCCTACACAGCCACTTTCCTCCCTGATACTATAAAACCTGTCTGGGGCAGCTGAGGAGTCCTCCATGACCAAGTGTGGGTAGTGCTGAAGGGAATGAAGGCCAGCTTTCAAAAATGTTTTAGGCTCTACTTGAGGTGTGCGGTAGTACAGGAGTCTAGTGTAAATACAGGTCTACTAAATAAAGGGATGCACTGAAATACCCCAGTAAAAGCCCTTCTGTATCAATATGACTCTAGACTAGAGCTATGATGGTGCTTTAAGTAAAACAGTATAGTTAAAAGCCATAAATATTTTAAATGCATTTATCACCTCAAGAGCAGTGGGCCAGACATTTTCGACAGTCCATGTGTTTTTGGAAACCCCAGCTTCAGCTGAGAAGTGTTGACTTCCATCACTTCTCCCTGAACTGGACTTTGTGCACATTTGTTCCCTGGTGTGCTGGTAATGGCTGGTTGAATTTCCACCTTGCACCAAGCAGGACCTTGGGCTGCAGTGAATCAGGAGAGTGGGCTGAGCTTCTCCCACAGAAATTGTCCTCACAGAAATTACTATATGACTTAAATCTTGTGAAATGATGGTATCAAAACAAAGGCAACATTTTGAAATGTTTAATGAAGGGATGGAGTGGGAGGAGGAGAGAACATGGATTCCAGTGGAAAGGAATTTGGAAATGCAAGAGAAGAAGAAAAAGAGAAAACATTCGTGTGAACATTATCAGCAGTTTTAAAAATGAACGGGCAAATGTTACATACTGAGACTATGAATGTGGAATTGACCTTTTAATTTTACTTAGAACTAAGTGAGGGTTGGGAGCTCATGTCCCTGAGGGAAAACTGACATCCTGTATCTAATACCATCTGCAGGAACTGACTTCCAGGGCCAAGCCCAGCTGCTGCTGTGGGGTATTGAGGTGCTAGTCAGAGCTCGGCGAGGCATCCTTATTTACGTTACAGCCCTCCCCCTCAGCGCACAGCCCATTAATCCTGCCGTAATGCCCAACACACTGATAACTAGGCAAGGAGCCACATGCACAGGGCATGTCAAAATCCTCAATATCGTCAAGTAACATAAACCGAAGTGACAGGAATTGGCTGTTTAAAGAACCTTTCTACAAAGCTTTCGTTTGTTCCCGGTGTGCTGGAGCGTACATCTCCCCGCGTCCCCTCCTCGACTGGTGCTAAATACTGAATGAGCCCTTCTGTGTGCATGCGGTGCTTCTGCAAGCCGACAGCCCCGCAGATAAATAAAGAAAAGTGCCCTCCTTTTCAAGTGATAGTAATCTGAGACTTTTCCGTTACATGAGGCTCCTAACAAAAGGTTGTAATTCCAGCAGCTTCGCTCGGGAAGGTACCACCGTGCGCGGCGGCGGTGCCGGCAGCGCCGGGCCGGGACCCCGCGGGCAGCCGCTCCTGGGGCGCGGCGGAAGGACTCGCTGGGGCGTTGCATGAGCCGGGCCGCTCTTCCTCTGCTCCGCCGCCCCTTGGTACAGCCTTCCTTTCCTCCACCGTGCCGTATGGTAATCGAGTGACATCAGCCCGCGCCCGGGCGGCTGCTGTTTATATTACAAACCAGCAGAAAGGTCTGAGGTGTGCGCGGCTCCTGGGAGCGCCGGCCAGGGCAGCAGCGCGTGGCTCCGTGCTGCCTTTACTTCGGCCTGAATCGCACGCTTGCTTTTATTTCACTTGTTTTCGCCGGAGCCAGACGAGCATTTGAACCAGATTCAAGCACTTGAGAGTTGCCTGTTGTGGAACTGGGGGAAAAAAACCCAAACAAATCCAAAACCACCCTCCTGGTGCTTTAAGTTTGAATCCATTACAGAGAGCTTACCGCCAAGCCACACTGCTGGATTTTGAACCGAAGCTGTTATTTACTTAGGGCTCAGGGGGGAGCGTTTTCGCCAGGGATTGACGCCAAACTACTGGAGGAAGCTGGGATTTACCTGGATGTATGGTAAAGAAACTTGTGGTTCCTTTATGCTGCAGTTCATCGTATCCCTGTGCTACCTGTAAATGGAATTACAAAAATCAACCAGTATGCCCGGGCCGTTGTCCCCAGGATATGCAGCTCAGGTGCCGTATAACTATAACCAGTTAGAAGGACGATTCAAGCAGTTACAAGGTAAGCCTGTGTGGGTTTTTTGGAGGTGTTGCCATGCTATGATCCTTGTAAACATGTTAGTCCGGGCTTTTCATTGCACTAGGGTGTTAGTGAGAGAGGACAAAAGTGGTTCTTTGGGACAAAGCTCTGAGTTCGTTTAAAGGATACTCTGTGGCTTTTCTCACTCCGAAGGTGTCCTGAGCCTTACACAGGGTTCAGGTGTGTGTCCAGCCTCCGAGCCACTCAGCACTTGCAATGAGGACTAAGCCAGACCACGTCTCTTAGAATGATAAGGGAGAGAGTGGGGAGGTAGTCTTCTATTTATTTTATCCTTAAATAAAATACAGTTAAAACTGGCCATCAGTCATAAATCCTAGTTGTGTTTGGGTGCAGTTTGCAGTGCAAGGACCCTTTCCAACCTCTGTGTACGTCCTGCAAAGTTGGGTGGCTACACTTTTTCAAATGAAGAACAGTTGCATAATTTCTTAATGAGTTAGTTTGCTCACACCATAGATATCTGAGAAAGCACTTGTATACTTTAACATGCCCAGTTTTCTTTGCTTTTAGACAGGGAGAATGTCCTTTAATATTTCCCCATTAAATTCCCTGTCTGTGTGAGAACCAGAGATTTCTTTTGGGGGTGCCGTGTGTTCTCTGCAGGGAGGGTAGGCCTCAGCCCGGGCTGCAAACCCCCAGTGCAGGAGGGAGGATTGTGCCCAGCAGGGGCACAGGCAGGGTAAAACAAGCTCTGCTGTTTCTCTGTGGAAGACAGTCCCAACAGTGAATGAACTCCGGGACTGCAGTTACAAAATAAAAAAAGAATTCTTCACTGAAACCAAACCTCCTTCTCCTCTAGATCATGTGACTATGGAGATAGTCCCAGAGCAGCTTGAGTACAGTGGAGTGCTGCCCTTCTGTGTATGTTTCTTAATTTACCCTGATCTGTGCTCCAAGTGTGGTCTGTGGTTCCTGTCAGAGAGGGGGCAAGGGCCTGGTTAGTGCAAAGAATGTTTGTATTTGTTGGCTTAAGGAGGGAGGGAAAAAAAAAATCTTTCATTCATAGCACTTGGTTTATCTTGTAAACTGGCTCGCAACAATGGCTGCACATTGCATGTAATGAGGCAAAATGACAGCATCCTAAGCACTGGGAGCATGGAAATTCCTGGGACAAGGCATGGAAAATCCGGGCTCCAGACTTGCACAGGAGGGAATAGTTACAGGCTTTATCTTGGACATCTGTCAGGTCTTGAGCTGTGGTACTTCTGTTGGAAAGAAATAAGTTTGTGGCATGAAGAAAAACCTGGCTCATACCTCTTTCTTTGCTGGTTTAGTTAGCAGTCTAAAGTAGGCAGATTTTATCATTTTCAGGGGGCTGCTTCAGGAATCCATTATCTGTGTGTTTACATCACACTGAAAGAGGAAAGCAGACTGCATTGTTGAAAGCACAGAAAGTGAGTTTTCCCTTCAGTGGAATGCACTGAGTTGACTTTAAAAAAAAGAGGTTAAAAAAAGATCCAGTGCTCTCCCTAAAGTACTGCAATTTCCTCCCACAGAAGAGATAAAGTGCAGTAAATTCTGTGCAGTTTTGCAGCAGACCATCCAGTGGATATTTACTCACATCATAGGCTTAAAAATGAGTGCTGCCAGGGATCTTGTTCAGAGTGGAGCTTAGGTGCAGGCAATATTGTAAATTATGCATCACGTATTCCATGAACTGCTACATAACCATACAAAATATCATTTGTGATGGAAAGGGAGTGGCTTAACTCTGCTGACACAGAAGAGGTCTTTCCTCAGATTAGTGGCTCTTTGCTTGAGGAATGTCTACAAAGCCATTGTTTTGGGGTTGTAAGATTTTCATGGGATTCTTGCTGGAAGACTCTTGGTATGAACAGGGAGTGTTCTGTGGCACTGTGCAAGGCTCAAGCGCAGCGAAGATGAGCTGCATATATGTAATTTTTTAAAACTACAGATTTCTCACCAGTTTTACCTCTTTCACAAAGGAGATGTACAAACAAGTAAGAGCAGATGCATTTCAAATAATCAAATACTCCTTGATAATTGTTTCACCCTCCTGTTGCTGGTAGGAGGGCTCTCTGGAGCAGCACCAGCATTGGCACCACACAGGTTACTCTAACTTCTGCTTGTGTCCTTCACACACTGAATTTACCCCTCTTTTCTTCACAGTTCCCACAGTTGTCATGTGAATCCCCAGCTTTGCACTAGATTATAGTAAGGTACTGTTTAGATCTAGCGAATATTGAATTTTCTTTAAAAAAAAGCACTTGGGAGTATGTTGTTTTGTCTAAACACAGAGCAAGTGCTCAGGCCCTGTACAAAGAGAAGTCTGCAGCAGCAATGGGTAGAAGGCAACTCCCTCTGATCTCCTCTTTCCTAAGATTGACAATGCATGAGATTTGACACTGCCAGTTTCCCATGAGGAGAGGAGCCAGCCTAATTCTGCCTCAAAATGCTATGGACACAGGCAATTCACATCACACATGATTCTGTAGGCATTCCTATGTTCCACTTCTTTTAAATGCCTTGAAGTGATGATTGTAAGGAAACTCGTGTTCAACTTGATGATGGTTGTGAGGTAATTAAAGCAGATTTTCCAGCCCAGTCCTGCTGGGCCGTGAAGCCAGTGCAGGTTGTGGGGCTGCACTGAAGGGACCAGACCAGCTCCTTCTGCATTCGGAAGGGTCACCTGGCAGGGGATTCCAGCTTCTGTTTGCCTTGATGGACCAAAGAGAAGCAGGATGTGGCAGAAGGCATTGCTAGGAGTAAGTCAAGACTGTCTCTGTGTCAAAAGAAGCCCTGAAGTCCAATGTATGATAATCCAGGAGTTTAGCATACCCAGTCCTTGTGCTCATGAGAATGTCAGCACAGGTGTGGGGAGAAAAATGTTTTAGCAAGTTGTGTTTCCTTCATTAAGTTTCAGTAAGTTCCTACTATGCCTAGTTCACCCGGTCCTGGAATGATAAGCAAGCGATACTATCAGTGGTTGCTATCATCTTAAACCTAGGTGTGGAGTTTTGGTTCTCATGGCTACTTGTGCAGTAAGTAGAAAGGGATCAGGTTGCACGGCTGCAGTTGCTCGCTGCAAGTAAAAACAGAACCCCAAAACTTGTTTGTGGGAAACACGTTGCCATGGAGCTTGTGCAGGTTCTGTCAGTGGAGAAAGTTCGTCCTGTTACATGGAGGAATTAAACGCAAATCAAACCAGATATGTTGTTGTTGTTATAAAACGAAGGCTGTCACCCGTGCTATGTTAATGTAGCAGGATCCTGTGGATTGGCTGGGCACGGGTGTAGGAGCTGGCAGGAAGAGGGTAATGCAAGTCAGGAATTTGGAAGGAGATCCCTGCAGCTGTATCACCTTCCAGCGAGAAGGGCGCACGGGGAAGCAGCTATCATCACTGCTCCAGGGGCTCTTTCCCACCCGGTTAGCAGGACAGTGGTATTCATTAACATCTCTGGCATTCGGGAGCTTGGTGCTCTCAGCTCCTGCCCTGTCATTTGAAAGCTGGGTCTCAGCTCCGGGGCTGTGCCCGGGGTGTGAGATTTCCAGTGGTAATTACAAATGTGAGATCTAGGGGGGGTGAGGGTGAGCTAGATCGGCGCTCCTGATAAGTCCCGGAGGAAAGCCAGCTTTCAAAGGAGGTCTGCCGTGTGTCCTGCTGTGTGGGACATTTCAGGTTTGGGCATTTTTGTAACGCTGCCTTTCAGGCTGGGCAACTGGGCATTTTAGTGGGAGCCTGGTGTGTTTTGGTGCTCAGGCTGCATGAGAGGAAATGCCTTTATTTTGAGCCGTGTTAGAAATAGTGTGTTTGAAAAACTGGACACTGGAATAAGCTGTGGGAAAGGTGAGATGCCTTTCCCATCAGAGGTGTTTAAGATCAGTGCTAAACTCTGTTTCATGGGGATACAAGGCTGACTGTGGCTGCACAGCACTACCTGCACCGGGAAAGGCAATGCAACTGTATTTTGGGTGTTTGGGGCAAAGCCTCTCCCTCTGATAAAAGAGCCTTTCAGCAGGGGAGCTCCTTGGCTTGGAATCCTTTGATCTGCAATGACCCAAGGAGGTTTGGCATAAAAAGAGACAGACACACACCACTTCAGTTTTTAAGTGGTCACTGGTAATCAGCTTGATCATGTATGAATATACGTGTAGGCTGGTTCCCATCCATGCTGCATTACAGCAGAAAGATTTCCTTGGTTTTCTGTTCTCAAGCAGGACTTTACCACAGCTTTTGCTGCAAGAAGATCTTCCCCTAAATCCCTATCCATGCTCAAGGTTAAAAAGGGAGCTCCTGCTGCCGACAGAGCAGTTTGCAGGAGTTGCAGTGCTGTCCTGCACTAGGGCAGAGACGCCCTCTGTGACACCAGGATCCTTGGAGTTCCTCCCGTGGCTGCCTTTTGAGCAGTCACTTTCCTGGTTGGGAGGTTTGCCTTGCGAAGGCTTTGAGTCTCCTGGGAGCAGTGACCTGCATAGCTCCAGGCGCTGATTACTGACAGTGGGACACCCTACTTTGTCTACCAAATGGGTCACTGGCATTTCTTGTCATGGTAATTTCTGTTAAAGCTGAAATGCAGGGAGGCTGAATTTCATTCTGGATGAAATGTGTCTGGGTTACACGGATTTTTGTCTTACCCCCCCACCCCATGTTCTCAGATCCACCAAAGGTGGAAATTCCTGTTCGTGTGGCAAATTTTGCTTGATTTTCTGGTGTCTTCAGCACTCCAAAACCTGAATGTGTCACAGTATACTTCAATCTTCTGGTTTGGGTGAACACCTGAGCACAAGCTGCATGGTTGGAAGCTCTGTCAGATTTGCAAGGAGTTTTAAAGGGATCCCAAACGGACTTAAATGTACATTTCTGTGATAGCTGGGCCCCTATTCCTTCGGGTGGAAAGATCCCTGCAAACATATCCAAATCCTGACTTAATTTTTAGGCAAAAATTTACCTTTTCTGGTCATGGGTTTTGGTACTTGTGGAGATAGAGAAGGCAAGTTAAAGGAGCTAAGGGTAAGGTATTTCTGCTCATGTGGTCAGTGTTGATACAGATCAAAAGTAAACATTTAAATTGGATTTGGCTTCTCACTGAAATAACTGTGAACATTTACAACTCTGAGCTATTGGCTCAGGTTTTTTGTAGTCTGTTCTCTTCCATTTTCATTTAGAGTATATTTGTAACATTTTGGTTTTTCAACTGTGTGTATAAGGAACCTAATTTAAAAACAATCAGAAATCTCAAGGTGCTCTAGCTTTATTTTGTTTTAAAAAGAGCAATTCTGGAGCACTTTTTGTGGCTATGAAATGAAGTAAACAAAGCTTGTCAGGGACAGTGGGGTGTTTTGAAAACCCTGCAGGAGATACATAGCCAGAGTAAAATGATTTGTGTGGTGCTAAACTGGTGTAAATCTCCACAGCTCATGGATCTGGGAATGCAGCACAGGAATCAGCCCTTGGGTGTTTCTGCATTCCATGTCTCCAAGAAGCTCTGTGTCACAGACCATCCCAGTGTTTCATGGGCATGTTGTAATTACCTGGGAGTACAGGCTCCTATTCCAAATTTTTTCCTATCCAAAAGCCCTATTCAAATGGATTGTGGGTTTTGCCATTAAGTTGTGTGTAAAGTGGGGCAATAAAACAAGCCTACAGACAGAGATGAAAGTGGTGATAAAACAGCAGAACAATGGTTGTCTTCCATTCCTGAGCTCTTTCCCAATTTAGGTTTGTGATTTCCTCTTTTTCCTTAGTTTCTTTCATCTCTCTGTTTTCTGTTGGGTGCGTGCTTTGACTAATAAAGTGTATGAGCTGCTACCTAAGCTTAGTAGAAATGGTGAAGAAAATCGAATCATGTGTTTCACAGAATCCCCACTCTCTCTTCCCTCTACTAAACTCCTTTTCTGTGAGATCCCAGCACAGGGTGTGGGGTTTGGTAACTGCACCCCTTCTGCTCAGTCTGAGTTTCATGAGTATTTTATTACTAACATCTCTGAAGGTCTTTTTGTTCCTGTTTAAGTTGAATTGAGAAGTATTAAGTATCAGATATTAAGTAGCAGGGTATGACAATGACATCTTTTCCTCATGTGAAAATGAATTATTTTCATTGAATAGATGGATTTGGGAAAACTCTTACACCAAGTATTGGAAATTAGTCTTTGACTTTCAAAGCTGTGGTGAAGGAGGTAGAATACCATAAATAAGGTGGTTGAGAATCTGCTTTGCTCTTCCCACAAGAAATCACATCTGAAATTCCATTTGGATGTTTATATCTGGACCTGGCAGGTAATGGCCTTTATCCCAGTGTGATTGTCCAAGTTGGGTGACACTTCATCAAAGATTAAAAGTAGTTTAATAAGTATTAGTAAACAACTCCTCTCCCACTCAAAACGAGTCCTTTCAAAGTCAAGGGTCATTTGTGGAGAGAGTAAGAAGCCCGTGGATTACTCTGCATTCCAGCAGCTCTAAAATTCAGTGCTACAGGAAAGAGGTGGTTCTGGCGTGCAGAAGCAGAGGGGAACCTGATGAGCACAGGGGTGCTGCAGGGAGCGGGGCCTCACTCCCAGCTGCGCCTTGAACACGTCATGTCCCTGTTGGGACCCAGAGCCACTGTGGCCCTCCTGTCCGCACAGAGCCTCGTGCAATTAAGGAAAGCACGTGAGCCCAAAATTGCTCACTGCTCCTGAAAATGCATCGAGCTGAGTCCTCACATTTCTGTCAGAAGAGAAAGGCCCAGAGGGATGGGGGGCACTCATGCTTGTGGCTTGTGATGTGGAGCCCGAGGTCACGATGGCCGGGAGAGCCCATGCTCACACAAAAGCCCTTGTGCATTTGCTGCTGGAGCGAGGGTATCCCAGGCTGAGAGCCTCCTTTGTTGGGAGAGCACTACTGTAGCCAAACTAATATTAACCAGGCTTGTAGCCCTGCTCAATGCCCCACTGTTCCCGAGAAAGGAGCTTACAGAGAAAGGCTCTTCAGTGTGCAGGGAACAGCACAGCCCGGCAGACACACAGGCAGCCACTGGGACATGGTCTGGGGGCCACGCTCCTGCCTTTTCAAAGGGCTTGTGAAAGAGCTGGCATTACCATGTGGCCTTTTCGTGGGATAACTGGAAGTGCTGATAATGCCGTGTTCAGTCAAGTTTTGTTTGTTCATAAAAATATAAGCTGGAACTTGAAAGGACAAGCCCAGTTACACATACGTGACAAAGTGACACTGGACAGGGTCAGTTTGCTCTTTGGTGGGAATCAGTAGTATGCACAGTCCTGCACTGATTTTAGCTAAACTGTTTAGGGAGGAGGTTGCAAATATGATTCTTATGTATTATTTATATTAGGAAAAAGGAGCAGTATCATCCCAAATGGCATTCTACAGAAGGCATATTTGGTGTCCCTGCAGAGACTTCAAACATCTCTGCTTTGCAATATTGCCAAAATGGCTGGGCATGTGCTTCTTAGGATTGGCTTGGTTTTGAGATTAGTGGCTTTATGTTCTCCTGCCTGTTTTAGTTCTCCTGGGACTGTTTTCAGGTTGAGGAGCTGGAGAATTGCTCGCCAAAGGGTCAGTGAGAAAAGTGCAGCGGCAAGGTACAAACATGGTCTGTGTGACCACAGTACTCTAATCACAAGCAAAGGGTGACCTTACGCCTTCAAAGATTAAACAAAACAACATGTTGTTACAAAGAGATTTGAGAGTTTATCTGAACAGAATAAACTCTGGCTGCCCAGATTTTTCTTGGAATGAAACCCCTATGGTTTAATAAAGATACCTAAATTTCACTTAATGGCTTGGCAAACTGCAGAAAATCAGCCAATATGCAACACCCGCTTCTTAGATAGTCTAAACCAATGCAGCCTCATTAAAAGGAACTACACAAACAACACTGTGCTGAGGGATTTTTTCTCTCAAATACACTCCTATTCCTACATTTTTCTCAAATAACAGCTCCCTCTTGATTTCAGCTTCTCCATGGTAATAACCATATATTGGATTCTGCCTTCTCCTTTCAAAAAGCCTCCAAAGTCCAGTTTGTAATGCTCGTTTTGTCCAGGAAGTGTTTCCAGTTTTTGACAATATGATCTGGTTATGATTTGGTTCCAGGAAAAAAGAGAAGTGAAAACCTGACCATCCCATCTGTAGTCAACGAACTATGATTTACTTTGGGTAATAATTAATTCTACATCTACTTTAGTATCTTTCCACAGTTATTTGGAGGGAAGCTAGACCTTGATAGTGCAACGGCTGCATTTTTCAGGGTGTGTTCCTCTATTAGCTCAGATTGCCTGGCAATATAATGGGAGAGACTGCTGTGAAATCACGGATGTGTCTGTACTGTGATTGCAGGCTGACATGAGTAAGAGCCATTACAAAATGGCACTTAAGGCAGGCTCTGAATAAATAGGGGAGTTGTCTGGAAACATAAAATATTGGTGGTGTTCTGAACTTCTGACCTTTCCGTTATCCTCGTCACAGGAAGTTCAATAATTTGGGTTATCTTTACCTTTGAGTGCTGAGTGTCTCGTGTTCTCCCTCCTCGTGTCTTTGTTCACCTTGTGGGCTGTGAGGTGAGTTTCATCCTCACGGCCTCCCCTGGGATCAGGAACAGAGTGTGTCACTTCTCACTCAAGGAAGCCTCTTCAGAAAACTGGCAGTGCCTGCAGACTGTTTCTCAACTGTTCCCTGGGTGATGTCCTGGCCACTTTCACTTGTGCAGGTGCACCGATAATCTGTCAGCCTTTAATAGCAGATTAAGTGCTGGTTGCATCTGGACCTGGTTGCTCTTAGCTGTGGCCTAAGTCCCTACAAGAGGAACTCACAGGGCAAGACATGGAAGTGATGGAACATTTTTTCCATAAATCCCCTGCTGCTGATATATTACTAAATGCTTCTCCTCCAAAATAAATATGCCTAATAGGGTGTATAATAAAATTCCCTTGACATAAACCTTATTTACTGGAGCCTTTGCTCTTAACAGTTGACTTGCACTAGTGTTTGCCAGCACACTGATGCTAATGATGCTCTGTGCCACTTGAAAGATGCTCCTGTGTCCTCAGCGCCTGGCGCCAGCCGTGTTCCAGCTAATTCCTCCCTGCACATACTTTTTCCCTAAATAAAAGCAGTCACAAGTTGTCCTGGAGAGCAAACAACACTTAAGGACACCTAATATGTAAAACCTTTAAGCATGCAGCACGTCCTGGCAGTGCCATCCCCGGCAGGGATGGATCGGAGCTCTGCCCTGGCGCCGGCAGAGCTGCTCCCCAGGCTGGGTATGGCAGGGCTGGGACAAGCATGGAATAAAGCAGCAGCTCCAAGGGGACTTCCCCCTGTTTTTCCCGAATGACTGAAATGGCTGTGAGGGTGGTGTGATCTCTGCAGTGCTCATTTCAGGGTGCTGGGTTTGTTGCTATCCTTTCCCTCTCCTCCAGCCTCGTGAGCATGGCCCATCCCATCCAGTTCCTGGCAGGTTTCAGGTGTACCTGTGTGAGGCACCTAATGCCAAAACACCTTTTGTTTTCTGTGCTGCACAACTCAGCTCTCCCTTGTGGTTTAGCTCCTGTTGCCAAGTTTAGAAACATTTCCCTGGCATCAGCTGCAGGTCACCTTGGCCTTCACTTTCAGGAGAAAGAGATGTTTTGCATAAACATCTGGTGTATCTGAGTTAGGCTGAAATGTGTGAAATGTGTGTAAGTTTGGAAACCTGAAAATCAGTGCGTTGTGACTGAGGCTTCAGGAACACACAAATGAGTGTGAGATGCCACAGTGCATTCTCATGCCTGTGCACCCCTGTATCCATGTGATTTGGAGGTTTAAGATGGGTGCAAGCACAAATAGTCTGTGCAAATGTGCAATAGGTCTGTGTTTAACCAATACCTGAACTATGTTCTAATGACACTGCTGTTACACTAACAGACAACTGTGAGCATTAATTAGACAGTGAACTTTCAGAAGTTGCTTTTCCTTTATTAATTGCCATTACCTCATAGTCTGCTTGGAGCTTTATTGTGTTTTTGGGGGGGTTTTAAAGAAAACACCGTATCACCGATTCACATTTTGAGAGGGAAAAGCCCAGAATATGGAGACGATGTGCAACATGGCTAAGGAGGCACCAGTGAAATGACTGTGATTGGGAGTCTTTGAGTGCTTTTATAATTTTCTCATTGTGCTAAAAATGAAAAAAAGTGAAGGTAAGTACTTGGGAGCTCTCCTGGATCCCTTCTACAGGAGCCACACCTTTGTCCCTGTGTAAGGCCTTCCAATTGCTGCAGTCGAGGCCTTGCACAATCAGTACAACTCACAAGTTCACTTCTAAGACTAGAAAAACAAGAAACAAGTGATGTTTCTGGATGAAGATACACATTTATACATTTTATACAGAAACTATAATTTTACCCTAATTTCTTCAAATTTGCATTACCTTTTAAATATCAGAGGGACTTTTGAGGGTTTCAAACAAAGGGGTTTTTTTCTGGTACTACTTTGAAAGTTATTACCTGGGCAGGAAATACTGTGCTGGAAAGGGATCTCTTTTCCCCACTTGCATAATTCCGAAGGCTGAAATGATTTTGCTTAAACATAGCACATTATCCCATAAAAGCAGATCAGTAAATGACCTTTGGATTGCAATCAAACAGGCAAGTAAGAAAATTTTGAGGTCAGGAACTAGAATGCATGTGCAACTTGTTTGTGCCTCAGAAGTCCAAATAAAGGAGGTTTGGCACGAAAAGAAAGATTTGTTATTATTGTTATTTTTTAAATTGCCACATGGATTTCTTAAAGAACTCCTTTGATATATAGAGTGACTAGTTGGAATGTGTGTTCCTGTTGAGACCATGGTTCAGTTTTCTGGAGATTTTATTAAGCAAGCAAACAGTTGAAGGTGTCAATCTCAAAAGACACCAACTCCAGGACTTTCTTGGGAGCTCTGCATGATGGGTTTGCAGATTAGAGCCAGAGAAGATTAGGGATTTTTCCTCTAATGCTTCTCATTAGCAGTGTCTCAAATCTCATTTAAATTAATGCATTTTTAAAAATCCCTTTTTAGAAATAATGGCATTTTATAAATATCAAGGTTCTTTCAGTTACACAAGTGATTTTTATTGTAACCTACAGTATTTTTGTTGCTGTTACTCATTCAGTTTCCACCTTTGGGATTTAGTTTGCTGAGCTATGGTCTGGCTTACCTGTGGTGCTGCTGCTTTTATTCAGCATTCTGTTAGCACAGTGTAGTGCATCTGACTCTACAATATGGTGCACAATTAATGGTAGTAAATTATTGTGTGGCCATGGAAACTGCAGGAACTAGACACATTGTTCAGCAAGGCTATGAATTCAGCTCTTATTAATCCCTGATCAACACAGTGGTTATTTAAATACATGTTCTTCCATTTAAAATATTTCTGTGATAATGAAAATTATAATTTAGCAGCAATTAATTATAATGATAACATCTCTTAGCACAGAGATTTAATATTTTGAAAGGATTAAATGCAGTCATTGTAGATTTTTTTATTTTCTATTCATGCTTCTCTGTCATTAAGGTGAAATTAGATTTAAACATGAAACCAATAAAGGTTTGGCTTTCTTTCATTTATTCTTCATTCTGATTGCAGTGAGTTTTTACAGAAGCATGGTCAAAACATACTACAGCTTCGAATTTGCTCTCCATATAATGTCTCAGCTTGTGCCTCAGATGAAAGAAGAGATCCCACAGCCCTCTGAAATCCCTCAGTGGGATTCCACAGGAATACTGGTAGTGCAGTCTTCTGGTCTATTCTTGTTTAAGCTTGCTGGAATTCATAGAATCACAGAATACTTCAGGTTGGCAGAGGAATTTATTTGGTCCAGCACACCTGCTCAAGGCAGGGGCAACTCCCCTGGTAATCAGGTTGCTTAGGGATTTGTCCTCCTGAGTTCTGAATCTTGCTAAGGATGGAGTTCCCACAGCCTGTGGTGGGGGTGGTGTCCCAGCACCCTCACAGTGACAGCTTTCTTCTGGATCCCCCACTGGGATTGCTCTTGCTTGGCTCCCCCCAGCCTTACATCCTGGCAGGTCTCCTCCCTCCAGGGTGGCATGTGCCACTGGAAGGGGTCGCCCACAATGCCAAGGTTTGCTCTGGAAATATGGGATTCATCATGCACTTTGCTGCCCTCATGGGGAGTGCTGACTCCTGATGCTTATCTCTCTGTGGCTCATCTCTGGTTAATGTCAGCTACAATTCTGTATTTCCAAATCTCTCGCTAACAAGGCTGGGCACACAGGACCAGTAGTAATTGCATTGTGGGAATAGCAGTGCCAGTAGTCTCGTGTGAGAGCAGCTGCATTTCCTGCAGTGCTGAGAAGAGGGAGGAATGCTGAAAGGAAAACAGAACAATAGAAATAATAAAACCCTCCAGCTCCTTCTTCCTACCCTTGCTTTGCTTCCCATAGACAAGTGGGAATTCACTGTAAAAACTGTTATTCTGGGTTTGCTGAACAGAGAAAGAAATAAGGTGGATCTGATGTAGGGAAGTACCTGGCATGTTCCCTGCCCATGCCAAGCCTTGATCTCGTCCTCATTCAACACTGCCAATCAAAGAGTGGTTTGGACAAGTACAGAAAGATGTTTTTGTCGCTCTCAAAAATCCCCTGGCTCTTCCCTGCATTATACATATAATGTGTTTTAAAGGAGACTGCCAAGACCCCCCCCCAAGATTGTGTGTTCTTGAAACAGTGCAGTGAGCTCAGGTTTTCATTGTTTTTCTGTGGGAATTTCACAGTCAGTGTCCTGGGACAGGCAGATGCTTTTTCCATGCTCCTTTTGATGAAGTGATTTGTTTCATATGCAAAAGGGAAAAGTGGCAACAAGCACAGACGTCAAATCATCCATGAGGGGTTTGTGTCCTTTTGTGTAAAATGCCAACAGCACTGAGACATTTTCCATGCTGCTTTTTAAAGGAGGCCCATTTGAACACTGCATGTCATGAGGCTGAAAACTTACTCCTTTATTCATCTGTACTTCTGCTATTTCACTTAGATATAGTTTTGTAACATCTTTCTTCAAAAAGGAGGAAGAGAGGCCCAGGGGAGGCCACCAAGATGGTTAGAGAAATGGAGCACCTCTCCTTTAGGAAAGGCTGAGAGAACTGGGGTTGTTAGGCCTGAGGAAAGAAGCTTCAGGGTGACCTGACTCTGGCCTGACAGTGCCTGAAGAAGATACAAGAAAGATGGAAAGAGACTATTTACAGGAGTCTGGAGTGACAGGATAAGGGGGGATGGCTTCACACTGACAGAGAGAAGGGTTAGATGGGATATTCTTCCCTATAAGCATGGTGAGGCCCTGGCACAAGTTGCCCAGAGCAGCTGTGGCCACCCTATCCCTGGAAATTTTTAAGGTTGGGCTGGATGGAGCTCTGAGCAACCTAGCCTTGTGGAAGGTGTCCTGGCCCACTGTTGAGGGGTGGACCTGGATTATATTTAAGGTCCTGTCCAACCCAAATCAGTCTGTGATTCTGTGATACAGTTTGGGGTCCAGGCCTTGTCCTTGTGATCATTTTGTTCAGCGGTCGTGTGCAACCCAGGGTAGGTGGTGGTGGTTGAAGCTGAAGATGGGTGTAGGTATTTCCAAGAGCAGCCCCCAGAAGGGTTAAACCATTTGAATCATCCACTAGAAAAGTGGTGTTTCTGTAGCTGCTTTGCATTTCATACAGAACAAGCAGTCAGCAGGGTTCCTGGAGAACCAGAAGAGCAGCTGACTGGTTGCTGTTGCTGTAATGGGCCCTGTGATGGGTGTTCTCCACAGAGGGAGCTGGGCATGTTGTCAGAGATGGCTACACAGCTTTGTGTTCCAGTCCCCTGAAGTTAAAACAGCAGTTCACACAATCATCACCAATTCAGGGAGAGCTGGGCACCTGCTCCTCTAAATCTGCTTAAATAGGTCATCTTCATCTTCTGAGTTGAAACAAAAACTATAAATCAAAAGCTGAGTTCTTCCATCAGTTTAATCTGTTAAACCCAGATGACTTTTATGCTTATTTGCCGTGGGAGGCTTTACAGTAACTCTTTGCAGATGAACATAGTCATTCCTGTGCATGAACCTGCGTCTGGCTTGTGGAAGGTTTATTTTTGTGTTGCTGACACCAAAATGCCATAAACTCTGTGTAAAAATAAAGACAATGAAGGGACCTGCCCTTCCACACCCCGTAATGCTTGGCTGGCTCCCGGACATTGTTCTGTGTGTCATGTCACTGTGTGAGGGAGGTTTAGTGCCATCAAAGAGAGAAAGCAGCAGAATTGTTTGTTCCACATGATGCATTATGTAGCTTTCCCTTTTTTCTTTTCCAGAGCATTTTCAGCAGTGAAAGTGGTCACATGCTGTAACTTTTATTAGGGAAGGGTAGATATTTAATAGGATTTAGCAGCTGGCTGGTGCTTCCTAGTAAAAGCAGAAGTATTGCTGAACACACCCCTGATTTCTCCACAATTGTCTCCATGTAGCAGAGTTGGGAAAGCAGCAAAGATTTTGCTCCTAATGAAATCCACAGCAGAACAAAATCCCCTCACTGCTTTGTCATCTTTAACATTTGCATTCAAGTTCTTGTTTAAGTCATGCTGGAGCATGTAAAACCTTGGTGTGACCTCACCAGTTTGGATTGGAAGTGACTCCACAGATTACTTTATGCTATAAAATAACCATTAACAAATGCATCTATTTGCATGAGAATGATCAGCTGCTCCACTCCCATTCCTCCATGGTAAACTGTCAGCAAGATTTAAGTGAAGGAGATGCATTTTTCTAAGCACTGGACTCATGTGTATCATGTTCTCTGTATGTCATGTGTAAGTTTGACTTCCTGCAGGTTTTGTTCTAGTTTTTCCCTTGTCCCTGCATATGTGTACTATGGACTTGTGTTTTCACATTAAGCTCTGTTTCTTCCATTTTTATCAATCCCAGTTTTCAGTCCTAACCTGTCATCTGCAGCTGGAGAAAAACAGCATCCACTGCTCAGCTTATTGCTATAGAACCCCTGAATATTAAGAGAAACTTGAATGTTAAGGAAAATTTCCTTTTCTCTACTGATAGCCAATAGTGATCTTTCCTCCTTCCTTCATTTTCTTCCCTATAGATCAATTCCAATATATTTCCATTTAGACTTTCTGTGCCTGGCTGTGCATGCTTATGCATTGTTCTCTGGGCTTCCTGATGCCCAAGGACTAATGCAGCATGTGTAGAACCATGTGGAAAGGCCATCATTTCGGGAGTGTTTACTCAAGCCAGATGTTTCTCTCTTCAGCTGATCCTCAGCGGATACACTGAGGTGCATTTTACCCTCTGGGCTATATTTAGTGGTGCATCTGTTCAGTGCTTTGCATAGCTACACTCCCCACAAGCTGCAGTCCCACAGGGGGTCTCACCCCAGGATGAGGTCCTGCTGGGCTGTGAGGAGCACACAAACCCAAGCTCAGCCTCCTTCCCCAGCCTGAGGCACAGCCCAGGGCTTCTGGCAGTCCCCAGCCTTCTCTGAGCACACAGCCCTCGATTTGGACAGGGAATCTAAGAAGGAGCCACCAGTGTGTTTGTCAAGGTGCTGCTGGAGTGGTGACCAAAGGAGCTGTGTCAGGCCCACTGAAGGCTCTGTGTGCCTCAGGGCCATGTTGTTCCATTCAAGCCTGCCTGGGATACCAGAGGCTGGACCCATGTTAGGATTATTTGACGTTCTCTATCACTCTTTGCTCTTCGCTTACTCCAACAAACAGTGAAGGTTATCACAGCACATCTGTTCATGTTGTTTACTGATAAAATCTTATTTGATCACCACATTCTGGTCCCACTGGCTGATCTGCCCTTCCCTCGTGCATCTTTGTCAACTGAAAAACCTCTAAGTACAGCTGGAATTTGTGAAGCTGTGAATATTACTGGCTATTTCACTCCACATCCTTGCACCTGTGAAAAAGCATAGGGTGATGTCTTGAAGCTTGAACACCAACAGCAATGGGAATGTTATCCTGTGAAAGAAAGCTCTGTCTTCTCTGTGCTCTGTTAAATGAGGATATGATCTGGGAAAATCTGGGAAGCTGTGGGTAGTGGATAACAGCAGAAGTGGTGTGCTTAGAGCAGCACCCAGCTGATCTCTGAGTCAGTGGATTTAGCAGTGCTTCGTGTAGGGCACACACTGGATGTGTGAAAAAGTAATCATTTTAAGCTGGAGAAATTCCAGCATGGTGTATAAGATAAAAACCTGCAGGAGATGGAGCTTTTGGAGTTAGAGATTAAAAGTCATCTGTGATTTGTCTTCCTTGAGGTATTGCAGGGATCCATGGACAGTGCCAGTGCCAAGAGCAGCTGCCCTTGGGCTGGGCTCAGGAGGGAGGCTGTTGGTGCCACTGATGATGGCTGGGCTGTCCTGAGGGGCTGAGAGCCCAGCAGCAGTTCCAGACTGCTCCTTTCAGCTCTCCTTTTTGTGCTCCAGTTTCACTCTTTGGGCTGCTTTGAGAGCACCCTCTTTGCTGTGTGGAGGCTTTTGCCCCCGTCCAGGGGCTGGTGAGAGCTGTCACACACCTGAAGTCATTTTACCTGCGTGGGGCTGGCCCAAACAGATTTGCCACTCCATTTGAAAGCGATTCAAGGTCAGTTTGTTGGAAATGTGGTTTGACCGGTACGGAAGCGATCAGAGTGTCTGGAAGCTGTTTTTAGCAGACAGGTGGCCACACAGGTAACCTTTGCCATGGCTGTGCTCAGTGCTGCTGCACACAAAGGCCCCGGGGCCTGTAATGCCCATTGGCATGTGGGTGTACACAGGGTCACGGGGCCCACGTTGGTCTCAGCCAGCTCCTGTAGCCCTGCCTTTCCCAGGGCAGTTACTAAAACAAGTTCACCCTTATTCTGGCACAGCCCTGTTGAGTTCACCCAGCAGAGCTGAGTGTGTGACAAGCGGGGTGATGTATGTGAGCCCCCTCCCACTGTCCTGCACTGGAGACTCAGTAACTGAGCTCTGGGCTTTCAGAAAGTGGACTGCATTTTTGTCAGATTTTTTCTCAACAAATTAGTGGAGGAAGAATGGTCTCCCCTCAAGCAAGGAAGGGATTAGATGCCTGTTTGTGATCCTGTCCAGCTCAGTTTATGCTTTCAGTGTACCAAGTCTAGTTTATTTACTAAACTCCTAAACAAAGTCAGTCCTTGATGCATCACAATCAGTGCTGGAGTTTGCAAGCCCCTGTCTGGTGGTAGCATTGTCATGGGGCCTTCCGCAAAAAGGAAATTTCCTTCCCACTGTTGCTTCAAGATAAGTTGGATTCTCTATTATTGATACTGCTCTGAGAGCAGCTTCCGTTTTCCTGCTGTGCATGTTTTGCATGTTGCTCATTTCTCTTCATGCTTGGGAAACAAGTGTTTTCACAAGCTGTTGGACACTTGGAGCTCCACCCATATCCTCTTGTTTTAATTAATCTTCAAAATCCGTAACTGTGTTTTTGAAAATATAAAGGACATTTGTCAAAACCATCACATGAGGTTTGTAAATAGCACTTAGGGCGCATGGCTCATGTTAAATTCCTGGAGTCACCACTCATGGATACACCTGGCCCTTACTGTGGAGGTTTTTGCACATTAAAAGAGTCACAGTTGCATTGTTTGCTTAACCAAATTGTCAGGACTCTAAGCAACACATTTCTGTACATATCTTCCTTTATCTGAAACACACAAAATTCCTTGGCTTTAATTCTGTGTGTGTTTTAACCTGAAACCCCAGAGCAGAAAAATAGTTTATCAGTGTAGAAAGGGTTGATAAAAGCATTGCAAAAACCTGCTGTCATTGTGAAACACCATGTAGAAATCATCAGGAGAGCTTTTAACATGACCAACCCCAATCACACCACTTTGCAAATGGGCTTGGTTTGCTTTCCCATGTTGTGGGAGTGCAAGAGGAGTGAAGTGATGTAGGGTAAGAAGGGTTGTGCCTTCTCCCTTCAGGGGCTTCTCTGGCTGAGAGGGTCAGTGGGGAATTAGAACTGTGCTCCGCCTGTGCCAAGTGCAGGATAAAGCCTGGCCTTCCTGGGTGACTGCCCCATTAGGAGCCTGAAAGAGCTGCTGCGTCTCTCTAATGGCATTTTTCTGACATAAATTGCTAGTTGTCCCCAAAAATTGGCAGTGATATGTGGGGCCTGGGCCTTCTGTGGTGCCACAGGGTTTTCCTATGGGGCCGCACCCAGACAATAAGGAATCTCCCTGCTTGCTGTGAATCATAGGAGAGATGGAAAGAAAGTGAAAAGCCATGAATAGCCCCAGCACTGAAGTTGCTGGAGCTCATGTGGAAAGCTGACTTTAGGCTCAGCACCAGGATTTAGCACTGAGACCAGCACATCTGTGGTCCCAGTAGAGACTTTCACACTATTTTTAAGCAGTGGGGCCAGCAGGGAGGAGGGTGGTTCCACAGAGGATGGGTGGGGATCAGGTGAGAGGAGCTCAGGCAAGAGCGAGTTTGGGTGGGGGCGGAGGTGGGGAGCTGGAGAAACCAACCAGGCCCTGCAGCCTCTCGCTGTAAACAGGAAATCGAGGCCACCGAGAGCAAGGCTGAGGAAACGGGAAAGCAGAAGGGGAGAGGCAGTGACGGGTTTTGAACTCTAGAGTAAAGAAAACACTACTAATGGCACCACCATCAGCTCCCCTAGCACAGAGGGCCTCCAGCCAGGCTGGACTCCCATCCTCTCCCTCCCTGATAGTTCACTGTGCTTGGGGATGCTGAGGCAACACTCAAGACAAGAAGTCAGTCCAACTTTCTCAGGGTTTTTTCCCTGAGTCCCCACTGCCTGAAAAATGCACTTTGTCCTCTTTTGGGACCATTGAAAGTGCTGGGGTGGGAAAGATTTTTGGGAAAGCAGTCTCAAAGCCACATGGACGCTGTCCCCAGGAGGGACCTGTCTTCCCTGTCCTGGAAGGGCTGCTTGCTCTGTTGGTTTCCTTGACTTGCTTTCAACACCAGAAGATCCCAAGCTGGTGTCATGGCTCCAAAGGTTTCACAACATGACTTGATGTGTCACTGTATTTCCCACACCATGTCTTTCATCTGCTCAAAATTACACCCCGACTCTTCATCTCCTTTTACTAAACCCACATGTACATTCTTTTCCCACTCTTTACTTTCACTGTGACCCCAGATTGGGAGGATTATTGATAAACATCATTTTTGACCAAATATTTTTTAACGGTTGGCTTTGAGAAGGTATTTGATAGTTCTTTTTGCTTTACATAATATTTTGTATATCCAACTCTATTTTCAAGGTCCTGTACATTGGCATTTCTCTTTGGAATGAATGTAAGCACAGGGATCACTGAATGTTGTGCTTCTGTGTAGAGACTACAGTGTTTAAATAAACAAGCTTGCTGAGCTGTTTTGAGGCTTGTTCTAGCTGGTGAAAGGAGACATAATTTCTGTTGGAATTTTCTTTAAAAAGCACCAACTGTTGCAAGGTTTGTCTTCTGTGACTCATTTCAAAAAAGTACTTGAAGTAAAGACATGGATTACTAGACAAACAGATATGCAGACACAGCATTCTCAGGTACTTGCTATAAATGGTTAATAAAAATATATATTTAAACTAGTAGACACTAGCTGCAGTTCCTGCTGATATCCTGTTCTCTTCCTCTATCACAGGGATCCTCTGCTCCATATGGAGTGAGGGCAAACACAAAAATGCAAACTGTCAGCTCACCCAAAGCACGTTGTTTTGTTACTAACCCCAGCTTTGACATTTTTCCAAGCCACATTTGTAATTTCACACCTTACAGGTAGGTAAGAGCTGTCAAAAATGGGGCAGTTTCAGGGCAGTGGATTTGTTCATGTCCAACCACTTGGGTAGGAAGGACAAGTTCAGAAATAAGTGGGAGGAACTGAAATCTTAGGGTGGGATTTGTGCAAACCACCACTCAGTGCAGGTCTGCTCTCCCTCCCACTCACCACCATTCCATTATCTGATTTCTCTTCTTACTGTCTTTTCCTATTTTACTTGGTCCCCAGCTTTCTGGCCTCTTCACTGTCAATATCTTTGTCATCCCATGTCACCACAATCAGATTTTTGCTGCTGTCCCCAAGGTCCTGGAGGCAGTGATTGGTTATGAATGTGCTGGGACCGTGCCCCCACTATGCTGCACTGCCAGGAAGGGAGCACATCCTTCCTTTGGGAGGACAGTGGCTATCAAATCCCTGGGCAGTCAGATCTGGAATGTCCTCTGTATTTCAAGCAACGTTCTTGGAGCTTTCAGAGCTGGGGACACTGTAGTTTAGGATTAATCTGTCTTCATGTCCTGTTCCTGCATATGCCGACAATTTCATAGAGACTGATGGGAGGCTTGGAATCTTGTCTGCCTGGGAAAGCAGAGCACTTCCATTCATCTGTCTAACTGTGGCTTTCAGAGTCCAAGTCAGAGCACCTGTGTTTTGACAAATTTGGTCTGTAGTATTTCCCAGCTCGGTGAAATGACTTTTGGCTAACAAGGAAGGGCTTCTTCCAAAGCCCTTGGCAAGAGAATGTAACCACAGAGATGTATAATGTTTTCTGTGTGGGAACTCTGGGCTTGGCAGATAGCTGGGTAGGAGTTTGTGAATTAATATGGACTGCAGTGAGCCTGTGCAGTAAGAGTGCTCTTACAGCCAATGTTTTCCTCTATAAACAGTTGTGAAAGACTCTGGGAAGGCAAGGTGGAAAGAATCTATTTTTCTATGGCTTGATATAAATGCTTGTCTACCTCAGGTATGCAGTTATGGAAAAATTCATGTTGACATTGTGTAAATACAGTTATAAATGTTGAATCTGCAAATAAATATTGTCATGAGAAGGGAAAAAAGTCAGTGGGAAGCTTTGGTCTCTGCTCTCTATCATACTTGTCTTAATCCAAAATGACTTGTGGTATTTTGGGGGATCTGTTGCGGATTTGTATGTTCCAGAGCAGGTGAACTCAGCAGGTGAAGAATGGTGGGCTTTCAATGAAAAGTCCTAATTTCTTCAATGATTCTCCCCAAAAGAAAAGCCATACTTTTGATTTAATCTTAAATGTTTTAGCATCCCATTTTCATGTAGAAACATGAGCTGTGATTTATTTTGAGTAACGTTATGTTGTTTTTCCCACAGATGAACGTGAGGCAGTTCAGAAGAAGACCTTTACAAAGTGGGTGAATTCCCACTTGGCTCGTGTGTCCTGCCGAATTACAGACCTGTACACTGACCTTCGAGATGGGAGGATGCTCATCAAACTCCTGGAAGTGCTTTCAGGAGAGAGACTTGTAAGTACTTACCAATATTCATTGTGAGGGGCTGGGTTGGGTTTGGGTGGGGTTTTGTGAATCCTTGGCTCGACCGCAGTATAGGAAATCTGAGTGCTGAGGGTTCAGCACCGAAAATGTCTTTTTATATAATAAAGGAAAAAAAAACCAGAGGTCTATTGCTTCAGCTAGATCCAGACACCATTAAAATGCTTTCCTACTGGCTTCAGTAGGAATCAAAGGAAGTTTTCTTCAAAGGTTCCTTGCTGGGTGCTTCTAGCAGCATGTTCCCTGCTTCCAAATCTGACAGGCACAGAGTACAATATGTTCCTGAGCCCCTTAGATCCCTTGGTGGTGATGAGTTAGATATGCTGGGGGACGTTCCTGGGCCCTGTGGGCAGTGCCCCATTTCTCTGCTAACAAGGCCTGCACTGATGCAGATATGCAAGCCTGGCACATCCCTGCTTGCTTCCCAGAGCGTGCCAGGGTTGTGCAGGACAACTGTTGGAGAGGGCCATGCCACCCTGGAAGCAGCTGGAGGTGTGGTGTTCATTACACTCCACTGCTGAGGAATGTCCCTGAGTGTGCTTGATTTTACTTGGACAGATAAGGCTTGGGCTTTATTTGGTTACAGGAATATCTAAAATCAATTTAAATAAATGGGTCAAATTCTTTCTTTGGGTGGGCTGAAGCACCCCCTTGGTACCAGCACAAGGAGTGGTGAATAAAAAAGTCATTGTAGAGGAAAATGCTGCTGCACGAGAGGAAAACTGGGTGCCAGGAAATGGTTGGGTATCAGCTTCTCCTTCAGTTCCTTAAATGATGTCGATACTCTTAACTGCCTAATTTAGAGCAATCTTTTCAAAGAAATACGAGTCTTTAGCTAAGACCCAAGCCTGCAGGGGGCTGGGTGATTACTTGTCATCAAGCTCTCCTATTAGTGGAGCTCCATGGCTTAAGACTCTGGTTAATGAGTGGAACATATGGCCCAGTGTAGTGCTGTGTGTGTGGGGAGGCAGGAGAGGAGCTGTCTGAGTGCATCTGGGGGTGGTGAGGGAGTTGCGATGTGCACAGAAGTGCCTGTCTGGATGGGGTAACAAATCCTGGTGTTCATCAGCTGCAGTTTGCTCAGAGCCCCTCTCTGTCTCTGCCAGACCCCCCACCTCAGCAACGTGTTGGGTTTGACGTGCTCACTGCAGCTGGCAGGTATTCCTCACACAGGGATAGTTGAGACCAACATGCCCCATTATTTGAGGTCTGAGACACCAACTGTGTCACCTCTGGTTAAGTCTGCCTGTCTGCCTGTCAAGATTTGACTTTCAGCAGCAAATAGGAAGCTCAGAGCAGTCCCATGACTGGCTATGCCCGTTTATTTACATTTTTCACTCCAGGTTTTGGAAAATGCAAACAGGGCTGAGGCAGCTGCAGGGTGGGGAGAGGGCAGGAGCCTCTGTGGAGCTGCACTTGCATCATTGTGTCTGGCATTGGCAGCTGCCTGCACCACCACACATTCTTTTTGTAGCTTCCTTATCTGAGGCTAGAGGACAGCAGGCTCTGTTTGAACACTGCATTCCACCACACCTTCCTCTGCAAACAAGAGCAAATGCAATGCACTAAACCTTGAGACAATTAAACACACCAAAAGTATTCCAGGAGGATTGCCACGCAGCATACACTTGCTGATGTTCTTCAGTCTTTTGGAATTTTAGTCAGTATTAGGTAGGTTCTGACATCTCCATGGTGCCCCAGGGAAATTTGAAGGCAGATCTTACACAGAAAGCTTAAAATCAAGACAAGAAACATCAAATAGTAAGAAAGCAGAAACTAGCATAGATGAGTATCCCATAAACACGGTGTGTTTACTGATGCAGTGGAACAAACAAGAATTGTTTCCTCTGTTTTGAAACTGGGATTCAGATTCTGGATCTGGAGCCTGTGGAGCAGAATCCAGGATTTTGGATGCCAATCAGGGACGCAGGGCTGCTCTTTGCCCTCTCACTTCAATTGCACAAGCCCCTGCATTTTCCAAAACCTGTTGTGATTTTTGTTGATGAAAACCCACAGTCCTTGGAGGTGTGTTGGAGAAACTCAGAATGAGAGCACCCAATAAAAGCAACACCTACATCTTCCTGACCTTGCTCAGTTTGATTCCTAATCCTAGAGTTTAGTCCAGACCTTACAGCAGTGTTTGGAAGGAAACTGATAGCATGCAGTGCTCTCACTGAACACAGTGGGAAAGAATCCAGCCCAGCATGAAAGGACAGTTGTAACTTGGTTTGCACACACTGTTAACCAACTTCTCCCAAACAGAAGAATAAATCTGGGAATTGTTTTCAGCCTAAGATTAAGCGTTTAGCTCAGTTTCTTCCATAATTAAATTAAGGATTATTAAATTCCTTACAATTCCTGGATGCTTAAAGGTCAAACCACTTAAGCACATTCTCTGTAGTAAATTCTGTCACATTTTCACTTGAAAAAGAGGAAGGGTTTTGATGTAGAGCCAGTTTTCCTGTAATGTGCATGTGAAGACTCTGGGTTTGGTACTTGCTCTCCCTTCATTCAGTGTCTGGCTCTGTGTTTGCCCAATAACTGTGCAAGATATGTCTCACTATGCCTCATCCTGAGGCTATGCAGGTGGGTGTGGCAAGCACAACCAAGTCTTGCACAATCGAGACTCAGACGCCTCTTCCTCTACATAAAACATCTCTGGTGAATGGTTTTGGCTCTGTAACCATGGTGCTGGAGCCCCTGAGAGCACAAAAAGAGCTTTTTGAATCCTTTTCTGCTCAGTACTTTGAGGCAATAGCAGTGGTGCAGGTACTGCTTTGGGCAGTGGGAAGGGCTGTGTTAATGCAGAGGGGACAGATTGGGGTCTGCCACTTCTGTTGAGAAATGGCCACACTCACAGTCATTCCTGAGCCTTGGGAACATCCTTGTGCAGGTGAGCAGGCCTGGGAAGCTGCTTCAGGGCTCCAGGTGTGGCCATGGGCTGAGAGGAGCCGTGGGCCGGAGCTGGGGGTGCAGCCAGGCCTCTGCCTTCCCTCCTGCCCCGGAACTGCCTCCTCTGTGTCTTGCAAGGTTCACTCAAGCCTTAGGTCCAGCTTTCTACAGTCCTGAGGATTGATGGTGCCAGCTAAAGGCTGGATCCCAGATTGTCCCTGCTGGGTGAGGAATCTCTGGTGGGCCTCGGCCAACCATGCAGCTCCCTTCTCCTTCTGCTCCAGCTCTTTGCAGTGGCAGCATTTGGGATGGATGGGATGTGCACAGGCTGTACATGCAATTTGGACCTCTTTGGAGAGACACTTCTACCCCAGTGGGGGGTATAAATTCTCCCTCTTGCTGGGAGCTGTGGATTGACTCATACTCCAGCCTTGGAAGGAGAACAGACCCAAGCTGACTTAGGCTGAAGCTGCTGGCCTCAGGGTTTGTGTGTCCCAAAGGGCATCTTCCTGCACAGCTTCCCTCTCCACCATCCACTGTGGTATAGGCTGTGTTTCCAGGGACTGTACCACGGCACTGGCCGAAGCTCTTCCCCTTGAATGCAGGCTGGGGCAAGGATATTGCCTGAGCTATTTCAATGGACAGTTAATTACATTCACTGCAGAAAACAAGGAAATTATGGCAATTAGTCATTTGGCGGAGTACCTTTGGTGACATCCCAGTGAACACTGAACAGGCTTTTCATCTGTAATCCTTATCTGCACAACAAAGTTTCTTTAATTTTATTCAGTTTTACTGCAGACTTCTGCATGCTAATAACAGATTCATTGTGGTTTTGCAGTTGCACTGAGCCTTCGTATAATTGTTATGTTGGTGTAGCTGAGGTTTTAGTTGGTATTTTTTCCTATGAAGAAAATTTTGTAACCAATGTCTGTTATTTTCTTACTCTTTATCCAATTTACTGACCAAAGAAAAGCAGTGCCCCTTCCTTCTGGAGGAGATTTACTGACTAGCTCACAGTTCAAATCTCAGCTTGTGAGTGAATATCCTACAGAGGAAACATAAGGGAAGTAAGCAGGAAAATTCCTTTGAAAGGCAAATGAAACTGGGGCCATGTGTCCAGCTCAGGTCCAGGATATTGTTTTTTTCACCATGGGTTTGGCACCTGCTTCCATTATCCTGGTGAAAATGGGCTGGAAGATAAAAGGGGTGGTTTTGTCCCTGGAATTTGAGGAACAAATGCAGTGTAGCTGCCTGGGAGTGGTGATGCACCAGCCAGGACTGAAGCGTTCACAAGCTCTGATTTTTCCCTCTCCCATCTACAGTAATAAATGCTTTTATTCTCCTTTTTACCTTCTAGCCTAAACCAACTAAAGGAAGGATGCGCATCCATTGCCTGGAGAATGTGGATAAAGCCCTCCAGTTCCTGAAAGAGCAACGAGTGCACCTAGAAAACATGGGATCTCATGATATTGTGGATGGGAATCACAGGCTGACACTTGGCCTGATTTGGACTATTATCCTGAGATTCCAGGTAGAGTTCTGTGCACACACAGATACATGTATGAGCTCTCCATACCTGTTTGTCACATGTCACACTGTGCATTTTAGAGGCAGAGTACTCCCAGGTTGTCCCAGCTGCTGGGAGGGAGAAGTGCTTGGGAACCTCTCAGGATAAACCAGTCTCCGTGGTGCTGCTGACCTGTGGTGGGAGTTTCCTGTGGGGAAATTCATATGGCTTTATTTCTAAATCACTAATAAATGTGAAGCTCCAGTCTCTACACTAAATCCAGGAGGAAATGCTGCCCTGTGCTACTCTTTATCTCCATGCTGGTTATCCATAACCTGGCTGGCTTGGCACTGACATGAATTAAGGTGCCCACAGGAATTATTTCAGTGTCCCAGCTAAGGCTTGAGATTTCTTGTTTTCCAGCAAGTTACATATTGGTCTTTGTCCTCAGTTAAAAAGGCTGGGAAGTCCTTTTGCAGAAAGAGTAATGCATCCGTATAACAAATATATAATTCATAACAAATAGCATAGTAATAAACATTTAGTAACATTAATTTTGGTGTTTCCCAGCATTCCTTTCATCTTTTCAATGTGTTTTATCAGAAAAATACTGAAATCTTCCATGTTACTTTTAGATCCAAGATATCAGTGTTGAAACTGAGGACAACAAGGAGAAGAAATCTGCTAAAGATGCTTTGCTTTTGTGGTGCCAGATGAAAACAGCTGGGTGAGTGTGGATTAAGTGATTGTCTCTAAAGTTCTTACGGCATTTTGAGTTTTTGTTGAAATAATTTTAAATGGGAAACGTATCTCTTCTTAAGTGGATTCAGAGAGAGGGAATTCAAGACAAGTGAGTTGATGTTTAGTTGAAGTCAGAAAAGTCTGAATTTATGATGTTAATGCTGGATGATAACACACCAATCTGATAATCCATGAATATTTATAGTAATATGCTGGCTCTTTTTCACCTTGTCCTGAAGAAATAATGACTGAATGTCTCCCTGCTCTGGCTTTTGGTGCCAGAGTGTGCAGAGCTGCTCTGGGGGTGCTGTATTGATTGCACTCTCCTTGTTTTTGTTCTGCAGGTACCCCAACGTCAATATCCACAACTTTACAACAAGCTGGAGGGATGGGATGGCATTCAATGCACTGATCCACAAGCACAGGTACATGGGGCTCAAAGTCTGCGCTGGCTTTGCAGCTACTTTGCAGCTTGATTTTGGAAATCTGTGAAGAGCAGGAAGTTAAGGAGTTGCTGAGAGTTTTACAGCAACTTGCCTTGTTTTGAGCTTTACAGCTGTTGGGGTCATTGTGAGCTTGGCTGGGCAGCAGCTTCTCACACCGCAAGTCAAAACCAAGTGTTTGGTTTCAAAGGAGTAAATTACACCTGTGATTATTTGGGTTTGGTTTGGTTCTTGTACCTCAGTGAGTAAGCCATGCCCAGGTCTGGAATTTGGAGGCAGGAGTGGGGAAGTACACCCAGAGCAGCCTGGAGGGAAAGGAAATCCCTGGCCATGGATGGCCAGATGTGGTACCAGTCTTCCATGGCTGGGGATGCTGCTCATGGCAAGCTCAGGCAGAGTTATCTGGATGGATTGCACCCTTCCATGGGCACAAGGAGAGTCTCATGATAATAACTTTGTTCTTCTTTTCTCCAGGGTCACCTTCCCTGCTGTTAAGATCTCCCCTGTTCTCTCCCATGGCCAGGTCCTGCCATGCCATGTGCTGGGCATTGCTTCATTCCTTTAGCACTGCACGGGGCACATGAAACCTTGGCCAGGTTTTCTAAGGGTTGGAGATTTTAGTTCATTTGAAGGTGGCTGCACTGTGCTTTGGGAAATCTAAAGTGTTTTCCATCCTGTCTAGGCCTGATCTGATTGATTTTGACAAGCTGAAGAAATCAAATGCACACTACAATCTGCAGAATGCTTTTAACCTTGCAGAGCAGCACCTTGGGCTTACCAAACTCCTAGACCCTGAGGGTAAGAATTCCAGCAGTTTCAGCACTTAAGGGCTCTTTCCTCCCACCCCTCCATGTCAGAGCACATCTCTGTGACAGCTTTTTGTGTCCAAGAGCAGCTGGATGCTGCTGACTCACCTGGTGATACCGGCTGAGAGGGAGGGAGAGAGTGTGAGATGTCTCCAGCAGCAAACTGAGCAGCAGTAGCACAAGAGCCCTTAATCCTGTGTTTATTTACTGCCATCTGACAAGTTTGTTGGCCTGGCCATGTGTCCATAAAGTCATTCCAGTCAGAGGCTTCCTTCTGAGAAGGAAGAAGCGGAGGAGGAGAGAAGCTTCAGTCTGTGCTTCAATGGGTGTGTGTGCTCCCAGTGCTGGGGCAAGAAGCCTTTTGTGTCACGGGGCAGGAATGATGTGTTTGGGCAAGTTTCTTCTTGCTTGTTTCCAGTGTCTCAGAATTGCTGCAGGAGAGGAAATATTTTGTTTCCCACCTGTATCTCTCAGAGTCACCTGGACAGACATAGGTTTGAATTCTTTTCTCCAAATGCTGATGCAGCACTGAGGTTTTCAATTAACAGTAGTTCTGTCAACTCACACATACACCAGAGGAGTTATTTGGCACAGCACAAGCTGTGGCAAAATCTGGAACTTGACTGTAAAGCCCAAAAGCCCCAGGCTTTAGCCCCTGTCCACACTACTGCCAGAACCAGTGCAAAGCTGCTCAATTTAATTTCTATTAGGACACCAACCTTAGGGGCTGAACTACCACCAAACCCATCTCTGACTCCCAAACGCGTCCTTGGTACACTCTGAGCTCTGTTAGTGTAACTCCTGCAGCCTCAGCATGCTGAGATAACTCTTGTTTGGTTTGCAGATATCAGTGTTGATCACCCTGATGAAAAGTCAATCATCACCTATGTGGTGACATATTACCACTACTTCTCCAAGATGAAAGCTTTGGCTGTCGAAGGAAAACGTATTGGAAAGGTCTGCCCATTTAAATTATAAATTGTTACAAAGCAGGTGAAATATGTCTGATCTTCTTTTTCCTCTTGGGTATTCACATTTTAGGAGTCCACTCTGTTTTTTTTTGTTTTTTTTTCTTTTGAACATGTTTTGAATGTTAAATATTCCCATGTGACTATGAGGAGTAGTTAATTTCCAGCTGCCTCACATTAGAAAACACTTGGCTGGTGTTTTATTTTTGTTTGTTAATTTGGCATCATTGCTACTTTTCCTTTCTCATTAACTTCTCCTCACCCTCTGGGCCCTCTGACTTCTCTGGAAAAGTCCCTCATTTAAAATATGTGCAGTCATTCTCTGTCCTTTGGCAACATTGCCCCCGTCCTTACAGCTGACAGGCTGAACATGAACCCTTGTGTGAGCTTCAGCTCTGCCCCCCTATTGCTGTGGGATCTTGAGAATTTAGTGCTGAAAAATGCCAAACTCTCATTCCTCAGGGATCCCAGCAGTGAGTACTCTGATTCACAACTCAAGTCTCCCAGCAGTTTCTTTTATGTGGCTTGTTGGATTTAAATGACTGAAGAGCACTGCCCTTGTGACTCATGTGTGTTGTGCTGCTGTTGCAGGTGCTTGACAATGCCATTGAAACAGAGAAAATGATAGAAAAATACGAGTCCTTGGCTTCTGACCTGCTGGAGTGGATTGAGCAAACCATTATCATCCTCAACAATCGCAAATTTGCCAACTCCCTGGTTGGGGTGCAGCAGCAGCTGCAGGCGTTCAACACTTACCGCACGGTGGAGAAACCACCCAAGTGAGTTTAATCTCAGCTTAACACAACAGTCAGTGGTCTTATTGGCTTAGTCACTCACTGATTTTTTTAAAAAACTAATGCATCCGAGTAATTTTAATTGTGGCTTAAGAATTTACTTTCCTGAGCAAGCCCAGCTCTCATATTCCTGTTTGGTACTCATTGGTGTTACTTGGGGCCTGTTTGCTTTGTGCTGTTCAGTGTGCAGATAATAACAACAGCAATGAGAAAAACATGTCTCCCTCAGGACCTGGGAGTCCTGAAAGCTGTCCCTGCCCTGGGATGCCTGTCTTATCATATGAGTGGTAATAGCATACTGTGGTAATACAGTAATGTCACCACTCATGCTTTTAATAGCAGTGGATAATACCAAAATGCTGCTATTAAAAGATCCCTACTGCTTATCCAACATGAAGAGGAAGCGTGTCTGGCTTTGTCAAACAGTTCTGCTTACTAAAACTGATACAAGCAAAACTCGGCAACTTATTTCTGGAAAGCCTCTTTTAGCATCATGATATCAAATCTGTTTATTGTTTTTGTCTAATACGAGTTCTAATGGATAATAATCACAACCCAAAACATTACACAGGATCCAGACTTCTTCTAAAATTGCAGACTATTCCCTCATGCCCATGGACTTTGTTTATTTTCCAGGCGTACAACACAGGGAAAACAGTGGGAAGAGTTTATTGACTGCAGAGGGCTTTAAATAAAACTTCCATTTCTTGTGTTGATGGAGTAAACTAGGACAGTGCATGTATTAGAATAAAGAAAAAACCTTTTCCTGTCCCCCAAGAGGTTTAAATCCAAACACTCAGACAGCTGACTTCTGTGAAGTTGCTTTTGCTGTCTGCCCCAACTGGCTCCAGGGGAAGTGTGGGCTATTTCCATTGCTCCCAGCTTCCACACAAGATGGAGGTGTTTATGTGAATGCACCATTCACCATGTCAACATTTTAAACAAGTGCTTTATTATAGTTGACTATATTCAATGTTTTATAGACGTGCTTCCCTGTGAGGGTGGTGAGACCCTGGCACAGGTTACCCAGAGAAGCTGTGGCTGCCCCATCCACATCCCTTGAAAGTGTCCAAGGCCAGGTTGGATGGGGGCTTAGAGCAACCTGGGATAGTGGAAGGTGTCCCTGCCCTGGCAGGGGGTGTAACTGGATGGGCTTTAAGGGCCTTTCCAACCCAAACCATTCTGTCAATCCACAATCCTATGATTATACCTTAGCAGTAATGGAAGCTTGATTGTAACTCAATTCTCTTGCAAAATTTTGTTTAGATTTACAGAAAAAGGAAACCTGGAAGTGTTGCTTTTTACCATCCAAAGCAAAATGAGAGCCAACAACCAGAAAGTGTACATGCCAAGAGAGGGCAAACTCATCTCTGACATTAATAAGGTAAACTGAGCAGCTCCTTCCCTGTGACTTAGGATGTTGCTGTTTTCTCTCAGAAAACTGGGCAGAAAAACATTTGTGGTCTCCAGCCTTGATGTGGGGGCTGTAAGGGGTGGGTGAGGTGTGGTGACCTTTTCCTACAGCTCAGACTTACTACCCTGAGCCAGGCCCTGGTGTCCTCAGCATCTGTAGGAGCTTCTGCTCCTGGGGCTGCCAGCTCTGCCTTGCTCCTGGTGTTCCTGGCTGTTGGAGAGATGTGACAGAAGGCAGCAGCAGTAGGTGCTGTGCCCTCCCCTTCACCTCTCAGTGCCCTGCCCTGGGCATTGTGGATCCCTCTGGGATCCTGCAGCCTATTCTCGGGTGCTGCAGCTGGCAGAGCAAAACTGGGCACAGCAGAGCTGACAGGCTCTTCCAAGGATAATAAACAACTTCAGCCTGGCAGCTTCCTCCTTTGTGTTTGATCATGCCTGGCATTCCCAGACCAGCTGTTATGGGTGTCTGTGGCCTCATCCCAGGGAGCAGCAAACTGCTCAGCTCTCCTGGTTGCAGGAGGAATGCCCAAAATAGTTCAGGCAGTTTCACATCTGTTCGGATTTAGATTTAGTTTGTGTTTAATTGAGGGTATTTTTGTTGTCTGTAGGAAGATCTGAAAGGTGATTAGCTGACTTCCAACATGCTTCTAAGACTTCTGATTTTTGTAATGTTATCATCATGCATATGAATTAACTTCTGACTTAGGAGAAAAAAGGACTTGTAAGGACCAGTAATAACAAAACTCTGCACCTGTTTTCCAAAGTGTAATGAAGAACCACAATTGTGTGTTGATTTTGGAGGTGACATTCCCATTTCCTAAAAGGGGAAGATAGAATCTACTTGCTTGGGAGTAGCAGTCATAAGATTTTATTTTTTTAAACAAACATTTTCTTACACATTCAAGCCACGTGGTTTCCCTAGGCTTTGTTGGGAAGGGGGAAAAGAAAGGACGAGAGAAAATGCATCTGAGATAAACAACTTGCTCAGAAAATGACTGACTAAATTGAGAACAGATTTTAAGTCATGTGTTTATATTAGCAAACAAGGTGTAGGGCCAGCCAGTGCAAACTGGATTTATGGGCTTATAAATAAATGAACTAGTTTGGTAAAAGTTGCCTGTAGTGACTTCATCCTTGATTTCATGCAAAGGAGATGGGATTTATCATAATCTTGTAAGAATGTGTTGTTTAGAAGCCATGTGTTTTTCCTCCATGTCTTCAGGCCTGGGAAAGACTGGAAAAAGCTGAACATGAAAGAGAACTGGCACTGCGAAATGAGCTCATCAGACAAGAGAAACTGGAACAACTTGCACGGAGATTCGATCGCAAGGCAGCTATGAGAGAAACTTGGCTGAGTGAAAATCAACGTCTCGTTTCTCAGGTGCTGCTCTCAGAAATTGTCTGGTTGACTAAAATGGTTCCCATGAGTAATTATAGGATGCAGTTCTTGCAAGGAGAACATTTTCTTCCCTGTGCCTCATATTTTACTACATCTATGTATGTGCATATTTATTTATTGTATTTAGTTACCCTATATGTGTAAGTACTGTACATCCTCTCTTTTATACGTTTGGGATTCCCTTCCTTGAACCTACCAGTCTGTGGTCAGGAGATTTTATAAGGAAATAACTATCCACAGTCAAGATTTTCTTTATCTGAATATTCTGGAGAGTTCAGTGAAATTAGCCTAGGATTTAATTCTATTGTTTAATATTAGAGATCATAATATTAGATTAGCCTCACTTTAATCTTCTTGGCCACTTGATTCTTCCCCCAAAGGAAGTGAATAATATCTCTGATTTTATCAGTGGTTCTTTATTATCAGAGGCATCTCCTCTTATTTTATTAAAGAAGAGTTTTGGGAGCATTTTGAGGTCCCGGATTTGCTAACAAGTGTGTTTTGCCAAGTCAGAACTGACAGCAGAGGTTGAGCAGTGAGATTTTTGTCCTCAGCAGCCATTCCTGAAGAAGTGTCTCTGCCTTTGCAGGACAACTTTGGCTTTGACCTCCCAGCAGTGGAGGCTGCCACGAAGAAGCACGAGGCCATCGAGACAGACATCGCGGCATACGAGGAGCGGGTTCAGGCCGTGGTGGCAGTGGCGAAGGAGCTTGAGACTGAAAACTATCATGACATCAAACGTATCACTGCGAGGAAGGACAATGTTATCCGCCTGTGGGAGTATCTCCTGGAGCTGCTCCGGGCACGGAGACAGCGGCTGGAGATGAACCTTGGGCTGCAGAAGATTTTCCAGGAAATGCTGTACATTATGGACTGGATGGACGAGATGAAGGTGGGTGGAAGTCCTTTGAGAACACAGACCAAATATTCCTCAGAGGTGTATGTGTCCTTTTCTGTCAAGTTCAAAGATTCATTTTGCCCCTCTGGTTTAGTAGAGGGGGCACTCTAGTTTAGTAGAGTAGAGACAGACCCAGAAGATCCATATTCAAGAGCAGTGAACAAATTCCTTATTATTTGTTAACAATAAAGATTAAAAACAAGTAAGGAAAAAGAACAAGTTCACTCCTATAAAAAGCTACTTTCCAGCTTCGTGTCTGTCTCATAGAGCCCAGAAGTTTTGGTCACAGTGATTGGGTAAAGATGACAGATTTGGTGAAAGGGAGTTAAATAATCTCTATCATGATTTACATGGGGAACGAGTCACTTCTTCACCTCTCTGCTTTAAAAAGCTTGAATTTCTTCCTGTCCGTTCTCCTGGGACCTGGGAAGGGAAAGGACCACAACTTGTCTATCAGCCAGCAGAACTTGGAAGCTGTTGGAGGAGATAAAGCTGTTTGTCACTCAGCGGGAGCTCACAGCACCTGAGCTGAGTGCTCCTCCTTGGCCCTGCTGAGCTAACTCAGCCTCTCAGCATCCTAGACTGCAAATTCATTAAGGTGCAGTCAAGTTCTTCATGGTTGCCAGTGATTTAAAAAATACTGGCTCAAATCTGTATCAGCCTTGTCTCTGCATTTGGAATTTCTGTCCTTATGGGCCTGGAGGTCTGACCTAATGTACCAACAGATAACAGTGCCTGGAGTCCCGAAGAAGCAATCAGCTTATGGCCTTCAGCCTGTTTTACTTGTCTTTCTCATTTTGTTCAGGTGCTTCTGCTGTCCCAAGACTATGGCAAACATTTGTTGGGAGTTGAAGACCTACTGCAGAAGCATGCTCTGGTGGAAGCTGACATTGCTATTCAGGCTGAACGAGTGAGAGGGGTCAATGCCTCTGCTCAGAAGTTTGCCACTGATGGAGAAGGTAACCAGCACCCAACATATCCCTTTTGTCTTAGTTACCTATGAGGTTATCTGTGAGACTCATTGGTTCTGCAAGATAGGTTAGCTAAATTCCCCAGCAGAATGAGAGAATCCAGTTCCATTTGTTCCTTCTGTACTCAGCGTGTCAATGATTCATTTGTCCAGGAACCTGCTCAGGAATTGAGTGTGGCATTGTGCCTTGTGTGGAATGTCATGCTCCTCACCAGCAGCTGCCATGGCTTTGTAGAGGTCACCATGGTTCCCCATGCTGTGTTCCTAATGCAAACATTTACACAGATTGTTGGACCCAGTCTGATGGTGCCCCCATTTATCCTAAAAGAAAGCAGAAGAATTCCCTAGAACCCAGTGTTAACTAGAGTAAATGACATCCATTTTGTGCAGTTGTGTATAAATCTGAGTTCAGTGAATTTTGTCTCACTGGAAACAGTTATGAATATCTTAACTTTTGGTGTTTTGGGGTTTTTTTTTTTTGTTTTCTGGAAAGATTAGTATTTTCTGATCTGTGTTATTGTGTGGTGGAGCTTGAACACTTCCCACTCACTTTCCTTAGACTAACTATGGAATCTTTCATGTAAACCTTGTAGCTGGAACACATAGGAATTCAGAGTTCTGTGTATGCCCCAGCTGTGGGGATGGGAGTGAGTGAGCCCAGGTGGTAACACACATTCTCTGTCCGAGCAGGTTACAAGCCCTGTGACCCACAGGTGATCAGGGACCGCGTGGCTCACATGGAGTTCTGCTACCAGGAGCTCTGCCAGCTCGCGGCCGAGCGCCGCGCACGCCTCGAGGAGTCACGGCGCCTCTGGAAATTCTTCTGGGAAATGGCTGAAGAGGAAGGCTGGATCAGGGAGAAGGAGCAGATCCTGTCATCTGATGACTATGGGAAGGACCTAACCAGTGTTGTCCGACTCTTGAGTAAACACAAGGCGTTTGAGGATGAGATGAGTGGCCGCAGCGGCCACTTTCAGCAGGCGATAAAAGAAGGTGAAGACATGATCGCGGAAGAGCATTTTGGGTCTGAGAAGATCAGAGAAAGAATTAAGGATATCCGGGAGCAGTGGGCTAACCTGGAGCAGTTATCTGCCATTAGGAAGAAGCGGCTGGAGGAAGCCTCTCTCCTTCACCAGTTCCAGGCTGATGCTGACGATATTGATGCGTGGATGTTGGACATCCTCAAGATTGTCTCCAGCAATGATGTTGGCCATGATGAATATTCCACTCAGTCCTTGGTCAAGAAACACAAAGATGTGGCTGAAGAGATTGCAAGCTACCGGCCGACCATCGACTCTCTTCATGAGCAGGCCAAGGCCTTGCCACAGGAGCACGCGGAGTCTCCAGATGTGCAAGGCAGGTTGTCTGGAATCGAGGAGAGATACAAAGAGGTTGCTGAGCTGACCCGGCTGCGTAAACAGGCCCTGCAGGATACCCTCGCTCTCTATAAGATGTTCAGTGAGGCTGACGCATGTGAGCTTTGGATTGATGAAAAGGAGAAGTGGCTGAATAATATGCAGATTCCAGAGAAGCTGGAGGACCTGGAAGTGATCCAGCACAGGTGAGAATGCCTTTACTGGGAAGTTAGGGGAATACTGGGTAGAAGTGTTTTACCCCAGCTACCTTTCTCAGCTTGCCTGTGGCTCAGATTCTCTAATGCCTGGGGATCTTGTGTTTGTTTGTTTGTTTTCCCCCACTCCAGGTTTGAAAGCTTGGAGCCAGAAATGAACAACCAGGCATCCCGTGTGGCTGTGGTGAACCAGATTGCCAGGCAGCTGATGCACAGTGGCCACCCTGGGGAGAAGATCAAAGCACAGCAAGATAAACTCAACACAAGGTAAGTGAAATCCTCGTGCTCAGGAACATCACACCAGCTGGAACAAGTATGGTGGGGTCATTTGTTTTTTTTCTAATAGGCTTTTTTAAGATATTCTGATGCTATTACCTGAAGTATCTTTCAAGGTACACCTTTAAAGCTTCAAAAGGAAAGAGTTGTGCCTTTCAAATACTTGATTATCAAATGGAGTTTTGCGCTTGACTTAATCAGGCCCTGAGTGTGTCAGTACCTTGATTTGAGAGCTGGAAATGAACTGTAATAATTACTATGATAAAAAAGAAATCAGTATAGTTTTGTGTAAACTCCCTCATTTTTTAGCTTCAGAATAAACCAAGGGAGTGTGAAAAGTTGATGTAACTGCCAATTTTTCACTTGAGAAAAAATTATACTCAGTGTGCTGGTACTTGTCACATTCTAATACATACCATATCTGGGTTAATGATTGCTTTGCTAGAAATACTGATGGTGTGGGGAGGACTGAGAAAACCCAGAGTAGCTGGGTTTACCAAGCTGGTGAGAGCAGCTGCGATGCTGCCACATCCTTTTTCCCACAAATCTCAATTTCTCTGCTCTCCTCTCCTCACACATTTCAGGTGGAGCCAGTTCAGAGAACTGGTAGATAGGAAGAAGGATGCTCTTCTCTCTGCTCTGAGTATCCAGAACTACCATCTTGAATGTAATGAAACCAAATCCTGGATCAGGGAAAAAACCAAAGTGATTGAATCCACGCAAGACCTGGGTAACGACTTGGCTGGAGTGATGGCCTTGCAGAGGAAGCTGACGGGCATGGAACGGGACCTGGTGGCCATCGAAGCCAAGCTCAGTGACCTGCAAAAGGAGGCAGAGAAGCTGGAATCAGAGCATCCTGACCAGGCACAAGCCATCCTTTCACGGCTTGCAGAGATCAATGACGTGTGGGAAGAAATGAAGACCACCCTGAAGAACCGGGAAGAGTCCCTGGGAGAGGCCAGCAAGCTTCAGCAATTCCTGAGAGATCTGGATGACTTCCAGTCCTGGCTCTCCAGAACACAGACTGCAATCGCCTCCGAAGATATGCCCAACACCCTGGCAGAGGCTGAGAAGCTGCTCACTCAGCACGAGAATATCAAGAATGAAATCAACAACTACGAGGAAGATTATCAGAAGATGAGGGACATGGGTGAGATGGTGACACAAGGGCAAACTGATGCTCAGTACATGTTCCTACGCCAGCGCCTGCAGGCTTTGGACACTGGATGGAATGAGCTTCACAAAATGTGGGAGAACAGACAAAATCTCCTTTCCCAGTCTCATGCCTACCAGCTGTTTCTCAGAGATACCAAGCAAGCAGAAGCTTTTCTTAATAACCAGGCAAGTGGTCAAGATATACCTGACTTCATGTCTACAGGTTGGAACTGTGTACTGCAAGCAATTAACAAAGTCTGTTGGCAGGAGAGCCACAAGCAGAAAAATTGTCCTTTTCTAACTGTATTTTACTTCAAACTGTTCTTGGGAAATATCTGTTTTTGGAGCAGCAGCATAGCCTGGGTGTAACAATTTTCTCTCTGATTTCTTTAATCCCAGGAGTATGTTCTGGCGCACACGGAGATGCCAACTACCTTGGAAGGAGCAGAAGCTGCTATTAAAAAGCAGGAGGATTTCATGACCACCATGGATGCCAATGAAGAAAAGATCAATGCAGTTGTGGAGACAGGCAGGAGGCTCGTTAGTGATGGGAACATTAACTCTGATAAAATCCAGGAGAAAGTGGACTCTATTGATGACAGGTAAGGGCAGAATGATGGTACAGTGTAGCTGTTCCTGCTTTAATTCTGTTCTCTGAGAGATGCCCTTTTATCAGGATTCAAAGGCAAAATAACAGCTTAGAAAATGTCTGCAGACTGTTTTCTTTGTCTCGTGGAAAAATAGGAGCTGTCATGTTTCAAGAATGTGCCAGGCTAATCCTAGTTAAATAATACCTCTCCCACCTTCTAGAGGCTTGGTAGGTAATGAGCTCCCTACCCAGAATTTGGCTCTTTGAGTGTTGCCGTGTCCTTCTTGGAGTATGAACAGACTTGATGCTCTGGTGGGAGCTGTAGCAGTTGGCTGTGTCTGGTTCCACAAGTCTCAGTTTCCTCTGCTGCCCCCGAGCTGGTGTAATTACAATAACGTATTCCTGTCCTTCCTCTGGAGAAGGAATGTGGCTCTTCAAGGATGTAATTGGCATTGCAGCCACCCCACCCGCTCGACTTTGATCACCTCTTCCAGCTTGTCTGGCCCCTATGAGATCAGATTAGGAAGCACTAGTGCAAATGTGTCTTTCATCCCAGAACAAGTCCTTTGCTTTCTCTCTCTGGCTATGGCATGGGTAATATAGAACATTAAAAGTTTCTTTTTATTTGAAACCCAAATGTTTGATTTTGATGGCTGTTGTTCTTTCTGCTGTTCTTTGCACTTTCATGGCACTGTGAGTGTCAGAACACAGCAGTGAGCTGTGAAATGTCACTGATGACCTTCCCATCAGAATTCCATCCTCCCACAGCTGGTAAGCTCAAAGTTCTCCAGATGTCTTCATCTCCAAGGAGAAATGGAACATAAGTAGTTCAGAAAACATTGTATCTTTCCTATTTGGTCATAGATGTCCCACTCTGTGTGTACCCACTTTAGCCATGCTTCATGGCTTCAGGAAAGGCAGCTCTTCCTGTTCCCAGAGCTTGCTGAGGGCCTCTGACAGCTGAACTCCCAGGGTACCCCATGTTTCCATTCTCTCTCTAACCAGCTTGGCTCTAGATCCCAGAGAGAATCTGCAAAGGCCAAGAAGAGAACATTATGTGAAAGCAGTCAAGGGGACAACTAGGACAGTGATTTTCCTTATTTACCTTCTCTAAGGGCCCTCTACATTTTTCCATCCACTCAGGAAAGCAGGAGAGCTTGATCCCAGCCTTCTGGTCAAATGTCCTCTTTCTGCAGCTTTTGGTATATTAAAAGAAAGCATCCAAGGATATAATAGCAAATGGCTAGCTGCTGCATCTTACTGCCCTCTCTGAAGTGGCTGGAGTGAGAGACAGCTTCAGCCTGTATGCTCTGCAGAGGCTCTGGTGGCTGTCACCCCAGTGCAGCTGCTCCTCTGTGCCCTGTTATCCCTGCTGCCCTGCCTGGGGGACGTGTGCTGGAGTTCCTACTGGGACTGAGCATTTCCTCAATTCCAAAGTTATTTATGCCGAGCGCTGCAAAAACCATCCGGTGCGCTGCTATCCAGGAAATCCGTGTGATTGCTCCCTGAGTCTGGGGGGCTGATAAGCCTCCAGAACAAAGCCTTGGGGCTGCGTGCACTGGGAGGGGTAGCAAAGGAAGCCTCTTTGCTTTCACAAAAAGTGGCTCTCCCAGCTGAGCTCCTCCTGAATGTCTAACAAAGGACCAAAACAAACAAGCACAAATATGTGCAGTGGCTCCATACTTCTCATAGGGAGCTCTTTGTAATTTCTGGTATTGTTCAGAGTGGGATTTGCAGTTGTGCTTTTGAGCTGTTCCTGAGGAGACCCCACTGGCTCTGGTGCTGCAGAGAACCACCCCTGCCCTGGGATGGTTCCCATCTCAGTAGGGATGGCACAAGGGGGAGGGAAATGCAATAGGAAAGAAACACTTCAGCACAACCTTTTAGTGCATTTCACAAGCAAGAATGAATGGGCATAAGGACATGGAGTAAGGGTGAGGGAAGGAGAAGGTGGGTTTGCATCAAGCTATCACCAACTAGTTTTTCCAGCTGGGGAAGAAGCTGGTCTCCTGTGCAGCTGTCTCTGCTTGGGTGACTTCTACTGCTCTGATGCATTTTCCCCTCCATTTTCTCTTGGAAGAGTGTTGGGGAACTGCCCCTCTCCATATGCCTCCTCATGGCCTCTGATTCTGCAAGCGAGATTTAGTCTAAAGATAGTGGCAGATCTGGCCCAAATTGTGATCTGAGCCTGCTTTACATCAACTTTTGTATTTGTGCAACTTTCTGCTCAATAGGGAACAGAAGTAAGTTTTGTTCTTGCCCACTCAGAAGGGAGAGTGCCTTGTTTGCTGGGGCAATGAAAGAAGCTAAAATTGCCTTTCATATATCTCAGGACTCCTAGCAGGCAGCTGCATTCACACCACGTGTAAGATTTATTATTTCTGCCCAGGCTTTGAAACCCACAGGCTTACAGTTAAACCACAAGTGGTTTTGGCAGTTTTCAGCACTGTCAGCATTCTCAGGGGCCTCTGGGATTCAGCTTGAGGACACTGGGCAAATTCTGGATTAATTTGTGTCAAACATCTCCTTGTGCTGAACAGATCTTACACTTATGTAAGTCATATGTGTGATATAGAATTCAAAGCCACTCTAAATAACTGGAGCCTGTAGAGCAAACTATTCTTCTTCCACAAACTGTTCTAGCAAATTAGTAAGAAGGAGTCATTGACAACCTTAAGTGTGAATTCTTTAAAAGAATTTAGGGATATTTGAACAACGAGTTAATAATATGTAGATACAGCTAGTCTGGAGCAGGAGAACAGACTAAATAACTTCTTAAAATCCTTTATTCCTGTTAAAAGAAGTCAGTGATGAAAACACAGGAATTCCTGTCTGTTTCAGCAGTGGCAATCCTCAAAATGTTTCTACTTTGTTATGGTTCAGCCCTGTTCTTCAGAGAAAACTCATTGTCCAGTCTCACTCCAGGTCATCATGAACAAAACAACCTTGTACAGTTACATAGCTCTAAGTACCAGAGATCATATTTGTTATGCTATGGCATCATCTGTTTAATGATATCCCTGCATGGTTTCCTTCAAAGTCCTAGTCAGTATTTCCAACACTCCATGGGAGATATTTTTATTAGTTTTTTAAAATTTGGGTTTTCTCAACATAAGAACTTCTGTACTTATCTTAAATCTATTCAAGCATCATGAAAGCTCTCCTTTAAACTCCTGTCTTCCGCAGAATACATGAGTCTGTAATGTAATCTAGCCTTAAATCTCTGAAATCAGCCTGGTAAAATCACCCAAGCAGTTCTTTGCTTCATTTTAACAACCTGAGTAATGCAGTATGTTTGCCCAGGCATATAAAAACCAGCCAAGGAAGAGTGGAATCCAACCCAGGGATGTTTGCTTCATTAGAGAGATTTTTTCCTAAGGCACAGTTTGTGTCTTTTCCTTTGTGTTCCCTCTGCCAAAACTTCAGCCTCACCTGGGCTTGGACTCCAGGCCGTTCCTTTGATGGTTCCATGAGTCTTCCTTGCCTATGCAATTCCTGTGAAATCTATAAATCATTTTTTGGACTACATCTATAGAGATGCTGCTTGCCTGGTTGATTGAAGGCAGCTGTTGAGGCCAAAGAGAAGCACCTTGTAGTCCTGTAAAGGGTTTTCTCCTATTCCTCTGCCTACAGACCTTTTGCTTTTATAGAAAATGGATCTCCAAATATTCCTTGTGTTTCTGAAGTCGCTAAGTTGGTGCCAGAGAGCTTGCTGTGGTAACTTACTGCAGACCAAGAAAAGTGGTGTCATAATCCAGCTGTCATCAACATGTAATTTATGGTCTTCTGGAGTATCATGAGTCTCTGGAGATCTCCACTAACATGGATTTATTTAGCTTTTGCCAGCATGTGCTGAGCTCATCTTATAAATTGCCACCCTTTAAAATAATTTCCAACTCTCAATCCATATTTATCTTATTACAAATGGCAACAATATTTCACTTTAAACCCCTGTACAGTGCAATAGTAACAAGCCTGGCACAATGAGCAGTAAATAAAAATTATCTTTTTTACTCTGTCTCTTCCTTGTAAATTGCCTCATAAATAATGAAAATATGGAAGGGCAGAGATAACTACTCCAAATTAAGCATTTTTAAAAACATGCCCAGAGGTACCTTGGGAATCAGCCCCATTCCATTTGAAGGACCCACCACAACCTTTGGGACTGCCAGCATGACTCATCCTTCAAGGGGCAAACAGTGATGAATCAAATTAGGGCTTCTGGATTAACCTTTCCTTCTCTTCTGGCTGCTCTTAAACACTCTGAAAAATATGTTCCAAGTGCATAAAGCTTCTGTGTGCAGAACCACACAGGAATGCTGCACGTGGTTAAACAGAGCCTTGGAAAGGTTCTGTGGCCCAGCTCAGCTTTGTGTGGGACAAGGAGGTGCTGAAGGTGTTTTACAAAGAGCATTCCAGCAGGTGCACCCTGCAAGGGCCACACATCATCTTACTGTTGCAATTTGCAGTTTTCTTATGTTTTTTGGCAAACAGCCTGAACTCTCCTGTAGGCTTGAAATGAGTGGGTCAAATTCTGTCTCTAACACATTATGAATCCCTGCTGACTTCAGAATGTTCTCTGTATTTAATGGGTCACAAAAACAAGGAGATGCTGAACTTCAGTGAGCCCATTAAATAACACACCCAAAATGTCCTTTGAAAGGCAGCAAAGGACACACACCACAAACTTATCAGCATCGGTAGTCCAGAGGCTCCAGAAACCAACAGTGACAGCTTTTCGTGAAATGTCTATTTAATTTCCTTTCTCTATTGTTTTGTTTTTTTTTCTGACCAGACATAGGAAGAACCGTGAAGCAGCCAGTGAACTTCTGATGAGACTGAAAGATAACAGGGATCTCCAAAAGTTTCTTCAGGATTGCCAAGAGGTAAATCATGCCCTTTCACTTTTATTGCTGAAAGCTCTTCTGCTCTTGCAGAAGAGCATTCTTTCTCCATATTTTATGAGGACTGGAATGCTCAGTCATCTAGTAGTATTTAGTGTGGAGTAAACATGAAAAAGCCCCCTGACATACCACTGCAAAAAAGAATTTTTTTTTCCTTTTTTATGAACCAGATTTATTTTTTTTGTCATATAAAGACACAGAAAACTGTCAAAAGCAGTGAAGATTTTCTGCTATGGTATAAATTATAACCATGTGGAATGTGATGGGATTAGCAGTGCACTTACTAAGAGTTTTGTTTACAGCTGTACAGATGTATGTGGCCTGGTGCAGGAGATTTCAAGTGATTTCTAGCAAGCATTAGTCAGAAGAATAGAAGGTTAAGAACAAAAAAGGAGCAAGATTAAGCTGTGTCATTTATGTGTGATTTACCTGATAATTTACATGTCTTTAAAATTGTTAAGTATTATAACATTTGAAAAAAGAAATTCTTTCCAGATTTTCTAATCTCTTACATGGATTGTTTACACTGAAGACAGCCTTTTAAAGTTTGGAATACTCTTGTTCCTTGCACGAGGAATTAATCAAGTAATTTTCAGGTTATTTCATGGAGTACTGGCAGATAATAAAGAACTTTGCCTGTTAGGTTTTGATCATAAACTGGGCAAGTGGTATTTGCTGCTTGGTTACCTGGATTCAATCTGTTTCCCAGCATTGCATAAGCTGCCCTTGAACTTGCTTTCAATTGCTCCCTTCCCTGGTAGCTAAAACATGACAGATTAGCAAAAATTCTGCTGTTAGTAGCAGCAGCTTCTTCCTTCCTCTGTGACAGCTCTGGTACAAAGATCCCCTGGCTCTTTGGGCTCTCCTGGCCTCAGTGTTAGTGTGGGTGTGTTCCCTAAGATCTGTTTTTTCTCCTATATCACTGGAAGAAAAAGAAAAGCATAAAAGCTCTTGTGTTGGCTGCCTGAATGCCTTTTCTTTCCCTTGTTTTTCTCCAGCCACTAAAGCATGGATGTCTCGACTGCACGGTTCAAAGACAAGCTTACAATTACCCAAATGTCAGGGATTTCTCCAATCCTCTTTGGGAGGACATTAACTTTGGTGATAATTGAAGGGCTGTTTCCTGAGAAAACTTGGAATTTACGTCAGTGTGGAGCCTGCTGACACCTCCATTGGGCTGGAGGGTTTGTGATGGAATAGCACTGTCCTGTGGGGTGGAAAGGAGCCAAGGCAACACCTCTCAATTGGCTTTCTCCTTAGCACTGCCTGTGAAGCTGGGAATTGTTAGGGAACAGCTTTGAGCTAGTCCCCATTTCACCCGGCAATGATCCTTTGGCCTTCCTCCCTGCTGCTGCCTTAGGGACAGTTTCCCATCTCTGTGTAACCTGAGGAAAGGCAGAGTGTTTCCTTCAGCTCCTCCCTTCCCAGGGCAGCCACATTGTCACTGTCACCCCATGCTGAGGTGTTTGAGAGTGTGGTCTCCTGCCCCTTGCTCCTTCCTGCAGAGCCGGGGAGGAGCGTCAGTGGTACTCTGGAGCAGCAGGATTAATCTCTCACAGCAGCCCAGCAATGATAAACTCCCCTCTGGGGTCACAGGTGAGGGAAAACAGCAAATTTTGTTGTGAGGAATCAGAAACACTGTCACAGGTTAGTCCTGGGGCAATGCTTTTCCGGCTGTTTCTTGTACTTAACAGTATGAATGTGTTAAATTAATTTGCTAAGTGAATGAAACAGTGACAGCAGAAAATCCTGAGTGGAGGAGATATGATAAATGTTGCCATTTAGTTTTCTTTGACTCCCTACTCTTTCTCAGCTCACCTTCGAGGAGTTTACAGCTGACCTTCCCTCTGAGTGCTTGGAAGTCGCAGCACTGTCTGGGCTCATTTCTCCAGAGACATGGTGAAAGCTCTTGGCAAGACTCTGCACTCTGAAGTTTCTCTCCCGGAGTGTGCTGGCAGGATTTGCCGTGTGAGCCTCCCCGCAGGATGGGTTGGCAGCTTGGCTCCTGGCACAGTCTGGGAAGTGCAGCGGCACTCGGAGCCCTTTCTCCCTGCCTTGCTACTGCCCCAGACTCACAAGAGTTTGTGTCTGCATTTCCTTTCCTTCCTGATGGGTTGGCACTGCAGAGTGGCAGCCAAGAGCAGGAACAGGGTTTTGTGTACAGGTGCAAAGGATGGGAGGAAGCCTCCTCCTCTCCTGGCCATAACAACTTCTGGAGAAATAAATACTCCAAGTGTCATTTTGAGGCAATTTAGGGAACTGTTTTATATTTTGAAAATCTACTTTCACACTAAAGGTACTGACTTTTAGTCAGTAGTGGTTGCAAACCCCAGATTTTAGCAGTAAGCCCTTAAATACTTTCTCTGCATTTCTATGCTCTGAGGGGTTTATCCTGACAGGCCCTGGCTGTGAACCACATGTTGTCCTGTCTTGCCTTCTGCCAGCTGGTAACAGGAATGATCCAGCCTCTCCTTGGGAAGCACTTTTAAATCTCCAGAAACCTTAATGCTGTGGCTGAGTAAAAGCAAACAGTGAAAGCTAAGCAGTGCAATTTGCAGAGCAAAGCAACTGTCTCCTCCCCAGAAAGGCAGGAGTAAAACCACTAATTCTGGGTTATATCCTAACCTCCATGTAGCCTTTGACTGTTCATCAGCACAGTAGTCTGTTCTAGTGTAAACATCTGCCTATAGAGCTCTTCACTAACATGAGCATTTTTCTGTTTAGACTTGATGGGAAGATTCAATGAGGAGTTTCTCTAATTGCTCTTACAAGATCTCCCTTTTTGGGGAGGAGTGCATTTAAGGGACAATTGAAACTTTTAAGGGACAGTTGAAAAGAGGCTCATGAGTGATCAATGGAATTTGTTGCCCTGTGTCCTGAGCACACAGCAGAGGCCTCTGTTCCTCTTCTTTTTGGGCTGCTTGCTCACCCAAGTGCTGTTCTAGAAACAAATCTGAGATTTGTTTTGACATTTTCCGCTCTAAATATGCAGAAAATGGACCTTTTCAAATTCTATAAACATTGCCGTGAATGTGGTTTTTATCCACACCTCAGGGATAGATGAAGCAGCCAGACTCACCCTGGGAGGAAATGTGATGTTGGCTGCTAGGATCATTTTCACATTCCATTTGCACTTAGTAAATCAACTGTCTCTTAAAGTATTGGTTTTCTCTAGTGGTGATATGAAAATTGTCCTCAGTGCCTTTGTATTTGCTGAAAATCAGACAGAAAACAGTCTTGGATTTTATATAATGGGGAAAGTCTCCAGTACCAAAACTCTCCAGGAGATTGGATAAATAAACAAGTTACTTACATAAACCTATACAGAGAAAAGACTGAAGGGAAAAGGTACAAACGTGCTATGAATTAATGGTACAAAACCATCTCTAACAACCTCCACAAAACCATCGGATGAATAAGTAGGACATGTGTCCCTGTTTCTATTGCTGTTGAACTGGGTGAGACCTGTGTGTTTGATTTTGCTTATCACAGAGGTGATTCCTTTCTGCTCAAATCAAGGGTTATTTATGTATTGGAGATGGATGTTAGAATTGAACTGTAAAAGAGGCAGATCCTTAACTGAACCCTGAGTAAATCCCTGAGTAAGAGCAGTCTCTGAGTCTTATGCAACTCTTCTGTAGAGGCATCTCTTTATCCTTGATCTGAAGGTATTATTCACACCAGGAATGTTTCCTCATACCCCCATTTATTTTCTTTTCCAGCTCTCCCTCTGGATCAATGAGAAGATGCTCACAGCCCAGGATATGTCCTATGATGAGGCAAGGAACCTGCACAGCAAGTGGCTGAAGCATCAGGCATTCATGGCAGAGCTTGCATCCAACAAAGAGTGGCTGGAGAAGATTGAAAAGGTAAGTAAAGGACATCCAAAAAATGCCCTTATCTTTGGCCAGGGTGGTTGTACACAGAGATGGGATCTGCTTCTCTGCAGAACTGGGCCTTAAATCACCCCACAGCTGAGGCTAAAGGAGATTTCTGGTGCTTTGTGTCTCCATCCAACCCATTTTATTCCTCATTGACGATAAAGGTCTTTTATCCAAGACATTTCACTCAGACATTGGCTAAGGTGCCCATTTAGTTTTATCTAGTCTTTCCTATCTGCCAGAAGGAAGGCACAGGCTGAATTTCATACCTAAAGGGTAAGGTGGGGCAAATGTTGGGATTTGAACCAATAAAGTAGAAGCACTTCCTGGGAAATAACAGAATATAGGGAATAGCTGAGTTTATTCTTCTGTGCTGCTAAGCTGGTTTTCATTCATTTGGAACTATAACCAAGCTGCCTTTCCCCATGCAAAATAAGGACATGAGGTAAAGAATATACAGTTTTGTGATTAATTAAGATTCACAGCTCTGTATCAAGTTATTTGAAGCCTTAATATGCTGTGATGAGCTGTGTGCTTTCCCCCACCATTTCTCCTGTGCAGATCTGGAGCACTGAGGAGTCTCCTCTTTAGCTCTGACAGTGGGTTTCTGTTCAGTGTAAGTTAGCTTAATTGCACATTTCCTCTCCCACTCTGGCACTCCATATCCCATTAGAGGCTTTTCTGTGATCTACAAATAGCAATACCCTTTAATGGTGTAATTAGAAGGCTGCTCTTAGTACTGGAAGTTCCTTTTTAGTGATGCTAATACATCCTTCTCCTTTGCCTCTGAAAAATCAGATTGCAGCAAAGGACCAGTGTTGTGTACAGAGTTGTGACAGTCCCTGGATTAACATTCATATGGAATGTGCTGGGTTGGGGGCAGCATTCCCATCTGCAGACAGCTGAAGAGATGGATAGGGATAATTAGAATAAAGACAATATTTCCCAAACTCTCCCAGCATTATGCTGTGTGTTCATGGTTCTCAGGTGATGTGGCCCCCAGGAAATGGGGCCTCAGGAAATGCAGTGTGTGCAGCTCCAGCTCCCTGCTCCATCCTGCCTTGAGCCATGGTCCCAGGAGCTCCCTTCAGGGAACATGTGCCATGGAGAAGAGAAAGGAGGCATTGCTTGACCTTCCCTTTGCCACAAAACCCTCTTCCAGGCAGCAGAGGAACCTGGGAGCTGATGTTCTGGAAGGGGTCACTGGATAATTGGAGATAGAGAATGAGTGGTTGATGCTGCCAGCAGATGAGGAATACTGAGTGCTTATTAATCAGGATAATTGCCCTAACGGGCTATGAGTGCTCCCGAGGAGGTACCATTTGGTTGCTCTTTGCTTTGCAGGAGGGAATGCAGCTCATTGCAGAGAAACCAGAGACTGAGGCCGTGGTGAAGGAGAAGCTGACGGGTCTCCATCAAATGTGGGACGAGCTTGAATCCACCACCCAGACCAAGGCTCAGCGTCTCTTCGATGCAAACAAGGCAGAGCTTTTTACCCAGAGCTGTGCAGACCTGGATAAGTGGCTGAATGGTTTGGAGAGCCAAATCCAGTCGGATGACTACGGAAAAGATCTCACCAGTGTCAACATCCTGTTGAAGAAGCAGCAGGTAAACAAAGCATGGGGTGCAGTGGGCAGGCAGCAGATACCTGCACTCAAAGGACCAGGCAGGGCAGACTATCAGTTTAGAAAATAAAGAGCTGCTTTTCTTTCTTCCTCTTCTGTTGTGTACTTTGAGGAAGAACAAGAAATTCATCCAGCAACAATCAGACAATAATTATTAACATGGTAAATTCTCACTGACCAGTATCTGTTCTCCCTTCTGAGGAAGCTGTTGATGTGCCCTAATTGTATGAACAGCTTTCATCCTGGTTTTCAGGACCTTTTTGCTATGTTTCTGTTTAGATGCTGGAGAATCAAATGGATGTCCGTAAGAAGGAAATAGAGGAGCTGCAAAGCCAGGCAAGGGCTTTGAGCCAAGAGGGCAAGAGCACAGACGAAGTCGATGGCAAACGCCTTACTGTAGAGAAGAAATTCTTGGAGCTGCTGGAGCCTTTGAATGAGAGAAAGGCCAACCTGCTGGCCTCTAAAGAGATCCACCAGTTCAACCGGGATGTGGAAGATGAAATTGTGAGTATCAAAGAAATCCTGCTCCCCAGCAATAGGAAAATGTTAGAATACTGCTCTTAAATGTGCTACTACTGTTGGAATACAGCTTGTGTGCACCAGCCTCTCTCTGCTGCCCCAACTGTATCTGGAGTTGCTTGAAATCATGTGTACTCCTCTCTCTTTCAGTTGTGGGTTGGGGAGAGGATGCCCATAGCTACATCTACTGATCATGGACACAACCTCCAGACTGTGCAGCTACTAATAAAGAAAAATCAGGTGAGTAGGTGCTGTTAGAGCTCTGTACCTGCTATTTCTCCTTAGTGATGACTAATTCCAGGAGGAAATGTTTGGGGTAAAACAGTGGGTACCGTGGTGTGACCACAGGTGGTGGCAGAGCCCCAAATTGTCCACATGAGCTGATGGTGTGTGTTTTGCTGCCCCTCTGGAGTTAAGACCCTGACTGGTATTTCCTTTTCATTTGTGCATTGTCTCATCAGTCAATTTTCTCCCATGTAGACCCTTCAGAAAGAAATCCAGGGCCACCAGCCTCGTATCGATGACATTTTTGAGAGGAGTCAGAACATCATCACAGAGAGCAGCCCCAATGCTGAAGTCATTCAGCAGAGACTTGCAGACCTGAAGCAGCTGTGGAACCTCCTCATCGAGGAGACGGAGAAGCGCCACAAGCGCCTGGAGGAGTCTCACAGGGCTCAGCAGTATTACTTCGATGCAGCCGAGGCTGAGGCCTGGATGAGTGAGCAGGAGCTCTACATGATGTCAGAAGAGAAAGCCAAGGTGAGCAGCTCCACAGTGACATGACTTTGGCTTTGCTGGAGGGAGGCAGGTGACATAATTTAATGTGGTGCTATGGAATGGTAACATAAATTTAACTTCCTGATGAAGCCTCAAGTGATCATGGCTTCGATCTGTTCTGACATCTCTGATAGTGTGCAGGATAGCTGTGCTGTATGGAACCAGGGAAGTGTCCTCGCACTGCAGAGGGCAACACTGTGCCTGCCTTCACTGCAAGGTCAGGATTGCCAGTGTGGTGCAGTTAGGTCCAGTTAGGTCCAGTTTTCCAGTTTTGAATGGCTGTGAAACGGGGCCTGGTGGTCAGTCAGCTGCTACCACTGTCACCAGCCTTGACTCCCAGTGACCATCAGCTTTGACTCTCAGCTTCAGACCATACCAAAGAGAATTTAAACTCCTGTTTTCCAAGGAGGTGTTAGTGCTGGAGCTTGTGTATTATAAAATAAATGCACCATGTGTCCTGCCCTGGTAAAATAAAGCTCAGCTTTGTATCAGGAGAACACATTCCACAGGTGTTCAGTCTCCAGTTAAAAATGGCTTGTTTTCTTTTTTATCTATTGCAAATAACTCACTATGCAAAATATTGTATTGAAAAGATTTATTGACAGTGTCAGTTAACACTGAGAGCAGGGGGCTGTTTTTCTTAGCTCTAACAGTGCATAAAAAGTTTTAATTGGAACTTCTCCAGACACTTTAGTGGAGAATCCGTTGGCATGGACTGTGTAGAATTTCTTTTCTTTGCCCCATGCTGTTGTTGAGATGCCTGACAAGTGGTGTTTCTGAGCCCTGCACCAGTGTTGTGGAAACACATAAAAAGCTTCATAGAAGAGGAAACTCAACATGCTCAATGCCCAGCTGATGTAATTCTGTTCTGCACCCCAGAGGGATTGATGCATTATGTCTTTCACTCATTATTTTGCTTTCTGGGGATAGCATTTGCTGTGACATCAACTGTTCTATACCATTGGCAAAAGGACTTGTCTTCAAACTGTACTTGGGAGCAGCTCCTTCTAGTTCTTCCTGTCATTTTCTATCACCCTTACAGGATGAACAGAGTGCAGTGTCCATGCTGAAGAAACACCAGATTTTGGAACAAGCGGTAGAAGATTATGCTGAAACTGTGCACCAGCTTTCAAAGACCAGCAGAACTTTGGTGGCAGATAATCACCCAGAAAGGTATTAACTGCCATTTTTAATTGGATCATGAGTTCTTTTAGTAATTCAGTCCCTTGTTTTGGTGGTTCTGACATACAAAGACCACAGCAGAGAGTAAGTACGTAGCTCAGAGGCTCACGCAGAGGCAGAGGAGTTCAGCCTCACTTAATTCAAGATGTCTGTTGGACCACCCTGGTTTGGTCAGAGGCAGGGTCAGCATGTGCAGCTGGTGATTTCTGGTGGCTCTGGACACATGGAGTACTTGTCTGTTGTGTCCCCCTGTGCAGGCTGCAGTGTCAGGTCTGCCAACACTGCTGAACCTCATGGAGGCATAGCAGTCCTCAGGCCAAGGTCCAGACCAACTCTTCCAGCCAACTGTAATGTCCAGCAGAGAAGGTCATTGTCATTAATCCTTCTGCAGTGCTCCCCAAGATCTGCCTCGCCTCTTTGAGATTCCAGCAGAATCAGATCCTGGAATCAAATGCTTTCAACATGAGTGCATTAACATCTTACTTTTGGTAAATTTATCTCATCTTTTGTAAATGGCTTTCCCTGGGGGAGAACTCAGGAAGCTTAAGAACCATTTTGCTGTAAGAGCTGCAGCTCAGCAGACAGAATTCTCCATTGGCTTCAGCTGCAAGGCTGATTCCACTCTTAGGCTGATGTATTTAACTGCTCAGCCTGCACAGGCTGGAAAGTGACTCTGGTCTAGGACAGACACACTCTGCCTGCAGTGGAAGGTTGTTATTTAACTCTAAAGCACTCTCTTGTGGTCATCATTACTTCTGATGAGAGCAGATTTCCCAGCTGAGCTGTCTGAGTACTGGAATAACATCATCAGCTTTGCAAGGCAGATGGAAGGCACTTTGACAGCACTGTATGGCTCAGACAAAATAGAGGCAAAAGATACAGCAAGTAGAAATATTAATCCCTTGTGCAAATGCTGAACTTTAAGGGGTAGGAACCCCATGAGTACTGCTGAACTCTGAAGAAGAGTTTAACTGAAAAGGAACTACTCCCTGCCTCAGCAGCTCAGATCCTGCCGGTAGCTTTGGGAGAAGACTCTGCTGTGATCTGTAACCAGACAAATGGAGAGCTCCCCTCTCTAAAGCCAGGGGTTTACAGTGCAGGACAGACAAGCTTCCTAGCTATTGCTGTCACCTCTGCCAGCAGAGGATCGGTCCAGTGGGTCCAAATCAAATTCCTGCCTACAGAAGACGTGCATTCTGTGGATTAAATACCCTGGATGACTTTTATTCCTTGCAGTTTTCCCCATTTGGTTTTGCTTGCAAAGGCAATGCAGACTCAGTGCTGTTTGGTTTTCCAGCGAGCGCATCAGCATGCGCCAGTCCAAGGTGGACAAGCTCTATGCGGGCCTGAAGGACCTCGCTGAGGAGAGAAGGGGCAAGCTGGACGAGAGGCACCGGCTGTTCCAGCTCAACCGCGAGGTGGATGACCTGGAGCAGTGGATCGCCGAGAGGGAGGTGGTGGCAGGGTCCCACGAGCTGGGCCAGGACTATGAACACGTCACGGTGAGTCCTTGGCAGGGCCTCTCTGAGTGCTGCTCACAGGGGGTGGCTTGGCTCGCTCAGGTCTCTCTGTAGCCACAGCGCTCCATGAGCCTCTTTCTTTGTCTTCCAGATGCTGCAGGAGCGGTTCCGGGAATTCGCCCGGGACACCGGGAACATCGGGCAGGAGCGGGTGGATACCGTCAACCACATGGCTGATGAACTCATCAACTCCGGCCACTCGGATGCTGCCACCATCGCCGAGTGGAAGGATGGACTCAATGAGGCCTGGGCGGATCTCCTGGAGCTCATTGACACGAGAACACAAATCCTTGCAGCCTCTTATGAACTGCACAAATTTTACCATGATGCCAAGGAGATCTTGGGACGTATCCAAGACAAACATAAGAAACTGCCCGAGGAGCTTGGTAGAGACCAAAACACAGTGGAAACACTACAGAGAATGCACACAACGTTTGAGCATGATATCCAGGCCCTGGGCACCCAGGTGTGTGGCAGGTGAACGGTGGGTGTGGGAAGCTGAGCTGCAGAGTTTGCTGCTGCCCTGGGCCCCTCCGAGGCTGGAAGACAGAGGTCTGAGGCTGGGAGACAGAGTGCTGCCAGCTGCTTCCCATGTGTAGTGCTGTGGGAATGACCTCACCTGCAGCCTTTTCTTATCTGTCTGTCTGCTGCTCTGCCATTGCTTTCGGTTGATTATCTAAAGTAGCAATCTGTAAGTACATGGGCTTCTGAATATGTTGGCAATTGCTGGATGTTATTCCATTTCCTGCTCTTGGTTGAAGAAGAAATGAGAAAGGCAGAGAGCTTCTGATTTAAAGTGCAAAATATGAAGGAATGTATAGGCCTGGTTGGCTTTCTGAGGTTTGGTTTTATTTTGGTTGGTTAGTTTAGGTTTTATTGATTTTAAAAACACCAAAAAGCCCCAGTTAAACCTTTTGTGCCAGGCACTATTTATTCTTCCTTTCTGAGAGGCAAAGACCCACCCAGAGGCTTTCTGACTTAGTTATGAACCTGGGCGTTCTGAATTAAATATGGCCTTTCTTGGTGCTTCCTAAGAGCAAAATGAGATTTTAAATCCACAGTTCAGGGTAAGATTTTTAAAAGCGTCCAAACTTGATCTAATTCTGAATCCTTTGAAGCCAAGGTATGCCAAGTAGAAAGTGGCAGCTGCTCATACAGCACAGGGGGGATTCTAAATCAAAATGCAACAATTCAGCTGCCACAAGGAGAATCTGGGAAGGCAACAAGTTGCTTAAGGAATGGAGGAATTACAACTAACTGTATTTATCCCAGTAGGTCAGGAAAGAGCTTTTATGGCCCAGCTGCCAGCCAGTTCTCAGTTATGTTGCAATTTACACCAAAATAAAGGACATAGAGCAAGCATTTGATTTTCCAGGTGTTTTACTTTCAGAAGCCGTAGATTTTATACAGAAAATGGGAGACAATCACAAAACATCAATCCCAGTCTCTCAAAAAGGTAATTATAATCAAGACCTAAATGAAGGAATATGTAATCACAACACAGAACTGTGGGAAAGGCACTTAGGATAATTTCTGGGTGAAATACCTGGAGCACCAAGGTGGGTCATTTTCAGAGAAGCATCATCTCTGTGCCTGTACCTAGAAGGTTGTTTGATTTGATGTTAAAGAAAATTAATTATTAGACAAAAGCTAATGGAATGTTTCCTGGCTTGAAAAATATGGAAAACAGTCAGGAATTAGCCTTTGCCATCCCAAGACAGTGTTTGAAAGGAAAAGATTTCTAATAGTCGAAGGTTCTTAATCTTAATGTTTCCACTTTTTTTTTCTTTGAAGTCATTATCTACATTTTTGAAAAATAACGTCTTTCAGCTGCAGTAGTGGTTTAGATACAAGAGTTTCCAGGTGCCTTTGTCACTTGTATGAGAGGAAGGGAATTTGATGATGAAAATGGCCCCCATTTGGCCTGACATGTAGCAGTCACTTTGTTTTGGCACTGTGTCTCGCAGCAGGTTCAGGCAGTGGCAAATCTTTGCTATTTTGGGGGTCCCTTAACCCTACAGTGTTCTGAGGGATAATGCTGGCTTACCAACAGCACAGACCTTTCTAGTGTGGATAGATGAATTCCATTTGCTGTGACTTTAGAAAGCTCCTCAAGTGATGAATTAGCACGTAAGTGTCCCTGTATTTGTGACTCAGGAGTCACAAACCCACTGATGGCTTTGTATCTCTCAAACTGCTGCAGGTGCGACAGCTGCAGGAAGATGCAGCGCGCCTCCAGGCTGCTTACGCTGGGGACAAGGCTGATGACATCCAGAAGAGGGAAAACGAGGTCCTAGAGGCATGGAAGGCACTGCTGGATGCCTGTGAGGGCCGCAGGGTGAGGCTGGTGGACACAGGAGACAAATTCCGCTTCTTCAGCATGGTTCGGGATCTCATGCTCTGGATGGAAGATGTTATCCGGCAGATAGAAGCCCAGGAAAAGCCAAGGTAATGCAAGACGTCCCTTCTCCATCCAAAGATAGGGCTGCAGGTCACCTGAGGAACATCTGTAGCGCTCAGTATCACTGAGAGTGGCTTTCAGAGCCTGCTGCTGAAACAACTTGCTCATGTGAGTGGCTGCTGGAATAATTGCCATGGAAAATTGTACTTAAAAGGGTTTGGTCTCACACCGGGATTATTTGATCTCTGATTTAGGCCAGAATGGTGCTGTTCCTAGGGAAAGGCTACCTGAAATACGAAGACAATCTAGGAATTGATTTTTTCCTCATTGAGCTGTGGGTCAGTTTGCAAATGTAGCAGCTGTTATATCCAAAATCTGTGTTTCTGGTAATTTTAGGGATGTTTCATCTGTGGAACTCCTCATGAACAATCACCAGGGGATCAAAGCAGAAATTGATGCCCGAAATGACAGCTTCACTACGTGCATTGAGCTTGGCAAGTCTCTGCTGGCCAGGAAACACTACGCATCTGAGGAGGTACCGTGCTCCCTGCGCACAGCCATGGGCTCCTGGGGGTTTTTTCCAAGGGAGAAACCTGCTCTGTGTCACACACAGAATAATGGAATAAAGACAAGTGTCACCTCAGGGACTGATGCACTTATGTGCTGTTGGGAAATCAGGGTATAACTTCAGTCTGGCATTTCATGGTGGGTAACAGAGGTGACATTAAATTTAAAGTGTCATTTTCAGCCCAGAAAATGCGAAGAAGCTGCTGCATTCCATTCTGCAGAGAATAGCTCTGGGGCGAAAAGGTATCTTCCTTGAGCAAGGGCAGAGGCAGCTGTGAGACAGCCTGAACTTCCTCCAGGGGAAATGGAATGCTGTGGAGGGGCCTGCTAGGGGAATGAGCAGGAAAATGTTTGTTGTGTAGGGAGTAAATTCAAGGAATATTAAGAGAACCATATCCAACTGCTTAAAGCTTTGATTTATTTTCTTAGCTGTCTAGGCCAGAGGAATAGAGACTTAGCCCTTGATTATCCTGCCTCCCTTTGGGGAAGGGAGGATAACCAAACATTGTAAGGCACTTCCTTCTCAGGAAGAGGAGAGCTTCTGCAACAATCCTGAGCAGCACATTTTGCATTATTCGCTGGAAAAGGGCAGAATATTCATTGCCTGATTGCACTATTTACATTGGTTTGCCCATTACACCCTTTTATCAAATACTCTGGGTGCTGTAGCTTTTAACAGACACTGAATGCTTATGCAAATGTGATATTTTAATGGAAATGTCACATTTATTTATACTTGGAAGAGAAAAGCAGCTGTTGTTTGCACGGTGAAGTCACTTCCTGAGGAACTCATGTCAGTGCAGGTTTGGGGGTAGCTGCTGCCTGGTGCTTGTGTAACAGCCCTGCTCTCTGTTCTCCATCCAGATCAAGGAAAAGCTCCTGCAACTGACAGAAAAGAGAAAAGAAATGATTGACAAATGGGAAGACAGATGGGAGTGGCTGAGACTGAGTAAGGACACCCTTATATTTCTCTTGGGCTGGGCCATATCTAACTTTCTTCATTGTGCCTTTCTGAGCATTGAAAGAAACCTGCAGCTCCTCACTTTTCTGTTACAGTGCTTGGAAGTGTATTTGTGCTGGACTAGCTGCAAGGTTCACACCTGTTGGTTTTTAAGTAATGAAGAATTTGAAACCAAGAAACCTGCACCAAAGGTCTTGCTTGATATGATCAAAATTGGAGCTCAGTGCGGTAGCTCTACTGTATTTGCAGGTGTCACATTCCAATTTCTATGCTGAAATTAGGTTACAGCAGATTAGAACAAAAAAACCCACACTAAACTTGCAAAATGAAACTTGCTTTTTTCCTTGAAGCAAAGCCAACAGGAGAAATGTCTCTCTTTTCAGTGACTGGAATGAACTTAGTTAAGGGGAACACTTAGCCAAGTGCACATACTTTGTTCTCTGAGCTGGGTTTAGGTAAATCCCGAAGCTGCCTGATGGCTCCATGATGCTCTTCTTTGTGACATTAATGACACTGACACCTATGTCCTTTCTGCTCAGTTTTGGAGGTGCACCAGTTCTCCAGAGATGCAAGCGTGGCCGAGGCCTGGCTGCTGGGACAGGAGCCCTACCTGTCCAGTCGTGAAATAGGGCAGAGCGTTGATGAGGTGGAAAAATTAATCAAGCGGCACGAAGCGTTTGAGAAATCCGCAGCTACCTGGGACGAGAGGTTTGCAGCGCTGGAGAGACTGACCACGGTGAGTGTTTGAACCTCCTTGGCCATTCCTCTTGGCTGATGGTTTGGAGTAACTCCCAGCATCACCAACCTGTTCTCTGTTGGTTGGTTGGTGGTTGATTGACCTCAGCCATCCACTAAGAGCCTGAAGTTTCATGTTTCCAGCCATACTAAAAAGTCTTTCTGATTAATTTGAACTCAACAACCTGCAAGGAGAAAGCTTAAATGATAAATGACCTCATGATAAATGATAAAAGAGTTATCAGAAGCTGTTGCAGGCCTGGGAGTGATGACCCAGAAGGAAATTTCAGAGCTGAACAGTTTGCTCCAGCCCTCTGCTGTAGTGGTTCGCTAATTATTTTTGGTTAAAGATGACAGTGGTGGGAACGGGGCAGTGACAGTGATGTTTGTTATGTTGTGACTAATCCAGTGCAAGGCTGTATTGTCCCCTAGGAAGACACAAGAAGCAAAAAAACCCAAACCCCAATTCGAACAATGCAATGTCAGTCATTAATGCTTGGAAAGCATTTTACCATCTTGGGGGAACAATTTGGCTTTAGACACTACAGTTGAAGTGGCCTGGGTTTTCACACAGACTGAGTGTCACAGCTGCAGACAAATGAAACTGGAGTTTCTCAGCATCTTCACAAATCAGGCTGGTTTTATGAAGATGTGTAGTTTCAGGGATTCAGACAGGAAACATTTTATTTCTGTGTTTGGCAAGCACACAAGAAGATGTTGCTTTTGGATATTTTAATAACTTGGGCTGTTCTCTTATTTGTCTGGGTTTTATTCTAATAGAATGAATTGGAAAATAAACATGGCCAGTGGTGGGCTGCTGTCAGAGGGTCTGATGCTGATGCCCTCCCTGACAAATTCAGTGCAACAAATGCTTTTAAAGACTGATGCCTTCCACTATTATCCCCATTCACTTTAATTTCAGTAGTGTTTCAGAAAAGCATACGGAGTTGTTGTTAGTTACTAGAACACCCCATGAAAAATGAGCAGTGTTTTTAAATAAAAGTTTCCTCTCCCAGCTGGAACTGCTGGAAGTGCGTCGGCAGCAAGAAGAGGAGGAGCGGAAGAGGCAGCCACCCACTCCGGAGCCAAAGGTTGCAGAGGATGGAGACTCCCAGCAGCAATGGTGAGCTGGACTCTGCACTTCCCTCAGGAAACCCTTGGGCTGAAAAGGTGCTGTAAAAGGAGAGGAGGTTGTATGGGTTTGTAACATGACCCTTGTTAGAAGATTTGGTTGTTTATGGGACAGGACATCTCCCAAACCCCTGAATTCCCTGCTAAGTTTCCCATTGTCCCTGCTGAGGCATCCCTAGCCCAAAAGTGGGAATGCTGCTTTTGTCCCTTGGGCCATGAATTGCAGTTTCTGAACAACCTTGGCTTTTTTCTTTGATGAGCATCATTTACATATTTTCAGCTGCATCCTTGGAACATTGACATTTATGAAATTGCTTATGTGATAGGAGTAGGTTTATTTGTAAGGCAACTGCCAGTAAAGTCTGGTTAAATCTCACTTCTCACTGGATTTATTCAGTTGGGCCTGAGGATTTTAGGAACATGTTTGAATTTCTTAAATTAATATTCAGTAAGAAAATCTCGTTTTGTTGAACAAGGTGGGTGACTGCCAAGAACCTTATACAATTTCTTTTGTTTTTCCTCTCTCCAACAGGGATGGGACAAAAGGAGAACAGGTTTCCCAAAACGGTTTGCTCTCAGACCAGGAATCTCCACGGGTTAGTTACCGCTCCCAAACCTACCAAAACTACAAAAACTTTATTAGCAGACGGACAGCCAATGACCGCTCGTGGTCTGGACTGTGACCCACAGTATCACTTGCAGCAACAGAAACCTTTTTTCAGTATGGTTTACTGGTACTGGTTTAATCTTTTGGCTTCAGATTTCCTTGCTGCTTTTCTCTTCCTTCCCATCAGTTGACTTTTATTTAATTAGCAGCCCCTTGGACATATATTTGCTTCATTTTAATCTTTGTTTATTTGAATCTCCCCACTGACACTCAGTTGCTTTAAGGTGACACATTTATTTCATGTTATTTACTGTGAGTTTTTCATGTTGCTAATAGTATTAAGATTTTCCAGCGAAAGTGTCCTTTATATGAGTAATTGAGATGTAATGAGATTACATCCTAATGAAGAAGAGCACTAGGACCTGACAGGTATGACGCATCGAGTTATACTAACAGGTCTCAGCACGGCAACTTTATTAAATCAGCTGCATTAGCAAGAGTTATGTACCAGGCCAAAGATAATCCACACGAGTGAGCTGGGCAGGAAGGGCTGGGAGGGGGGGAGCGTGACTGTGGACAAATAAAAGCCTTAAGGTTAGTTTGTATAACATTCCATGCAGAATGGACTCATTGACTGCAGAAACAAATAAACGTGAAATAAACCATTCAAAACCAGTATCTAGATTTATCTGGGGGTTTAGTTCTCATGCAGAGTTGTGATCTTGCTGTTTTGGGGCCCCATTTGGCCTTGGTCCTGTCCAGTTGGCACTACAGCAATTTGATTTCTGGGTGCCAGAGAGGCAGGGGTGTAAATGAGAGTAGGATGTAGCCCCTTGGGGAGAGGATATGAGGCCTTCCTTTAAAAACTAAACAAAATACACTGTCTAAGATCCCAGCTCTTATTTTATGTAGGTGCAGGCATTCAGCTCCATGCCTTACTCACTCCTTCTTGACAGGGTATGTCCCAGTGGAGTCAGGATGCATGCCAAGGATCCTCATGTACAACCATGACAATGCCAGTAAACCTCTGGAGTTAATGCAACACAGGATCTGAATCTGGCTTCACTCCCCACCCTCTTTGTGCAGAGCCTCCTTGTTTCAGCTAATGCTTTGAGTGAAAGGATACTTCTCTTTGTTGCTGAACCTGGCTCTCTGGGGTCACATTCAGTGCAGGAAAGGCTCCTGATATGCTGGGATCTGTGGATATCAGGGCTCTTACAGTGCTGCGGAGCAAACATGAGTCCCAGCTTAGGGCTCTGGCAGGAAATGCCTTTCAGCACAAATTTGTCTTTAAAATGCCCATCCTAGTTTAGGTCTGAGTCTGCACACAGACTCTGCCAGTGCTCCACAGCACACAGAAGTTCCACCTTTCTCTTTCTGGAAGTAAAACTTTTTAGTTCTTCTTTAGCATTCAGTCCTGAATTTAGCTGTTGTACATTCTAATGTTTATAAATTCTCTACAGCTGTGGCAGGGAATGTGAGGTGATCTTCAAGCACATCCCAGATAATAATCTTGTTGGTTAGCACAGCCTTGTACATCACCTGTTTGCTTCTTTTGAAATTTTATTTTATTGCCATGCTACATAATGCATTTCCACGTTCATCTTTGCCATCTGCACTTCAGTCTTCCATGAGAAACTTCCAAGCTCAGTTTGTTGAGTCCTGTGTTGCAATACCTTGGGTGTACAGAGATGCATCAGTGAGGCACAAGATGTGCTGCTGTTGGTCAGAATTTTGGCTTTTGACAACTGGCTGAGCAGTGCAGCTGGATTGTTCTGTGTGGGCTGAGCTTGTGAACTGAGAGTGGTGATTGAAAGGATGTGCTTCAGTAACTGTACTTTTGTCTTTCCACTTCATGATGCATGTTTTTGTTTTTTTTTTTCTTTTGTCAGGATAACAACATATAGCTTCTTAATGCTTTTAAAAATTCCGTATGAATTTATGGGGATGCTCTGGTGGCTGCCCTGTGCCTTGAAAGTGTGCCAGTTCTCAGGGCAGGATAGCTGTAGCTTCAGACCCCACCATCTGCAGAGCTTTCACATGTATTCTGGCAAAAAAAGTAGTCTGTAGAAGGAATTTATAGAGATAGACTTTTTTTATTTGTATTAGTACACTTAGATAAAAATTCCACTTTTATGACGATGAAGAAAAAGTAAGTCATTGATTAAGGTCATCATTTCAGACACTAGAAGAGTAGGATTTCAACTATTTCTTGCAGCCTGTGGATCAGGCTAAAGGCATTAGGAAAGTCCTTTTGACAGAACAGCCTAGAGATTGGCTGTTTGCATCTGACCCAGGCAAATCATCTGGTTCTTCAGCTGTGGGGCGAAGCCTTGAGTCAATGAACTGAGCAGATGTTGCTTCAAGCACTGAGAAATCCAAAGGGGCACCTCTGTCATTGTCATCACCTGTCTTGTTGCATGTCCCAGTCCTGCTTTGAAGATTTCCAGAGTAGCCTGTAGCCACTAAAGCACTTTCAACTAACCCCTCAGGCCCCACTGAGAGAACTGCATCATGTACATGAGACCTGTTGTGTTGTAACAGGAGTTTGCTGTTGCTGTTTGTCCTCCGTGGCATTGTCTCCGCATGCCTCACGCATGTTTCCATTAAAGTGTGTTCAGCTCCTGTTTTTTCTCCGTTTTCATGACACATCCTTCGCAGAGCTGTTCATGATTTATTTTGCTTGTTTTCTGTTAATTGTAGATAACACGTGAAAGGAAATAAAACCTCAAAGATCATCAGAAAAGCTTTTCATAGCCCTTTTACAACCAGTAGAATTTGACGTAGAAGGTGAAGGTCTGATGATGTAATTAAAGTTGGCAGTTACTTTTCAAAGCCACAGGGCTGCAGCACTGAATTCCATATTCTTTCCCATAAAATATGTTGAGCAGCTGTGCAGTGGCTGCTGGTATGAAACTGGTCTGGTTTACCTCAGATTAGGGGTTCTAGGTGTACCCCCAAATCAGTCCTATTTTCACATCTGGCTGGTACTGCTCCAGCAAATGCGCTGCTTTCTGTGTCAGTGCAGGGGTCAGGTATTTCTGGGGAGTTTATTTAAGTTGTAGACATGAGTTCCTGTGGGCCCTGTGATTCCTCAGTGCTGGTCAGAGGTGTCAGGTCCCTCAGACAGGGCTTCAGCCAGCAGCAAAGCAGAGTTTGAGTTTCAGGAGTTGTCACTGGACAGAAAGGTGTACAAGGGGCTCTCCTTGTTCTTGAAGGGATCTGTTGGCCGTGGGTGGTTGACATGGGTGATGAATGGTGACTCAGAGGTTGTTCATTCCACTACCTGTGTTCTGGCAGTATTTGGATAATCTTCAGCCTCATTTATTTACCCTCTCCCCTGCTTTAATGCAACATTTTTGTTATACTTTGAGATTTGGGTCCAAGTAGTGAGGGTTGATGGCTTAGATTGATCCCAATTGTGAAGGAGCAGTGTAAGGCTATGTGTCTTTAGGGACAGGGTAAACCAGATCTGACTGAAGTGCAATGTGAGCTGTGATTCTCTTCCTGTTTGAGGGTATAGTGTCTGTACTCTGGAGGTTTAGGTTGCTAAAGGCAGTTAACCAATCCTTCCCATGTTCAGAGCAAGTTGACACTCGGATCTTTATAGACCCATGGTGAGGTACAAGGTGTGAGGCACAATAATGGATACTGGGCAGGTATAAGAAGTTCTAGCAAACAGTGGCAAATTTGAGTTTGTTGCATAATAATTTGGCTGCTTTTGATTTGTCCAGGCCATGTGCAGAAGTGGGAATGTCTAATTATTGTGCCATTCACAAAAACCTGCTTGTCTGCATAAAACCAGTCCAGAATGTTTGTAATCTACTAGAGCATTAGCAGCACTGAGCTTTTAGTAACTTGCTAATAATAATACTACACACTGGTTGTGTAACTCCTGAGCTGCTACCAACAGCTCTACATGTCAAAGTAATGGTACAAGAAAAAAAGCCAAAACTGGGACCAAGCTGTATTTCAAAAGCTTATAGCCATTAGGATTCCAATTTAAATGATTTTTGGATGAATGGCTCCTGAAGACGTCGCCAGCTTGACCAGTGAGAGCGGCTGGAAACACGGCTGCTCTCTAGGCTATCGATCCCAGTGCGCCAGGCAACGCGACCAACAAAGCAAGTGATGGGCAAGGCCTTGGTTCTGTCTTTGTTTGGGGGTAAATAGCTGTGTGATGCTGTGTGACTGTGGTGGTTTTCAGTTCCTTTAACCAAAATCCAATCCACCTAATAACGCCAGTCTGAACCAGACCTCGATCAATTGACATGTGACCTCATTCCCCTTGTCTTTATGATCCAATATCCTAACTGGGATGGTGGAGATGCATGGTGTAATCTTCCTAATTTCTGCATGTTTTGATTTTGTTGTGTCACTAGGGGAACCGGGGAAGCGGGAAAGGAGCTTTTACAGAAACAAATCAATTGCACACATTTTTGTAAATGCTCCTGGGTGATTGTGACATCCTTCTCTGCTGACTCATAGTTAATACCTTTTATGGACCTTTAATGCCCCAGTAATGCCATAAATGTACTTAAGGTGGCTGATGTGTATAACTTCTACTGTTCCTCTAGGTTTGCAGAAAGTGTGATTGTTACTGTTCCAAACATTTGAGTACTTAGCAACCTAATTGAATGCTCTCATTCTAGGAATAACAATATATAAAATAATTGACCAGCAGAGCAAAGCACAGTAAAATTCACACTGATGTTCAGCTGCTTTTATTTTCCCGTCTCTCCACCTGTAAAATGGGTACTAATCCATTCCTACCTTCTAATTTCCTTGGCCTCCTGTGTCTCCATGGAGTGCGAGAAAGAACTTACTGGCCTGTGTCATTGTCCAGGCAAAGTTTATACACAGCCATGTTGTGCAGGGAGACAGATTAACTGCAGAATGCCTCAGTGCTGGGGGCTTCTGGCTGAACATGTTCTCCACTGTTCCTAGGTGGCAGAAACTGCAGAAACCAATGAAATGGTCAATGGAGCTGCAGAACAGAGGACGAGTTCCAAAGAGTCCAGTCCTGTTCCTTCCCCGACGTCAGACCGCAAAGCCAAGAGCGGCGTTCAGGCCCAGACTGCTGCTACCCTCCCAGCCAAAACCCAGGAGATCCCCTCAGCCCAGATGGAGGGCTTCTTACACCGCAAACACGAGTGGGAGACACACAGCAAGAAAGCCTCTAGCAGGTACAGTGCATGTGTAACACAGGTAGGGCAACCCAGGGCTCTGTCCAAGATGGCACACAACCATCTCCAGCCTTCTCTCAGCTCCCAGAGACCTCCCAGGCTCCTGTTGCTGTAGGGGTGGGGTTGCAGGGCTGAACACCGGATGAAGGGAACTGCAGTCTGAAGATACTGGGTACAAAGAGCAGCATTAGCCACATTTGTCAGGTGGAAAACTGAGGCAGAGAGATACCACAACTTCCCCACTCCACATGATGGATTTGTGGCAGTAGTGGGATTTGATTCCATATCTCTCAAGTTGTACGTTACTACAAGAAAAGAAAACCACGTAGGTGTGAGACTAGAAATGTTCATATTCTTCTGACATTTTCTATTTGCACATTACCACTTCCCACCTACTGTGTAATCTGTTCAGTATGAACAGAGGACGATTGGTGTGCCATAGTCAATTCCATTCCCAAGGATTGTCCTGCAGGTCTCAAACAGGCAGAACTTTGAGATTTGTCTGCACTAAAAAAGCAGACTGAAGTCCTTTGTGTCCTGAAAGAGCTCTCAAAACCAGATTTATGACTTGGCTGAGAAGGGAAATATTCACAGCAAATGCTGAGCTGCAGCAACATCTGTGGGATTTGATAGGAGCCAAGCACTTGGCAGAGCTGAGATCTCAAATGAGTACAGCAGTACCAGGATATTTGTGCCACTGGAGCTGTTCACACCAGACAACACCTTTGAGGCAGTGACAGCCACCATTACTAGTGTCTGGGTATTCTTATTTCCAGTAATTGCTAATTTTCAGTTCTATTAGAGAATGGGGTGGATGATGCCACTGAGAGTATTTTTGTCAATCAAGAATTTCACACACAGTCCATTCTATTCCATTCATCAGTTTGCAGCACCATGAGAATTCCTTCTACAACAGAACACTGCCATTAAAAGGTCAATCATTTTCTGTCTCAAGAATGCAAAGTACCCAGTCTGCCAAACAGTCCTCCCACTGTGAGGATAGGCTGATGTGCTGTCACAGGGAGCTCTGGGAGTCTTGGTTCCCTTTGGCTTTAGCATAGGCTATATTCACATCCTCATATTGAACCAATCTCCATTAACTTACAAAAGTAATTACGTTTGGTTTCTCCAGTTCTGCAGGTGAGGGCATTGGATTTATAACTGCTCTTGTTGTTTCCCATGTCTCAAAGGTCATGGCATAACGTGTACTGTGTCATAAACAACCAAGAGATGGGCTTCTACAAGGACTCGAAAGCTGCTGCTTCTGGCATCCCTTACCACAATGAGATCCCTGTCAGCTTGAAGGACGCAGTCTGTGAAGTAGCGGTCGATTACAAAAAGAAGAAGCATGTGTTCAAGCTCAGGTAAACCTGGGGCCATGTTCTGCCCTTGGGGAAAGCCATGGTGGGTGTGTTCACTGGGAAACCCAGCCCAGGAACTGACCATGAATTTTAACTGCAGCACCTGCTTTTCTGAGCAAGCTCTTCCCGACAGTGAGTTGTGGTCTATTCAATGGAGTGAGCAAGCACAGAACAGTGTTACAATAATCAGAGCACATTCATCAGATGTGTGTGCCTGCAGTTAGGGGCCTGCATTTCACAGTGCTGGGTTTTTCAGCCACTCCCTCTGGAACTGATGGGGAGCAGTGATCGTGGTTCTGCTCTTTTCCAAATCAAGCCTCTTGTTTAATTTTTTCAGTATGAATTTAGGAGACTACTAAAGACATCTCACATTTGCAGGTCTGGAACATACAGTTACAGATCATTTCACTCAAATATGTAAAAGACCTGTTGCTCAAAGGTTAAAAAAAGGCTTTTCCTTAGGAAACTCTTTGGTTTACTGAACAATCATCTAGTGCCAACAATTAAAAATATTTATCATTACACAGCTGTGAGGTAATCCTGTCAGAGAATACTTACTTTGTGAACTGATTGGGTCACATATTCCAAGACAGGTGTTTTGGGGTTGTTTTTGGCAGAGCAGGGGTGGTGGTGGTGTAATTTTATATTGGTGCAGGAATCCTCTAAAGATCATAGAATCCCTGTCTGAGGAAAATTTGCTTTATAGAAAATATATGTCGAAATATATAGCAAATATTTAGGGAAATGTACCTTTCTTGAAGACAGGCCGGAAGCTATGTGATTCATCCTTCAGACTATTTTAAACCTCTCTGAATTGCTAATGGAAGTATATGCTGTTTCAAATGCAAAGTCAGGCAGAAAAACCAACTGCCCTTTTTTCCCATTGCTCCATCACCTGCATCAGGGCCCTCGGTTACTTACATGTAGGTATTTCCTTTATTCAAGCAGTTATTTTACTGTTTAATCTTTAATTTCATTTCATAGAGTTGTTAAAATGCTTGTTTTTTGTTGGGAAAGATGAGGAAGCCTACAGCAGAGCTCCTGCTGCCCCTGCCTCCTACTTGTTCTGGTGATATTCAATTGGTTTTTCATTTTTATGTATCATCACATACATTGTTAAATGTATCCCAGTTAAACCACTGTACTGGATTTACGTTTATTTTATTTCTGTTTGTTAAATTTAGTATGGTGGATTGAGTGGGGTTTTTTTGCATGAGATAGGAGAAAAGTGAAGTAGGCTTAAATTTAAAGGGTATAAAGATAGAATAATTAACACACACTAAAAGAAGAAAATGAGAATTAAAATGAAACTTTTAAAACACTCTTCCTCCACCACAAACTGTTTACTTTCTTACAAATAACATAAAGAGATAAAACTTGTGATTTTTAGTTAGTTTTACTATTTAAAAATAGCTTTTATTAGTTCTTTGGGAAGAGGAGTCTCTTATTTTACTGTGGAATTTTTTCTTCTGGTAACTTAGAGCAGTTTTCTTCTAGGTTTTAACTAGGTTTTAACAAAAACAGCTGCCTGGGAACTTGCTTTTGTGAAGTCTTTCTTATATCATGCAGCCTTCTTATAGCTGTTTTGTGGGTTATGGATGCTTTTGGGTGTTATTTTTAAAGATAAGTAACTCTAAAGGTAAAGGATTTTTTATCTTAGGGAACACAGATGTAATTTTATTTTTTCACTGGTGTAGAGGGCTTATTTTATTTCTTTGTTTAGCATTTTATGGGATTACAGGATTATAGCTACTAGTTAAATATTTATTCAGTCTATCACAGATACTTTGCTGAAATTTACAAATTTGAATAATTATATCTTCAAAATGTGTATTATTTATGGTTTAAAGGGATATACTTATATACTGTAGTTTGTTACTATAGCTCAAAAGAGAAGTCTGGCTTAAAATGGTAACTCTTTAAATCCCTTCCCCCAATTAGATTTTCTTCTCTTTTCACTGACTTCTGTATCATGCTGTGTTTTCTTTACATTTACTTTGGGTTTTTTTCTTCTTATTCAGAGAAGGTTTAAAAACGGAAGTTTTACTTGTGCTAGGAAAGAGTTAATATCTTGCTTAGGGCCGGTGGTGGTTTCATGATCTTTGCTGGGCTTCGGCTCTGGTTGCATGATTACGGAACTTAAAGCTGTGCCGATGGGGGAAGCTTAGGAACTGCGGCTAAGATCTTGGTAGCCAGGCTGGTGGATGCCACCTCCCCCGGCTCTCGGTCTCATGGGGCGTGCCTGGCTCGGAGCTGCTCCCTGGGGCCCGGGGGACATCTCCCGCAGCCCGGGCTGGGGGTAGGCTTTAAAGTTAGTTAGATGTTAAGCTGTAGCTTCCCCTTCCCTCCGTTGGCAGTTGAGGGGGCCCGCAGGCCAGGGCCGGCTGCCCCCCACCCCTCCAGGGAGGAGCGGCGGGCCGGGCCGGCTGGGTGGCCAGGCCCAGGGCAGAGCGGGGCCGGCCCTGTTACCTGTTCCAAGGCAGGAAGGAAAAAAGGCGATTTCCCAGGATACTCTGATATTTAACCCCGTGTGTTCACAGAGATGTAGTGCTTTGTAATTGGTAAGTTGTCGACTTTAAAACTAATCACTAAACTAATTGGTTTAGCTGTAACTTCTTGAAAATTCACTTTCCCAATGTCAAACTACCACAACCATCTGCGTAAAATCAGTGCAGGAGTCAAACAGAAGGCAGACTCTGGCCTTCACTGTGAGGAGAGGCAGCTGCTCATCACTAATACTCGGAGTAGGACCTTGAGCCAGCAACAGTATATCTACAAGAGCAGAGCAGCTGCAGAATTTTGCAGGATTTTCACAGGAGACATGAAAACTCTGGGTGCTTCTTGTGACTTTTTTCTTTTGAAAGTATTGAGTAGACTTTGATAATGTGTTTTGCAACAGAGAAAAGATGTACCAGAAAGAGCAAATACTAAGCCAGCAGCCACATGGGAACCCGAGCACCACCCTGAGCATGTCCAGAGCTAAGAGCTACCATGTGTGTGGCTGCAACAGGGGTTGTTGGGGGCATTTGGCACATGGGCACTGTCCCATGCAGTCCTGTGTGCCTCGGGCTGCTCATGTGCTGGAGCCAAACAAGCAGGAGTTGAACCAGTGTGACCACTACTGAGCTAAATTTGAAATGGTGTTTTCTTTCCAGATTGACCGATGGCAACGAATACCTCTTCCAAGCCAAAGATGATGTAAGTGTATCTTTCTTATTACTATGCTGTCTGTGCTGTTGTACCGTGGGCAGAAGCAGCTGCCAAGAGCTGGTATGCACTCTGTGTGTGTGTGGGTGAGGCGTAGGCCCAGGGCTGCTCAGGTACAGCTTTTAGGAGGTGTCTCTGGAGGTGCACAGCCAGAGGGGATGAGCTGAAACTGTTTTTCCTTCCATTTCCACCCGTGTCCGTTCCCCCTCCGCACTGTCGCGGGAGTCAGAGGGGTGTGCTGGTTGTAACAGTTTTGTGCCTTTGGGGCTTCTTGAAGGAGGAGATGAACACGTGGATTCAGGCCATCACATCAGCGATCTCTTCGGACAAAATTGAAGTGTCCCCGACCACCCAGAGCACTCCAGCCTCCAGTCGTGCCCAGACCCTGCCTGCCAGCGTCACAATAACCAGCGAGTCCAGCCCTGGCAAGCGGGAGAAAGACAAAGAGAAAGACAAAGAGAAAAGATTCAGCCTTTTTGGTAAAAAGAAGTGAATTCCATCTCCACACACTGCACTTCTCTGACCGTTCCAGTGGAATTCCAGCATGCGAGCTCAGAACCAATACGTTACTCTCTGTGCCTCATGTTCCTCAATGTGATTGACATTTTTTTATTTATAGAGCATTTTAAAATAAAAAAGCCAACAACAACAAAAAAGAATCTAAAGTTAACAAACGTATGAGGTGCATTGGGCAGCTTCTGTAGGAGAGGGAGGACCAGGTTTTGGGGGTTTGTTTTTGGTTTTTGTGTTTTTTGGTTGGTTTTTTTTTTTTTTTTTAATGAAGTTAATGTAGATTAGATCTTAATATTTAAACTGTTCCTCAATTTTGTGAGGCTGTCTTGGAAAATAACCCACTCCTAGTGCTATTGGTATGCAAGGCAGCGGTGCTTTCGAATCTACTGTGCACATAAGAAACCAATGTACAAATTCTCAAAGGCATTCACTTCCAGTTAAGGTTGTTATGCTGAGTCCTGACTAGTAGAGCCTTCCCTTGCGATTCTAACAGGAATTAAAGTGGTAGTGTGTTCTCTTTGCTGTAACAGAGTGCAGGTATGCATTGACACCCGAAGCAGTCCCTGCATCGAGTACGACAGATAAGAATGTTGGTGTTCAAGACGGATTAACAGGCTGGTACAGTTCTAAATAAGCTGTAATTTCAAATTTTTTTTTTTTCCAAAATACATTATATTGTATGTTTCAGATAATTCTAGTACAAAGTATAATAAGACTAGATGTATAATAAACCCTTTAAAATCATCAATAAGTGTAAAAGTGGAACTGAAGCATTTACTGGAAAAGTAATGTTACTCAAATGGTTACTTGCTTGTCAGCTGCAGCACTGTGTGTTATAATTTTGCTACATTACCTTGCTCTTTGATACATAGTGTGCATTTCTGTCACTGTAACTATTGTAATGAAAAACTTTCATCTTACTGCACAATCAAAAATTACATTTAATAGGAATGAACTTTCAATGACTGGGCCTGTAGTCAAGAGTAGTACTGGAACTGGCTTTCAGTTGTATGGAACTGTACCTCTAGACTTTTACCCTATCTGTTAAATATATGCGATGTCATTAAATGCTTTTAAAACTAAATATGCTGGGTAAGTTTCTTATTTCGTTTCTGACAATGTTAAATCATAATTTTGAAAGATGATCAAAAATAAAGTTATTTTAAAATGTCATCTCTCCTGTGCACTGAAACTGATGTCTTCAAATGTAATTCCATTCTTCTGTGCAAAAGTTCATTCTGAAATAGTTGTTTTCTCTCTTCCCACTTTTCTTTCCCTTGACTTCTCCCCTCCCTTTTATCCTGCCTCCCAAATTAAGTGCCAAAAATAAAGAGAAAAAGAATTAAATTAATATTTTGAAAAATATTCTGATATAGATACTTTTTGTGGGAAGTGAAACCAGCAGAGTGGATGGGAGTAAGCACATCAGAGGCTGGGGCAATGGAGTTCCCTGAACATTTACCCAATGGAGGTAAAGCTCCCTGTTCTAGCTGGCAGCAAAAGGACATCATTTTGAGTAAGCACCGGTTTCCAACTTTCTAGCCACCTTTTGCTCAAGTGCTTACGTCCTTTCCTTACTTTGGATGCCACCTAGGGAACCATCTAATAGGAATAGCTCTAAGAAGCTCCAATGTGTTTTAAAGTCAATGGAATGTAAGGAACCTGGGTTTTAATGTATTGTGATTGTTAAAATCCACTCAAAATATTAATTTTGGTAGAAAGCAGATAAACTGCAAACTCACATGTTTCCAAGTGACAGTTTCCTGAACATATGACCAATACTGTGTCTTAAATTATTTTCATGGAGTGTACAGTGTTCTCTGGGTTTTTCTTGTTTTCTAATATTTTTGGTTATTAAACAATGGAATATTCATGTACACAAGGTTTTACTCTGTAATGTTATATTGTTCAGTCTAATTATTAGTAAAATGTAGGCTAACACTGTTAGTATTGTAAATGTAAAATTTAATACATTAGAAAAAGCTGAAGTTTAGCCTTATTAGAGACTATGAAACATTTTTCTGAGTTGATGAATGTGTACAGAGATGTTGATGCCTTACATATGTGTCACTTCAACTGAGCTGGTGCAATGAGTAGTCAGGCAGATGGATCTCGACCGTCTGTGGTGTGTGCTACTGTAGTGATTTGGTTGAACATTTCCTTTAGAGTTGTTTTCTTGTTTGTCTCACTCCTCACTGGAAGTTATTCCCAAGAATGATTGAATAAAAACCCTGTCTGCTAAGGGACTGATTGGAAGTTGCTGAGGAGTAGGAGTGAATCCCAGTAAGCCTTGGAACCTCAGGGAGCAGTTCCCTGCAGAGAGAGGCCAGGAGGAGTCAGAAAAGTCAGGTCAGTGCACACATCCATGTGCTGGGGCAGAAGGGAGAGGAGTGCGGGAATCTCTTGGGTCATGTGAAGGGAGGGACTGCTGCTGGAAAATACCAGGGGAACAGGAAACTGCAAAGGTGGGTGATGGAAATGGGGCTGAAACTGGAGCAGGCTGTCATTGCCACCGGTGTTACCTGCCCAGAGGTGGCCGTGATGCTTTCTGAATTGCAGCAGTGAACATGGCTGGACGCTGACAGATGAATGTTCCGTTCCTCCTGGAGCCGCACCAAAGGGTGAGGATTTCTACCACAGTGCCACATATTACTGCAGCTGTTTTGTACCTAAGTTGCCATAGTTCCTCTGGAGGTACATTGCAAAAGTAATATAGACCCTGCACCTTAAAATTTTCAAAGAAAATTAATTAAGGCAAACTGCTTCCCATCTGTGTTGCATGTCATTGGTAAGAAGAGGCATTGTCCTGTCCTGTAGTCAGGTCAGTCTCCTTTTTCCATCTTGGAGGGACCCTCACATCTAATTCTAAGCTCAGGGAAGGTGTCAGAGAGTCCTTCCCATACCCAGGAGAATTGAGTACAATGTGTGGGAAAACCCCAGAAATCCTTAGCCATCAGAACTTAGTATGTGTTGGTAGGAGATTCTTTTATATTAATGCCAAGAATCTGTTAATCTGTCTGTTCTGCTCAGGGAATATGCTTTCTGGCAGGGCTGTAGTTTGTATGAGGACGACTAATGGTAATGGTAAAGGAAAAGAAAGGAATTATTATTCTCTGTCCTGGTAAAATTTTGGTTTAGATGTTTTTCTCTTCCCCATGGTCTCTTTTTTCTTACGGTTGAGTTCTCAGACTTTAAATGGGCACAGTTTCTCAGAATCTAACTTTTCAGTTAATAACTTGCAGGTATGAGAGTTTTGCTACTTTTGGTGGCTGGGTTTTTTGTTTCTTTGGGGGATTTTTGTTTGGTTGGTTTTTGTAGGTTTGTTTGTTTGTTTGTTTGTTTGTTTGTTTGTTTGTTTGTTTTGGGGTTTTTTTATACCTTTGCTAATCACAGATGACTGAAAAAATACAGAAACTTAAATCCCAATGAGCAGGAACAAACATTATTCCTTTTCATTTAAAAAACATATTCAGAAAATGAGGCTGTGCTAAATCCCCGATTTATGTTTAGAATGAAATTACTGGAAGAAGTGGACACTTCAGCCCTGTCCGTGGACTGCCCAGTGGAGACTACCCCCTCGGCAGGTGGCTGCGGTGTGTCCGGAGAGCCCGGGACAGGTGCCACGCCGCGCAGGGGGTGCAGGGCTGCCGTGTGCCTCAGCTGCCGTCCCCGGGCGCCGCGGAGCCGCCCGAGCCGCACGTGGGCGCATCCGCAGTGTGTCATAATGCAGCACAGCCCGCCCGCAGCCCGAGCGGCCGGGCCGGGCTGCCGGGGCCTCGCCCGCGGGGCAGCCCCAGGACACACGGCCAGGGGCATCAAACGGGCTGCTTGCAATTCAAGCACCTAATGGAATGAAAGGAAAGCATTTTGTGCGTCAGGGCCTGCCGGATCCTCCCCTGCTCGGCACCACCCCCCAGCCGATCAGCCTGCTGGTGGGGAACACCACAGCTACAATGCAGTGTGAATACGTATTTTTCCTGTGTCTGAAATGTTATTTACTTTATATTCCAAAGTAAAGAATGTCACACAATACTCTTTCTCCGTTTGATGAGGCTCTGGGGTGGCTCACTACGTTGTAACGGCAAAAATTATCTGGGCCTAACGCGAATTTTGTTACAAGTGTGTTGTTGCTACTGCTGTTCTTCTCCCACGCCTAGCTGAGACAAAACTGTCCCTTGCTCATCGAGTGCCGGCATCGTCCATGAGAGGTCACTGTATCCAGGGAGATGCTGAGCTGCGGCGGAGCCCCTGCCACTGGGACGGCACAACGAGGATTATTGGTGCGCTCGAGAGAATGAAGAGCTCGGATCAAAGGTCTTTTCACTCAGAAAGTCAGATTTCTAAGGAGTTATGTAAACTCATGGCAAGATTTAGACATGTCTCAGCTGAATCATCGTAGGAGGTTAATTGAGTCAAGTATGGCAGCCAGGATACGGAAAGGTGAGGAACTCCACCATCCTTGCTGGAAAAAAAGAGGTTCTGTGAGAAGATCAAGCTTTCTGCAGTGATTTTAAATCGGTCACTGAGGTTCCATGAAGAGATAGCAGAAAGGCAACCCCCCAGGCTGGATGAAGGCAGGCAGTACCCTGTGAGAGAGGAGGTCCTGGGAGACCTCAGGCTGCTGTGTCTGAGTGCAGAGGTGTGATGGGTTGGTTTGATCCATCTGCTGTTCCTGGCTGTCCTGCACAGCTCTGGGGCAGCAGTAGAACCAATCTGTCGTGGTTGGTCAGGACTTTCCTTCCAGGCTGATTCTGGGAAGAGCCCAGCCTGCCAGGTCTCTCCAAAGCGGGTGTCAGGATGGAAAAGGCTCCATTTTTTCTTTTCTCCTTTTTCCCTAACGCTATTTCTGGCCAGATCCAAGCATTTCATTAATGCAAATCAGAATTTCTGCCCACAAGGAATAAGAGCTTAGAGCCAATTCCCCTGTTACAATTTTGTAGTTAAATTGTAAAATCACCGAGAGGCATCAGTCAGGATTGGATTAATGTAATGCCAGGCAACAAATAAACAGAACTAGATCACAGCTCCTGCTTCTGATCCCTCCCCTGAGTTCTTAGGGATTCTATATAATTTTTAAAAGCATTTGCAGTTCAAATAAGAGGTACCAATTTTGAAATACTAATTAATATGCTATCTCTGTGCATCTGCTGTACATTCATCCATAAAAATATGAGTTATAAAGGCTATTTTATGGAGCAGAGATCTAGGACATAACACAGATGTTTCTGGGAGGGAAGACCTCACTGTTGATTGTTAATCACAGCTCTTGGATATGTACAGAGTGGGCAGGATGTATCACAGAGGATTGGAGTTAATTGGAGATGTGGTGCTTTCTGGCATCTTCTATACAAGCCTTGCTTTAAAGAAGCAAACCAAACAAAACCAAAAACAAACAAACAGCCCCCCAGAAAACACCACTGAAGAACCCCAAAGCCCTCAAAAACACACAACAGCAGCAGCAAATGATCCCTTTGGCAGAGTGTTGACTGTCACTCAGGTACTACTCATCCAAGATGCAACATTAGTTGTTTTTTACATTTTGTATTAAAAAAAAACCAAAACCAAACAACCCTCCCCCCCCCCCCAAAAAAAAAAAAACACCCCAAAACAACAAAACAAACAAACCAAACGAAACCAAAACAACCCCCAAAGTAGTAAAGTCACAGGATATGTGTTCCTGGCCAATGGGCTCCTTGCCCATTCAATGAGGAAGGGAAAATGCTGATGTTATTGCAAATTCTTATGTTTCTTTTAATTATGTTCTTCATGTGAAACTGAAGTATATTCAGACTACTTTTTTTTTTTTCTTTTTTTTTTTTTAACAGAAATAACCTTTTTTAACTTAGGTTCACACTTTGTCTTGGCTTGTGTTGCTCTTCCATTCTCTTTGTCATGCTGAGGGCTCCAGAACCTGGAATTAACACCTAAAAAACAGCCCGTGAAAGCATCCAGAATATTTATGTTGTGCTGACAGTGAACAGCAGGTTGCAGCATTGAGGAACATTCTCAGCAACATGACAGCTCCTAATAGTAAAGTAATAATTTCACCCCCCTTTTTTTTAATTGGAAAAAAATACACATAACCTCATGCTTAAATTAATTAAATTAATTGAATTAATTTGATCACCCCCAAAAATTTACTAAATACTTGAGAGTAGAAATTATAGAAAAATGAATGAAACTGAACTTCTGTTGCACCACGTTTACCGTTTTTCTTTGAGCTTTTTATAGAGTGTTTGTTCATGACTTGTGTGCTTAATTGCTAAAATAATGATAATAATTTATAATTTTTTTTCAAAAATGCAGGATATAAATTTTCCTAAAGTGTTAAAGTTCAGCTTTACTGCTGTCATTCACAGAAAAGTGATAGCTGTTATAAATGGGCCAGGAGACCAGCTCCTTTGAAAAAGCTTTTATTAGAAATCAGCTCTGGGTAGGGGGCCCGAGGGGCTGCGCACGCCGCCGCTGCTCCCTGTAGACACCACGGAGGAGGAGGTGCAGTCGAATCTGCTGCTGCTGCTGCTGCTGCAGAGTCGGGATTCCTTCCTCACGGGGGTTCCCATAGAATCACTCTGGCTCGTGTGGTCCAGGGGCGTCACCTCTCTCCAGTTCCTTTCAGGTCATGGCGAGAAAGTAACAAAAGAATGCCTGCTGCCTGCAGGTAGCTAGACGTGTGCCTCGCACAGTTTTGTCCTTCTTAGGTCCAGTTTCTGTGTCGGCTCGCTGTCTCAGGGGTTTTTCTAGCTCCAACTGGACTCTCGGCCGTAGCCAGGCACCATGGGAGCCCTTCATCTCTATATTGGGCGGGGCCCACGGCTCGATGGCAGGCAGGCAGGGAGCAGCAGGAAGCAGCGGGAAGCAGCAGGGAGCAGCAGGAAGTGGCAGGGGGGGAGCGACAAGGCGGCGGCGTGCGGGCTTTCGTCGGGAGAGGGGAAAGCCCAGGATTTAGGGAGAAAGGGTACAGAACTTGGACATAACGAACAGAAATTCAGGGTACAGATTCAACATGAACAGTTTAAAACAGGCAAGTAACAGTGCAACTTTAATTTTACAGCAAAACAGTGTAACAATACAACTCGGGAGTGCATAACCTGGGGCTAATTTCTTTCAATAGCCACAACAGAAGAGGCTTGAAACTAGTTTTTCATTTGTCCTGGTTGGATAGGTGAAGAGGCTATCTGTCATATTGATTAAATTTATTATGTAAATTAGATAATTAACAAAAACAATCATAAAAGAAATCTGTGATCACATGAAAGTTATTCCATTGAATAATGCCAGTGTGGGAAAGGATCAAGAATTCGTGAGGGGGCAGTGGAGGGGCGGTATCGATCTCTTCACTCCCTTGACCAGGACAGGACCCGAGAGAATGGCTGGAGCTGTGTCAAGCGTTGGGTTGGATATGAGGGAAAGGTTCTTCCCTCAGAAGGTGTTGGGCACTGCCCAGGCTCCCCAGGGAATGGTCACGGCCCTGAGGCTGCCAGAGCCGCAGGAGTGCTTGGACAGAGCTCTCAGGGACAGGGTGGGATTGTTGGTGTGTCCTGTGCAGGGCCAGGAGCTGGACTAGGTGATCCTTGTGGATCCCTTCCAACTCAGCATTTTCCACGATTCTATGATAAAACAAGGTGCTTCTGGGGAGTGGCTGCTGGGGACGGAGTTAAAAAAATCTGAGTGCGAATTTGGTTGTATTTTGTGAGACTTTTCAAGACTATTGCACATGGGAAAAGCAGAGAGATGGAGTGGGGGTTGCCTAAATCCGCGCGTGCCTTGCGGAGCGGGGCGGGGTTGGGCTCTGCCGGGCGTCGCTGAGGGCTCCGCGGCGCCCTCAGGGCCGGGCCCCCGCAGGGGGAAGGTCGGGAAGGGCCGCGCGCCGCTGCCCGCGCGCGCCCCGCGAGGCGGGAAGGCCGCTCCGCCTCAGGGCCGGCGTCGTGAGGGCTCCGGCCGTCCCCCCGCCCGCTTGGGGCCGGCGCTCTTGCCGGAGGCGGCTCCCGAGGCTCCGGAATTCGCATTCCCCGAGGGTGGGTGTCCCGCTGCCGTGTCCTGGAGTGCTGCCGGCGCTGTGACCCCGTGTGCGAGCGGTGCCGGCAAGCCGCTCTTCAAGCTCAGTCGCTGTGAGGCGTGTTGTGTGGGAAAAAGGTACAGGGGTCGTGAGCCTTGGAATTCCCTCTCCCCATCCGTCTGGCGCTGTGCACTGTGAATGGGTGTTTGGTTCTGCTCCTCTGCATCCTCTTCCCTGCTGTTGTGGCCTGCTGGAGTGAGTTTTCTGGAGGGCTGGGTTTGGGCTCCTGTGCAGTGATACTATAAAGCACTGGATGTCTTATCACCAACAACATACAGCAATTAAGCTTGACAGATAATTGTAATATGAATTCTACTTTAGGAAAAGCAGAAGGCAAGAGAGGAAATGTATTCCTTACAGTATCATTCCAAATGATGACAGTGAAAAAAAAGGGGGGGGGGGGGGGAGAATAGCCACAGTCCCCTCTATCTCATGGTGACTTGGAGTGTTTTGTGACTGAAAACGGGAAAAATAACATTGTCTTAATTACGTAGTTGCTATAGACTCCAAAAGGAGAAAGTTTTGGGTTGCTGGGGTGAGGAAAGGTGGGGTAATAGTCCCTTATTTATGTTGGCTATTGTATATGAGATGGTATGGAAAGAGAGGATTTGTATAAGGACTCGGAGCACTGGATCCTGCTGAAAAGCCTCAAAGCCCCCCAGACCACCACAGCACCCATCCAAGAACTGCTCCCCTATCCAAGGAGAACTCCCCCATCCAAGCAGAGCTCCCCTCGTCCAAGCAGAGCTCTCCCATCCAAGCAGAGCTCCCCCGTCCAGGCAGTCCCTTTGCATTTTAAACACACGTGCACGCTGCGGTTCCAGTGCACGGGTTTTACGTTTTCTTCTCTTCCAGCTCCAGCCCCGAGGGTAGATATGTTAAAAAGAAGAGCGCCCAGGAAGCTTTGTGCAGGAAGCCAAGAAGGTGCAACACGGGAGACGCAGCGGGGAGACTTTGGCAGGTGGTGCTGGTGACGCACAGAAGTTACTTTGCCTTCGGAAAGAAAAAAAGCCGGGTCTGCCGCTTATGTAGGTGTGTTTTTGTGCCCCCGAGAAGTTGCCCGGGTCGCGCAGCGGCGGCGGAGCGGCGGCGGCTCGTCCTGGGCAGTGGCGGCAGCAGATGATGGTGGCGGCGCGGCGGTAGCGCGGCGGAGGCATCCCGGATCCGCGGATGTGCTGCCCATCTCCATCCCCATCCCTGCGCGGAAGGGACACCTGAGGCTTCGGCAGGCGGGGTGGGGATCGCCGCCGTTCTGAAGAGGAGAGCGTGCCGGGGGAAGGCGGGCCGGCGCTCGGCTCTGTGTGCCGGTGGGCAGGGGGCTGGTTATCATGGCGGATCGGACGGCTCCGCGCTGCCAGCTTCGGCTGGAGTGGGTGTACGGCTACCGGGGCCACCAGTGCCGCAACAACCTATACTACACGGCAGGGAAAGAGGTGGTGTACTTCGTGGCTGGAGTCGGCGTGGTTTACAACACCAGGGAGCACAGCCAGAAATTCTTCCTCGGGCACAACGATGATATTATCAGGTAAGGGGGCTGACTTCTTTGGTGGTGGGGTGGGGTGGGGTTTAAAGGGAAGGGAGGAGAATGTAGTGCTGGCAGAATACCCCCTCCTCGCCTCTTACAGCTCGGCTTGTACCTGCCGTTTTAGAGCAGCTCAGACTTGTTAGCAGCAGTCTCTTCGAGAGCTGAATCTAGATACTGTTGATTATCATTATTTTGTAGCAAAGCTTGAAAATGTTGCAATAATAACGGAGGGAAGGTTAAGTTTTTCTATTGCACTGCACCAAAAACGAAGCACTTCATCTCAGCACTGAAAAGATCTCAGTGCAACAGTGCTGCAAAACAGTGGCTTCAGTACCTTGATGTTTCCAGAGCTGGGACCCCAGCTCATCAATTCTAACCTCGTACAGAAGGCAGGTGTAGCTCTCCTCGCCCTCAGCAAATCCCAGCACGAGAGTGCCATAAATCTGATACGTAGCTCAAATTAATCCGGTTTTAATATCATCCAGAAAATGCAAATCGAAATCAAGTTCAGCTGTTTGCACTCCAGGCAAAAAATCCCAAATGTGCTGATGCAAGATGGCTACAGAAGGACAGGTTTTGCTCCTCATCTGTCCAGTTCATCGTTTCTTTCTCTCAAATTGTGCCTGAGAAGTGGATTTAATTGATGTTTTTGTCCTACAGAAATGCTGATTTTTTTACTGTACCTCACAAAATAGAAATGCTGTTACAGTGTTCAAGGTAGTGTTTAAAAAAATCTGCTCAAAATACAGAAATGTACATCAGTAAAATAGAAAATTAATGTAGCTACTACTTGATGAGAGAAATCTGAGCCTAGAATATCCTCATGAAGGATGTTGCCTGGTGATGCCACTCCTCTGAGCACAGCTATCTGCTGCCCTCCCTGTTCACCCAATTCAGCATGAATGAAGCGTTTCCTGGATGATGTGAAACCAGAACAGTCCCAGGTGACTCATGGTGTGGGACTGCTGTGAAGGCATCTGCTGAAGCCAAAGTTTTGACACTCTGTAACCAAACTACCCAATTGTCACATAATCCTTGTTTGCAGAAAGCCATCCACTTTTCCCAGGAAGAGCTTTTGGCTGCTGTGTATCCTCGTAGTATCCTTCTCCCCTTCTCTAGGATGTGTCAAAGCAGCAGCATTTCATCAAGTACCGTGCATGTGCATCGAAGTTTATTTTGGTTCCAAAGGTATTATCAGCTTCTAAAGGCTGCCGAAAATAGACACTGGGCTGCTCAGAGAAGAGTCAGTATTTAGCATCTGCAGGATCATGAAATTAAAAGTTTTGCTTGTTGTACGGACATAAAATTTGATACTCTTTGGCACAGGAAGTGTAATCCATGAAGAGAGTTGTGTACTTCTGTGCTTATGTTTGAATCGTTATTATAATACCTGGCAGCACCTCCCTCCCCAAACAAAATGTTTTGTAGATCTTCTGTACCCTTTACTTTAAAGCTTGTCACATTAGGAGTCTGCTTTTGGCAGTGTCATGTTTAGAAGGTACAACTGAATGAATGTCTCATATTTGTACTTTGACACTGCTTCTGCCTATTGTGCTCTTTAAAGGAAACTAGAACCATGTGCTCAAAGTGGTTGTGTCTTGAGGGACATGCTAAATGTCCAACTCAGGCTTTGGAAAGATGGGTTTTGTTTCTGATCTGCAACACCATCAGAATTCTGGTGGAAAACTCTAGTTCCCTCAAAGGATGAAACATTTGGATCCAGAAGGCATGAGCAGAGGCCAAGCAATAGTGCATGTCAGCTCTTAGTGGGCAAGAACTGCTGCTGTCACTACCTGAGGTTTAAGGAAGGAAAGACTTTCCAGAATGCTGCTGGAATATTCTGTTGTTTGCTCCATGGAATGGGTGGTTGACTCCTTTGCCACTGGTGCGCTGTGCAGTCCCTACTGATGTAATATCCCATCACTGTAAGGACTTTAAAGTAGATGATGCCTTGTGTGGTCATCGCTGATATGACTAATAAATGCAGGAATTTAAATTCTCACATTTTAAGCTTCACAGCTCTCATCCATTTGGGATGAATGTACTTATCATTTTTTCTGGGTTTGTTGGGATTTACTTGCTTGGGACCAGCTTCTAAACAGCAGGGTGTGCATTTGCAGTCCAACAGGTTGTAATTTCTAAAGGGGTTTGAAACACTGTTTAAAAAAGAAGCCTTGGTGTGGGCCTTCTGATTTTCTTCTGCTTCAAACTGGAGTCAAGCATCTTTATTTCATGTCCAAGTGCAACAACTTGGATTTTGGAAAATGCTGTGAATCACTGAGGCTGGGAGACCTTCAGTTGGGAAGATCATCTGCTTGCAAGGACTGCTATCATCTCCTTCTGTGATTTTTTTTTGTGGTTTTGTGAATGCTGTTTTATTGAAAAAAAAGATGATAAACCCATGATTCTCAGAAGTGATATTGTGTGTTACCTTGAAGTGTTTATTGAAGTCATGAAAGGGGATATTTGTCCTTGATGAAAAGGGCAGGTGTGTATGTTTAATATGTTCTGCAAGATTAATAGTTCTGTCTCTTGTTTTGCATCAAAATAATGCAGCTGAACATAATTTAGTTTGGGCTAAAGCAGACCAGAGTGTATTGGATTAAATTGTATTGTATTGTATTGGAGAAATGCCATTTTTTCCAAGATTCACATTTGAAAGGCGAGTTCTGCCTGTACAAGAACTGAATGTTCTGCACTCAGCTAATAAGGTCAATGTTCTGAGCAGGAGCAAGGGAGCTTAGAATTGTCCTTTTTGTTGTGTGAAGCCACCACCAAGTTCTGGGCTTCCAGCACTTCTTCCTTTAACTTCAGGAGGAGATGAGGTCCTGAACCACCAATTTAACCTTTAAGTGAGCCCTGCTTTGCAGAGGAGTTTGTGAGTAACCTCCAGACCATTAGCTTTTACAGTAATTGAAAACTTTCAAAAGAACAGGTTTTCTTACTTTTATATTGTGCATTACTTGTAGAACAGCGATCCATTAGATCAATTGTTTTTCTCTCAATTAAGTGTTGAATTGAGACAGTTCTTTCCCTTAATTTTTCTGCAATTTGTTAATGTAAAAGCCACAGCAAACAGCAAAAATAAAAATATAACCAGTTAAGATACTTCTCACTATCACTTAAAATACAACTGGTTTTATCTGTTTCTGCAGAAGTCATTTGTTAACAGAGATTCCTAACCCTGAGAAATTTTTCCTCTAGGGTAGTGACAAAGTTATTTCTCCCTGTTTTTGAGTTCCAAGAATTTCTGCAGTATTGAACAGTTGTCCTGAACATGTTATATTGTCATACACCCTGGTTCCTTGTGGAATCTGATATTTTCTATGTTACGCACTTAAAAAAGCAGTTTTACATCCTGACGGCCTCCATGCCAATCTCTCATGAGACAGCAAGGCTGCTTCCTCTCCCAGGTCTCTGTACTACCTGCAAAGCCCTCCTGTTAACCATGGATTCCAGAGCCGTTGTTTATGTCAGGCTGCTCACCGTGTACCAGCAGTATCGGATTTATCAGAATATTGCTCTGAGTGCACTGAGGGGGTGCCACCGTACTGACAGATTGAGATTAAAACTGTGGCCGTGCCAGTGGGGATGGGATTTACTGCGGGAGCCTCTGCAGGCCTGGCTTGCTCTCCACAAGGGTCGTTTCAGGAGATAGGATATGTGTCAGGATGTGGTTTTCTTGTCTTGCTACTGAGGGGATAAAAGGAGTAATATGCTTCAAGCAATGCTGTGTATTGCTGACCGCAGTAAATATAATTTTGGCATTAGTAAATTGATGGCAGAGCCATGCAAATCAAAACCTCATAGATAGAAGATCTAAATTGTACTTTAATATTTTTATTTAAAATTGTGTGTTATAATAATTCTGTTTATAGGGTTATGCTTATTTGGAGGGATCTAAAATACTTTAAATTTCTGTTCAGTTGCCACCTTTTGGATGATGAAGCAGTTGTTTGTTGTAGAGTGGTGTTCAGGTTACTGTGGTTATTGTTTATCATCAGTACATGGGAGCTGCAGCTTGGGCTAACCCTGGACTTCAGATACCTGGGGTGACCCCACAGGACTGCTGAGATTCAGTGACCTAAAAGAGAGCACGGGAGAAATTTTCAACAACAGAACAACAGAAGTTCCAGCCCTGTTTCTAATGTGGATGCTACACCAGTGCCTCCACCAAGCCATCCAAACTTGATAGACACGGCACACCTGGGGTGAAGCAGGGTTTTGGGGACTGTTTTGTGGCAGCAAGTTGTTAAATGAGTTTTGTATTAAAGAAATTAATTCCCTGTAAAAACTCTTCTAACCAGCTTGTTGCCTCCTTTGCTTTCAATGCTGGAAAACCTGGGGAAAATGCTGTTTATTCCATGAAGTTCCAGTGGCCTCTTTTGCCTCTACTTTAGTGCTGTGCTGCACTTAGATTTGAAGTTTTTATTAGGGCATGAGCTCCTATAAATTGGTTTCTTAAATTCTGTATTAATGCATCAGATGTGTTGGAATATGCAGTTACAGTATCTTATAAAAAGTGATTTAGAAATACTTAGATCAGTTAAAAGTGGAGAGAACTCAGCAGGCATTTGTCACTATATGTTGATGAGAATGGTCATTATTTAGCCACACCCTTTAACCAGAGCAGTCTAAACCTAATTTTAAAATATATTTTTTTATATTTCCTATGTGTTAAGTCTGCAATTTTTTTACTTGTTTTATTTCAACTTGATTTCAGATGGCCAGGAGTCATGCTGGTCAGGTAGTTGCATGTAATCACTCTTTACCAGGATGAAAACTCACAGAAAATCTTTACATATGAGTTAACTTAATTTCAAATTAAAAAAAAAATGAACAGCTCAAAGTATTGGAATGTTTCTGTGTGAAGGTAGGAGGAAATTTGAGGTCTGTAAAAAGGTCTTCTGCTGACTTGCTAACTGCTCAGGTTTTTGTGAACCTTAGTAAAGAGCAAAAATGTCTCCTTTTCTTCCCACTTAAAGACTGTTCTTTGGAACACCTTGTTTGGAAGACAGCTTGTTTTTCATGAAGTGCATTTCTACCCCAGGAACATTTAGTTGTCTGCATTGGCTGTCCAAGAGATGCGTTGAATTTAAATTCCCCTTTAGAGGTGGTATTTATACAGGCCTGGGAAGAGACCTCTGAAGCTTTAGGGAGGCCTGATCTTAAGACTGAGTGTATGTTCAGTCAAGCTTCTTCAGGCATTCCAGCAGCGCAGTGAACCTTGGTATGCTTAACCTTATGGCTGGAATTTCTGTGCATGCTGACAGTGAAGTTTGTTCTCTCTTCTGTGACAGATGGATGGAAATACACTAAAATGATGGTAATTAAAATGGAACTTAAAAAAAGGCTACTCTCAGAGTGATACAGCAACCCTGTTATTTTGGCTGCCTAACACTCCTTGTTCCAAAAGATTTTACTTGATTTTTTATAGGGAATTTTGAGTGCCTCCATTATTTTAGCAGACTTGAATGTTCAAGGCATAACCCTACATGAAAATTGCTGACTGACACTACAGTTTATATGTAGTCATACAAATATTGATGCCTCCACATGAAAATTTGGAATCTATTCATGCCAAACATCTGCTTCCTTGTCCTCAGAAACTGTCTTCCATATGCAGAGACAAATATTGCAAGTGTCATTTACTGCGGTAGTAACCTACTACTTGCAAATATTAATTGCAAAATAACAGTTTGGAGTAAGATGAGCCATACTTTTGAAGAGGAATTTTCTGATTTTTTTTCAAGAGATGTTTATTTTAGAAATTAGCTGTAGTAAAAAAAGGCAATAAAATACACAGTTAAGGCTGCAGGCTTTTTGCTTTCACCCTGACTAGGCAGACCATGCCTTCTCGGTATCCTTAGAGCTCTTTAACTGGAGGTTAGTCAAAGTCAGCTGCTGTCTGACCAGAAAGTGTTAAATGTAAATTCCTTTAACTTTTCCTTTCATCTCTCAAGTGTTTAAGCACTATTTGTAAGGTACTTAAAGGACCTTTTGGCTTCTCCCAATGCTGAAATCTATGATTAGGTAAAAGTTGAGCTTTTTCTGTGGCTTCTCTCTGGCAGCAGATCAGAGATGACGCCACTGGGACCTGCTCTCTGGCCCTGGTCACACAGGTGCTGAACATGTACAAGTGTGGCTGCACTTAAAGGAGATTTTAGCAATTGGTCTACAGCAGGTTCCTGATCCCTCTAGGATTTTGAGTGATTCTCATCTGTTTAGAAATTATTTATTTAAAAAATTGAAATGCTATTCAGTGAAACTGCTCTTCCTTAATGGCTGTAAAACAAGTTTATAATATACAGTTGTGTTCCTGATTCAAGGTCTCCTGCAGATGCAGTGATTGTTGCAGGTGTGCTGGCCTTTTACTTCCACAGGGGGGTTGTTTGGGTTTTTTAAAATATGTAGCATCTGGAAATGGCCACAAGTGTCTAAAAGGATATTATATTGAGTCTTCATGAAAGCTGTTTTTAGTTGAAGGAGCTATTTTAAAGCCTTTGCTTGTCAGACTTTAGAGGTTTGTGTGGTTCTGTCTGGGATCTCAACTGCTTTAGGATGGGCATCTCTGTGCTGCATTCCTTATAATGCAGTCCCTCCTTCCCAAGAGGGGAATAATGTAACTGCCTTTCCCTGGGGAGATCTCTTAGTGGTTTGGCTGGGTGTGTGGCTGTGGCCCTGCCGTGAACTGTCTGTCTGCTGTCACCTGCCCTGCTTGGGCTGGCTGTGTAAATGTGAGGCTTGGTACAGCTGAGAGTCTATTACTGTACTTACCAGAGTTACTGTTTCCAGACATGCCCCAGGTTCTGCCTTGGGTGGCCCTTTTACATCCTGATACTGGAACCAAGTTTTAAAGAATTTCACACAGGCTATGGGGTTACAGAAAAGAGAATTTTACAAACAATACTTAGAACAGGTAGCCCACTCAAATCCCAGCCAGCCCAAATGCTGTATCTTCATAGCTGCACGTTGTGTTAACATAACTCCATGGGTCTGGCAGGTTTCATTAATTGTGTCAATAAGTAATCATTCATTGAGCATCATAGTACACTATTACCTTCCACATTCAACTCCCATTCTCTTCTTTGAAACTTGATGAGATTTTTGATTGTTTTATGTTGTTAAATAATGGTGTTAGAGAAATGCTGCTTTCCTTTTCTTTTGTGTGTGGCATTTTCCTCCTCCTTTTATTCCCACACCGTGTCCTTTAGTCATTTGGTTTCTATATTACAGATCATGCCATTCAGAAAGCACTCAAAATTTTGGGGGCCTTCTTTTGGGTATGGAACTCCTTGGAATATAGAGTTTTTGATATAATTGTATCACAGATCTCCAGATAAATATTTCAAATTAATTTCAAATTAAAATTAGACATTTTATATAGTGACAGAAATTTTTGGCAAAGAATAAATTATGAGAGCTAATTCCCATTATTTCTCTTCCATGAAGTGGAGGAACAACACTTTTTTAAAGGAATTTACACATCTGTTTTATGCTCATCTCTCTTCTGTCTTCTCTCTGACAAGGAGAGTTCAGATTATTAAAAATTCTTCTTTTATCCTTTTAAGTTATCCTTATGTCCTTTTTTAAAATCACTTTTAATACATTCAGGTCCTCCCTGGCAGAACACTAATAGTTCAGTGAAAAAAAGCAATTTAATAAATAATTGCCATCTTAAAATAATAGATATAAAGTAATATCTTCCTTTGAAATAGAATTTAGCCAAGAACATAGAGTTTTGAGGGCTTCGTGTTTTTTGTTAATTTTATTTTCATATTTAGTTTTCCCATGGCTTCTATCAGATTTTCCCATTTAATTTTTTTTCTCCTTTAAGGAGATTAATTTCATGGAGAGAGAAATAAAATACAGCATAAAAAATACCATTTTAGTTTTGTTTGCAGAATGAGCAGAGTACAGATACCTAAAGGAGGCCTCACACTGGCTCTTGGCTGCTCTCTTCCCAGGGAGAACCTCTCCATTGTAATTCTTACCTTAGGTTTGTACTGAAGAATCAGGTGTGATATATCTTCTTGTCTTATCTGGCATGGGTGAAAATAATGAACGAAAGAGGATATTTTGCTCAGGAAAACTGTAAGAGAATAGAAAAGCAAGTAGATATCTGAACTGTTATCAAGGACGTGTGAAGCCTTCTTTAATAGCTTGTAATTTTTAAAGCTGTGAAAGAAATTAGGATATTCAGTCAGCAATGCAGAGACCTGTTTCTCTGTCCCTGCACACGACCGAATGTGTTGCTATTTCCCACTCCTGGCCGTCTGCCATGGTATGGTTAAATCTGGAAGTCTGCCCAACCCTGCTGAATGCACTTGATTAGCAGATTTTATTGGAACAGCACCACCCGCATCTTACCCTGGGCTTGTGCTCCAAGATTCTGCTCAGCTACAGCCTCCACTGCCATAGGAGCCATCAGCAGAGCCCACCCTGTGTGAGGCAGGGCACAGGGTACTGCTCTGTGTGCTGAGGCAGAAGAAGCACAGGGGATGGGATGAGCAGGGAGATGTGCTGTATTCTCCACATGAGCCTGGCAGCTGTGGCTGAAGCCTGCTCTCTCTCCTACTGGGAAGAGGAAGGCAAACCCCGCTATAACATCCCTGATACCATAAGCTAGAGAAAAACCCCGAGTATTAGCAAATGACAAGCAGTAAACCAGATTATAACTGCCTGAAGCTACATGCTGCCAGGCAGTTACATAATGGCACAAAACTCTTCAGCCTCTACTGCAGCACTGAGCCTAAAATACAGCAAAAAGGGCTCGGATGAGCCCAGCTCTCTGAGGTTTCACTGAAAGCACAACTCCAGGTTCCCAATCTCTGCTATGGAGAGTTGGCTAAGAAACCAAGAGAAAAAGAGAAATAATTGTAATAGGCAAGAAAATGAGACAGTGCTTACATGAAAACATAGAAAGGCATAATTCCGTGTTTGTTTATATAACTCCTGGTATTAGTCTCATAAAATAAAAGTTTAAAAGGCATTCTTTGGATCATGGTAATCTCCCTTAAATACAGCATGTCATGGATTTTGGTGGTGTCATACCTTCACACCTGCTCTTTCCTGTTTGTGTCTGTGACTGGCTGCACATCCATTAAAACACAGGTAAAATTAATAACTGGTTGGATAATTAATAATTCTATATTGCATTAAAAAACATGTTTTGAATAATAGGGAGGGTCCTTTATTCTGAGGGTGCCTAGTGCCGCTGGTTCTGTGGAAGGACAGATAAGCTGAAGTGTTTTGTGAGCTGTTATAAATATGATGCCCAATTATCCAAAAAAAAACCCCAAACAAAATTTAAATGTAACAGCAATTTTAATTGAGCAAATTAATGAATACAAAAATTGGATTATAATCACATAATAACTGAATAGTAAATAATTGGTTTGGTTAATAATGCATAAGCAAAGATACAAACCGCGGGGTACGGAGCAGGACCATGGGATCCCGCATCACGTACAAACGAGATAACCCCGAGCTGGCCCCTTTATAATGTAGTCAAATACGTGCCACCACCCATCCCCTCCTATTTTCGATATGTAAGTTTTACATCACTGTTTTCATCACCACCTCTATCACGCATGCCCTGTCATCTCTTTTCAGGGGTCTCGCCACTTTTTAGGGGGTTGTGAGATGAAAGCTCATCCTCTTCATCACGTGTCCTTTGAATAACCTTTTTTACTGCTCATGTGTATTAGGCTACCTTCTTGGTTATACATGCGTATTAAGCTTGTATTATGTGAGTAAATACCAAGTTTGAACATTACAACAATAAATCTCATATAATTAGCAGGTTCCTTGGAGCTTCCCCAACTTTTCCCTTCTTATGAGTAAATTTAGCTTCCCTTATCTAGGTTTCTTCCTGTATCTCATGAACATCTGCTGGAGAAGGGGGAGACCCCCTCCCTTCCCTCCTTGGCAGTACTTGTTACTTCTTTATGATTCTAAAGTATTGATTACTGTTTCAATTTTATCAGCACGAATCATACCTATTTATCACGTGAGCATTTTTTCAAAAAGTCTGATGAGTCTTTCAGCGGAACAGGAAGATTGGTGAACACTTCCAGTGACACTCTGCTTCCTCAGAAATTTAATACTGAAAGTTTTATTTATGGAAAACATTAATTTAATAACATGGCATAACTTTCTATTTGAAACTTGTATTTACATTTGATAAGAGTTTATTTGAAGTGACTGTAAAGCAATCCCATACACATGACCAGTTACTGTAGGGTTGGATTTGGATGTCGCTTGCGGGCTTTGAACAGTGTGTCAGGTATTTGTGTGGTTTCTTTCCATTGTCTGGCTGTGGTGCTCCTTGAGACCTCAAAGTCAGGACCTGAGCTTATTCCACGTGCAAGGGCAGCTTTCCTCAAACCTCTCCCAAGTTTGTTGCCTAAAATAACATTAAATAGAGGTTCTGAACCTTTTCCCTTCATGGTTTTCCCCAACTATCCATTTTGTAGCCAGCACAGAAGGGAAGTTGCTGAATTCCCAGACTCTGTCCTCACTTTTTGCTGTTCTCTTCCCTTTCTGTGGAGTTACCACAGACATAATTTGCTTTCCAGCCATGATGATGACTCCATGGGCATTGCCTTATGTACAACAGATAAATTGCTCTCTTACCCAGATGGATTTTAAAAACTTGGAAGTAAACTAATCTTCCATGTCTAAAATTTCTAGAAAATACTTGAATTTCCAGGGCTTGTTTGTGTGCTTTGATGGGAATCAGGCTGTGGATCTTTAACTTTCCAGAGCCTGGTGGATACAGGAGTGTGACTAGGCATGTGAAGAAATCTTAGATCTGCATGGGAGATGGGTGACTGCTATTTATTTTTGTAAATGCCTATTTTAAGAATATTGTAAGTCTGAACAGAGAGTCTTGTTCCCTGAGAGCTGGCCTTATGTGAGCTAAAGCATGATTTTCCAGTAAGGGAGCTGAGAAAGCAGCATGCATTTGTCTGAGAAAGAAATATTTTGGCACTTGCGTCTACATCAGTATAACTTCACAATTGTATTTTTGTTGTCTATTAGACCTGGTGAAGGGTCATAAGAAAATTTAAATTAGGAATAACCATGTACTTTGTGTTTCAACCGATGACAGACTAAATGAGATATGAATATACTGCTGTTAAATAAGTCAGCTCTTCAGAATGCCGTTTCTTGCTGTATTAAATCGTTATTTGAATGTGTATTGCATTTCACATTTTCCCTGTGGTATCTGTTATTTTTCATTTTCAATCTGTGGGATTCCCCACTGCCTAGAGGTAAATGTTCTTTTACCTTGTCATTTAGTTTGGTAGGAGTTACTTTATACAGGATGACAGTTTAGTGCACTGCACACATTTTTTTCAGCTTTCTTCCTCCATATCAGATATAACAATTTTATCAGCCTGAGCCCCTCAAAATTGAATGTCTTCTGCAGCTGTCACAGGCTGCTATCAACAGAGCTGGAGTTTCTGTTATCCACCTCAGTCATTGTCAGGATTATGTTCTGGGTTTTTAAACATATGTACACACACAAATACATATAAATTTTGTGTGTGTGTGTGTGTGTATACACACATACAATATTATTATATAATTATGCAGTATTATATAATGTATAAAGTATTAAAATCTGATAGTTTCAGCTTTCAAATAAATTGTTGACTAAATGTCATCACAGAATTGCCCCTTTCAGTTCCCTTTTTTCTCTCTGCTGGAGGAAGCAGTGAGGAGTGATGTCCGTTCTTTCCATTTACAGTCCATTTATAGTGCATTTATATGCACTTAAACCTGGAATTGCTAAGCAGTTGGGACTACATATAGTTGTTCAATATTGGCACATCTAAGCTTTTTCTGAGTGCTGGCAGAAATTTAGGCTCCTAGGAAATGTTTCCAGTAAAAAAAAAACCCAGACTCTTGCATTGTGACAGGAGGGGTTTTTCCCTCTAGTATGTGACAGAAATTTTAAAAAGAAAAAAAATGACAAGAGTCACCAAAAAAAGCAATTGCCACAACCATGGTTTGTTCTTTGGGGCTTGGGCTGTGGCTTTAGGACAACATGCCCAAATACGTTAAAACAGAAGAGTTTCACTGTATGTCAGCATGAATTTAAGGCATCAGACATTGCATTCTGCGCAGGAGGTCCTGGGGATTTTTAGCTCTTCATTTCTCTCCTCTGAAGACAGACTGTGGCATTTCAAATGTCATTTTCAGTTATGTCCTGCACTGGTTATTCCTGTGGGATTGTTAGCATACTGTTTCTAACATGTTGGATTTCAGTTTTTCTCCTGGCTCCCACGAGTCTATGAGGTAGAACTGCTTTACTGGTACCTCTGGCATCCACCACCCCAAATGGGAACGTTCCAATGGGGTGATGACTCGAGTAGGTTGGTCTCCTGTTTCATTCTTGGATTGCTGATGGACATGGGGCTTCCCAGACTTGGTTGTTCATACAGCATGCCAGCATGTTTCACCTATCTTACCTTGAAAATGTAAGCATGTGGTTTTGATTAGCTCTTTCAGAAATCAGCAAAAACCCTGAGGAATTGGTTTCATAGAAAAATGTGGCAGCATCTCATTAATTCTGAACATAAACTTTATTTTTCTTAATTAGAATCCTCATTTGTATTTTAGATTATGCTTCGCTTGATTGAATATTTTTTTTCTCACATTTATTTTATTTATATTTCTTGCATTGTTGTAACAAGAAGACCCAACTGACAGAGTGAATAAAAATGAGTGCTTCTCACCAGCCTTCAGGGAGATGACTTTAGAGTTATCAATTAAATTCCCTCTCAGCTGCTGGAATCCACTCTTCATCATGACCTCACAGTCACCCCCCTAAAGGCTACCTCAGTCTCTCTGAGACATTCTCTGACTAATATATGGGAAGCTTCCTTGCTGTCTTATTTCCTCTTCATTCCATTCTTGCATCCTTTTTTGTTTGTTTGCTTGTTCCATTCTCCCACTTCTGCCTAAAAATCCATATTTATGTTGTGGTTCCTGCCCTGAGTAGTTGAGGGCAATTCAATCAATCAGTAGAGGTGTTTTTTAGAAGACGGGGCTGGATTATTCCCAAAACACTCACCTGAAACCTAAGAGAGACCAACTTTCTATGGTACAGGGAGGAACTGGGACTCAGATGTGTAAATTACCTGTAAAGGAATTAAATGAAAACCTACAAAGGCTCCTCTTCCTAAACCTACATCTTGAAAAGAAGGAGGTTTTAAATGAGGAGTTGTTGGAAAATAGATACCAGTCCCCAGGTTTTATGGGGGGGTTTTTTGAACTGTATCTGGAGGTTGTAAAACACTGATAAGAGAGTGACGTTCTGTAGGACCTGGTCCAGATAGTTTAGAAAAAATCAAAAAACCCATCCAGTGAGCCCTATTTTCAGCCAAATAAGATAACCTGAATGTTATTACACTGAAGTGCAATAATTTCAGTCCTTTTCCAATTAAATGAAAAAGTTACTATTATTTAATACCATGTTAAACAAAACAATATTTTTAAGGTGTGTTCCAGCCAGGTTATGAATCTCATTTCCAAAGTAAGAGTGCAAACATTTCTAGAGATGCCTATACTTTGCTTATAAGATCCTGAAAGCCAAAGTATATAATTTTACCATTTTAATATTTCTATAATGAATATAGAAAAAAGCTTTGGCTTTCGAATTTTTTTCAAATTCTGAGATGATTACAGATCTTTTTTTTTTACTTATTCTAGCTGCCTGCAGAATACAAAAATAAAAGCAAATGTATACAAAATACATTTCTTGAATTGACATGCATTAAAATTCTGGTTGTTTCCCAATTTGTCTGATATTTTTGCAAGAGAGAGCAGAATGTGGAGATTGTGTTCCACATCAGTCATCTCTAGTAATCTTTTGCTTTCAGAAATACAAATCTGATCAGAAAATACTGACAGCTGTATTTTCAGCCGAGCTGCAAGTGTATCAGTACTGCAGACTGTCATGTAGATATTTTAAACCAGCAAACTTAGGTACCACTGGCATGGGACTCTCCTCAGTTTTATTCTTCCTCCTATGGCAAATCTGGGAATTCCTCCAGTGCATGATTACCTAAATTAAGTCTGCTTTCCATTTGATCTGTTTGCCTATACTGGGAGCACAACAAAAGATCTGAATCCCCAAATCAGCTCAGAAGCTGGTTTGCAGTACAGAATTCTAGCAACAATACCCTGAGGTGTGTCCCACAGACCCTGGGGAGGCAGTAACTTGAGTTAGTTGAATTTATTGTGTTCAAATCTTACATTTTAATATGCACTTAAAACATTATGATTGTGGAAACAACTCTGGGGAAAACAGCATTTTCATTTATTTTACTTCAGTAGTTGTGCCAGAGACAGGGGCTGTCTGATGCACTTGGCATGTTGGTATTAATTCCTGGTGTTTGGACTCTCCAGAGCAAGATTTTCTATTGTAGAAGTCTAAGAAGTAATTTGATTTTCTAGTTCTGATGTATCTAAAAGCTTCTCATCTAAAAGTGCTGCTCATATCCAAATGAGTCTGAAAAAATACATCTTTAGAGCTTGCGCAGGCTTTGTGAGATTCCAGAAGGCAAAAGAATATTTTACTTTGGCTTGTGCAATTATTATTAATGTTTACATTTGAAGATGCTTCTTTCTTTTACTTCATTAGACAGTGTATTGATGGAATAATAAAATGGACTTCTCAGGTGGCCTGCTTTTGTATGGTTCTTCAGACTGGGGTGAACTTTATTTCCTAAGTAACTAATAAAGTCATTCCCTTATTTCCTCCTTAGTTTAATTTTGTTTTTTTAAAGCAGATAAAATACTTACAAAATGTGGCAGTACATGAATTAGAGGAAATATTCAATAACATCACAGGAAAATACTAGGGATTAAAAAGGAATTAAAAGTGGAACAATTAAAACATTTTGAAGTGACTATACAAAGCTGATTTGACAATCATAGAATTATTGTTTTACACATAAAAATAATCAATGAACCAAGAAACACACAGAAATTAAAAGAAACCTTTCGCCTGATTATAATTTCTATGTACAATTACCTTCTAAAAATGACCAAGGTGAATTTCTGCCTTTCACTAGATACAGGTGCAGCTTCTTTAATTCACAGACTTTTGGGGTTTTACACAAAGGACAGCAGTTTGCTAATATTTTAGTAATTTCTGTAAAGATAAACTCAATAATATTTGTATGTGCTGAGTGAAGGAAGATGTGTCTTGATGGTGATTTTTCTAAGACATTTGAGTTGAGAGTATTTAGGTGTACTTTCACAAGTGGAGCAAAAAACACGCCATCCTTCAGTGTGAGCAGCTGAGGTTTGGACACATTTCAAGTATCGGCAGGCAGTGCCATGAGCCAAACTCCCATTAAAAGTGTGTCCTTTGCTTACTTGTGACTAATAAGGATTTTTTTCAGTATAAAGCTTCAAAATGAGCTTCCTTTCTCTAGACATTTAGAAACCTCCACTCAGCCAAGCAAACACCTCAGATCCACAGGATGTTTAGTGCAACATCTCTGTCTTAGACATCAGAGATTCCATGGGAAAAAGACCTTGGCTGGAGAATGAATTTTGTGGCATCAAATGGATGTGAACTTGAGTCTTAGCTTTTGTTGTGATTAAAAGCAGTTCTGTCCTGTGAGAATTTTCTGTTGTCTGCCACCTGTTAAGCACAGACTGTTCACAGGTGAGCATCTCACCTGAATTTAATCAGCAGAATTTGGAAGTAACAGAACTAATCTGAGCAATGAAAGTCCCTGCACCTTGGCTTGCCAAGCCTTCATTTGTAACAAACCTGGGTCAGCTGGAAGGGGGAGGGAGCAGGAGGTTATATAAAGGGTTCAGTTATTAAACTGCCCTCTACAAACCTGCTCCAGAGACTTGGTAAGTACTTTTACTTATTTCTGCTTTTTAAAACAACTAAATAACCAAAAAACCTGAACTGACAAAGTCTGTTATGGAAAGGAGAGAAGGCTAAAAGGGAAACAGTGAGAAATTCTAATCAGCATTAAATTCTGAGGGTGTTGCTTTAATGTTTTCCTGTTTATCTTTCTGGGTTTTATGTGCAGAGTATTGTCATGGTATTGGTGAATCATTTGTTGGTTTTACCATGGTGCTGCATAACTCTGTCATCAGCAGAACAGCAAACTATGGTGAAATCAAGGTGTTGGTTTTATTCTTTAATTGTTCTGTGTGTTGACTCTAAAAGCAATGGTACTTAGCTGCTTTTTGTTTAATAACAGGCTACAGCTGGGGAAGGTCTTGCTGCTAGAATAGGCTCTGGGAAACCAGGTAAATTCTGTTATCTAAGAAGTATAACAGAGATTTTGTTTGATCTGTCACACACAAAAGAGACACATGATACTTAGAATCTTCAGGTTGTGCCAGACAATGTAAAACAAGATAAAAAAAAAAGTCACTTATTTTAGTAAGTGCCCTTCTCAAAAAAAAAAAAAAAAAAAAAAAAAAAAAAAAAAAAAAAAAAAAGAAAAAAACAACCTGTTTTGTGAATAATTGTAAAGAAAGCTTTCTTGTCTGAATTGTTAGAAAAAAGGAAAATGGATTTATAATAAATATTTGTCATAAACACTTTGAACTTGTAGGAGTAGTATTTGTATTCTGTATAATTAACTGGTGAAGCAGTGTTGGGGAGGATGAAGTAGCTAGGCCCTGCAGAGATAATTTAATAGTAAAAGATTCTAAAACTATGAAACCCACAAGAGGAATAGAATTAAAAGCAAAGTTTGAACTGTAAGCATGGACAGGAAGAAGGTGATTAAGCAGCTGAAAGGCCTTGGCTGGGTGGGTCAGTGACACCCCTGCCAAGACAAAAGGATGAATGAAAGGCTGCACCTTCTCAGGTATCAGGGATAAGGTGGGTTTCACAGGTTTTGGTATGTAGAGTAGTATTGTAATGTTGTAGCTCCCATAGGCTGTATGTAGATTCTGTAGATTTTGTATCTTAAGGTGATTGGTTAATGTTCATTAGCATATTCACGATAGAAGGGGTTAAAATGGAATGTAACAAGGAGCTCGGCCCCTTTTTTTGCACCCTCTCTTGGCACCCTCTTGGCGTGCCTTCCCTTGGACCCTCTTGGACTTTGCACTGGATCCCTAGACCCTTCCCTAGTCAGGCTGTCTTCCCACGACCAATAAAGCACGTGTTCCAGAGCTGATCTTCAGGTCATCTCTCTCGCGGACTACAAGCGTGTTTTCTAATAAAGCAGAATTTCAGAAGCTTGGTAAGAGTGTTCACAGAACTGATAACTCATGACTGTTACTGATCCATTGTGACTGGAAATTTAGAGAGAGAGCAGGCCCATTCTGATGTTACATATGGTTCCTATTTGCTCTGCAGTGGTTTCTGCCCCAGTTGATGTTTGTTGTAATTCACTTCAGCATGGCCAAACAGAGAGCAGGATTTCCACATGATCATATAAAATCTTCTTATTTCCTTCCTGTTTCTACTAATTTTTAACCTCTAAAATAGAAAGATATTTTCCCTGAGAAAATATTGTTGGTCTTGGCTTTGCATTCCTCTGAGACAACGAGAAAAAAGCATTCTTAGTAGCACTGAAAACTCCCCCTATCCTGAGGCATCTGAAAATGAGCATTTTTTTACCAGCCACATTTAATATTGCCACATTTATTGTTAAACAATTCCTGTAGACATTCAGTCATTTTACTGACCTGTGGAATGCAGCTCAGTGTGTGTTGGTTTACTGTATTATGGTATCAAACCCTTCCTCTTCTCTTCTCTTCTTCTTGCCATTATAGTGCCTAAACTTTAAATATTGCAGGGCAGAATAGCCATGAGAAGAAGGCCCAAATAGGATGCAGCTGTGTGTTTATTGCCCTTAAAGTAAGAACACTTTCCCTAGGCTTAAAATCCTTATTTCTGACAATCAGTGCTATAAATGGGCCAGGAGACCAGCTCCTTTGAAAAGGCCTTTATTAGAAATCAGCTCTGGGTAGGGGGCTCGAGGGGCTGCACACGCCACCGCTGCTTCCAGTGGACATCACGGAGCAGAAGGTGCAAGTCGAATCTGCTGCTGATGCGAGTCGGATTCCCTCCTCACGGGAGTTACCAAAGAATCACCTTGGCTCCTGTGGTCCAGGGGGGGTCACCCCTCTCCAGTTCCTTTCAAGTCATGGCGAGAAGATAACAAACTACCTGCTACCTGCAGGTAGCTGGATGTGTGCCTCATACAGCATTGTCCTTCTTAGGTCCAGTTTCTGTGTCGGCTCGTTGTTTTTAGGGGTTTTTCTAGCGTCGACTGGACTTCGGCTGTGGCCAAGCACCATGGGAGTCCTCCGATTTCCATACTGGGCGGTGTCCACAGTTCGACGGGCAGGCAGGAGGTGGCGGCGGGAAGCAGCGGCAGCTTTACCCGATGGGAGAGCGGGAGCTCAGGGCTTAGGGGAAGGGAGTACAAAACTCGGGACATAATAAGCAGAAATTCAGGGGTACAGATCCAACATGAACAGTTTAAAACAGGTAAGTGACAGTGCGACTTTAACTTCATAGCAAACAGTATTACAGTACAATCTGGGAGTGCATAACCTGGGGTTCTTTATTCATTTCATCAGGTGAGGGCAAACCTATGCAAACAGTATTATTATCCCAGTGTCAATTTTTTAACAACAGCCTGGGAGTTTTGTTAGACCACACAATTTGTCATACATGTGAATATACCTGGGGATTTTCAACAGGATGAGATGAAATCTCTTAAAATAAAAATGAAAGTGGGAGCAAACCAAGAAAGTTGTGACAATGGCTGGGTTTTTTTCCTTCTTCTCTGCAGTATTTCCCATTTCCCCTTGGCTGTTCTCTGGGCTTTTTAGTTATTTTTATCACATCTTCTATATTCATTTTGCAGCTCCCCCATGATTCCTCTTTTTGTCAGCTCTGTCTTTTGTCTGTCCTGTTTCCAAAATTTTCTTCCCATTTTCTCTCTCTTCTTTCTTAGCTGTTTCTGCAAATGTTTTGATTCAGATTGTGATCTGCATAGTTATACCCGTATTCAGTGCTGACTGTTGGCTATACAAAAAGCCGAGTAGATCCAGGAAATGCCAAAGCGGTTGTGCCTGAGTCAGCCTCTGGAGGGAACAGGAGAGTCCCCTCTGGGAATACCTCCTGCTGTGTTGCCAAGCACGGAGGCCATCTGCACCCATCACCATGCTGCAGGCAGTTAATTAATTAGTGCATGTGGGCAATTAATTAGTGCTCAGATTTGCTGCTCACTGTGACCACCAGTTGTAGAGCTGTCAGCTTTATCTTGGCCTGAATGATTGTCACATCTCTGCCTTTGGGGGAAAGGCACAGTTACATTCAGACCATTTTCAGTTGTTTCAGCCCTGGGGTGTGATGAAATGGAAAAAATACAGGGTTTGATTGCCAGAAGCTGTACATGGTTTGCGTGTCTGGTTTGGGTTGCATTTGGTTCTGGTGTTTCTACAATCAGTCTGGAATAAAGAGAACACAGGAAATAAAGGAGCCTCTAATATGTGACAATGATTTCTTCACTTCCAGGCTTTATCTGATATATGAACTTTATATTTTTGGTCACAGTGTTCAGACTGGCCTTCAATTTCGTGTTCCAGATGAACATGAAAGTTTTGAAGGTTCCTGTTGAGCAGTACTGGATTTGCAGCAGTGTTCCGTTAGCTTTCCATGTATTGAGAAATCACTGATAACATTTAAGTTGCTGTTTTTATCTCAGCATCATAGATCAATATCTACTTGCTGGTTTATTGTGTATTTTATTACAGAATGTGTTACATTGTCCATAAAATATCATAAGCATAGGGTAGGGGCAAATACAATCTGAACTAAGTACAGTTCTTGCTCTTTTCCAACCCTCTCTTTTTAGTCTCCAGTTCTAGCAGATTTTTTTTTTACAACTGATAGTTTCAGGTCCATTTTACTGATTGCACCAAATCACAATGCTTATATTGAGAAGGGTGTTATCTGTATCTGTTTGGGGTATTTATTTACAACTGCTTTAGCCATCAAAATGAGTGTTGTTTCATCATCATGAGTGTAAATATCATTAGACTCAAATGGGAACTCTGAACATGCATGGGAAAACTGGAATATGGTGGTTGAATTTCAGAGTTACACAGCAGGGTCTCTATGGGGTAGCATGGCTCATAAGAAATACTGGGTATTTTCCCCAATCAGTTGTTACTTAAACCCCACAATTCATGAGGACATCAACAGTTGTTGTTGCTTAGTTTTCTGTGTCATAAAGTGGGCTTTGGATAAAATCTCCTAGGATTGCTTTTCACTCAGAGAAGATCAAGAGTTGCAAAGTGTCCATGAGTTATCCATAAAATAAACTTGCACAAGGAAATAAATCATTAGAGAACTGCAGCCATGTGTGAGGAGGAGCCCCAGTGCTGAAGGACTGTACTGTGGTGCTATTCTCTATTCATTTGGGAATCTGCCCAGTATTTCTCTGTGTATGATGCATATGAGTGTAAATCTGTGGTTTTAATTAAAGTGTAGAATGCTTTTGCTCAAAGAATTTTAAGAGGGGTTTTTTTTCTCTTGCTTCTTTCACCTTCTGTTATTGGGGAAATTTTAATCACATATTCAAAGGCTATTTACTTTTTAAATCTGCCCTGACTCTGATCCCTCTGTATCTCCATGGTGCCATGAGAAATTCCATGTTCTGCCATGCTGAGGCCTTTTGGACCTGATCCATCAAGAGTTCTAATAAACATTGGGCAGCTAAACAGACCTTACTGACATGTGGTGGAATAACTCCATGGGCTTGAATAACAAACATTGGCACAAGGAGCAGGTCAGAAGGAACTTTCCAAGGATAAAGAGTGGCAGGAATTGTTATAACTTTGTGTGCTTCTGTCACCATTCTACCTCAGGTGACTTCTGGAAAATAGAAATAAAATCCCTCTCAAGATGCCCCTTGGATTCCCAGGGAACTCTAAGTGTGCTTGAGCTGAACAGCAGCTGTTAATGTGTGTGTTTCCAGGACCTTTATTAGGTTTGAGCTGCACATCCACTTCATAAATGATTCAGTCGGGGCTTGGTTTGTGGCCCAGCCCAACACAGTGATTTCAGTCATGGTCTGCTCTGACTTCATTTGGTCTGGGGGTGTTTGCTTCCTCAGAGCAGATGGGAGCTTTCTGGGACAGGCCACTGAATTCCGGAATTGTGGCTCAGAGGCAGCCTGGCTTCTTGGAAGTAGGAAGCTGGTGCAAAGTGATGAGTAAATGCTAGAACCTCTGTCTGTATCACTCTTCTTCCTACACAAGGAGCATGGAGGGGAAAACCAGTAGTGGAACAGATAGTAAGAGCTTGGACCTAAAAACACCTAAATGATTTTTAGAAAGCCCATCATTCTGTACACATATCCTGTTCTCTGTTATATATAAACAAGATACTGCCATATAGCAATCAAGCCAGTAAATTAAAATGTTGCCATTGCAGTATTTTTATCAACATTTATGTGGTTTTTTTTGTCAGGATAAATATGCTCTGTACTTGAGTTGTTTGCAAGAAGCATGTGGCAATATTTAGTATATTTAAAAGTATCATTAGAGCTATATGTTCAGATGTGTACAAAAAAGCAATTCACTTGTATGAGTGTGTTTATCAACTGTATTATACATGCAAATATGTGCACACAGAAGGTCTCTGTGTCTCAGGACTAACAGATCTGTTCTTTCTGTTATCCCACTTGTTCCTCATGCCTGCAAAGCCTCCCTCATCTGCCCTATGGTACATGCCAAATGAAGTTTGGTTCTTGTGTTATGTGATCTGCCTGCCAGCTCTGTTCTGCTCTGCAGCTCTTGGGCTTGTGCTGGAGGAGCCAAAGGTTGGGAGTTGTGATTGTGCATGAGCAACAATCTCCTTTGTTATTAAGAGCTGGATTTTCCTCAAAACATGGTTGTGACCTCACTTGGGGGCTGATTAGATGTAGGATTGGCCTGTCAGATTCCTGCAGTTTTCTTCTTAATGCAGTGTCCATTTTTTACAGATCTGGAGGGGGTTGTGCAGGTTGTTCTGTTGTTACATTTTTCCTCTTCCCTTTTTCTGGTTCCTCTTCCTTTTTGGATAATCCCTTGCTTCTGAAGGCCCTTGCATTTGCTTCCATTTAACTGCTGGTCTTTGTTCCATTATTCCTTTCAATGGGGCTTGATGATATTTTGTGTTGTATTCAGAAACAGGGATCAGGCTGCATCCTGCCTTATTTTGCTGCTAAAATAGCTCTGTCTGTACAGTGAGTTCCCTTTTGACCCCACAACTGAGGAAAGAAACTCATTTTGCTCTGTGAAATGGGGAATTGCTGAGTGAGTGTTTGCTGCCATGCGAGGATAGCTCTGTCCTTAGCATTGTGTGAGCAGTTAAATGCAGAAGTTCTCTGGTGTTCCCATGTGCTGCTGGCCTGCCAGGAGCTTGAAAGTGTCTTGCCAGGAGCAGGAGGAGGCAACAAAGGAGAAAATACCTGCTGGCACATTGTGGCTATTTTGGGACTGCTTGGAGCTTCTTGGAAATATTGTTTCTTCAGAGATATTTTTGCTACAGAGAAATAGTCTTAAGAAAAACTGTTGTTGTCTAATATGTTCAAGTGTAGCAGAGCCAGTGCCCTGAGTGCTTCACAAGCCTGATCTAAATTCTGAAGAAAGACCTGCTGTGTTCCCTGTTCTGCTAAACTGTGGGGTTTGTAGATGGTTTTTATCAAGAAACATCAATCCTTTAATTGTGAAGAGACTTCCTGAAGGGTGTTGATAGAATACAGACAGTATCTGCCTCTCCCTAAGTCTCCATTAACATGATCTAGCACTGTTACAGAAAACTGCAGAATTCTACAAAGGTTTGTCTAAACAGGAAATGTTCTTCCAAATTTAAAAATGGATCGATTTGAAGTAGAGATTAATTGATGAGTATCTAACTATGTAGTTATTTTAGATTAACATCAAATTTGCATGCTGCTTTGAAATGCAAAACATCCCAGGACTGAGGATGAATTATTTTGTCAAGAGCTGGTGACAGTCCACCTGAGACAGTGATTTCATTCAGAACTGCAGGTGTTTGTTTCCTTTACAAAAAGCAATTTCTTTTTTGTCAGGTGGGATGTTTTGGAAACCAGCCTTGGTTTGTATGAACAACAAACCGTTGATAGGATGGTTATAAAAAGATTCAAATTAATATGGCATTTGAAATAGAAAACATAAATTGTGCACCAAAACTACAAAAGCAAATGTTCAGTTTTCCGCTGCTGCAGTGAAAAAGTGTTTTGCCTATCTGATAAATAAGTGCAGTGATAGATTTAAAAGGCCCAGAGTCGTGAGATTTAAACCTCTGCCTCTCATCTGATACACCCACCTAAAGGTCTCCATCAATTCTGTATGCCTGTATTAAAGATAACAGAAGTGCTTGCTTTTTGCAGCATCAGGGAGCAATTATCTAATGCTGTGAGCCAAAATGCATTTTTGCTTTGATTACTTTAGACTTTCTTGATGTATTTCAGTATTTGGAGCCATAGAAAACTCTGGTTTTGAAGGGGCCTCCAGAGATCAACCAATCCAACTTTCTCTTGAGAGCACAGCCTTAGATTTGGTTATTTGGCGTCCTGTCAAGCCAATTAAGTCCTGAACTGTTTCCAGTGAGGGGAATTCTACCACTTCTCTAGGCAACTATCCTGATCTTTAGCTTTTCTAGTGAAGGATGTTTTCCTTGTATCCAGACAACGTTTCCCTCAAAGCCGATCATGTCTCTTGCCTTTGTCCTCTCATTGTGCATCCATGTGAAAAGAGCACCTCCACCTTCTCTGTAACTGCTTCTGGGGCCTGAGCTACATCTAAACTTTTCTACTTAGTTCTGTCTTGGAACTTCAGATCTGTACTCTGTTTACAAGTGTATGGAACCTCTTACAGAAAAGCAATATAGACAGAAATAAAATGTAGACAGAAATACAATGTAGACAAGAAACAAATACTTTTAGTCCTTTAGAATTCTAATGTATTATTAAAAAATAATCTTGGAGTGGGATATTATTGCAACAGAAATTGCGGAGGTAGTATGAGTTTCCCATCTGGCAAGGGCCCCAGACCAGATGGACCCACTAATGACTTTTGTAGAGCATTTCATCAGACCCTACTGAAACATGTATCTGGCATCTTTAATTATCCTAAATTAACACAGTTTCAGGCTTGGATGCTTAGATTCAGGCTTGTTGATCTTGGAAGGGAAGGAAAGGAAAATGTTCCCTGAAAGATCTTCTTCCTAACAGACCTTTTTATTAATGAGGTATAATGTTAAAATATTACCTATGCTTTATTGGTTCATCCTGACTGGATTATTTGCATGAAAGAAGTGCCTTGGGAGGCACTTGGATTAAAGAGGTTTTTTGCAGACACATCAGAGTGCTTTTGGAATTTACACAAGTGCATTTAGCCAAGAATCCCATTGCTTTCTTTGCCTTCCCTGGAAGGAACGGAATGGGCACTCCCAAAGCAGCTGATCTCTGCCTCTATCCCTGTGTGTGCAGCCACTCCTGTTGCTGTTCCCACAGAGAGAAGTTCTTGTCGTTTGGGGAAGTGGCTGCCAGGGCCAGTGGGCAGAACCAACATCAACTACTGCTGCTTTGATCTCTTGTTGCATCCCAGCTCCTTAGCAAAGAGGGAGTTCATGTCCTTTCCCCTCAAACTTGGAAAACAGAGACAAATTTTCAGGCAGAATTTCTTCTGCCCATCCTGCTTAGATCTTGTCCTCCCTGTAGAAGGAATAGGAATTAATCCTGTAATAATGTGTTTTCTATACCATGAATTGCTGTTTTTTGAATGCCTTGTCTCTTGTAATGATATTTCTGTATAAATAGAATATAAGAAATTCAGTATTTCAGTGTTTTCCAGTGGCGCAAATAGTGATGTGGTTTCATTACAAATGGTCTAGTTATGGGATGTTTGCTTAGAAAATGCACCTTTTCAGTTCAAAATGCAGCCAGTGAAATTGATAGCCATTTAAGGAGGCACGGAAGGGCATGGGAATCTTAAACCCTGAAGATAGCACATGACCCCTGTAACAGAGGTACTGTATAGGTACAATTACAATTTTTATAGTTCAACACACATCAAACATATGAGTCATATACGGGTAACAAACAGTCACCAAGAGTTGTTCTTGAAATTTGGCTTCATTTCCTTCCTCTAATCCACTGCTCTGTCTGCCAAAAATAAGCTCTTGCTTATCTAACAACCAGACTGAACGTGGGCAGGGGGAGTGCATTGGAAAGGCTGGTGGCAGGACATGAATGTCCTCAGTGAGGCTGTGTCTTGAGTTGTGGAACCAAGAATGTGTATTCTATTTCATCTGTTGAAAGCAGTTGGAGAGATGTTTTTCTTTCTCTCTTGTAACTCTGGGGGCAGGGGGTGGATGTCTTCCGATAATGGGCCAGCTGTTCAAACCAGGTGGGGCAGTGTTTCTTAACTCTTTCACCACCATCCTCCCTCTGGGGAATATCTTCTGCTATTGGGCCATTAAAGCTCACCAATGACATGACACATTCCATCATCCCATTGTGAGATGCTCCACCCATTGGGGGGAGCCAACCCTTCCTACCTGGATAAAAACTGAGACTCAGGAACACAAGGTATCTGGTTCCACTGGAGGAAGATCAGACCCTTTTCACCATCACTGGACCCTTTGTTCTCTCAGAATCATCTCTGCTCCAACAGCACCACATCTGCCACTCCAGGAGGACTTACTGTGGGCTGCTTCCAACCCTGACCAACAGGGTGTCAGGTTGTATCTCTGACTCTGTCAGGGTTTCTAGGATTGTTGTTTGTTTTCTTGCTTGTTTGTTTTTACTACTACATTTGTATTGCTAATATTCCTAGTAAAGAACTGTTATTCCTATTCCCATATCTTTGCCTGAAAGCCCTTAATTGCAAAATTGTAATAATTTGGAGGGGGTGAGAGGTTTACATTCTCCATTCTGAGGGAAACTCCAGTGTTCCCTGGCAGATACCTGTCTTTCAAAACTAAGACAGGCTGGGAAATCAGACTGCTAATTTAGGTGCCAAAAATTGATATTATTCCCTAATTTTAGTTCCCCCACTGGCTGACTTCATCCATCAAAAAGAATAAAACGAATACCAGAGACATTCAGTACAGACATGTTGATATTTAGGAAATGTGTCTATGCTCTTAACCCAAGAGGAGGCTCTAGTGTGTGAGGACTGCTCTGTGCTAAATGGTGGCACATGTAATTAAGTTCTGCTCTAGCAGTGAGAGAGATTAGCCCAATTAAAATTTTCCCTTCTGGTTCTTGAAGAAAAGTATTCTAATTTAATTACAGCTAGCACACCTTAAGTTTTGGTGTCACGTTTTATTGCCTGTATCGGTGTAGAGCTGAGGTGAATTAGCTGACACACAACATAATATACCTCTCAGGCTTGGAGAGGGAAAAAGGAATGGGCAGGGAAGATAAAACAGTTAAATTGTGGTAAAATTGTTCTTTTTCCATGAAATGCATATGTTTACGAAACTTTCTTAAGCTTTTTTATTAACTTTTCTTAATAATTAGTTTTATCTGTTCCTGGGATAGCAGAAGTATTAAGCTCCCCTCAGCCTGGTGAGTGCCAGTTTATTAATAGGATATTTTTCCTTATTCCATGTGTAGCTTACATACTCAGCCATTGCTCAAATTTGTTTCCTGGGTAACTGTGTAAAATTGCCTTTGTATTCATATGACTTTGCAGAGAGGTTTTATTCTTATTTCCATATCTGAAGGGTTGTGAACAAAAATATATGGTTTGATTCTGGTGCAAAAATTTATTTGTGTCTCTTCTGAAATTACTATGTTTAAACATATAAAGATGAGAGGATTTCTTATGTGTATTTCTCATAGTGAACAATATCCATTATTCAGCCTCTGGTCCATGTTTCAGAATATTTGAGGTGATGTGCAGAAGAGGAATAATTAGGAGAAAATAATCCATTATAAACCTGTGAAACACTAAGATCCAAGTCTGTCCAATCAGCTTATCAACCAAAAGTATTTAAAAATTCTCTGGTTATGCTCTTCCTTTTTCTAGTTATAACATGATACATGATAAATTGTATTCTGCACTCACTATGTCAGTCTCAGCAAAACATTTCAAGTAAATACTGGAATTGACTGAGTTTTGAAGACAGCTGCTGTGATCATTCCCAAAATGTGTTATAACTTGAAGTGCTTTATTTGCAGCCTTGCAGTTCACCCGGATAAAACATTGGTAGCCACAGGGCAGGTTGGGAAAGATCCCTACATTTGCATCTGGGACTCCTACCGTGTCCAGACTGTGTCCGTCCTGAAGGATGCACACACGCATGGAGTCGCCTGCCTGGCCTTTGACTCGGATGGCCAGGTCAGTACTGCTCCTCCCTGGGTTCTGAACTGAGCTGGATTTCTGATTCACTGAGAGATGCACCTTAAATGTTTTGTGTTTCAGCAGCTACAGGGCTGCAGTGTTGGAACCCCTGGTACAACTGAATTGTGATTGCCATTCAAGGCCTTGGTTTGTATTGTAATTGTAATTGCAGTAGGAGGACTGCAACCACAACTCTTGCACAGGAGGTGCTTTTGGGATGAAGTCACAGCCTGGCATCCGAGTGGAGTGGAGGCACTGGGTGTTGGACAGGCCTCCAGAGCAGAAATGCCCCTCTGTGGCTTAACTGCAATGGCTTCACCATGTCCTTGTCACCTGCTGTCCAAAGAAATCAGTTCTTGGCAAAGCCCTCAGAACCCTGCAGCTTTTCTGGCAGAAGAGCTGCACTAATCTCACTGCTGGGAGAGTCTCCTTGGCTGGGGTGCACTGGCAATTTAATTGAATAATGGCATTAGGATACACAGTGTGGCTTTCTACAATGTGATTAGCCTAGAAGATATCTTGAAACAAAATTTAAAATATGACTAAATGGTGGGCTGTTCCCAGCTAAACACAATGATTTTTTTTTCTCTCTGGCAGTGTTAAAAGCTTTAGGCAAATAGACCTAAAATTCACATATACCTGAGAAATATTTCGTAGAGCATTATAAATAAATATCTGGCTGTGCAATTTTGTTATTATTGATGACAATTTTGTCCTGATGAGTTGCCTGATGTAATACTTGCTAAAGTATTTTTAGGAATGCTTAGATTAGCTGATACCAAAAACCTCAGACAAGAAAACCCTCAGATCAACAGCAAAAAATTTCTAATGGTGTAATATTTTTTAAGGTATTGTTCATTCAGAAATAAATGTTTTTCATTTCCCCCCCTCATTTTTAGCTTCATAAGACTGGCAGTTAAGCTTTTTTTTTAAAGCTATTTAAGAACTTCACGGGAAGGAAGACTCATGAGTTGGGGGGGGTGTTTGAGGTGGAGGCCTTCATGAAGACCCCGATGAGTGCTTGCTGTAATTAAAACCCAAACTCACTGCCACATTGACCTTGCAGAACAGTGACAATTCCCTTTCTGGAAGTGCTTAAGAAATTGCAGTTTATTCTGGAGATAAAAATTTGCATTGAACACTTTTATATCTGGAGAACGACTAATGCTGGAGAACATGAATATGGATAATGCACCTTGGCTTTTTGCTGGCCTTCCTGGCTTTGCAGGAGCAGCTGCTGTGCTGAGCCAGAATTAAAGGGCATGGGAGGAAGTCTGTGAGTATTTGGAGCTCAGAGCTGCTGGCGGTTCTGGTTTGTTTAGTCAGCGTTCCCAAGAGGGCTGGTGTCTGTGACAGGGCAAAACAGACTGCAGATACTGCTTTCATTTCCCAGTGCAAAGCTTTCCTTCTTCTATATCTTTTTCTGGTTTAGGGCAAATTTGGGAGGAAACCTCCGAAGGGGGTTCCTCTGGAAAGCAAACCCAGACGGCCCCTCCCCCTAGCCAGTCTGGGAAAACTTCCTCGGAGAAAAGTGGAAAAAACTATTTATTTAACGAACAAGATGCCTACAAGCACAAAACAACAACAACAACAACAAACAAAAAAACCCACAAAACAAATAAACAAACAAAAAAACAAAACAAAACAAACAAACAAACAAAAAAAGCCCCACCAAAACCAACCAAACAAAACCCCTCTCACTGGTCCAAAGAGAGACGGCAAACTGAGGCAGTCCTTGCCGTGGGTGTAGCTCAGCTCACTCAGGTACTCACTCACCAGCCCCACTCCCTCCGGAGGTCCAGGCCCGGCGGGCCACAGGTGCCAGCCCTCGCTGCTCCTCTGGGTTTTTCAGTCCAGAGGAGATTTAAATAGTCCCAAGAAAAAGGAAAAAACCAGTCCAGGGAACTTCTCTGCCTCAGCTAGCTAAAACTAACTAAAAGCACAGGAGATCTCTGCCCCACTGCTGTCCGTGCCTCAGACGAGCCGTTGGAGCAAGGACGTGTGGGAGTCAGGCAGTTCTCTCAAAACAAACTGCGCGCTGCTGCTTTCTCCCCCCTCGCTCCCAGAACCATTTTAAAGGTACAGAACTTAATACACAGCACAAATAGAACAGAAGCTTGGGGATACCAGCATCATAAAGTCCCCCTAGGACATATCTGAAGGCTGTTAAAAGCCAGGGAAGATCTGTATTCCAGCCCCAGAACACAAAAAATGCAACAATCAGGAATGGTATAGATGTAAAAAGAACTGTATTCTTTTCACTGCTAACTCTGCCAGCTGTCCACTTCGTAAATACATGTAGGCAGAGGCAAAGCCCAGGTAATGCTGCAGCATTCCCAGAGTGGATCTTCATAGATTCAGCTTGGGTCCTTTTGTATTTCTGTGTGAGTGCTTCTCCATGTGCGGGCTCCAAATAGGGCCACCCCACTTCTCTTTGAGCCAAGTTAATTTGTTCTTGTTGAACCAGAAACTCCAGGATATCTGTTCCTTTTGGATGAATTAGTGGGGAAATATTCTTCCTGGCTGGACTGGAGCTGACCCCACACGGAGATAGCACAGTTGTTCCTGCACTGCTTCCCTGGCCTCGTGTTCCACAGGGTGGGGAATGCAGATCAGTGTGCACAGGATTTGTTATTGTTTCTAAAAAATGGAGATCATCAATACACAGGGGAGAGCTCGAATGCTTCCTTTATTTTAAGTACCTTCAGAACAGCTTTTGGAGACAAATAGAGTTGGAGTAAATATCCTGTTTTGTGTTACCTGTGATTAATACAGTCCCGATGAGAGCTGAATTTCTTGCAGAAGTGTTGCTATTTAAAAATACATATTTTAGTTTGGGCTTTTCTGTCTGAGCAGGAGCTGCCATTTGGCAGGAGGGAAACTGCACTTTGTTCAAATGTTTAATGAGGAGCTGTCATTTTGCCTGTAATTAAAAATGTCTTCTCTTCAATCAAGAGTTAACTACAGTTTCTCCTTAAAAGCACTAACATCTCCCCTTCACAGAATTACCTACAAAGCAGATGCCTCATACTGAACTATTTTATCAATACCACACAGATCAATTTCTGCTCTGAGTTATTTCAGAATAACCCTTTTTTATGTACTTTCTAAAAATATTTTTAATGGAGTAGAAAGGGCACTGCCATAATGCATACACACCTAATGAAAAAATTTAAAAATGCAGCATTAGGCTTCTTTAGCCACATCTTCCAAATCTGTGTAGATTTAAAAATAATTGTTTAATTATGTGCCTAAACTACTTGGCAGATATTTTCTTCTGGTAGTTCTGTGAATTCTCTGAATAGAATTCTGTCAATTCCCTTCCAGAAAGAGAATTAGAAGTGTGTTTCAGCCAAAAAGGAAATTCAGCATTTATCACTTTTCTGCCAGTGGGAGACCTTCCTCAGCAGGCCAAGGTTAAAAGAAAATATAAAGTACTTCTTAGTTTCCCATAGTGCTTTCCCTGCTGATACCAACATCAGCTAAGGAATAAACTTTCTAACACAATTTGAAGTTTTAGAAAGCAGCTATTCCTTATTCCAGCACTGGACACAGTTGGAGGAGTGATTTTTTTCTTTAATCAAATGCGTGTCATGAAACTACAACAGGTCATTTATTCCATTCTGATCAGACATATTACAATACACGTCGCAGCTAATACATAAACACCACTTTCCCTAGAACTAATTTCCATGCCTTTGCCCCTTACTGGAACTCCTTTTGTGGTCCTAGAGGGTTGTCTAAAGGGGTCTCTGCTTGTTGACCTTGCTGAGAGCCCCCAGTATTGTAATGACCTTGCCTTGAATTTCTCAGGGCACGCAGAGAGGTGCTTCTTGTTACAGAATTGCCACAAACTCCACTCAGGTTCCTCATCTGTTTATCCACTGGTTCCAGCTACCTTTAGTATCCTGTGTGTCTTTTATATTATTTTATCTAATTTGCTAGTTACTAGTTATGCTCTATTTTGCAATTTCAAGGGAACTGAACATTTCTGTTCTCCATGTTGTCTGTCAAGTCCTGCTTTGCTTGAGACTGTCTCTTTTAGACAAGTCTCAATGCTTCATTTTCCAGCACGAAGTGTTACAACAGCTATAACATTGAATTAAATTGCTTTCGAAAATCAAGGGAGTATAATTGCAGATTGTCCTGCACTCCCTGGATGGAAAATGTTCTCTTGGCCCTAACTCTTTGTTGTGGTTGTCGCCAAAGTACCCTTAGGGGAGCCATAATAAAGCTTGGAAACAGGAATGTTTAGGAAGCCATGTATAGGCATTGCACATATGAAATAGGTCCCATTCCCAGTACTAAGGTGTGATTTCCCATTCCCTCTATTGGGCTGCTGATGGGTGCAGGGCTCCTATGTGTGATTTTTCTGTGTCCTCAGTGCCATTGGGCCAGTGGAGTTTCTCAGCAGGGAGTGGTGTGACACTGACCAGCTCCGGCACCCTGAGTTCTATTGACATTTTGAGTAATGTTAAAACTGAAATCCTTTCACATTGTTACTTCCTACAAAAGCTATAATTTTATTTCTTTGTTCCACTGTACAAACTTCTTTAACTCTCCCTTCACAACTCCATTATGAGTCAGAGCCCATTGACAGAGTTCTGCCCCCGCCCCTAGGGTGAATCCTCCAAGGGAGCCTTATTCCTCCCAACGATATCCAGATTGCCCCATGAAAACCTTATGCTCCTCTAGGAACAGTTTATTTAATTTCTCGTATTTTTATTTCTGTGGAAGGAGGCTGGACTTGGAGGAACTTGTGGTCTAAGTCTGTAAATAGTTTTTTCTGCTGGTGGTGGTGAGGGGTGTTGAATTGGGTTTTTTGGAAGGTTTTTGTTTTGTTGTTGTTTTCATTAATACCACACTGCTTGGTGCACTTTCTGGTGGGACAGTTGAGTTCTGCATTATTCACTAGTCAGGTTTTACATTGGGGTAATGCCTGTTGTCATCTCTCATTAAACCAAAGTCCCAAAACATCTATTTCATTCCTCTAAATCAAGAAACTGTAACTGTTAAGACAGTGAAGGGTGTGTGAATCTACTGCAGTTAATGCAGAGGCTGTCAAGGGGCTCTCCCAGGAGGGAAGATGTGCACTCAGTATTTACACTCAGGAATGGGATGAAAAGGCCTCGAGTACCTGCTCTCTGAATTATTGCTACAGAATGAAAACTGGAGCCTTCTGTTCCTCTATGAACAGTTATTTCCTCTCTCTATGATTCCGTTGTTGAGAGCTTTATTGCATTTAATACTTTTCATAATATAGCATTTTAGAAGAGTCTATGGTAATAACACTTTTTCTTTGCTGGCTCAGTCCTTTTGTGTTATCACAGAAAGGTCCAATTTGCTTACTCAAAATTTGAGCTAATTTTTTATGGAATTCATATAAAATTAGGCAAAATTAGGACAGTCGCTGGAAGGGAAAGACCTACAATTTCTGCAGTAATAGTTGATCTTCTGGGCATGTCACAGATGGATGCACTCTGTTTTTTCCCTTCCAGAATGCCCCTTCCATTTTATTCTGTTCTTTTTATTTCTTCCAATATTGAAATAAAAAGTATTAAAATAATACTTGGAAAAGTATTAAAATTAAGTTATTTTAATTGATGACCAATAAAACTTCAGCTTGTTATTAGTTAATAATTTTGGTTATTTTAACTGGTGATGTGATACACTAAACTATGAAAAAGGCAGTTATTAAAAGTACATCCAGTTCTCGTTCTAAAGCAACAACAAAATGAGCATCTGCTCAACAAAACGAGTATAATGAACAAAGCAGTAGTTGGAAATAGTAAAAGCTTTTATTTCCCTTTCACTTTTATTATCAGAATAATAAATCAATGCTAGAGAGGTGTGCACCTGAAACAAGCACCTCAGATGTTTCAGGGTAAGAATTTCACTTGGAGCATTGGTAACCTGAAATCAATAGCCTGACCTTTTAGAGAAGATGAGACATTTCAGTGCTCTCTCCAGGGAGTAAATTTTGAGTGTGAATGTCTTTGCCTTTGCACTGTGGTTCAAATCCAGGTCACATGTGGGAAAATCCATTTGTGCACGTAATCCTGGGAACTACAGCGAAGTGATTAGGGGTTGGTTTCCTGTTAACTGGATTGCTGTTGTTTTTCCTCAGCATTTGGCTTCTGTGGGACTGGATGCCAAAAACACCGTGTGTATTTGGGACTGGAAGAGAGGAAAACTCCTGGCAACAGCTACAGGCCATTCTGACAGGGTAATTGTATGGAAGCATTCCTGGATTTTGTCTGGGAGCTGCATGGGTGTTTCAGAAATAATTTTTGTTTCTATTAGGTTAATGCAAAGGTAATTTTGGTCATCCTATCTGGCTTTTAAAATACTGGACAAGATATTTATTCTTTCTCATTGTGCCAGACCCAGCACAAGGCACTGTTAGTAAGCCTGGGGAGGAAATATGTACACACTGAGTAGGGTGATATGTAGCTCTTCATATGAGATGTGAAATGGGAGCTCAGTGGCCAAAGGTCATCTTGTCTCTGAGTATGTCAAAAAGACAATTTATTCTGAGGGCAAATTTAGTTATATCCCTTTCAGTTTTCCTTAAGACAGTTACCTGTAGAGGAAACTTGATTGTGATAAATATTTCTTTTATATCTGTTAGATTCAGGTAAAGGATGATAACTTTAAATAAAGATGAGAAGTGACCAGGTTTAAGTTTAGAATGTTATTCAGGATTAGGAAATGTTTTTCCAGGTTTAGCATAAGCAAAATACCGCCCTGACATATATAAGCACATGGATGCATATGTTAAAATAAATGATGGATACATTCTGACAACTTGTACACATATTGTCATAACATGTTTTACATCTGTGAACATTTTGCTACTGACCTCAGTAAGTGCAAGATCAGGTTTTGAATTAGCAGAATTCTCTAGGACAGGCTAGAAGTACTGAAATCTTAGTCCCAGTAGACTTTCCCAACCAGAAAAATGGAGCTTCTGCACAGAAGAGAAGTGGGAAAGAATGCCTATGTAAATATTGTTTATTAAATAATATCTTGGAGCCGGAATGGATTGGCAGTGTGGAGTCAGGGATGAAGTGTGTTAACAGAACTGTGTGAGGAGCCCTCCAGGTTTCCCTTGACCTTTGATTACAAAGAGTTCTAAATTTACCTGTAGAGTGTTCTTTCATTTTCAGTAATATGTTCCAACAGAAATTATGACTAAGCACTGGTAAAAGCAAGCTGAACTTAGATGCCATTAATATATAGGTTAAAATATCATCTTAATATATTTCTTAACAGATATTTGATATTTCCTGGGATCAGTATCAGCCAAACAGAATTGTCAGTTGTGGAGTAAAACACATAAAGGTAAAGAGTTTTCATTATTTACTTGGCAAAAGTACTTGCACAAAAGAAATCTCTGTTTTTACCTAATGAGGACTTGAAATACAGGGCAGATTATATTTTTCTTTCTTTATGCTTTTTGCATTATAAGAACATTATGAAGAACATTTTGCGGAATGTTTTTTGTTTGAAGCCAGTTCAAACACTCAGCAGTGCCTGAGCTGCAGATTACCTGAACAAGAAAGTCAGGAAGATCCTTTGGCGTAATTTTCATCATTATATACTTACAATTTTGGGTCTTCTGCCCTCTCCATTCCAACCTAACAGTCTCAGCCTTTAAGGGTTTCCCTCATCTGACATCACAAAGCATCACTGTACAGCTGTAGGAGGAACCAAGGTAAACAGTGTGAGCGGAATGACCTGCACTTGGGCTCCTCATGTGACACCACTGAGAAGTATACAGGGCCTGCAGAGGCAAAACTGGTGCACCACTGTTTGCTTCCTCTATGTCACTCTTTATGGAAGTGTTTGAAATAGAAACCTAGATATATATTAGATGTTTAGGATAAAACATTCTCATGCCTGTGGAAAGCTTAGAAACAAATCCTTGTCTGCCAATATCCCCTTCAGGTTTCTATTTTTCTCCTGTCTCCTCAAAAACATTCCTAACAGATGGCAATTATTTCACATGACTGGGGCGGGAAGAGCTTTAACTAGAAGTTTAGGAAACCAGTTAATATCTCTAGTTCTGGTTCCTGAGAAGCTCATGCCCTTAAACCACCACTGCTTCAAACTGTGGGTGGTTTTGGCAGCAGTGATGCCATCTGTTGTGTTCTGCAAGCTGTTTGCCAAGACCTGTGTTTGTTTGGCACCTCTCTTCTGTTTAAAGTGGCCATAATCACCCGGAATACAGAGAATACCAGGCACTGTGAATACATGGAGATAAAGGAATGCCAAAAAATAGGAAAAAATGCAGCACGGAGGGGAAATTACTCCGTGTTCCCCTCCAGTGGTGCTCCAGCAGCAGCCTGAACTTGCTGTTTGGTACAAGGCTGTAGGAATGTGATAATAACAGCTCTAAAGGAATTCTATCACTGTGGGAATTGGGACTGATGCTTGGGAAATGAGCTGTTTATTCCTTTAGCAGTTTTGCTGGCTCATTTGGCTGGGCAGGGGTTAGAAGCTGAGGTAAAGCCCAGGAGCTAAGGAATCTCTCACTGAGCTCAGGATCCTCCCTCCGCCCTTCTAACATTGCTGCCTGCTCTCCAAGCCTTCCTCAGCTGACCAGAAGGGAGGACAGTTTAGGTTTTACTCAAGGAATGGGAGCCCTGGGGGCAGTATTCCCTCTGCCTTCTAAATTGGCTGATGTCAGGAGGCAGACAGAAAATGTAATTGAATTAGCAATAGAGAAGGAGCTGAAATAAAAAACCTTGATCCAAGGATTTTATGGAATAAAGAATTTTAGAAAAATACTTAAAAATATGGCTGTAGGCAAATGAAGTAGGAATAGATGGACGTGATGACTCCACATCAGACACATCACTGTTCCTGTGCAGTCTCTGTCAGTGTCTGTCTAGTGTCTATCAGGTGACAGAGCAGGGATGGCTCGACTGACACACTGTGCTGTGCTGCAGCCCAGAGATTTGCTGTTCTGTATCTGCACCTGTCCAGAATGTTCTGGTGCTGACAGGACTGGAGATTTCAGCACTTCTCTTGCTCACCTCTCATTGATATTCTCTTTATTCTGCCTTCCCTGGAAGGTCTGGTCCTTGAGTGGGAGCTGAGTACACAAACTGGCCTCTGCTTGGTAAATGATGTTTATTTAAATAATAAATAAATTTTAAAAGCGCTCTTATTCATAAACAAGTAGTCTGATATTTCTAGCTCACCTCCAAAGACAACCTTCTGAGACAAACTTTGTTTTCTTCACTCCTTTTCTCCTCCCCAGTCAGTCTTTGATTCCTTTTTGCAGAATGTTAATGACTTTTGTGTGGCAGCTAAGCAAGTCCCTTTCCACACTTTGGAACCTGTTACTCTGGGAATCAGGGAGTTGTCTCACGTACCAGCGTTTGCAGTCCCCATGGAACAGATGGTTTCTCAGTAACTGTGACTATATTTGAGGGGCAGAACTCTTTCAGTGCATTGGAGAAAGGCAGAAATATCTGCCCTAGCATGCAGGTTGTGTAAGATAAAGTATTTTATAACTTCAGTGCTGTAGCTGTGCTTTGCAGACAAGAAAAATGGGATTTTCTTGGGTTTAAAAACATGCACTTGTCTGGACAGTGTTTCCCAGCAAAACCTGATAAAGAACAGTGAGAGAATGAGAAGAGGAAGTGTGGCAGTAGTGAGGCAGCATTGAGCCTCACTCCCTCAAGCAGTTTGATCATTTGGTTTGGGTTTAGATGTACTACATTTGCCTGGATCTTTCCTTGGTAAATGGGCAGTCTTTGGAATAGTGGGTGTTCTGATAGGACTGAAGGAATCACTTCAGAAGTGTCCCAGGTGCTTCTCTGTCAGGATGTGTGTCTGAGGTCTGCACACTAATGTGTAAAACCAGAAATTCTGCAGAAACCTCTCCAAATCTGCATAATTTATATTTCACAGTTTTGGACATTGTGTGGAAATGCCCTGACAGCAAAGAGAGGAATATTTGGTAAAACAGGAGATCTCCAAACAATCCTGTGTTTAGCTTGTGCTAAAGAAGACATCACCTACTCTGGGGCTTTAAATGGAGACATCTATGTCTGGAAAGGGCTCAACTTGGTCCGCACAATTCAAGGAGCGCACAGTGTAAGTGGTGTTTTCATGTCTGTTTGATAAGGAACTGTTTACTGAATTGAGAAACTTCCTGAAGGCTTAGCTACAATGCTTTCCTTCTGTTTCGGGTGAGAAGGATGTCTGAGGCTGTTCAGCAATTAAGAACTTAGATGAAATGTTGTACTTGTTGACATGTTGCCAACAGATGCTGAGCTGATAGTGACAGAACTGCTGGTAGTTATAGCCTCCATCTCAACCAAGTAAACCAAACCTCAAATGAAGTCTGTAAATCTAAAGTTTCACAGATTGAGTAGCTTCAGTTATGATCAGTTTACTTAAAAATATTTGCTAAGCAGATCATCGAAGCTTAAACAGAATTTTACCACTAAAATTTGTAATGCTGAAGACTGACTCCTCAGAAGAGCTTCAGTGTGGAGTGAACCTGTTGGATCTGTGAGTTTGCACTCCAGCCATACTCCAAAGAGTTTACTCCAATTGCCTCCATAACACACACCCACAAACCACCACCCCCAGTCTGGAGCTCTCATAATGACAGAGTGAAAGGAGGATGTGCAGGATTGTGTTAGATTTCTAACCAGTCTAATACAATTAATTTGCCTCTTTGTTGTTACAATAAAGGCACAGTAGGACTTCCTTGTCTTATTCCAAATTTGTTTGAGAACTGCTCGTATCTGGAATATGACTGTGGGTAATGGCATTCTGATGTGGGGTTTTTGGAACAAAAGGAAACAAGACAATTTTCTTTAGAAAAGTGATATGACATCTAACGCTTGTCATTATAGTTTTGTTCTAGAAAGAGCACTGCAAAAATGATGGGGTTTTTTCTGATCTCCCAAAATTAATTATGATGACAGTTCATCAGGATTCATAGGACCTCTTCAAATGAGATCTAAGTATTGCTTATTTACAAAAGTAATCCTTAATTTATGAAAGCAGGGAGACCGGACTCAGTGGGAATTTTACCTGAGGAACTATTGTGAAACTGCAGCTGCAGTACCACAGGAATGTCTTTGGCAAGCAATAACCCCCTGTAGTATACTAGCAGAAATCTGTTTGCAGAATTTTAGTTAGATTCATTAGAATTATTAAGTACAATGTCTTTATAAATAATGTGATAAATTATGGAGCTTGCCATGGCTAACATTCAATCTCTGATTAATTACAATCAATAGCTGGAAATATTAATTTATGAAGACATTGCACAAGGCCACTTTGAAAATGGCGGTCTTCTCTCCATTGTTTTTATCTCCATGCAGTTCAACTCATCTCCTAACCAAGGTTTTCCTGATAAAATACTGACTTAGCAGGCATTCCTTGAACTATTCCAAGGTAGTTCAGCACAGTCATTAATCATAAGGCATTTTCAAAGTCAAGGAGAAATTAAAACTAATAGAAACTCGTTTTCCACAAAGAGAATGAATTGACACTCTTTCAGCTCCAGTCAGATTCCAAATGATGTCTGAATTCATGAAAGAATGTCTCAGTCACCTCTGCTCCTGTAAGAATATTTATATTGCTTGTTTACTTAGTTTCGTTTATCATGGGTAGCTCTTTATTTTAAGTGCTCCGTTAGTTATTAAATTGTCCTTGTCGTAATATTACCAAACCTAAATTTGAAGTTCTGTAGATAGGCTGTATCACTGCTGTTTGCATAAAGGTTTCTACATGAACCACTTGAGTGGAGCACTTGAAATTAAAGCTGTGTTTGCTGGTTTGCTTTCTGGATGGGCAACACTTTTGTGCCCAGCATTTTCTGGCCTTTAACAAGAGTCTGTTTGAAAACGTTTGCTTTGTGTGTTTAAATTGGTTGTAAAGACCTTTAAAACATGTGCTTCTGTTGGTTGACAGGCTGGAATTTTTAGTATGTATGCTTGTGAAGAAGGCTTTGCCACTGGAGGGAGAGATGGCTGCATTCGGTTGTGGGACACCGAGTTCAAACCAATTACTAAAATTGATCTCAGGGAGACTGAACAAGGATACAAAGGTAATGAGCTATTCCTTTAATGGTTTTTCACATGGTCTAGATAATGGATTGTGACAGCATTTAACATGAAGCATAGGTGTCTCTGCATACTGCTGATTTTTTTTTACTTAGTGACTGTATTTATTTTTGGATCTGTGTTCCCTTCCTTCTCTGATAATTCTATAACCTTGGAGTGTTCCATGGTTCATGGTATAAACACAGGGATGAAATCACTGCTCCTGACCACCACCCATGCAAATGCAAGAAAATAAGTGAGAACTAATTAAACACCTTAAGATGGGAGAATGAAGTTAGCCAATCCTTAATTAAATAATTATTTGCAATTCATTTAACTAATTGAGATTTCTGGAACCTGATACTCAAAGATGCTGAGTGTCTGAGCACTCCACTCATGCACTTGGAATGGTAGCATTTAGCAGATTTGTTGGAGAGAATGCTGTTGGATTGGTGATAATCACATTTGTTGAATCTAATCCTGTGTCCTGTGAGCTCAGTCACCACTTTATGATTTGAAGCACTTACAATCTCACAACACACACTTTATCAAGGGTGTAGTGTTCACTCATGGAATTTAGCCTTCAAAAAGTTGTCCAAGACACCCAAGCAGCAGTCCCTGTGCTCTGCACTCCTGGCTTTATGTAGTTTTTTGCAGCCTGAATTGTAATGTTTAATATGAATTTCTAGAAAACAGTAGCAACAAATAACTGAAAAGCAAAGATCTGGGCAAGTGAATTCTGCCTTCGAGGCCACTCGCAACCTCTGCAAGTGGGGTTTCATTTTCAGTTGTCACTGGCACTGATTAATTTAAGTATATCTGGAGCCTTGAGCAGTGGTGAAGCCTTAATGCTTACCTGGGACCTTCTCTCCCTCCCTTCCAGTTATTTTTTCAAAGCATTTTGCAAAGGCATTGTCTGTTGAACAAATCTGAGAGCAGATAATCTTTCTTCATGTGCAGTATGTTCACAGAGAACATTGCCTTTCCCACATCCAAAGGTGTGTTTGTATTCTAAATCTTAACAATGTCTACCTTCCACCAAATTCCAATCTGAATTCCATTGTGTGGTTATTGGTGTGTACCAAGAAGAAGATGGAAGTCAGAACTTCCATATGGATTTAGCTGTCATAAAATGGCATTATAAAAATTAAAAACTGTTGGGAGTAGGCAAGAAAATAAGTTAGAATTAATTTAACCTTCTCAGGAGATGAGAATATTTTATTTATGTGACCAGTAGTCCACTGCATTAGATATTTGATTCCAAAAATATGTGAAAATAATTATGTGGGTGACCTTGACTACATGACAGATGGATTTTTTTATTCATTCACATCTCACAGCACCTAGACATATTATCCAAACTTCTTTTCATGTACTGGCACAAACCCTGCAAGCAGTTGGCCAGAGAGTACTACTAAATTGCTCAGCCTGCTGAGAGGATGTTTTTAAGCTTGTGGTCAGTAAAATTCCGGCTCCAAAGTTAGGATCAGATTTGTGGAATAAAATCAAGCTCTATTAAAGTTATACAAAGCAAAATTCTGTTGGTTTTGGGTTTGGGGAGGAGGGATGTCTTTTAAAATGTTTTTTTTAGTAATCCGTTTTGATTAAACTGGGGAAGTGTGATAAATGGGCACAAACCATTTAAATTCACCATTAATATTTCATTTGAATGTGCAAAAATAAAGCACTGGAAAAAAGAATAAACCAGCTTCTGTCACAGGAACCCCTTAGCTAATACAAAGTTTAAATCTTTAAATCATGTGAAATGGAGCTGGGTTTTAAATTCCCAAGGTGTGCAGCAAGCATGTTTTCCCAGGACTGAGCTTTATCTTTGTGTGCCACATGGAGAAAACCTGACAGAACTGCCCTGAGTTTGAATCAGCTGGGATGTTCTGTGTGACTCCAGTGCCAAAGGTGTCCGTTGGGAATGACCTCTGGAATTCTCAGCGGTGTTGGCTGTCGCCCCCCTGGCACAGCTGGCACTAAGGGCATCTCCTGCTGTGCCCCCAGGCCTGTCCATCCGCAGCGTGTGCTGGAAAGCCGACAGGCTCCTGGCAGGGACCCAGGACAGTGAGATCTTCGAGGTGCTCGTGAGGGAGAGGGACAAGCCCATGCTGATCATGCAGGGCCACTGTGAGGGGGAGCTCTGGGCCCTGGCAGTGCATCCCAAGAAGCCTTTGGCAGTCACTGGCAGCGATGATCGCTCCGTGCGGTAAGGCTGCATCCGGTTTGTTGATTTTATTTCTTCATATGCACCTTAATTTGTAATGGATTGACTTGCTGGTCTTATGTTAAGACTCTGTTAAGACAACATTTTCCCCCCATATTTTTCTTTAAAGCTTTGCTTTTTCTCTCCAGTTTTCGTATTTGGGTACCACGCAACATGTAAAAATAATCAGAATTTATGTTCAAGATGTGTTGGATTTATATCTTCTGCTTGTGTTATTGATTTATTCTTGCTGTGTACAGAGACTCTAAATGGAGAATAGTCACCTCATACTTCTCTTCTGGTAATATCAAGCAGCAAGCTTAAAGGCTAAATAACTTTGTTTTACTTGAAGGTGTCTGCCTTGAGTGTTTAGGAAACCTGATCTAAAGCAAATTCAGAGAAAATGAGATTAATGAAGATGCACTGACATCATAAGGGGCAGTGGAGGGGCAGACACTTATCATTTCTCTCTGTGACCAGTGACAGAACCCAAGGGAACAGCTAGAGCAGAGTCAGGAGAGATTTAGGATGGATATTAAGAAAAGGTTTCCCAGAGGTGATGAGGCACTGAACAGGCTTCCCAGGGAATGGTCACAGCCCTAAGGCTGCCAGAGCTCCAGGAATGCTTGGACAACACTCCCAGGGATGCACAGGGTAGGATTATTGGGGTGTCTGTGAAGGGCCAGGAGCTGGACTAATGATCCTGATAGGTCCCTTCCAACTCAGGGTATTCTGTGATGCTGTGTTTAGTTATACCACTTGTGTCTTAAGGCTTTGTAGTAGAGTTTTTAAATTTTGTCCACATATTTGTGGACACTGTCACAAAGTCAAGGATTTTGACTCCTTTTCTTGTCTATGTTAAAATCTGAAATATTGATAAGCCTCTAGGGGGAAAAAGGCATTTTACTGTGCTTAGTAAGACTTGATTGTAGAGTTTGGAGGTCCAGCTCAGACTCTCCCTGAGTCCACACCCACAGAACTGCTCTGTGTTCTCACCTGAAAATGGACTCTACCCAGTGGAACTGATTATTTACCTGTGATTAAAGAGATGGGGATTTTCCTGAGTGCCAAATATCCATCTCATACCATATACCCAGCTTCTGATTACTGCTCCTTCAGATTGCACATTATGATTCACCTCTGCCTTGAGACTTGCTGCTCAGCTGGGATTTTTTTTTCATCCCTTTCAGTCTTTTCACTTGTACTGGTTTCCTATCCCTGCAATCCCTCATCTCTTTCTAACCCAATTAAAATCCAGGTGTGAAACCCACAGAACTGCCAGTTGTTCTCTACAGTCCTGTTTTTTCTCCCTGCTTCCTACAGGAGGATTATTTCTTTCAGTTTCTGTAATGCATGAATGGTCTCTTATGCTGGGGTTTGCCCGCCCAGTGTTATAGACAGGCACAAGTGTCCTGGCAGGATGCAGGTCAGTTCTGGAGGAAGGGCTGCAAAGCTGGGATTAGCATTGCACTGCCCTCAAGCCAATAATCCCACTAAAATGAGATTTCTTGTCTTGGGCTCATCCCTTGGTGAGCAGAGTAATTCAGCTCCTGGAGATGGAGAAAATGCTGCTGACTCAGAGCCTGACCCAGCTCGTGCCCCTCCAGGAAGCACTGCAGGATCTGTGTGCACATCAAACCTTGATTAGTGCTGCTCTATCTTGGGTTATGGAACCAAAAATGTGTATTCTATTTCATTTGTTGAAAGCAGTTGGAGAGATGTTTTTCTTTATCTCTTGTAACTCTGGGGGCAGGGGGTGGATGTCTTCCGATAATGGGCCAGCTGTTCAAACCAGGTGGGGCAGTGTTTCTTAACTCTTTCACCACCATCCTCCCTCTGGGGAATATCTTCTGCTATTGGGCCATTAAGGCTCACCAATGACATGACACATTCCATCATCCCATTGTGAGGTGCTCCACCCAGTGGGGAGAGCCAACCCTTCCTACCTGGATAAAAACTGAGACTCAGGAACACAAGGTATCTGGTTCCACTGGAGGAAGATCAGACCCTTTTCACCATCACTGGACCCTTTGTTCTCTCAGAATCATCTCTGCTCCAACAGCACCATATCTGCCACTCCAGGAAGACTTACTGTGGACTGCTTCCAACACCCTGACCAACAGGGTGTCAGGTTGTAGCTCTGACTCTGTCGGTGTTTCTAGGATTGTTGTTTGTTTTCTTGCTTGTTTGCTTGGTTGGTTTTTTACTACTACATTTGTATTGCTAATATTTCTAGTAAAGAACTGTTTTTCCTATTCCCATATCTTTGCCTGAAAGCCCTTAATTGCAAAATTGTAATAATTTGGAGGGGGTGAGAGGTTTACGTTCTTCATTCAGAGGGAAACTGCAGCATTTCCTGGCAGATACCTGTCTTTCCAAACCAGGACACGCTCTTATCATTCTTATCTCTCTTGGAGCAGTTATGATATCCCTGATGCCTCTGGATGTGCCATTCTCTCAAATGTGCAGGGATTTTACTGTCCGATATCACACATCTTTTAGCTGTTTGGGCACTAGAGAGGGTGGGACTTTTTTATAGACTATGGCTTCATGCGAGGAATTCCAGTGAAATGTATAAATACTTTCATTAAAACAAAAAAGGTACACAAAGGGATTTTCCTACAATTTTTCTGTAATAATAAAATTGCATCAACAGGGATGTTTCTGTCTTGCCCGTCATTGAGTAACATTATTAGTATTTGATTATCACACTATTTTTCAAAGAGTGGGTATATAATATAAATCTAAATTGGTTTAGAAATAAAAGAATTTAGTGAGTCAGATAATATTCTTGTGTCTGGGATGTCTAAATGAGAAGGAGAGTTACTGTATTTTTCCCTAGCCCAGCTGAGAGAAGGCTCTAGCTAAATATAGGTTTCTAACATTTTGAATTTCCAAAGCCAACCATCTCAACTAGGAAAGCTGCCTGTTCCATCTCTTACCACAGGAACAGGGAAAAATATAATTCTCTGAAGGCATAGAGAATTATTTATTACATTAATTAAATCGACTGTCATGTTTTGCAATTGGGCTTCCAGAGTATTGGACAAACTGATTTATGTGGAAGCAACATTTTAGAACAACAATTTTTTCCTGCTGTTGTCTTCAAAATCTTTCCAAAGCCTTCCTCATTCATTCCTTGTTATATTGGGCTCATAGCTTCTGCCTTGTGAGGCTGCAAGATTCTTGATCCTACTTCTCGTTGGTCTTTGAAAACAGTTTTAATGCTGCACATTCATTTATTTTCCAGCTTCTTTTCAGGCTCCATCCAAGTTGTGTTTATGCTGTTTATTCCAGTGCCAGCAACAGAATTTCTCCTTTGGAGCCTCTTGTCCTCTCAGTGCCTCCCAGCTCCCTATGCAGAGCGGAGCTCAGTAGCATCCACATCCTTGGTGCCAGTGCCTTTGGTGAAAATAGGAATTGTTACTGTTCCAGAGCTTTAACTTTCAGGAGTATCTCCCATCCAACCTGGGTGTTCCTTTCTGTCCAGCTTTGCTCTACAACTTGGTCCAGTGCCACATTACAGTTCTTGCACAAATTGTTCTTTTCTCCAGTTTAGCACACAATCACACCTGCTGATTCATAATTGACATATTTCACTGAAGATGTTATCAGTACATTACATCTATGACTTTGTCCTCAAAACAAGTAGTTGGTTATTGTTGCCTTAATTTCTCTACCCTGAGAGAGGTCTTTTATGCATTTTTCCCCATTACTTCAATTGTTCTTTATATTTCTAAGTCTCACAGGCTACTGAGATCTGATGGGTCAGCCTATAGTGATTTGGGAAGCTCTCTCCATTCCTTCAAAAAAATATAGGGGCATTATTTGCCTTTATCTTAGGACACAATTTACTGATTGATTCTTTTTAATTGCACTGCTGTAAATGAGGGAATCAATATGCAGTTTTGTCTCCTACCTTGTTTTAAGTTAGGACAAGAAAATCTTCCCTGTGGTTGGAATGTTGATGTGCCTTGAACGTTGCTTCCAGTGAAAATTTCACTCTGAGCTGCATTGGCCCTTCCTGTCTACAGAAGCTGCATTTTTATTATTCATTTTGGGGAATTCCATCAGATATACCAAATGATGTAATTGAGCTTCACTCTGTTTTCTACTATAGTTGTGTTCAGCTTGAAAGGAACTCAGTCCTTTATACAATATTAACACAAGGGCTGTGTGCAAGTGATTTTCCCAGCGCAGTTAGACCTTTGAGGTTCCTCTTGATGACACCCAAATCCTGAGCAGTCAGGAAAAAACCCCTCCTGCTTTCCCTTCCCTTTGGGGCAGGTTGTGGAGCCTTGCTGACCATGCCTTGATTGCTCGCTGCAATATGGAAGAGGCCGTACGGAGCGTGTCCTTCAGTCCTGATGGATCCCAGCTGGCACTTGGGATGAAGGATGGCTCCTTCATTGTCCTCAGAGTAAGGTAAGATGAGAAAACCATGGGATATCTTATAAGAAGAAAAAGAAATAATAATTGCAAATATACCCATATCCCTTTTAAGAGGTGGTAGTTCAGCAAAGATGAGAAAATCTATGCTTTAATAATAATTTCAGAATAACAGCTCTTAGGAATAATGTTGATAAAATTTAAGATTTTCAAGTTTGGCTCTTTTCCTGTAGTCTGAAGTTATACAGGTATTTAGTAAGAAGAAATGTGCATAACAGAGAGAACATAGTTTAGAGAGGGATCTTCTTCACTGATGATTTATTTCCTGTCATACACATACTGGGCAAAATAATTGGTGATCAAAAGACATTTTTAAGTATTTTCAAGAAAACCTGAATTCTACTTTTTGTGTTAGAGGAAAGCCTTTTTTTGCATGGCTGCATCTTAAACATTTTCTGAAATGCTGTTATGGAGGGTACGCAAAAGTAGGTAAAGCCTTAAATTGGCCGTAGAATGAAACAGCCAAACCCCCAGTGAGATTTCAAAACACAAAAGCTTTCAAAAACCAAGTGTTTTAATTGATACCTGAAGAGTTTACCCTCTTCTGACTCTCCATATGTTTGCCAAGCATATACTTAAAATACTTGGGACTCCAAGCTGATAGGAGGGAAAAGCCTGGGAAAACCCCTATAATACTCTTTTTTAATAACTTTAATAAAACTTAAGTGAGCTATTCATATTAATTTAGAAGCCTTCCCAATGACTATTTCTCTAAATAGATCAATCATCTTTGTCTCTCAGTAATCTTGTCCCTGTTAATTTGTCTGGTGCCTCCTAGAAATCTCTTTTCTTGGATTAAGAATGCTTCTCCTTTCAGGACCCTGCTTTTAACAGTGCTGTGTATCAGGATTTAAAAGATGTACTTAAAAAAAGTATCTCAATAAATTTGGGTTGGATGCTGCTTACAGTACTTCATTAGAGCAGGTGAAGAGAATGAAGAGTATTGTGGACAGGCAGTGTGGTTTCTATCTGTTGCTTTAAAAGATGCTTAGAATCAATGGAAGGAATAGGAAGTAATCCACAAAAAAAAAAAAAAAAGAAAAAAGAAAAAAAAAGGATTTTTAAAATGAAATCTAACTTTTGTTGTACAAATTATTCAGTGCATCTGTCTTGTTACCTGTGGATTGCAAATTCCTGGGTTTCCAGTTGTCGTTCTCCCCTCTGGCTCTTGCAGGGACATGACCGAGGTGGTTCACATCAAGGACCGCAAGGAGGTGATCCATGAGATGAAGTTTTCCCCGGATGGCTCCTACCTGGCTGTGGGCTCCAATGATGGGCCTGTGGACATCTATGCCGTTGCCCAGAGATACAAAAAAATCGGGGAGTGCAACAAATCCTCCAGTTTCATCACTCACATCGACTGGTCTGTGGACAGCAAGTTCCTGCAGACCAATGATGGTGCTGGAGAGAGGCTCTTCTACAAGATGCCCTGTAAGTTTACAAGGGGCTCGTGTTATGAACAATTAAATTTTGGTTTTGGTTTGAAGAGAACACCACAAATATGATACAAATACTACAGGTGAAAGTGGAGTTTCCTGGCTGGAACTTAGAAAAATACCCACTGCTCGTTTTTTAAATCAGTACTCACTGAATCTCCTCAACTTTAAGGAAAAGCTGTCTCTGGTGTGTAAATTATGTATTTTTTCATAGCAGCTTTTACAGGTTTACTCACTCTCAGGTAACTACCAAAGCCACCCTGTCTCCGTTGCCCTTCCTTCAAATGATGAATGATTCATGTGAGTGATCAGAATATTTTTAAGAATATAATTAAAAATAGGGGAAGTGTTTGAGTCAGCTTGAATTGCTGAGGTTCTCAATGTAAAAGCTTGTTAGTAGAAACAGCACTGATAACTAATTGACTTATTCTCACTCTTATTTGAGAATGCATGTGTTCTAATATTTAGAGGAAACTTTTGCAGAAGAGAGCTTTAGAAATAAAATTTTGGGCTCTTTTGAGCTAGTTTGGCAGCCTTCAATCAACTCTGAAACAGCCCATGTAAATAAAAAGTACCACAGAATGGCTGACTGACCAAATACTCACATTTCAGAGACTTAAGATAATGTGGATGAAAAACTCCTACTAGCACGTGAGCATGATTTAAAATTTTATATTATTGACCTTCTAGCCCTTGAAAGTTTTCTAGGAACTCATGCTATTCACAGTACTTTCTACTGAAGGCATTTCTTTGGTATATTTGGAATGATGAATTTTTTCTACTTTTATAAGTTTTTAGCATGCTAATCCTAATTAGCATACTAATTCTCATTAGTATTCTAATTATTTCTAATGCAGCTGCATTAAAACTCCTCAGATGTGTGATGTCCTCAAACACCACAAATGAGAGATTATAGTAATTTAAAGAAGATTGTGACTCTTCTTAATTGAGGTTAAAAATTAATCACAACTACAATATACTGATAAATATTATGAAAAGAAACAGAGTTTCTAAAAAGCAAATGATGAAATTGGTTATTCACCTTCACATTTTCAGCTGGGAAGCATCTGACAAGCAAAGATGAGATCAAAGGAATTCACTGGGCCTCATGGACCTGTGTGATAGGATCTGAAGTGAGTGGAATTTGGCCAAAATACACAAACATCACAGATGTCAACTCTGTGGATGGAAATTACAATAGCTCCGTGCTGGTGACTGGTGATGACTTTGGGCTGGTGAAATTATTCAGATTTCCGTGCCTAAAGAAAGGTAAGATGGAATTTTGTATGGCTGAAAAATGCAAGATTTACCTCAACCACCGTATCAGGGTGTTTTCTAATCTTGGCTTTTCATTCTGGTGTAAAATTCATATCAGTGTGTGCACAATTCCTGTGAGTAGTAATGGATATAGAGACCAGACTTTAAGTGTCTCTGTGTAGTTGTTTTCAAAAGTGTTGAGAATGTGTGGCTGCTTCCTCAGGATTTGCACTGTACCAAGCATCAAGCCAGCAATCCAAATCAAACAACCTTTTGCCTCTCTGTGAGCTTCAGTGTTTAATTTGATATCACATCTTAGTGTACTTTTAAAATTTGTGTTTTAGGAAAAATGTAATGCATGTGTTGAGTTCACACTGGCACTCATGGCCAGAAATGTGAAAATTAAACCTTGTGTGTGTCTGGTACTTCTTTCCAAGATCAAAGTACTTTTCTGACAACTGAAGCTATTGTCCATATTATTTTACACCACTTACTTTTATATCATACTGATTTTTGTATCAGCATATCAAATGAGGAATTTGAGTATTTTTTTGGTTTTCAGATTTCACAAGTAGATGTTTCTATTAGGAACCTAACTTCATTAGTTACAAGGTTAATTTTTTCCCCTTACATACCAACAGTTCTCTTCTTGTTTTCAGGAGCTAAATTCAGGAAATACGTTGGCCACTCAGCCCATGTCACCAATGTGCGCTGGTCCCATGATTTCCAGTGGGTTTTGAGCACAGGAGGTGCTGATCACTCTGTTTTTCAGTGGAGATTTGTTCCAGAAGGGATAACCAATGGCATCCTGGAAGCCTCTCCACAAGGTAAACATCATCTCTGTTCAAGTATTTATTAAATTACATCAGCAGACAATGCAGCACTGCTGGAAGAGCTTTTATTGAATTATCAGGAAAAAAAATTATAATTCTTTGGAACTGCATATACTCAGCATGTTTGGGACATTGAAGCTTTCAAAGACAAGCCTTGGTTTGGGGCACATTAAAAGCTGCTGCAGCCTGCAGTATTTGTGTTTGGGAATACATAAGCAGCATTCCACAAAGTGTGTGAAGGAAGACATTTAGAGGGACTGGATATTTAAATTTTCAACCTTAGCCATCTAACTTGCATTCAGAAGTCACACTACGTGTGTTTAATTGTTTAATTTTGTTTTTCAGTGCAATCTCACATATCTCACAACAAATTTCTCATACTTATGCAGTAGCTGTACTTCAGATATTCTTTTTGTTATAGTCATGATCCTCATAATATCCTACCAAAGCTATATGAGCTGTGTCATGGTGGTTGCTAAAATCTGGATTCCCTGTAGCAAAATTTCACTCTGTACAGGCATAATTTGGTCAAATATCTACATTACAGCAAATATTTTAAACACAAAGAGTGATCAGTGAAAGCTTTTATTTGCCATTTCTATGTGTCTGCTCTCCAGATCCTGTTTTGAAAGCAGAATTCTCTGATTCTGGAACTGTACCAGTAACTGCTCAGTGATTTTGCTTCTCTCTGCCACCTTCCTGCCCTGGGCAGGGAAACAGAAGAGACAGAAATGAAACCTGACACATTCAGTCAGCCCCCGTGACTTTTGCAAGCTGCTTGAGCTTCCAGACTTCTTGACTTCTTCAATACTGCTTTGCTCATAGTCTAAATTATATAAAAACATCACATACTATTTTCTTCTGATTTTATGTGTTCAATATATTGATTTTTAGTTGTGTGGTGTTTTGTTTTTGTTTTTTTTTTTTTTTTCAAAGCAGAGGGTGGTGTGGATTCCTACAGTGAGGAATCAGATTCAGATTTATCCGACGTGCCAGAGTTGGATTCTGACATTGAGCAGGAAGCTCAAATCAACTATGATCGCCAGGTGAGTGTGAAATAATACACAGGGCCAATTACCTGGCAAGTTCCCATCACTGTTCAGCAATGAAAAGAACTTTACTGCTGACTCAGACTGCTCTCAGTTATTTTCATGGTATTCAGCTGATTATGCAACTAATATACATAAACCTTTGAGCTGGAGATGAGAATTGAAAAGGGTTTAGAAAGAAAGAATTTAGAAGTGTTTTGGGGCTTGGCAGGTGATCTTTAAGGTCCCTTCCAACCCAAACCACTCTGTGACTTGGGTTCTATTTACAAGTCACTTTAACCTGATTCCAGGAGCTGTTGTGAACTGAGTATTGCCTGTCCCCTTGTCCTTGACCTCTCAGCTCCAATGGGAAAAGGTCAGAAATTCCTCAGAGCAGGACTGGGATCTTGTACTAGGGGGGAAAATCACAGAATAAGTTGGTTCATGTTGATTTAGGGGATTAAATGTCTGGCATGGGGCTGCTTTCTGGAAGGTGGAAAGTTCACATTTAGCATTCCAGGCTTTAGGCAAGGGCTTCCTTTATCTTTTCACGTCACTTTCTACCTACAATAAATTGCATAGGTCCTTCTGACAATAGCTTCTTTCACCTGTTTATTACAGAGATCCATCATGATTGACAAATGAAACAGATTTTGCCAAATTCTCTCCCTTATCTCTCATTCACTCCCAGTTTCACTGGAGTCCTGGTCCCATCCTCCTCCTCCTGATTTTCCATCTGTATTCAAATCAGTCATCATCCTCCTCCATGCTGTCTGTGTGTCAAAAAGGACGTCTGGGTTTAAAAAACTGCAAGTGACAATATTATTGTAGGCAGTTAAACAGCAATATTCCAGGCAGGTTAATGCATGGAAAACCAGAAGCAACTTAAAATAGGATCTATATAGGAAGTGTGAGACAGCCCCAAGCAGAAGCTGCATTTGGCATTTTGTTAAAGGGAATAATTGACAAACCACAGGGAAATAAAAACACTGATCTTATTTTTTGAGAATTGAGGTTTGGTTTGGGTTTTTTTCTTTTTAATGTTACAGCTGAAGCAGCAGAGAGGATTCTACATTTTGTGATGTATCAGAACATGATGCCCCAGTATTTTGTCTCACTGAGTTTATCTCTTTCTTTTCCTTTATTCCAAAAATCCAGTGTTTTTGGAAGTCAGGTAGTTCTATGGGAGTGGCAATTTCATTGTCCATTTGCCCAAGAAACGTAGGGACAGAAAAACACTAAAGCTGCATTTCAGCATTGTAATGGATCTTGTTTGGGGATGCTCCAAACATCTTTAGTGGTTCCACAGAGTTTTAGCATTTTTGAAATGTTTAAATGGAAAGTATTTTGTGTATTTATAGAGCTGTAATTGTACTTTGGGATTCTGGACACATTGGCATATCACTGAAGTGGTTTTGGTTCCTGTGTATTTCACCATAATCCCGAGATAGAAGCAGTTCTTCGTGCTTAGCTTTGAGCTTGGACACTGAAGCACAAATGAAATCAAAAAACACCTGGAGACTCCCAGTCACCATTTACATTCCTTTTACTAAGTGACACTGGAATCTTCTAGAAAAAATACACTCTACTGCTCCAGATTGCTGTTCTGGGCCACTCAGGCCAGGGGAATTTGTTGTCCAGAAAACATTTATTATCATCTAAAGGCTGGGAACAATAATGCCTGGCTCTGCATTGTAAGCACTGAACATCGCATTAGCATATATTGAATTTCATGCTTAAAGTCACTTTTACTGACATATACAAATATTTAGAAAGCCAGAGAGATGCAATTAACTTTAGCAATTCATCTTTAGGTTTACAAAGAAGACCTACCTCAGCTGAAACAGCAAAGTAAAGAGAAAAACCATTCTGTGCCCTTCCTTAAGAGAGAGCGAGCGCCTGAGGACAGCTTGAAGCTGCAGTTTATACATGGGTAGAGTAATATCAGATAATATTTGCTATTTCCGATTGATTAACATTGCAGTGTGTTCTAACAATTCTTATCAGAGCATAAGCAAAGCATTTTTTGGTGCTTACTCACAATTAATTTGTTTGTCATTGTTTCTGTGGTAATTCTTAGAATATCAGATATAGATTTTCTATTTTCAGTTGTATTTCAGGCTGGATGGAGCTCTGAGCCACCTGGCCCAGTGGGAGATGTCTCTGCCTATGGCAGGGGATGGAACTGGATAATCCATAAGGTTCCTTCCAGCTCAGACCATTCCATGATTCTCTTTGTTAAGGAATAAGGGAAGCTTATAACACTGATAATACATCAGTGTTGATTTTTGTACTCGTTGCTCACTACACTGATTTCCTGGAGCAAAGATTCTCTGTAAATTGCTTGTGATAGCTGTGATTTGTTAAAATGCCTGACAGATTTCTGCTCCAGTCCAGTTCCTTGTGAAACTTACCTGGACACAATTCTATGTAAATGATACAGCCTTTTTGTGAAATCAGTGCTGATTTAGGAATTGAGTGCAAATTAAGCCTTGAGAAGATTCCTGAATTCCGCTTTTGGGGGGGGGCAGCCTCTGTGATACTTCTGAGCTTGAGCTGTCACCACAGGACTCCTTTCCTTTAACACATAAATGATTTGTAACACAGATTTCCTGAGCTGTTGTGGGGCAGCCATGAGGTGTTTGGTGTTTGCTGCAGGTACAGGGGCTATGACTGCAGGAACAACCTGTTCTACACGCAGGCAGGAGAGGTGGTTTATCACATCGCTGCCGTGGCCGTCGTCTACAACCGGCAGCAGCACTCGCAGCGCCTCTACCTCGGCCACGACGATGACATCCTCAGCCTCAGCATCCATCCCATCAAGGACTATGTGGCTACTGGGCAGGTGGGGAGTTCAAAGTGATAGCAATAATGTTTTTATATAGAATTAGGAAAAAAGCCATTCTCTTTTTCCTTAAATGTAGTGTGTTTCCTCCTAATTCCAGGCAAACTGAATGTTGTTTCTTATTTCCCTGCAAAAACTGTTGGAGGTGATTATGAAACCATTCCTGTATAACATAAACACTCTGGTCTTGTGCTGTGGCCTTCAAAAGTCTTATACTTACTTTTAATCTCTGCTGTAAAACACAGGAACTGTATTTTATCTCTTTCCTAGAAGGTTTTGGACTTCCATTACTCAGTTGTGGTATTTTTGTACTGTAGGAACTTTCAACAGCCTTGCTCAGATAAAAGGGCACTTTCCTGATATCTGATACTGAATATGATGTAGTCAGCATATACATATACATTCAGAAACCTGGATAAATGATACCATGAATATTTGGCTGAATATAGTGATAGTTTTAGAGACCATCCACTGGTATTTCTCTGAAAGAGAAAATAAATCCTGAAAATTATAGAATAGGGCACATGACAAAGTAGCTGCTACCTCTGCAGTGTTTTAAAGATATGATAATGCTGATTACTGTTATTGGTGTGCTTTGAACTTCTGTGGGCAGAGATCCCAATTAACCCTCTGATCTAGGTTGGAAGAGATGCTGCTATCCATGTTTGGGACACCCAGACCCTGAAATGTTTGTCATTGCTCAAAGGCCAGCACCAGAGAGGAGTGTGTGCACTGGATTTTTCAGGTAAGCCACAGCCTATGTTTATCTAAATGATTAATTTCGTTTAATTTGTGATGAAATGTTAATTCAAAGAGGTGTAAAATTATTGCCAGTACCAATTTTACATAGAAGCTTATTGACTTGGGATAAAAATAATGTGTGTAGTAAAAGTCAGTTGTGGGCCTTTGGTCACTCAGCTGATGATTGATTTTGGTGGTGTCTGGCAGATAATACCAAGTATGCAGCTGGAATTCTGGTCACTGTGTACATCCTGGTGTGACAATTTTAAAACAGACAGGATGGTGACTCAAAGCATATAAATGAGTTGGAAATGTCACCTCTGGGCTCATCCAGTTCTTCACATTTGCTAACAATTGCCACATTTTCAGTGAGTTTACAGAAGAAGTAAATATGACAAACAGTTGTCTGCTGCCTCTCCCACTTGTCTGTCTGCCCTAAGCTGTCTCACTTTTTAAGGGACAATTCCTGTGTTCAGCTCTGAAGAATATCATCCATATGGTGGGGACTTAAATACTTCTGTATCTTTATAAAAGGGCTTGAAAATTCATTCTCCCTTCTATTAAAAAATAAAGAGATTACTTTATCTGAACTATCCTCTACTTGATCTGATTTTTTTTTTTCAATTAAACATAGCTTATTTCATATTCTGCTCTCCAGAAATGTGGTAAGAATTCATTAGGATGTAGATCACATTTGTCAGACAAGACTATATGAAAGAAAGATGAATCTATGGCTTTCAGTCATATTCCATTATCAGGAGAGGAGCCCTGGTGTTCATCCAAGAGCCGGAATTCAAATGTGAAATTGCTGACCCACTGTGGTGTGTAAGTTCACTTTGAAAGGAGATGAAGTGCCAGAAGGAGGGAAAATGGATAAGGATAATTTAACTGATATTAGATAGTGTGCATAGGTGTCAAAAAAACCCTCTTGTTAAGATCCTTAATTGAACAAACGCTCCTATGTTTCAAAATACTTTGTGGTTTGCATTTTTAACACCAAGTAAATTCCTGTCTAAGTAGGAATATTCTGGATATTAGAACCCATTCATCTGTAAAGAATAAGCTGGCCAAATATTCTGTGGGCATAAATTTGTAAAAAAATACTAAATGTCTTTTGAAGAATAGCAACCACTCAACATGGTTGAGTGTTGCTTTAGGACCTGATCCTGAGACTAATGCACACATTGCATTCCTAACTGGCTTTAGTTGGGATTCTTGGCATAGACAGGCACAGAGAGCTCAGCAAATGTGCACCTCCCTGCAGGATCAGAGGCTGCACTGCCCTATGTAGGGGATTTGCACTGTCTTAGTTAACAGAGATTTCAAAATTAGGTTTAGATCACACTGTTTGGAGCTTAAAGAAACCCAGAGCTCCCAATCTTTTCTGGCTGTAGTTGATGTAGTTACAGCTGACTCCCCCCAGTTCTCTCTGCCCTCAGTCTCTCTCTAAAACATCAGCTGCTGCCCATTTCTGAAAGCTGGATCCTTCTGGTACAACCCTTCTCATGACACTGATTCCAAGAGGATACTTTCATTCCTGCAACGTTTGGTTGTGCCCTCTGGTGGCTAATTTAACATTTATACCTTGGGATATTGTTTGGAGAGTATAGTCCATAAACCTCCTGTTTCAAGTGAATAGAGTTTAAATTGAGTTGTTTGGGGATTTTTAAATTAAACTCTGTTTTGGTTTCTTATCCTGTATTTTAACTTCATTTCTTCCTACCTTGTTCTACTTCTTCCATTTGGTACTGTTTCTTTCTTACTAAATCTTAAATTCCCTTTCTCCTTCTTGCTTTTAGTAGAACTCAGTCATTAAAGTCTGTAAGAACTTACTCAGCCCTATGAACTCTGCAGTAGTTCTGATGGAGTAATTTATACCAGTGACTCTCTTTTTCTTCTTGAAGTCAAATATGCCTAAGCCCAGAGTCCTTCACATCATTCATTTCTGAGAGGCACATTCCCAGATCAGTGTTCTTGTTCAGTCTCTGCCCAGCTCTGCTTCCTCTGACTTTGACTTTTCTGCAGTTAAAAAAACAAAGCAGGTGATCAGCTCCTCCTACACCATATAAAGTTCAGTTGTCTTATCGTAAACTGCAACAATCATGGCTTAGTTTTATAAACTTTTTAGAATTTCAGGACAGAAGCTTGTCTCTTAAACTTTTTTAGAGATGGTTGTATTTGTCATTATTTCATACACGTGGCAAGAGTGCTGGGTACTACTGAATTATGGATGATTTTCTCTTCTGGCTTTCCTTCCTCTGATTATCAGTACTGCTGTGTCTTTCCTGCAGTGAAAGTGAAGATAGCCAGCAGTTATTTTTAGCCTTAAAATTTTATATCGTATTTATAGTTTCATCAGCTTGCCTAAGAACATTTCATACACTAGTAATTCTCTGCACCATTTCAAGCAAAGAAAAGAACATTATCCAATCAGAAATATTTCAAATAAAATGCAATGTGAATTTAGAGTGCTTGAGCTTTATGAAATTGAATTTCATTGCCTTGTTTGATCCTCCCTATTTTCCTTGTGCTTACACGTAGAAATGTTTTGTGTCTGCCTTTGGGAAAGATCTGAACTCCACCTTCTCAAACTATTCGTTTGGGGGGTTTTTTGCTTCGTTTATAATCCATCATTAGAAATTCAGTCTGCAATGTGATTGTTGTGTTCATTGCCTGTTCCATTTTCACCTAAAGCCTTAGCACCTTTAACACTCAGTATTGCTTCTGTACAGCTGATGGGAAATATTTGGCATCTGTTGGGCTGGATGATAACCATGCCATTGTGTTCTGGGACTGGAAAAAGGGAGAAAAGCTGGCAACAACCAGGTAAGGATACCCACAGTTTAAAATGTCCCCTCTGATTACTTTTTTTCTGAATAGCATCATTCACATTTTTCCTATGAACAAAGAAATAAAGCAGATCTCCCCTCTGAAAACAGGATAGTGTTTCAGAGCAACATACCCAGATTAAAAACCTGGGGATGCACAGCCCAGTATTTGAAAGTCGTGTGAATTATTTCTGTCAGGGTTTCCTTAGCCTTTCTGTGGGGAGAGCCTCATTGGCACTGTAGTTTGTTTCAGGCTTTTCAAGTGAAGTTTAGTATTTTCTCCCAGTTTTTTGTCCTGGCTCAGGGCAGAAGTCACCAGAGGTGTCATTTTCTTTGTGTGTTCGATGATGTGCTGGGTTCCATCAATAATCAGATCACTTTCTGAAAAGAAAAAAGAGTTCCCTCTTCTCTCTCTCTATATATATATTTCAAGCACTGCTGATCCTCTCTTCTGAGCTTTTTCTGAGCTATTTGCTCTTTCAATTGCCAGCTGAAAGCTCAGTCAGTAATCCAACGGTGAAGGGTCCTTTGCAATTGCTTGAAGGGACCAGTGCTAGGAAGAGAATTGGATTGAAATTACTTATTTGCTCTTTTGTTCAGTGTAGGAGAATCAGACTGTTTGAGAACGTGGTTCCTGTCTCAGCCTAGGACAAAGCAAATGTGCCTCTGGTCACCAGGATTGAGCAGAGTTCCTGTGTGTGGAATTCTGTGTGTCCAGAAAGGCAAGGAGAGAATTCCATATCCTCTCTGCAACCATGTAATGTAGCATTGCTCAGTAGAAATTGTCAGTATAGCTGCAAAAAAGTGCCTGTGAAAGGTAATTTACTTAATTACAATATGGTGACATGTTGCAGAAGAAATGAGATTTTCTGGTGGCAGCACTCTCTGTTAGTAGTGTACCATTACTGAAGAAATCAGTGTTTTACTCCGTGTGTGTGCCACAATCTGTTAGCTGTACAATTTCATCTCAGACACCCAATTTCTTAGGCAGTGAGGGTTTAAATCCTGTCTAAAATCTGTGCTGGAGGCTTTCCTTAGCAACAGCCCTGGCTGTGTTGTGATATTCTCCTGGGCTTTGCAATCCCAGTTCTGCTGTCCCCAGACAGACTATGCTTGACTCACAAGCAAAGAAATACTTTATATATTCCCATGCTGACCTTTAAGCTTTTAAAAACAAGATGATGATGAGCTGTGTCACTACCTGGCTGCTGGTGCTCCCAGGACAGATAAAACATGGAGCACTCGGGTTCTTTTCACCATGTAATGCTGCATGTACCCAATGGATCTATTATTGCTAATCTGTTATCTTGAAAATAGGCAGGGTCCTCATAGAGAGCAGAAAAATGAATGTATCTTCTAAAATGTTCAGTTTAAGCCATGGTTTAGATTTTAGCAGTGCCTAAAGGCAAGTCGTCTGTTTTGATGAGCACAGGAGGATGGAGAGAGAGAGACAAAAGCCCTCATGTGGCCTTTGCACACAAGAATAAAATAACACTGCTTACAATCATATGGACCCATATAAACTGCTTTCCCATATGGAAAAATGGGTGTTCATTCACCATATATAGACACTCATTATGTGTATTCTGCAGTTATATATTTTTTTTTTGTGAACGTTCTTTTTGCTTAGGCTGATTTAATTCAGCATGACTTCTCAGGTTTTTTAGTTACAACATTAAGAACACTTATTTATTTGCTTTAATTGTTTCAGAGCTAAATTATGCAGCTTGTTTCTCTGTCCTGGCTCCTGTCTAATTTCATTAAAATCCTTGTTGAGTAAGTTGGAAGCAGATACCTCTGCACTGCAGGATGATGTGCTGTAGATGTCAAAGGTGGCCAGGACTGGTTTGCATCCAGACTGATCCACTTAAAGGAAATACTGAACCTGAAAGGGGTTTCAGAACCACATGATTTTCCAGATCTGCTGAGCCTGTCAGGAAAAAGTGACTTAATTCTAGCACAAAACCTGCAGATGTATAGTGAAAAGGTCGTGGTTCCTGCTTTGAGAGATTTATAAAACAGTGACACAGATATAACTGATGCTTTATACCTGGGAATGTTTTTTGCTATGATGAGACCCAAGCTTATAAATTCCCATAAACACATCAACAAGCACAACTTTAATTACCCAGGAACTAAACCTTGAGGTGAATGTGCTGTAGAGTGAACTGCTTCCTACACTATAATTTATGATTTTATTTTCCACCCTGAAGACCATAGATTAAATATTTCCTAATTTTTCCTGTCAGAGTATCTTCTAATATTTATTGAGTTCTCATCCATTTAAATATTTAAATACCTATGTTGACCTTTATGTCTTCTCTTAATTGCCTTGACCTTTGTTATGATTTAAATGAACAAAATTCAGTGGGACAGGATTTTCATTCCCCACATTTCTGTACTCCCCACATGGTGTATGCTCAAATTCCTCCTGCCAGCTCTTTGGGGCAAACTCCCAGAACAAAAGCCTTGCAGATTAGAAATATGGCTCTCTACTTTTGGTTATATGGGGAAATGATTTATATCAGTGATTTAATTAGTTTGAAATGTTAAGTCATCTCTTGCCAAGCTTTTAAAATGTCTACCTTTATTGCAGGGGCCATAAAGATAAAATATTTGTAGTGAAGTGTAATCCACATCATGTGGACAGACTAGTCACTGTTGGGATGAAGCACATCAAATTTTGGCAGCAAACAGGTACTGTATTGAATATTTTATATTTGATTAACATGAGAATTTGTGAATATTTTTAATACAGGAAAGTCATGTTCTCAGTTTAAGAATTTGTTTTATTTGTTAAGCGCTTTTCCAGTTATCAGAATATTAAAGGGGTAAGGAGGGAGCTGGGCCTGCTTGTTACCTCTTCTCAGGCCGGAAGGAAAGAGAACTTTTCCTGGGATTTTCTCTGATTTTTAAGCTGTATTTTCACAGAGGTGTATCCCCATATTTAACTGGTTAATCAGGTTGTCAATATTTAAAGCTGGTCACTGGTTGGTTTTGCTCTAACCCTTCTTGGAAAAATCACTTCCATGCAAAACCAGCACAGAGTGAAAACACACCTCTGAGTCAGCAAATGTCACAATATTCCTTCCTCAATGGGAAGAATTCCCAGCTAATTGTATTTAAATTCTAGTCATCATATTAAGGAATTCTCCTGAGCAAGCATCCTTGGTTCCCAGAAAATCAGGTTCTGATTGAAGATAGTTTTTATTCAGGACTGGATTTTTTGCTCTTCATGACTTTTAGTTGTGTACACGTGACACAAATACTCAGAACAACACAAAATTAGGTAATTTTAAGAGCTTCCTACTCTTCATACCATAGTTTAAGCATTCAAGTAGTTCAGGTGCTCTCAGATTAATAATTATTTTTCCTGCTTATTTTTTTTTAATCTTTAGGTTATTTTTGCAGTGATTACATAGACTTGCATTGCTGTTTGCCAAATTTCATGATGGGAATGTGCATTAAAGCAGCATCTTACTCCTGGAAAATAGTCTCTTTGCAATAAAAATGGTGTCTTTTTAATTCAGATTTGCTCAATGGAATAGGGACTCAGTGTGGTGTCAGCTGTGAAGTCCACAGTGCCTTGATGCAGGGCCACCACTGCAAATGATATTTTGTAATTTTGTGTATTTTTGTCTAAGCATTGGTTCATGGGCCTTATGGCTGCTTCTCCTTTCTGACCCAAAGCAAGGCTGTGGTGATTTGGTTCTCTGACAACCAGAGGAGGAGCAAACCCTGCCATTTATTCTGCCAAAATGCTGCCAAATGCTCAGGATGCCAGGGGACAACTAAACCAATCTCCTAGTTGTGGTCACCTCCATAGAGAAGCAGCATGAAAAAGCTGCTGTGGGCAAAAACCATCCTGCCAAACATTGTAATAGTTGTTTTTGCATGATTCCTCACCAAATTTATCTCTTGCTTGGAAAGACAGCCTGAAAACCTGAGACTGGTGTGCTCCAGAGCTGTCATTTTGCTGGGTTCACTTTCTTTGATTGTGCTTTTCCCTTGTGCAGTGATTTCTGGATTTCCATTGTTGGGCAGCCACAGGAGATCTTGGGGTCAAACATTTGTCCTTTGCAGCCCTGGGCTATGGGCCCAAACAGAACAAGCCTTGTGCTGCTGTTGCAGGTGGAGGCTTCACCTCCAAACGGGGCACATTCGGGAGTATGGGGAAGCTGGAGACGATGATGAGCGTCTCCTACGGGCGCGTAGAGGAGCTGGTCTTCTCTGGGGCTGCCACTGGGGACATCTACATCTGGAAGGAGACCCTGCTGCTGAGGACAGTGAAGGCCCATGATGGACCTGTGTTTGCAATGCATGCACTGGACAAGGTATCTATCACCTTCCTTCACCTTGATTTTTATTGCACTATTGGATTTTAGAGGGGTTTGTTATTAAAATTACAAAGCTAATGTTATTTGACAGACCTCAATTTGTAAGCACCCTGTTCCATGTGCTGGTAACTGGTACCTGACCAACAGCTTTCAGACTGTAGGAGAAGGGAATACAGGTGATCTTGCTCCTGAAAAGTAACGGCTGTGTTAATTATCCAATACAGCCTTGCCCCTGATGAGTCACAGCTATAGCTAATAAAGAAAAGCATGAAAAAAGGGAGTGGGTTACCTGGTGAGGGGAAAATCATGAAGGAGAAGGAACCTTGAGGAAAAGGGAATAAGGGACTCGTGAAGAAGAAGGATCCTGAGGAGAGAGAATCACTGCTGTGAGGTCAGTCTGGGGCTGCAGTTAGAGCCTGTTGTTGGAACTTGCAGTCACAGTCTAGCTAGGTAAAAGCCTGCAGTCAGAGTCTGCAAACTAATCCATGCAGTCATAGTTTAGCAGGAAATAACCAGCAGTCAGAGGCTGCAAGGGAAACCTACAGTAGGAGCTTGCTGCAGCCAGAGTCAGTGAATAGCTGGGAGTCAGGAGGCTAAGCTGTAAAGAGGAGTAAACCTTTTTCATGCTGTAATAAACAAGAAATTTGTGTCTCATCTCATTTCTACCCTCTAACAAAAGGGCTGCTGCAACATCTGAGCTCTAAAAGTTCTGTATTTCTCATTGTGCTCAGGAGTGTCATTTTCATGTTTGTGTAAACCACAGGAGATTAATGGGTAACGCTTCTTGCCTCTTCAACCTGTTCCCAAAAATACTCATGCATTACCAGTTTCCAAAATATGAAACATGGTCTTTTAATAATATTATCATTGTGCCTTAGTCAAGACTTTAGCTATCCAAAGGTTTTGGGTTTTGAGTTAACTATTCCAGATAGCAAAAGAATTCTCTTTCAGTTGTGTCGCTGTGCACCTGACGGTGTGGCGCTTGGCCAGGGTGCGACACACCCCCCAGGGTCCTGAGAGCCCTAAGCAGTCACCGCAGGGTCGGTGTAAAAAGGAGCAAAGTGGGCCTCACATGCAAAATGTGAGAAATCCTGTATTGATGTAATGTAACTCGAACACAGAGCAGGGGCGAGGACCCAGACAAAGGCAAGACAGTGGGTTTTAAGGGACGGAATCAGGATGGAGTTTAGGGTTGAGAGGCCAATAGGGAGAAGACTGGGAAGGGACACAAGGTGAGGTTTACAGAGCACAAACCAATGGGGAGGCTAATGAGATGAGATTAATATAAACAGACCAATGCTGCCTCCAGTAATAGGGGATTCCCCAAGGGGCTGTCCTGGTACCAGGGAGAATTGACAGAGAACATTCAGGAATAAGTAGTAGGTATCAGGGAAGATTGACAACTTACAATTTAGGCTAAACCAACAACGGGGTGGCAGGGGGAGGGAACAAACCATTGGGGATTAAAACACAAAATTATTTTATACATCACTACACAATTGCATCAATACCTCTATAAAAGAAATTATGGCAAAATATTCACATCACATAGATGAGCTTAGGACAAAGTTTTGCTCCTGGCAATTTGAAGATAGTGTTGATAATGGAATATCCCTTTTGAGGTTATGGTTTCAACTGTAGAAGTAAAGGATGAGAAGAATGTTAGCTATTAACATTCTTATATATCAAGGTCAATTAAGATCCCCATGGCTCAATCCTTTCTGGCCCTAATTGATTGTTCCCAGCTTTCCATCAATTTTTCTGTTTGATGTTGGCACTGAACATCCTCTTCACTTAGATTTTTGCTGGTTAGTTATTTATGCTCTTTTGCATTCACTTGGCCCAGATAATCTACCCAGGGAATTAATGAGAGAATTGGTCCCAGATGCATTATTAAGCCAATTGAATTTGGAATAACTTAAGAAGCTGTTGCTACCAACTGCTGTCCCTTCTAAGGGTAAAACACATTTTTCCATCACTTATTTCCACATGCAGGCAAATGTCTTGGTTCAGCATTCCTGTTCACAGTGTAAGCTCCATATGGTTGCAATTCTTTATTACCTTAGAAAAGAAACTCTAAATCTTGTCCACTTGATTTTTTCCCCTCATAGGTACAGGCTCCAGTATTTTTAGTTTCACACATGAATAAAAAGCAGGGGAGACTTTATTGTGCTTTTGGACATGTCCTTTTGAATCTCCCTCATGAGTGCTGACATCTGTGTGTTCTCCTATTGTGATTGTGCAGGGCTTTGTAACGGGTGGAAAAGATGGAATTGTGGCTCTTTGGGATGATATGTTTGAGAGATGTCTGAAGACATATGCTATTAAAAGAGCAGCCCTCTCTGCTAGTTCTAAAGGTATTGGTTTTCATTGTGTTTCTATAAGGGCTGTGTGCATGGATGGTGGTACAATGGTAGTAAAAGGGTAGGTCTGGGTGTCAAATCTCACCAGAAGCCAAAGCTAACAGCAACACACCACTTACTCTGTGCTGAAATGCTCTGGTTTGATCCATGTAAGATGTATTTCTTGTATTCTTTGTCCTTTATAGTTTGTTCTGCTGTTCTCTATTTCATGGCATCAAGCTTTGTTTCCATTGGTGAAATGATTTTAAGGAGAAATGTGCCCAGCCTTGAGTTTGGGAGTTCCAAAGTCAGTCGATTTTCCTTGGCTGGCCACATTCCCTGTGGTGAGAGCAGGGACCTGTTAAATTCCCCAGGCCTCAGTGTAGAAGTCTGGAAAGGGATATTCACATGTAATCACAGAAATTCTGAGGTTCAGGAACTCCTGAGCCCCTCAGACCCTGTCACTGATAACTCAGTAAAATATCAATCTTTATATTGCCACTATACAAACAAACTCCCTCCCCTGAATTAGAGAGGAATCCATGGACTATCTGGCAGTTTGATCAGGCAATTTATCTCATCTTCATGATTTTGAACAGATTTGAATTATATATAAACTGCAAGAGATAGGAAATTTGAAAAAAATCTTGCATTCTTCAGGTTTACTTTTAGAAGACAACCCCTCCATCCGAGCCATCAGCCTGGGACATGGGCACATCCTGGTAGGAACTAAAAATGGAGAAATACTTGAAATTGATAAAAGCGGGCCTATGACTCTGCTTGTTCAGGTACTGTATGGATCTCCCATAGCAAACTATTTCCTATATTTTTACAAAAATGCTGGTTGTTTGGTATTCATTTTTCAGTAAATTCTGATCACATGAAGTAATCCTTCAAATTTGCCTTGCCTGCATGACTGCCTTACTACGCAAGATGTGTGAGGTTGTGTTTTATAAACTATTGAAGTCATTCACTAATGCAGATTGACAGCAGTAAGATATTATTTCACCTTGATATGCAGTGCTAGCAAACTGTATGCAAACTGAAGGAAAGCTGGAAAAAAGCAGGAAGAATTTAAAGATTAACAAGTTGGAAAATTGAGAATCTGAGACAAGATTAAAGCCAAGTATTATGTGTATGTTGGACAAACAGGGATCTAAAAAAGGACATAAACCTTGAGGATTAGCCAATATTAGGATTTAGGATAAAGTCCTGTTTAGGCTGTAACTGTTCCCTATTCATCTCAAGTTTGGAAACGAGAATATTGGAAGAAGAGGAATTACGACCAGCAATAGTGGAGTGCTTTAGACATTTGTCAGAGGAGACAACAGAATTTCAGGTCTTCTGGAAAGCTTTGGAGGGAGGAGATAGTGAAGGCTTTACTGCAAAATGAGGCAGGGCAAGGTTAGAACATACTATACAGCCTCACGTGCATTATTTCCTCTTGTGTGGAATGCTTTCCTCCAGGGCCATATGGAGGGAGAAGTGTGGGGCTTGGCAGCTCATCCTCTCCTGCCCGTGTGCGCCACCGTGAGCGACGACAAAACCCTGCGCATCTGGGAGCTCTCGTCGCAGCACCGCATGCTGGCAGTGAGGAAGCTCAAAAAAGGTATTTCTGCCTTGGCCAGGCCCTGGGTCAGCCATGGATCCTCTGCTTCTGTAACAGCTCCTCTCTGCTTTCAGGGCACATCACGGGCATTAATTGGGTAGGCAAAGGACACAGTCATTAAGAAATTGGGAGCACAGGAAATAAATTTTCTTTGGCATGTGTCAAGTCAGTGCAAAGGGAAGGAAGAAAAGGGACTGTAATCTATTGTAATGAATAATAATAAAATGAAATTCAGTCTCTTTTCCCCTAATTTCAAGGGGAATGAGTTGACCTCAGAATCACTTTCCTCCCTAGGAATGCTTAAGGCCAGTATGTTGCTGACGTAAAAGAATTTCCTTAAAAAGACAAAAGTACAATTTCCTGCATGTTGAGCACAATCATCTTTTGCTGTCAATATGAGCTTTACCTGTTAAAGCAACTTCTCTAAAATTATCACTTTTCCTCCCTTCTCCTCTGTATAAAATTAGTAAGACGTGTTGAAATGCTGCTTTCTCAAAATTACTCTTATATTATTAACTCATTGATATCCTTAAAAAATTTTAAATTGTTCATTTTCAGTGACAGATCTGGAGCACAGGAACCCTTAACTTGCTGGGGGAAAACAGAGTTAAGTGTTTTAGAGAGCTGAACTTGGGGATGAATGAGGATACCTGTAGGAGAGAGTGATCAGGAATAATGCTGAGGCAGAGTTACGCTGCCCTTAATGAATTGGCACATAAACCTCTTTCAAAAGGGATTAAATCATTGTTGTTAACTCCCTGTAACAAACCATCCATCATAGGCGTCTGTAACATATCTGTTTCAAGAGATAACAAACCTGCTTTAAAACGACATACTTGATGTAAAAACCTTTCAGTTGCCGTTCACGGATTGTTTTCTCAGTCCCAGCTTTTACTTTGACAGACTCATTTCCATTTCTTCCGCAGGCGGGCGCTGCTGTGCCTTTTCTCCCGATGGGAAAGCCCTGGCGGTGGGCCTGAACGACGGCAGTTTTCTGGTGGTGAATGCTGACACTGTGGAGGACATGGTGTCTTTTCACCACAGGAAGGAGATGATCTCGGATATAAAGTTTTCACGAGGTACAACCAGGTGATAAGGTGGAAGAGAAGGGTTTGTCTTGCAGTTTGTTTCGCTTGTCCAGACAAGGTTGAATGTTGCAAAGGAAGACTGGCTTTGTGTGTGTTCCATGTGGCTGTGTGCTGCATTAAAACAGGCTCACCCCTGCTTGGTGAATTCACTACAGTATTGAAAATCACACCAGTATCAGTGAGAAGATTTATCCCTTAATAACCTCGGTGTCTCCTCCTTACAGAATCAGGAAAGTATCTGGCTGTGGCTTCCCATGATAACTTTGTAGATATTTACAATGTCCTTACCAGTAAAAGAGTTGGCATTTGCAAAGGTGCCTCCAGCTACATCACCCACATCGACTGGGACTCCAGAGGTAAAGTGTTGGCCAGAGATACAGACTGGAAATGCCCATAAAATGGATTATCAGGAAACTGTTCCCCTCCTGTTATTGATATCAACCACTGATGCAAATATGGAGCACTGTATGGATCCAGTGCAGTTATATTTGCTGGTATCCAATTTCCTTTCCTCTGCATGGCTATCCCTGCAAGAAGCTATAGTCTGCTGGTCCCAACTAATTAAGTCCAGCAGGATGCATAATGAGCTCATGCCAATGAGCCTTCCCAGAGCAGAAGCACCACCTGTGTGCCTGAGCCCTGTCCTTGCTGTGTGCTAGCCCCAAAACGTGGTGTAAGCCAGTGGCAGCAACACCACAGCATCTCTGTGGGCACAGCAAACTTCCCGTGCCAGGATAGCTCAAAGTGGAGCTGGCTCTGCCAGTGGGGCAGTGCAGAAGGGGTAGCAGCTGGCAAAGGTTCCACTTTTGGCAAAGCTGCCTTGTAAAATCATTAAGAAAATTAATAGCACACACATTTATTTTTGACTTCCATTAGCATGATGATGAAGTACAAGCAAAATATTCCCTACCAGCAGAAACTGATTTGCTGTGTAACAGCAACTTCTTAAAGATATTGGATGGTATTTAAAATATTACTTATACATTGAATCAGAGTGTAGGACCCTTACAAGAGTGATTTTAAACATCTCCATTACTTTGGCTATGAATAACTCTCTAGAGAATAATTTCTTAATTTACCCCCAGAAATCTCTTCACTCAATCGAAAGAAAATTCTTAATAGTCATAATAATTAATAAGATGCATAACAAACTCTCCTTTTGTATCCAGGAAAGTTATTGCAAGTCAATTCTGGTGCCAAAGAACAACTATTTTTTGAAGCACCAAGAGGGAAAAGACATATTATAAGAATTGCTGAGGTATGAATTGTGTGCTGGATTATTTTTACTGTGAAAATTAATTTTAAGAATTGTCTTCAAATGGTGGTTTTTTCCTATTATAGTGCTATATTTACAATGGTTGGAATTAGAATTATTTAACAATTCCACAGTCTTTCCTAGTAAATGGCAGAATGTGCAGGTTTCTTCTATCTCTAAATTTATTATTGTTTATTAGCAGCCATTTGCCATAATCCCTTCTCAAAGTCACCTGTTTTCTGTGTAACCAGTTGCATACAGGCTATAAACCACCTTCAAACAGCAGGACCTGGCTTTTTCTGAAGCTGATTATTTGTGACATGTAATTCTGCTATGAAACTGCCAACGTTTAGCACCTCAGAAAACCTTCAGGGAGATTTGTATCCAAATCATGTTCTGCTTTGGAAAAATGGGGATGTTTAAAGTGTTAAGCCTTTTGATGAAGATGCACAATTTGTATTAACAAGCTGGAACAGTTCTTAAGAACTAAAAATATTAAAATAAAAATTAATGTCAAACATAGAAAACAAAACACACAAAACTAGTGAGTATTTGGTATGTTTAAAGTAATAAGTCTTCTTTTGGGGGAATTTTGCTTGCAGATAGAGAAGATTGAATGGGACACATGGACATGTGTGCTTGGTCCCACCTGTGAGGGAATCTGGCCCATGCACAGCGATGTCACCATTGTCAATGCAGCCAGTCTCACAAAGGACAGAACCCTCTTGGCCACAGGAGATGATTTTGGGTTTGTGAAGCTTTTTTCCTACCCAGTGAAGGTAAGAAGTATGTTTATTTCAGTGATTGGAAAGGAGAAGAAGGAAGGCACTGTTCCTGGGATGTCAGGCTGCCAGCTGGGCGATTCTCTGTGCTGCAGGGCCAACATGCCAAGTTCAAGAAGTACGTGGGGCACAGTGCCCAGGTGACCAATGTGCAGTGGCTGCACAACGACTCCGTGCTCCTCACCGTCGGCGGCGCTGACACCGCGCTCATGATCTGGACCAGGGAGTTCCTGGGCATCCAGGAGAGCAAGCTGGTGGACAGTGAAGAGTCAGACACAGATGCAGAAGAAGATGGAGGTAAAGAGGATTTAATTCAGTCTTCCTTGCCTGAATTGTAGATTCACACAGGCATTTAACTTGAAGCTTTGCTGTGCTAAATTTCAGCGTAAGGAGAACTTGGCAGGATTTGTTTCCTTCCTTTCATTGGGGCAGATCTTCCTGTTCTCTAGTCTCCCACTATGAAACAAGGGTAGTTTGTTTTAGTCTATGTTTTGTTTTCCTAAGGTTATGACAGTGATGTTGCAAGAGAAAAAGCAATTGACTACACCACTAAGATCTATGCAGTGAGCATCCGAGAAATGGAAGGCACAAAACCCCATCAGCAGCTGAAGGAAGTTTCGGTGGAAGAGAGGTATGTCCTACAAAGGCTTTTGCTTCCAAGTGTGCCCTTTTGCATCTCTTTTCATTCAACTAAAATTAGTTCTTAGAAATAAGACAGGAATTTTAAAATTCACCAGATGACATTTAAAATGGTGTTCACAACATGTTAACGTGATGGAGAAAAGTACATGTATATGACACATCTCTGAGTGTTGTGTTCTCTTCTGCCATTCACATGAGCATTTATATTCTCTCCTAACCAGTGTGTGTCTGCAGCAGAGCACTTGTGATAGTGGTAAGCTTGTAAATATTTTGTGGTTAAGGCTTTGGGTGGTGCTTTTATTAAAAGATTTTCAGTCACTTGTAATTGTTGGGTTGTCACTGTTAAAGCTGGAATTTCCCATGGCACATGCAGGCCTTAGGCTGAAATTCTAAAAAAAATTAGCTGGATTTGAAACAGTGTTGGAGAGGAGAGCAAAGAAAAGAGGTAAGAGCTAAGAACAGAGGGTGAATCCAGTGAAACCAGACCTAAAGGAGGGGGTTGTAAAATCTGATGGGACAGAACAGGAGCATCTATAACCAGTAAAGTACCTTCCCCCTCAAAATCTGGAGCAGTAAATCCCTACCTGTAAATCAGTTGTGAATCCATTCTGTCTCTTTTGATAGAATATTTTCTTAGAAATGATCATTCTTTTATCAGGAGTTTCCCTGCTCTCGCCCCCCCACTCAGCACTGACACAAAGGACTGCTGTGGGTTAACCCCCAGAAAGAATTTCAGCTTTGTTCTGTTATTGCAAGAGACAAAATGGAGTTAATAATACTTCTAATCTCATGTAGGCATTGGAAAAATAAGTTTCTGTCTTTAGAGCTCTCAAAGAATGCAGTGCTGAACATCTTGAACAGAGAGTAATTAATCATTTTTGCTCAGTAAATGTGCAAAACAGGAGAACTGGGTGTGAAATGTGGGGTACGAACAATAAGAAGAAAAATGTTGCACCATCCTTGGGGTGAGGAAAACACACCCATGTTGTGTTTTTCATCAGTGTTCTTGATCACAATGTTTTAACAATACCATGCAGGAGGAGGATCAGTGATTTTTACAATAAAATGTTGGACCATAACCTTCTCTTTTTCTCAAATAAAGATTTTGTTCCTCCATTTTTCTACAAACAGGCATAGTGTATCATCTGGTAGACATAAATGTTTGCAAATTGAATTTTAAAAAAGGAAAATTATTATTTCATGTTGGGTGAATTGCCAAATTGTTACAGGAATAATAAGTGGGAGTGGTACAGATGTTTCACACTGGAAGCTGTTGCACCCTCCAGCTGTTTTATTCTGCTTTGATGATGCAAAATCAACTGTAAAGTGAGTTTCATTGATGGATTAAGCTGGGCTTAAAAATGTCTTGTACTCATGAATTACTGATGATTTCAGAAAGAGCATCAGTGTCTTGTGCAGCTTTTCAGTGCTATTTCCAGTCCAGGAGTGAAAATCCCCCTTCAGGTCCCTGGAAAAATTCCTTTTTCTGCACCCATGGCTGTGCTGTGTGATGGCACAGGCTCTGGAGCCTGCCCCCATCCTCAGCCCCTCTCATGGAGAACAGGCCATGTCTATCCAGCACCACGAAGCCCTGGGGAAGCTGCTCCAGTGTTTCCACACCTCCCACTCAGTTGGAGGCTGGTGAAATGAGGAGGCACCTCCTCTGCAGTGAGGATGCCCCTGACTTCTAGAGTAGTCCCTTCACAATGGCTTCACATGAAAATAGCATCACAAGGGAATAACCTACCCCATGTTATACCCCCAAGCTCTGGACTGAGGAGAGTAAAAAGCAAGGTCTTCACATTCTCCTTTCTTTTTTTCTTGTTACTGTCTCTGTGTGATCCACAGTTTTGTATTTCATTTTAATCTAGGTTAAAAATAAACCCTTGTCACTGTCCTTCCCATCTTTTTTGCATGAGAGTCACAGCTCTTGTACACATGTTTATCTCCTTATTAAATTACAGAAGCTTCAGTACAATCACACCTTTGGTGTTTGGAATTTGCTATTTTGATCAATCTGACAACAAATCTTGTTATTTTCATATGTCACTTGTTAAGCAAAGATAAATTCACTTTTCTTTCTTCAAGGCATTAATGTAAATAGTGAGAATTTACAGTGAAATAATCAGAAGCTGCAACTTTATGGCAAAATGTCAGCAAAACTGCTTCCTGGGAGTGTTGTGACTGGATAGGGCCTTAAGCTGTGAAAGGTGCTGGAGTTTGGGTGCAGTAAAATGGGATTAATGTGGTGGCTACTGCAAGACTGCAATTCCTGGTCAGAGTGGGACAATATGGGCACAATTCCCACAGAATCTTGTAATCCCACTTGTGAGTGCCTCAGGCTAAAGCTGACTCCTGTCAGAAGATGTATGAAATATGAGGACAGCTTTGTAGCTGTGCCAAATTCCATCTTTTCAGAGAACACAAAAGAATGTAGCAGCTGGAAGAGGGTTTGTCTGCTCATGACAAACATCTGAAATTCCTGGGCTGATTTTCTTTGCACCTCCAAGGGTCCAAAGTGACAGTTGATCAATCCAGGTGAAATGGAAATTCTGCAAGTAGTCAGCTGTCTGTCCTGAGGGAAATTCTAAATGTTCAGGAAAATCTAAGGCCCAACTCAGCAAATCTTGAGGCTATGAAGTATCAAAATCTTTGTGCACAGGGCTGAGTGAAGAAGCAACAAAGAATATTGAAGGCAGCTCCCAAAGCTTTAGATTTTCTGCCAAAAGCACAGCTGAAGTAGCTCTCCCAGCCCCTCCCAGGTTTGAAGAAGGGAACCAGAGGATGTGTTCCATTCTCTTTCAGGCAGGTGTGTGGGGAAACCTGGTAGGCTTTTGAGGAGGAAGCTTTTCTGGAGGAAGTATTCCAGATCTTTCCCTTGGGGATTGTGCCACATGTCCATCTGAAGACCCCAATGATTGTGCACTTAATGTCTTTTGTGCACTGAATACTCTGGCATTGGTAACTTACTGTCACTTACTTGTCCCATGTTGAAAACTATGGGACAAGCTGGAAGGCTGCTTAGAACAGAAACTGTGGGTAAATTCCAAGGCCTGGAAAACTGCTGGCCCACTTCACTGCAACATGTAGTGAGGGTCTTGGAGTGTCCCCCTTGCTGTATTTTCATTGTGGCTTTGAGAAAGGAAAAATTATGAAGGTGTAATGAGAAGAAATTCATAATTAAGCAAGTTTAAATAAAGGAAAGAAAAAAAAGAGAAAAAGCAAGTTTCTGGTTTAAGCAAGACGTAGGAATAGGCTGCTTCTGTGAGCTCTTCCTTGGAGGCAATGACTTGGAGCTTACTGGGGTTTTTTCTTTTAATAGTAATATTTACAGGGTAAACTGTTGCTGAAGTTACTTCACAGATCATGTAATTAAACACGCTTCAAAGGTGCCATGTGGTACCTATGAGACACGTCCATCTGTTTAATCTTTCTGTTTGCTGGAATAAGCTTGCAGCTTCTCTAATAGAGAGTGGTGAATCTGAAAGCCTCCAGGTACATTATTTCTCTAGAAATAACAATTCCTTGTTCAATTTAGGAGGAGTTTGATCTCAGGAACTATGATGAGACTCCTGAGAAGATTCTAGGTGTAGGGTTGGGAGCTGAACTGTACAATGATTAGTGCAAACTTAGGAATAATAATAAAGTTTTCCCTTAGAAAAGAAAATGAGAGCCCTTTATGAAATTTATTTTTCCTGTCTAACTCAAATGTAATTAAAACAATCATGATTCTGGGAGGAGTGTACAAGTTACATGATTTTACTTGCAGAATTTGAATCAAATATGGCCTGGTATTTTTGGGGGGATCCAACACTTCCCATCTCCATCAGCAGCTACAGCTTTAAGATGGCAAAGTGACGAGAGAGCTGTTGCTAAGGGCCAGTTTTAAAATGTCTTGCAGTTGTATTGGTGTGTTTGATTAAGATCATTAATCGACTGTTGTTTCTCTCTCCTCTCCCCAACCTTGTTGTTTTTCTTCTTCCCCTTTTCCATGTCTTCCCTCCTCTCCTCCCCACCCACCCTTATCCTTGTCTCCCTTTCTGCCCCTGTGGCTGGCACCCCTTGCCGTGCCGGTGGTCAGGAGCGGGGTGCCCTCCAGAGGGGCTGCAGGAGCAGTCTCGCGGGGTGGGAGACCCCAGCGTGGCCCTCCCACTCCTCGGGACGCCCCGGCTGCTGGTGGGACTGTCCCAGACAATCCAGGACAATTGTAAGCTCTGCTGTGTGTCACAGAGGAATTGTGCTGTTTTGGAAAAGGGCTGGTTTTTGAACTGGGACCATTTAGACCAAGAATTGATATGATGAAAAGTAACATGAGCTTGCTGATGACTGTATTTATGTTACTAATCTCAAAGGCAAAGATCTGTTTGCATTTGGCCTCCTACTAACCCCTAACACACCCTCTGCGTCTGCAGCTCTCCCTTAGTTCAATTTGCATGACTCCACATGAACCTGGTGATGGGAACTCCTTCAAAGCAGGTGGAATGTGTAGAAAACAAAAGCAGCATTAGCATGTTTGTCTGGTTTTCTGTTTTCTCGGCATCCTGGCTTGTCTCAGTCTCCATGAACTACCCACCTCAGAGCCTGGTCTCCATCATTCACTGCATGTTGCAGTGAAGTGGTTTCCATCATTGCCTCATGTGTAATCATTTGTCCCGATAAAGATGAAAAGTTAAAGAAGTTGAATTTTCTCTCTTCAAGTATTACTCTTTTAAAGTATTGATTTCTCTAAAACAACATGAGCTAACTGACATAAGCTTCCAGAAGAGCCCCCACAAGCCTTTGCACCATGAAGTGAGTTATTAGACATATGGTTACAGCCTTGGTTCCTGCATCTTTACACGCACACGTCTGTGGGTGCAGTGCAAAAGCTTTTGAGTGTGAATCTGTGTTGTATTTATGTGTAGGTGGGGACTATTCAAAATATGTTTGGAAAAACACATCCTTGGGGTGGAGAAAATAACTTTGGGCTTATTCCAGCAGAAAGCCCCTCTCTGAGAATGAGGAGCATCCTTTGGAATATTCACTTTTACTTTCTCAACAGCATTATGTCAAGTTAATGCACCCTAAATGCATTTGACAACCTACTGGTTTCATCCCAGTTATCCCCAAGGCTTGTACACGTTGTGACTGGTATTTGTCAGTCCCTGCCAAGCAGCTGAACTCAGAGTCAATCTCACTGCTCCCGCAGGTCAGCACAGAGCTGGCTCAAAGTTCTTCTCTGTTTGTGTGACACTTGGGGGGGTGGAACAGAGGGATGCCAACATTGCCACGCAGTCCCAACACTTCTCTCTCTGAGCTGAGTGCTCTCTGCACTGAGGGTGATGTGAAATTCTCAGCTTTTCTGGGGGCTGTTGTGTGGGAGGTAGTCCAGGGCTGATGGGAAAAGCCGTGTTTCTCATGTGTTGTCATGCATGGGAGGGAGGATCTGCCATGTATGATTAGTTCAGTGTTTTTATTTACACCAATGCAGCTTCAAAACATGCTTATGCAGGGAATAACAAAAGTGGAAAAGACCCTGTTCCTCCAGTGTGTGAGGGACAGTGTGTCTGGAGCGTGGGGGATGGCATGTCCAGACTGTCCAGGGTGTGAGGGACAGCAGGGCCAGTCTGTGGTACAGGAGCTATATAGAGAAAAACTTCCTAAGGTGTTCAGAACAAAGTCCCTCAGGTTTCATTGCAGTGATTGCCCTTCTTACTAGTTGCTCTAGTGCTTGGTTCACTGGGCACTGAGCTGGAATGACCTGGGAATGCAGTGACAGCTGCCCTGACAGGCTGTGACAATGGCTGGCCCCACCATATGTCCTGCAGTACTTTTTAATTTTTATTTATTTTCTTTTTTTAGATTTTTTTTTTTAATTTTAAAGAGTGCATCTGCATACATGTGAAGTTATAAATATTGTAACCATGTAAGGCTTTGTCAGTCCTCTAAAAACATAATTTACCACTGGTGTTTCTCTCTAGTTTTGTTTGCTTTGCTTTGATCTGCTGTATTTGAGAGTAGGGTATTTTCATGTTGAATCCTATTCTTTTTGTTGTCTCATGATAGCTACAAAGTGTTAAGAAAAAAGTAACAGCAGGAAAAGTTGTATGTAAAACTCCTATGTATGTTGGGATGGGAAAATCCAAGGGTTTAGAATTTACAAAATCTTATAATCCCGTCTCTGGGAAGAGATTAATCAAAGCTCAAGGAGTTTTGCAGCAGTTCGGTGGCACTTGGGAGTCCCCTCCTGTCACTGGTTAAGGGCACTTTTAAAAGCTGCTTTTTCATTTTTTCTGAAATGAACAGTATATTTTTTAAGCCTTGGATTTTTGTTCTGTTGCCCAACACAACCCTACACCCTTTCCTCTCCTTGAACCTTGCTTTCTCTTCTCAGAAACAGTCCTGCTCATGTTTGTGTAGATCCAAGTGTGTTCCCTCTCCAGTTTACGTCCATGTAAATCCATGTCTGTTTCCTTTTTGGGCTCGAAGCTTTTCCCTACCTATTGCTAGCTCAGCCTGTCACCTTCTGGGTTGCAGGACACTCCTGTCCATCTGTCCCTGCTCCAGACCTTGTTGGTCCCTTTCACGTGACACTGTTTCTGGAATTCCCATGCCATTCCCATTGGCCTTGGAGCAGAATGTTTGTGTTCTCCCCAGTTTATTCCCACTGCAGTCAGAATCTCAAACCAGACAGCAATTCTGGCCTGTGTCCAAACAGGAGTTGGTTATATCCCCCTCCTATTTATCATAACAGTTTTTGATCTGGCTTTTTTTCTTTTTTTTTTTTTTTTACCTTTGTTTTCCACCTAAACAGATCTAGCTTTTTCCCCCTCATAGTTTGGCCCTTTACTCTAAGTTCACATCTCTTTCCTCCCTAAAGGTGGGAGGGAGGAAAGAGATTCCTCCCCACTCTTCCAAAACCCCATTCCCTCTTCTCCCCAGCCCAGTTCTTGTTGTGTCCATCTGTTGTTCTTGCTGCCTGTTCACCCCACTCCTGATTTGAGCTTCTTTCCCCCTGTGGCTAGAGGGAATGTTCACTCACATCTTTTCACATTTCTGCATGAAGGTGGTGCTGAGGCGTTGTCAGTTTGGATCTGGACTTCTATCCCTGACTGACAACTGCGTGTCCTTATGCGAGAACATCCTCGAGATTGCCATGAGTAACAAAAATCTTCTCTGCTGTATTGACAGTACCCAAAGAACTGAAACCCTCTAATATCTGACTGTGTCTTACCTTTCCTGGAGCTCCTCCATGCCACCATGTAATCTAAGCACGTTTGTTTTAAATTGCTGCAAAGAAACCGTTAATGCTTGTGTTATGTTTTAACTTGCTTTCCTTTGGAGGCAGGGAATTGTCAAGTAAGTACTGGTGGGGAGCCCAGCCAAGGCCTGGATTGCTGGGAATGTGCCATGCAGGTTGCACAGGTCCAACAGGGCAAAGGGATGTCATTTGCTACAGTGCAAATTTCTTGTCTTGGCAGTGCCATCTTCCATATCAAAACAAACTAGGTGTAGTCACAGGCTCGTTAAAGTGAAATTACTTCTTAAAATGTTTCAAATGTGCTGCTTTCCATTTGTTTTATTAAGATGGTGATGAGGCAGTGAATGCACATGTGTGTATATATACATGGCCATGTATATATCAATGCACACATCATCTGTGTTTGTGTGTGCTGTGAGTAGGTATCTATAAAAGTATCTGTGTGTGTGTCTCCAAATTAAGCTTCATGTTTATGATCTGGTGACTATCAAGCATGTCACAGTGGTAGTGTTCTCTGGTTTTCATGAGGTATTTTGGCTTGCTCTTGTCATAAAATTTGATATTCCTAGGTAAAGAAATGTGGAAATGATCCAGTTTGAAATAACACTAAAACAGAAAAAAGCATACAACAAAACAATTATTTTCCTAAGTGCCAGTTCAGAGGCCCTCATAAATCTGGGCTGAAATCAAATAATTAATTATTTTGTAAGACAATTAAGTTTTGTAATAACTTCCTCTGCCCCTTCCCTGCTGGTGACAGCACCACTGCTCAGTCCTGCTCCACCCAGGGTCACCCCAGGGGACTCGACTGATGGCTTTCTGAGGAAATAAAGGTACTTATTCCCTGAGGACATTGCAGGACAGGCTGTCCTGGGAGTGACTTGGCCTCCCCACAGCAATTGTGGGCTAAATTGCAGCTGAGCTGGGATAGAGAACAATCATCCATTGTGTGCAATCTCAGCAGTGCCTAGGAGACTGTCAACTTCCTACCAGATCCCTCCCTGTCAGGCTCCTGAAAATAAACCAATCGTGGAATCCCGTTCTGCTCTGGTGCAAAGTGTGCAGGAGGCTTGGATGTAGCTTCCCTTTCCCCTCCATCCTGCAGGATCTTTATCTCTGAGTCTGCCCAGAGATGCCGGGTGCGATGTTTCCGGGTCTGTGCACTCTTTGGTTTCTGTTTTAGTTCTTGCTGGCATGTTTGGATAGCATGTGTTGTGCCCAAGGAATGACTGCTGCTTTCTGAAAGTGCTTGTGCATGAGTCTTGTGCTCAGAAGTGACTCTTAAACTCTATTAAGTTTCTTGCTTGGCTTTATTTGCTGCTTACAAGGGGATCAAGGTAACTCTTTCACTCTCCTCATGTCACGGGGTCACCTGCTGATGTGCTTGTTGGTCCTTGCTGTGCCTGAGACATGGGTTAGACTGGTTACCTCCAGCTTTGCTCTGTCTCAGAGCTCAGGTTGTCCTGTTGCTCATTCCCACAGGGCTCAGTCCCCACTGTGCTCTGCCCACCGTACTTCTTAACACCTTCCATGAAAAATCCAGCTCCAGAAAATGCAGCTACCTATACACAAAAAAGATTTCATTCTTCTCCAACTAATTTTTTGCAAAATGGGAATTACTGGTAGTTATGGTCTCAGGAGAGGAACAAATTTCACAGCATGTGGAATGTAATAGCAAGGTCACATTTTTCTGGAACCATAAGCTCTGAAAACGCTTTCCAAGTGCTCCCCTTAGCTCTGTCCCTCTTTTCTCAGCAGGATCAACAGCTGCAGCAGAGGTTATCTGGCTTTACAGACTATTTGCACACATCAGATTTTGTCTCAGCCTGTATTCTGCATTTGTCTCTTTAGCAACTTTTAGCAACTGTAATTATATAAAAAAGCTTTGCTGGCCTCAGTCTCCCAGATTCCCTTGGATAAATGAATTGTGCATTTAAATGCAACCATTTTATCTTTAATATGATTTTGAGAAGATTTTATTGAAGCCACGTCAAGGTTTTGGGAGGGGTTACTCAGAAGAAGCCAATGTTGGGCAGAGGTCAACTGCCAGCTGCAGAAATTACTTCAGATCATTTCTGAAAGCACCAATTTACCATTATTTCATATTCAAGGATTTTTCCATGGATTTAAATCATTATGGTTTTTGAATGATGTAAGGTTGGTTGTTCTGCCACTCATTCTCAAAGTCTACATCAGTGTTTCCCCTCTTCCTATCAAACAGTGCAGGAATTTAATCAGTTTATTGTACAACTCTGAAAAAAGCTCATACAGGGATAACTGTCCATTTGCTACTCATACATGCTGTGGTTTTGAAGGTTGTGTTTTACTTTCAAACATGTCAATTGTCTCCTTTTTTAAATGTTCTTTTCAGGCCACCTGTGAGCAGAGCTGCTCCTCAGCCTGAGAAACTGCAAAAGAACAACATCAATAAAAAAAAGAAACTGGTTGAGGTCAGAATTAATATCTTTTACATTTCTTTAAAAGAAACATGTTCTGGGTGAAATCCATCCCTGTTTTGTCTCTCAGTGAAGGGCAGGTACAATCACAGAGTCTGTGCGTTCCCATGCTCCCTTCTCAATCCCAAGGGAAATACATCCAGAACCAGCACTTTGGCTCAGGAAAAATCCTGTGTGGGATTTTGAATGATGGAATTTGCTCATTGACTTTGGAACTTTCCTTTCTCCCCCAAACAATTTGTTTGAATTCCCTCATAACATGCAGAACAAGGAATATGCTGTGACCTGTGTAGCCAATTTGCAACACTTGGTCTTTGACTAATTGGGATTGTTCCCAGTGAGCTGTGATTGTGTTTGGGACAGTCATTAAGTCTGACTTCAGGGCTCCAAGAGCTCTAACAACAATCCATTAACCATCCTGGGTTCCTGCAGGAAATTTCCTTGGCAACTGCTTGTTGTAAGCTGCAATTAACACCTCTGATTAATGTCTTAATTCCAGAGTTACTTACAGCCTGCCCATGCTTCCTTTAAGGACTTAAAGGTCAGAATTTGGTCTGTGGAAATTGGTAGTTTATGATTTTTGGAAACTCTGCAGATAGCTTCTTTAAAATATCTGATACTCCATATGAATATTAAACTGTGATAGGAAGAGCAATAAAATCAAACCTGTTCTGTGAGTTGTATCTGTTTGAAATGGAAATTTACAGAACCAGAACATTTATAGTCCTCTGAATAATTAAAAAAGAAAATAATAGAAGTGCAATGCTTTAGTTGACCAATTAAAGGTTGTTGATAGCCTCTGATAATGTTAAGCCTCAATAAATGAGCAGAGTGGGGATAACTAATTATTGTTTTGTTATTCTGTTGCCTCTACAACATTTTTGTACTTGTGTAATTTAGAATTGTGGACCACTTAAGTGGTCCAGTCTCTGAAATCTCCTTGTTTTTTTCTTTCGTTTCACTCTTGTTCTCTTTGTTTTCCTGGACCAGGAGCTGGCTTTAGACCATGTGTTTGGGTACAGAGGATTTGACTGTCGCAACAACCTCCATTATCTGAATGATGGTGCTGACATTATTTTTCACACAGCTGCAGCTGGCATTGTCCAAAACCTCTCCACTGGTAATTCCACTTGAAACAATACTTGGAGATAAAATTGCTTTATAAGGAAAATATTTTTAATCGAAAGTCTGAATGTTTTAATATTCCCGTGACTTTCCCAGATTTTGCATCTGATAAATAGCACAAACCCACTGTAGGTGGCCTTTGGGGACTCCAAGCCTGGGAAAGCCTCTGGCCTGTGGGCTGGGAAACAAGGATGGCCCCATCTGCCCTTTCTGAGCCAGTTCCTTTGGGAAGGCTTTGCCTCCACTTCGCTTCCCCACTCATTGCCTCAATTCACTGGGATTTCACTGGGAAACCTGGGCTTTTGTCCTGGTTTAGGACAAATTTGGGAGAAAACCTCCAAATGGGGCCTCTCCAGAATAGCAAACTCAAGTGACCCCTCCCCCAGCTGGTTTGGGAAAAGATTTCCTTGGAGAAAAGTGGAAAAAACTATTTATTTAACAAGCAAAGTATCCACAAGCATAAAAAATGAATAATATGAAACAACAAAACCTCTCACCATTCCGAAGAGAGATGGCAAAATTGAGAAAGTCATTGCTGTGGGTGTAGCTTGGCTTGCTCAGTCTCTTCCCAGTCCCTCCAGTGCTGGAAAATGCTGTCCTGGGCCCCAGTGGCTGCAGGTGTGAGCTCCAGGTGTCTTCTGGGTTTTCAGTCCAAAACAGGTTTAAACAATTCCAAGAAAAATAAAAATAAAAAATTAAAAACAAAAACAAACAAACAAAAAACACACACAAAAAAAACCAGCAAAAAAAACCACAAAAAACCAAACCAAACCAAAAAAACCCACACAAAAAAAACCCCAAAAACAAACCAGTCCAGGGAACTTCTCTGCCTCAGCTAGCTAAAAACCAACTAAAAGCACAGGAGATCTCTGTCCTACTGTCTGTCCATGCTGCAGACAACACAGTCCAGGAGCGGAATGTGGAAGAGTAAGTGCAGTTTCTGAAAACAAACTCGGCGCTTCTCTTTCTCCCCGCTTCGCTCTCGGATCCCGGTCTTAAAGGCCCAGAACACAACATCCAACAGAAACAGAACAGACAATTGGGAACACAAGCATCATAAAATCACCCTAGAACAGCTTTGCAGTGGCAGTTCTGGTGTTTCTTGCAGTTATGGTGGCTGTGGGCTGATTCTTGGGCTGATTCCCTGGATATATAGGTAGTTTCCCAAATACTGCTTTTGGATCCACCTCTGTGTGTTGATGGTTGTGTCCATAGTGCATTTGGGAAGGGGGCCTGGGAATGAGAGCAGAGCAGCTATGGGCAGCCTTAGTGGCCCCTCATCCCCTGCATAGTTGTAACAAGCTCCCCAAATAGTCTGTGCTTCTGTGGTGACTGAAATCCTGTTTGGATGTCATTAGGTAGCCAGAGCTTCTACCTGGAGCACACTGATGACATCCTGTGCCTGACAGTGAACCAGCACCCCAAGTACAAGAACGTGGTGGCCACCAGCCAGATCGGTACGTGACCCCACAGCAAAGCTTCACTCACAGTGCTCAGGGCACTGAATTATTTGGGGCTTTTCTGTGGGGGAATTTTACTTTTTGTTTGATTTGGAAGAAGTAATCAAGCTCCAGGGTTTTCTTACTGTTTCAATTCCATCTCTGATTGTGAGTGGTTCAATTTTAGAGTTAATTGTAGTGTAATCATATTTCAGAAGGCAAGCTTTGATAAATTGCCTAATCATCTCAATAATCTGATGTATAGAATTCCTTCTTTCCTTCCTTTGTCCAAGGCACTGTTTGGCAGTGAGAATACACTGAGCATCGTTTTCTCTGCAGGAATACAGGAACTGTACAGAGAAGGCCAGAAACAGAGAGAGATCTCAGCAGAGGTTAGGGCACATATCAGGGGACAGCTGAGAAACCACATGTATTTGTGTGTTTATTATTTACATGGAGAGTCCTGCAGGAGTAAACATTGCATGGGGAATGCAGGATGAGTTGTCCCAAGCCTTGAGAAGGATCTGCTGCCTCTCAGCCTAATGCTGGAATAATTAACTTTATGGAGGAGAATAGGATCAGAACGTCTCCTCAGCCCAGTCGGGAAGGAGAAGGGAATCTGTAACTTGAGGACAGGAGTCACTTAGCAGGGGGCAGGGAATGGCAGTGATGAACACAGTGACAAACACAAACCCTCTGCTGCCTGTCCTGAGCACAGTCACTGCAGCTGGAATGTGGAGAGAGCACCCAAACCTGCACGTGGTGCCAGAGCTGTGCAAAACGCTGATTTCTGTGACATGGAAAAGGCTGAAGGCCCTTTTCCTAGGCCTCAGAAGATCAGTGCATCTGAGTTTGATACTTTGTATAACTAGAGATTCACTTCAGTTTTGAATTTAATAATTTTTAAAACCTGCATGCCTTTAACATTTCTTTTAGATGCCATTTTTAGAACTTAAAAGTACTTAATATTGTTGCAGTATTTGTGTATAAAAGCCAATATACCCAAAAAAGTTCAACAATATTCCTGCTTATTTGTTTCATTGATTTAATCCATATCCATTTCCAAGTTTTTGATTTTGTTTTCCTTCTGGTGCTGATGCTGGCACTTCAGCACGAGTCACGTGACTTATTTCACTTATTGTTTTCCCTTGGTGCTTCCTCATTTGCCATTGCTCTCACAATGCAGGTGACATGACAGAATTCCCAGGTAAGGCTGACTTGTTTGTGAATTTAGCAGAGTCCTGTACAAGTTTCATGTTGCCTTGTTGTATCTGTGTGAACCATGGATACAAGTGAAACATCTGCAGGCAATTTCTTTTGCATGAGGCTCTTCATGAATGTTACGTTATTCTTTTAGAACTTGTCTGACTTCATGGACTACAATGACTCCCCCCCGCCTGTGTTTTGCGAGCTATTTTGATTTCTCCTTGTTTCCCAGTAGTGCTAATCTTCAAACAAATCCAACCCCCCAACTAATGTCTGTTCAGGTTAAATGTTCTTGAAAAGTGCCTGGTTTGCACTGAAGCTTTCCAGAATGAATTCTCTTTTAATGCCTCTCTCTGCCTGCAGGTACAACCCCTACAATTCATATATGGGATGCCATGAGCAAGCAAACCCTTTCCATGCTGCGCTGCTTCCACACCAAAGGGGTCAATTACGTGAACTTCAGTGCCACTGGAAAACTTCTGGTGTCGGTGGGAGTCGACCCAGAACACACCATCACCGTCTGGAGGTGGCAAGAAGGTAAAAACCAGGCAGAAATCATGTTCCTCCAGCCTAACAGAGCTGAGAACAATGGTTGGCTTTGCCTTTCAAGTCTTTGGACTTTTGTGTCCTCACTCTGAGTATCCCAGTAAATCAGTTAAAGATGGAAAAGGGCTAGAAAATATGAACAGGAGGATAAGTTTTAAACTGGTTTTGTCCTGGTTTGGGGCAAAATTGAGAGGGAACCTCCGAAGGGGTTCCTCTGAAAAGCAAGCCCAAACGGCCCCTCCCCCCAGCAGGTCCAGGAAAAGAACTTCCTTAGAGAAAAGTGGAAAAAACTATTTATTTAACAAACAAAATGACCACAAATGCAAAGAATTAATGATATGAAACAATAAAACCTCTGGCCGCTCTGCAGAGAGATGGCAAACAGAGACAGTCCTTGCCGTGGGTGCAGCTCAGCTCACTCAGTCTCTCACCAGCTCCGCAGCTCCAGGCCCAGCGGGCCGCAGGTGCCAGCCCTCGCTGCTCCTCTGGGTTTGTCAGTCCAGAGCAGATTTAAACAGTCCCAGGGAAAAAAAAGGAAGAAAAAAAAGGTCCAGGGAGTCTTCTCTGCCTCAGCTAGCTAAACTAACTAAAAGCACAGGAGATCTCTGTCCCACCGCTGTCCGTGGCTCAGACGAACGCCGGAGAGAGACATGGGGGAGTCAGGCTGATTCTCAAAACAAACTGCGCGCTGCTGCTTTCTCCCCCTTCGCTCCCAGAACAAGTTTTAAAGGTACAGAACTGAATATACAGCACAAACAGAGCAGACGACTGGGGATACGAGCAGCAAAAGTCACCCTACCACAACCTATTGCAATGGAAATTAAGGAAAGAATGATGCTTAATGTAAAATTACATGAAATTAGGGAAAATTATTCCTTATCTTTGCTAAAACACTTCAAGTACTATAATGGAGATAGGCCTTTGTGAAGTAACTTCAAGAAAAGAATTATCTTTGGAAATGGTGGAGGGGAGAGGAAAAGTGCCTTAGCTCATTAGTGTGTCCCTGTGCATTTTTCACTAGATGATAGCCAACACTTCTGTGTTATTTCACTGACCCAGGAGACAGACTGCTATGAAGGCTTAAATCTGCATTTCCTAAATCTGTGGGATGCAGTGCAATAACCAGGGACTTTGGGAGTTGCATTAAGATGTTTGATGCACTAAACACTGTTGGGATTTGCAGCTTTCAGCATCTGGAACACAGATCTCTAATCCAATACCAGCTCATTTTATTTCATAAAATTGTATCAGAACTTAATTTCTCGGCTAAATTCAGCTTTGTTTTTATCCTTTCCTCATCAAACCAGGGGCTAAAGTTGCCAGCAGGGGAGGACACCTGGAGAGGATCTTTGTTGTGGAGTTCCGCCCAGACTCTGACACTCAGTTTGTGTCTGTGGGGGTCAAACACATGAAATTCTGGACCTTGGCTGGAAGTGCTTTGCTCTGCAAGAAAGGAGTCATTGGTTCCATGGAAGATGCCAAAATGCAAACCATGCTCTCTGTTGCCTTCGGAGCAGTGAGTTCAAATTACCTGTTACAGGATTTTACATTACCTTTGTATTAAACCCACAAGGGTCAGTTTTCTTTGCTGACATCCAACCCAGTGCTTGTTAGTAAAATGTGGCTTTAAAACCTGTGTGCCTTGAGATCCTTCCCTGAATTTCCTGAGCACAATTGGGTGAACGTCTTTTATTAAGTTCTGTGCACAACTAGTGCCCTGGCCTTATTTTTTTTTTAAGTTTGCTGGTTATTTTTCTGTTTAACCTAAACTGTGATCTGTTATTCCGTGTAGCATTTTTTCTGCTATTGGTATTTGGCATGACACATGCCAGTGATACCACCAATGGTGACAAGCCAGTGTGGTAATTTAGGACTCTTAAATTTTATTTAAAGAATTTTACTTGAAGATGGACAAAAATGCCAAGGTGTCTGTTGTATCAGAGATTGCTGCTGTCTGTTGCAGAATAACCTCACGTTCACTGGTGCCATAAATGGAGATGTCTACGTGTGGAAGGATCATTTCCTGGTCAGGCTGGTGGCCAAGGCTCACACAGGGCCAGTATTCACCATGTACACCACTCTGCGGGACGGGCTCATTGTTACTGGAGGGAAGGAGAGGCCGTAAGACACAGGATCTTCCTCAAGTGCCAAACTTCTGTCTCTCTTATGTGGTTTTTGTTTTCATTATTTATCCAGCACCCCAGAGACGAACTGTCTCTATACTGTAGCAGTTTCACTCTCAATTTTGCATAACCTACCCAAGTGCCTCAGTAAGTGAAGGACTAAAGGAGGATACTTGAGGGTCACAGTGGCAGGTTTATGCTGAATCTCTTTGGGATTGATCCAAACACCTGGATATGCCCTTATTGCCTGAGCTCCTGCCATAGGCAGAGTTTTCTTAATTTGTTAATTCTGTCAAACTACAGACAGCCTCTCCCAGTGGAGAGAAACAGATTTACCAGGAAACAGAGTTTTGAGATAAGTGACAAGAGAACATTTTGGGTTGTACAAATAGTGGTGCTGTTTAAAACATGAACTGTGAAAGCATTTAATGATGTATTATTTACTTCCTATTGCACCATAACAAGGTGTCTCGATACAGAGTGCAGGGTGGGTCAAGGTATGTTTTGTGATTTAAGCAGAAAGATACTGGTGGGATTTCCATGTGTAAAGGAGCCATCCAGGTAACACCAGGCCAACTTTGCAGCACGAAGGAGGGCGGAGCAGTGAAGCTGTGGGACCAGGAGATGAAGCGGTGCCGAGCCTTCCAGCTGGAGACTGGGCAGCTCATCGAGTGCGTGCGCTCCGTGTGCCGGGGCAAGGTGAGGAGTGGCCAGGGGCAGAGGGCACAGCTCAACTGCTTCCCTGAGCTTCTGTTTGTTCTTTACAGCCACAAAATCCCCACTGGGAGTTACTGAGAGACAGTGAGCTCTGGTAAAGTGGAACACAGCAGAAATAACAGAGTCGTTTGACTTGTTGCAGACACTCGTGTGTGCTTTAATTGTAAATGAGAAAGGAGCGGTGATGCTGCACAGGATGGGACCTGTCCAGCTGGGCACTCCAGGGATGCTCTCTATTTCATTTTGCCCAAGAATCTGACACATTCCTTGATAACAACACCAGTGAGGAATGTTTTATATTTCAAATCAAGTAGCCATTAACCAATTACAAACTTAATCTGTTGGTGCTTTTTTTGAAGTATTTGCCAAGGAAGCTCTGCCAATTTAAACCATGCCAGTTACTATTACACTAACCACCTCTTTCCACTCCTTTTCTTTGGCTACAAACAGGGGAAAATCTTAGTGGGAACAAAAGATGGAGAAATCCTTGAAGTAGGAGAAAAAAATGCTGCTTCAAACTTGTTAATTGACTGTCACATGGAAGGGGAAATCTGGGGCTTGGCAACTCACCCCTCCAAAGACATATTTATCTCTGCAAGCAATGACGGAACAGCCAGGATCTGGGACCTGTCGGACAAAGTGAGTACTGTGAACATAAAAGTGTGTGATTAAAAATGAACATTTTATCCAAGCATCCATTTTTCCAGCTGTGCCTTTGAGCAGCCCTGGAATGAGAGCAGGGTTTTGCCCCTGTCCTGAGCAGGTTTTGGTCTTGTTTGTCCCCAGTTCTTTCCCTTCTGTGAGTGTGAAGGCGAATCCTTGGTGCAGGAGAGGTGCTGGGCTGTCCCACAACCAGCACTCCCAGAGGAATGCAGGGATTCACCAGCACACCTACCCATGGAGTGCCTTGGGCATTGCTTATTTTGATCTAAACCTGCAGGCTGAGGGATCAAGGAAGCATTTCATTTCTACGTTGCCCATCTGGGTGACAAAGACTGTGCTGTCACACACACACAGCCCCTACCCATCATTCTGCCTTCCTGGCAGGCACAGCTCCCTCCTCTTCAGAGCTTTCCTTTGGAACTCAGCATGTTGCCTCAGGGATTTTTTGAAGTCAAATTGACTAACAACAACCATTTTTAAAAACAACAAATAAAACATTTCTAATAAACCACCAAAAATATTTCTGTTCGTTTTGGCCAGCACAAACCTTTTCAAAAGCTTGTTACCTGAGTTAGCAGGAATAATTTTTAATGAGGAAAATGAATATATTCTAAATACAACCAGCTGGGTGAAAATGCAAGCGCTTTCTAGGATGTTTCCACACATCAAATTAAATGTGCTGCTGTGCCAGTCAGCAGTTGTTGAAGATGTCAAAATCACCTTTGAAACAAATCAGGAAATAGATTTTTCAGCTTGTTCTGCTAAATAGTCCTTTTTCTGGTGTGCAACTGGATGTCAATCTACAAAATAATGCAAACATGAACCCCCATCTGAATCACATATCTATTTTGAAGTCTGCTTAGCGACATATGCCTGGTGGGATGTAAGTCTCGGTGTGACATTTCAGGTTTATGTTTAGAGGGAAACGGAGACGATTTGTTTTTAATTAAGCAAGTTTTATCCTTTGTGTTTGGAGGCTCTCTGTGTGCTGGGGAGGTGTGAGCCTGTTGCGTGTGTCCCCACAGAAGCTGGTGAACAAGGTGAGCCTGGGGCACCCTGCGCGCTGCGCCGCGTACAGCCCCGATGGCGAGATGGTGGCAATCGGCATGAGGAACGGAGAGTTCGTCGTCCTGCTGGTCAACAGCCTCAAGGTCTGGGGCAAGAAGCGGGACAGGAAGTCTGCAATTCAGGACATCAGGTAGGAAGGAGGTGCTCAAGATATGCAGCCCTGGCTCAAGGAAATGGCCATCAAGTGCCGAGTGGATTTGCAGAGGTTTTGTAAGTCCGTGTTTGTTGAAACCTGTGTGAGCTGCTGAGGGCACTGTGGTGGTGCTTTAATTCAGTTACAGCCACACTGCACAGCTGTAATTATGGGAATTAATTCTCCAAATTGCAGTTCCTGTTGCTGACTCCCAGAGGATTGGTGTCACCCTGCACACTGTGTTGTGGCTTTATGCAAGTGTAATATTAAAATCATTTAACCACAAACAATAGAGAATAGAGTCACAGAGTGGTCTGGATTGGAAGGGACCTTAAGCGCATCCAGTTGCACCCCCTGCCATGGGCAGGGACACCTTCCACTATCCCAAGTTGCTCCAAGCCCCAGTGTCCAACCTGGCCTTGGACACTTCGAGTGGGGTGGGGCAGCCACAGTTTCTCTGGGGAACCTGTGCCTGGGCCTCACCACCCTCAAAGACAACAATTCCTTCCCAATATTCTGTCCTAACCCTGTCCTCTGTCAGAGATATCCTGAGTCTTCTTCTTAAGCATCAAGTTTTGGTTTGGGTTCAGTCTTGCTGTTGATAGAAAGGTTTTTATGTTTTCCATTAAAAAACGTTATTGTTATGTTAGCATGAGAAGCAAAAGCAAATCTTGCACCAAAACAGCCAGTGACATCCCCGCTTTGTTGTCTAGGATCAGCCCAGATAACAGGTTTTTGGCAGTGGGCTCACAAGAACATACTGTGGATTTTTATGATCTCACTCAAGGCACAACCCTGAACCGAATTGGCTACTGCAAGGACATTGCCAGTTTTGTCATACAGATGGACTTCTCTGCAGACAGCAGGTACATCCAGGTATGTCTGGGATAGCCCCCAGAGTGCTCGGGTTTATTGTGCCACCATAACGAGATGGAGGCTTGAGCTGTGCTAAGGGTAAAGCATTATCCCACGTCAATGGAACTGGTATAATGTTGAAAAACAAATTGTGGATTATAACCATATAAAAGCAGTTCTCTTCCTCCCTGAGACTGAGAAATGTGTGAGAGCTAGGTTAATTTGTTTTAATTAAAAGGTTAATTTGAAGGGATTTCCTTCAGAAATGTTTCTGATTTAGTAAAATTAGGTTGAGATAAAGTATAGAAGTGAAAGAAAATCTGTCAGCTCTGCATGTGAGCACCTTCCATCATCATACTGTAACATTGTTGTTCCTTTATATGGCATGTGATAATTCCAGATAATGGGGAAAAAAGATAAATGTTATCCTAGATGTTTAATTCCTGATCAAACCTGGTGAGACTGCTGGATATCTCAAAGAAAATGATGTATTTATAGCAGAGTTTCCAGGTTTTTCCTTTCCCACTTTCAGGTATCCACAGGTGCCTACAAGCGTCAAGTTCACGAGGTGCCATTGGGAAAGCAAATCACAGACCCTGCAGTCATAGAGAAAATCACCTGGGCTACATGGACCAGGTAACCCCCAAGGGGAGAGCATGGGGCCAGGGGCAGCACTGGGATCAGGTCACAGGTTTGGGTGTGTAAATGCTAAGATTCCCCAGAGCCTAGCAAACCTGTGAGTGCACCCAGGCTCTGCTTCCTCAGAGCTCCATCTGATACCCTTGGGGTTTTTACACACAGCTGTAGCTGTAATAATCAGTGCTGTTAATTACACCAGGGGCTGTCATAGAGCCACAGTGGCTCATTGCCACTCATCCCAGGCCCCTCACACAGCTCTGGGCCACTCCAGGCAGCCTTGTCCCACATCAGCAAACAGCAGCAGCATGGAAGGCCTGGAACTGTGTACTGATTGTATTAAGGAGTTGTGAGTGTCATTAAAACGTATTTTCTGATGTGGGAAGAATACAGGAATCTGCCCCCCAGCATTGCAGAGGGGCTGTGCTCTCCTGTGAGAAGTGGGACAGGCCAAAGGCAGAGCTGACAGTGGATGAGAACCAGGCAGGGCTGGGAGAACATAAATGAGAATCCTCCTACTCTGACTGCTTTGCTGGTATAAAAATCTGCCCCAAATTCCCCATTTCAGAGGACTCTTGACAGCTGGTGGGAGGGGGCAGATGCCTCTGGCAGTGACTCTGTGGGTAAATGATTACAGAGAACTGAAGCCAGGAGCAGAACACCTATTTCTGAGAACAAGTCAACATCCAGACAACAATTCCCTCATTCAGGAACTCATGGCTAAAGGAACAGTGGAGTCAGAAATCCTGGGGGAAGGCTCATAGAGAACAGAGCTGCACAAGGTGCTGGTGTAGAATGATGCCAGTGGTTTCATGGGAAATAAAACTACAGATTAATGGATAGAGATTACTGTGTTAGTGTGATGGTCTCCATGATGAGCTCAGGGCAGTCAGTTAGAGGGGGCAATTTTATTTTAAATGCAGCAGTTTTTTATTACTGACCTTGTTGACTCTGTACCCTATGGAAGAGCAGCAGCAGGTTAAGTCTTACGGTCTAGTGCATTTTATTTACCTTCATTTTGGAACAGCATTCTTGGAGACGAAGTCATTGGGATCTGGCCACGAAATGCAGATAAAGCAGATGTCAACTGCGCCTGTGTGACCCACGCTGGCCTGAACATAGTCACAGGAGACGACTTTGGGCTGGTCAAGCTGTTTGACTTTCCATGCACGGAGAAATTTGTAAGTGCCTGTTTTATTTTCACATTTTGAAAAGCAGCTTTTGCTTTTCCCAAACCCCTCAGCACTCAGTGTTACAGCACCCAACCAGCATGGTCCACCCTCAGGAAGCTCCTGCAGCATCCAAACACTGTGGTCCATCCACGGGCAGGTCCCAGGGAGTGAAAAGGCCTCAGGGTCAGGATGGCTGTGGGCACAGAGCTTTGCCTGGTGCCATCCCTGAGCTGCTGTCCTATCCCACAGGCCAAACACAAGCGGTACTTTGGGCACTCGGCGCACGTCACCAACATCCGCTTCTCGCACGATGACAAGTTCGTGGTGAGCACCGGAGGGGACGACTGCAGGTAACCAGGGCTGGGACTGGGGCAGTCACACACACTGAGAGCCAGACACACACACAGAAAGGGACACAGCCACACCAGCATGTCCCACACAGACATACACAGTGCACAGTGTGGACACGCAGCAGACACGGATACACATGGCGTACAGACACAGAGTACCCACACAAAGATAGACAGAGATGCACAGATACACTCAGACACACACTTAGCACACACAGATCCAGTGCAGACACACAGCACACACACACACAGAGGGCACTCAGTCACACACAGACACACATAAACTGTGCACACAGTGCTCACACTGCAGACATGCACATATACAGTGCACACACAACGTATACACTGACAGGGCAACAGTGTGCACACCCCCCCCCCACACACACGGTCTGTACTTCACACACCCAATGTCTTTATTCTCCCGTCCTGTCTTATTGGGCTCTGCCAAAGGCCAATCCCTGCTCTCCCCTCCTGTTTCCAGTGTGTTCGTGTGGCGCTGCCTCTGAGGAGCCTCTGGCTGCTGCTGTCCTGCCCCAGTGAGGGCTGTGCTGGCCAGGACAGCTGAGAATGCCCCTCCAGCTGCAGGAATCCCAGCCCTGTTGCAGGCTGACATTTCCAGATCACTCATCCCAACTTACCAAGAGGGAATGGGAGCTGGCATTGGAAAGCCCGATGCCCTTGCAAAGGAAGCTGAGGTTTGAAGGGTAACCTGGGGATCCCAAAGGGATGAACAGTTCACTCACAAAGCTGCTTTTGCCAAATACTGTGTTGTTCAAACCATGTCTGAAAAGGGAGAAAATGCTGACAAAATGCTGGGCCCTTTAATTTCCAAATTTGTGGCTTGAACAAAGCTCAAAAAGTGGGTGTGTTTTCACACCTGCTTAAAACTCCAATTTCGTGCACTCAGTAAAGCTGGGAGCATTTAACAAGCAGGCTGGGGAGTGGGGAGGTCACCCTTCAGCTTTCATTAATTGAAGGAGCAAAGTATCCTTTTTTTTTAAGTCCATTTTATTTTTAAATATATATATTTGGCAGAATTTTCTATCCATGAAGTGCCTTGGAATAATTTTCTAGTAGTTTGGGCTGCAGCCTTGCCTCCCCCCACCTACTTTCCACTAACGGTGCTATGACTCTCACCCAGAGGAGGGCTAAACCATTCTCACCTTTTCCAGCTGGGTACTTACATTATCCGTTTTCTGCTTTGGGTTTTTAATACCTCCACAAGTGAATTCCCCACTGTTTCCGACAGCAAGCAGCTCTGTGCTGTCAGAAGGCCAAAGGGACGGCATTCCAGCTCCTGGGCAGCTGCTCCTGCAGCCAGCAGAGCAAGCTGAACTCCAATAATGAGTGAGAGAAGGAGGGTTTGGACAGACTTGGTTCAAGACATTTTAACACCAAGATTGAGGGAGTCATTCCCCAATTGTTCCTGCATGTTCCCCATTTCTGGGAAAAAATGCTTTACGCTCCTACAAGCAGTGGCCAGCCAGAATCTCAGCCTCATGTGAAAGCCTCCATCAGTCCCTAGTTCCTGTTTTGGAGGGGCATCCTAAGCCTCCAAAGGAATCCCTGGAATGTCCCTATAGCAGGGCTATGTGTGCCCTCCAGTCCATGCTGTTTGCAAGCAGAACATAAATCCCCTGGTACCAGGAAATGCAGCTTTTTTTTTTTTTTTTTTTTTTTGAAAAGCTCATCCTGGCTGGCTCTGGGCTCCTCTCCCTATCCCTGCTTCTTCCTAACCCCACAGAGCCCCCTTGTCCTGGCCTGAGGGACAGCTGAGATCAAAGGAGAGCTGCCTCCCTGGGGAAGTGGAACCACAGACATTCCCAAAAGGCAACTAAAGCCTTTGTTAGAACATTTTGTCAAAACCAAAAACTCAAAGGACAGTGGAAACTGGAGAAAATTTAAAAAGGAATAGCAAATATGGGCAATGTCAAAATATGTATTTAAGAGTCTGGGCATGGAACAATGTCCGTATTTTGAAATGACCTTTCTTAATTAAAAGAAATAAAGGCCAAAATAAAACATTGAGACTTAAATTTAGTCTCTGAAAAGCAATAGTGCTTTAGTCCCAGTTCAGGACAATAGGATTTTGAACTCTGGAACCTTCCTGCCAGACCTTTTCTGCTGCCCACTGCATAGAAAAGTAGCAAATACATCCCATTAAAGGAGTGGATTCCTGTCTGTTTAACACACAAAGTGCTTCAGCAACCTCAAAGAATCACCTTTTTTTTTTTTACAATTGAATTTATTAATGCCTTATATGACTATACAGCAGAGCAGTTTGTCAGATACACAGTACAAGTCCCTATGCAGTCTTTTTTTTTAAAGAAACCTTCGGGATCAAATCCTGTTCTGTCAGGTGGTGCCAGCAGTGAGCATCTCTGCCTATGTTGTAACCACTCATGTTTGCCTTCCTTCCACGTTGATTGTATCCCAAATAAAACCAGTTATGTGGCAGAATGAATTAATCAACAGTGATGTGAGAAATATCTTCAAGCAATAGTGTCTGTCAGGAAAACACTTACTTACGGTTTGTATGTTTCTATGGTCTGGCTTCCTGTATAAAATGCTCAGAAGTAACGCTGTATTTTACTGTAAACTGAAATATTAATGCATGAATTCTATTTTTCAATGGTCAAGATGCCATTCATTTAAAATCTGCAGCTCAAATAAATTTGTACACAAATTTTCAATGTGCAGCTCTTAAATCAGAATTAACACGTTGACTTGAAAAGATTATTGGGACTTAATTCCTACGAACTTGAAAATGGCATCAACCATTCCTGTCGCAAAAATCCAAGAACCTGACACCCTCTGGAGCTCCCTGGGACACAGGAGCTGGCCCTGAGCAACTCCTTCACACTGCAGAGAAAGAAAAGGGACCGTGACAAACCCACCCTGCACCGCGCTCTACTCGGACACTACTGTCACCACCATGGACAATGGATATTTATCACAATGAACTTCAAATAAACACAAATATATTAAACTTGCCTCAAGAAAGCCAAATACCGGTATTATTTATGTCTATAAGCTTTATTGATACTTGGGAGTTTTGGGGTTGGGTTTTTTTGCTTTTTTGTTGGGTTTTTTGTTTTTTTGTTTTTTTTTTTACATTTCACAATGCATTCCACAGACTTAGTTCAGTACAGCTCAAACTGCAAGTGTATAAATTTTCACTTATCATTTCTTGCATAACAGGACAGGGCTTTAAGTTTCCAAACAACATTTGCAGCATTAGATACTCGGTCCACAGATTATCAGAGTCTGAGAGCTGGAGAATTATTTGCTCAAGATCAACTACTGTACATTTGTGCAACAAAGTGTATGCTGTAATTTTCCTTTACTCTATGTGGAGGTTCTTTGTTCATTTCTCTTTTGTTGTTTCCAACAGATGCCAGTGTTTAAAAAGACATTTTAGTTTCTCAAGCTTGTGTGCTCTGGAGCTCATCCAGGCCTCAGTCAGTTCTCTGAAGTACAAAGCACTGTGGAGCAGCTGAAAGATCTAAGCTTTGTGAAACACATATATATATATATTGGCAATTGATAAAACAATGAAATCACAATACAGCTATACTCATACCAAAAAGGCAAGATTTTTCAAAACTTGCTAAACTGGTATATTCTTCTAAAACATCTCATTTTAGAAAATCTGCATCAATCTACACAGACCATACACAGTGCACAAACTGGGAAGTGTTCTCCTCTGCCCCACCTGCTCTACACCTCCAGAACGCAGCAGGAACTATCTCTGATGAAGCAAATGTACAGCTGTCTCAGTCATTTGTATTAGCCAGTGCTGCACACAGGATAAGGAAAGATGATTAGTTTTAGATCCATACATAGCAGCTTACAATACTTAAGATGATGAAACACATGGCAGTCAAAACAGTTATTTTTCCTCAAACACTGCGTTGCTAAAAAATAAAGATCTGTGAAATTGCACTGCAATGTCAAGGGGTTTGCTATTCCCTGACCCTCCCCGTGTAAATCCAATGAGTATTTTCCCCCTTAAAAGATGAACTTCCTATTGATAAGTTGCTTCAGGCTTTATTTATTCAGTTTTGCGCTTCAACCCAGGGATCTTTGCTTGGATCCTGCAAGAGGAAGAAGGAAACAGACAAAAGTAAGTTTCAGTAATAGACAAAAAAGAAAAGTTTAAACAGAGTCTTAGAAACTGCAACGTGTGAAAAGAACCCTCACAACACAGCTTTATACTCAGAGCCCAATGGAACTGCTGAACTTCTCATTCCCCTCCCCCTCAGTTGCACCCGCTGAGAGGCTCAGGTATCAGGAATGGGTTGAAATACACAAATTTCTATTAGAAATAGAGGCTCATTTCAGTACAGCATCAGCAATAAAGGAGCTCATTTCCTAACCAGTCCAGAGCTAGAGACCTTTTTCCTCCTTGGCCTGGCACATGGAAGAATACTTTAGTCCTAAACAGGAGCGCTACATGTGCCAGGAACTGTTATCAGTACAAAGAGAATAAATAAATCCAAAGCAACTCACTTTGCCATGGCATCTTTGACATTCTTGTTCACAAGTCCCAGGTAATGGTCGATTTGGGCCTGGAATTGAGCAGACAGAAGTTAGAGGCCAGCTCTGCCGTTGCAGCCTGGCTGAGTCCCACAGAACTCTGGGGGAAGTGGGAGCTCAGCCAGGGGTATTTCCCAGTGTGATGCCAGAACTCAGGAATGCACCCACCAGAGGACACAGTGGGCAAAGCCCCAAAGGAATCAATCCCTGGCTTCTGCCTGGTCCCTCAAGCCCCAGTTGTGGGTGCAGGGCTGGGCCCCTCTGGGCCCCACAGAGCAGCAAAGCTGCTTAGCTGGGCTGGGCCGGGTAACCAGCTTAGGCTGCAGCCAGAGGATTGAGCAGCACGGGCTAAGCCCCACACGCTGTCCATGCTCCTGCCTTGGGGCTCCAGGGCTCCCTTTCCCTGTGGAGGAGGTGCCTGCACAGGACTCCAGGAGGCTCTGCCATCTGCTCCTGCCTCGCCCCAGTGCCAGCCCAGCCCCACAGCAGCCTTGTTGAAAGAGATGAACAGCTAAGCCAGAGCTGGCTCCCTGCTCCTGTGCAGTGACCTGCCCAAGACAGCCCTGGCCATAATTTAATCTGAAGCATTTTACTTTGGCTCCCTCCTCCCTCCTCCTTTTACATGGGAGTCTCTCTCCCCGAGAGCAGCACTGGACTGGGCCAAGCAGCTCCCACCTCCTGTTTTTGCCAGGGCTACAAATTCCACAGAGCTTTGGGAAACCAATCCTGAATATCAGCTCCAAAAAGTACAGCAGGATTAACACACCATGCCCAGTGCTACTCCAGTCCTGACCAAGCTGGACCAGCAGAAAAGGCCTCCAAGTTCAGGCCTTTTCCAGAACTGTTTGCTGGGGAAGCCTTTTCTTCCACCAAGAAGGAAAAGGGAAAGCACGCACAGTCTGAATTTCAAACCGAACTAGCAGACCCTGGCCCTGGCTCCTGGGTGAAGGCCTATTTTTAAAGGCTTTAAATATTTCAGAAGACTGAAATTAATTTAAATAATTTGTTTCTGGTTTTGTCTCAACAGAGCTGATTTTACAGAACATTTAATGAATTCTATTAAATACTCACCTGATGTCTCTCATAAATAACAGGAACACTGAAGAGCGAAATCAAAGCTGGAAAAGAGCACATCAAATGTATAAATATGGACAACAGGGCTGGTGTTCAGGCAGAACAAGGACTGGTTTCCAGACCTTGATATGTCTTGCAAAAAAGTACAAGAAAAATTAATAACTAAGCCCCATGCACCAATTTGTGGCCAGTAAATTCAATAACTCCTATTAAGGAGAGCCTGGGCTGTTCTCCAGGTCTCACCAACAGTACAGTAAGTCTGGTCACAGGTCACTTTTTCAGTGTGGGTTATGCAAATTCTTCCCAAAGGCTGCTCAGGCATCTGTTGGTTCTGACACCTGAAGCCAGCCCTGCTCTAGGATATAAGAAATTAAATCCTGCAGTGGGGCACGGCCACAGCAGATCCTGCACCTCCTCCCAGCACAGCAATGACATTCAGGGCAGGCTAACCCTGACAGGGACAAGCACAACAAATCTGCCTATAAACCGTGTAATGTCTGGAAATCAGCAATCTCAAGGAATTCAACACCACAACTCAAAACGACTTGTTCTGTTATTAAAAAAAAAGAACCTAAAAGTGCAACACCTTAAGGCTACAGGATCAGCCACCCAGAGTTGACCAGACCCCACTGCTTTCCCAAGGTCATTTGGTGTGCCAGGTGTGTAACACAAGTCAAACACTTACCCAGGATCAGTAATGTCAGACCATTGAACAAGGCACCAACATAAGTGAAAACCCACATCAACACTGCGAACTGCAAGGGAAAAAGAGCCCGTCAGCACCCAGGACACCCCACAGTTTGCTGTAAACACAAATACCAAACTAAACAGCCCCAAACTGCACTTCACCCTTGTAACACCTCCTGTAACCAGAGCTGGGTGATGAGATGGCTGAAGGATTCAGTAATGGGATACGTGGCCTCCTGCATCCAGGTCACGGGGCTGAATTCAGCCCAAGTCAGCAGTGCCCAAATACTGCCCTGTGTCTTTGCATGGCATTGCCAAATCCATGGTAAGGAATGATGAGTAACCACAGTTCCTACCTCCCCATCCTCCAGAGAGAGGGGACAGGCCAGGCTAAGAGAGGCCAAAGGGCTGCTGCATGACACAGCCAGAGCAGAAAGGAGGCCACATGTGTGTGTGGTGGTCCTACTGCCACCTGAGTGTCCAGCCCTGCTCTGACCAAAGCAGGCAGAGGCTCTGTCACCTCACGAAAAGCCTGATTGGAAGGTCACAGGGTAAGATGGGCCTGATTTACCTCTTCTCCTTCAAAAAACCCAAAGGCACTTCGGATATTAAAAAATTTAGGAACAAGAGGAGCAAAAAGTGCTCTAACATGGAAGCTGGATCCAGCCAAGCTCAGAAGCAAGGATCCCTAAAGCCTCACACTGCCATCACTGCTGGCTCCCTATCCCAGCCCCATTCCCCCTCCCTGCTGACAGCATTTGTCCAGCTCCCAGTGGGACATGGGCTCTGCTTCCCAGCTCCACACAAAGGTCTGCCCACATTTAGTGCCAGGTGGAGCGTCCCAGGCACACCTCTGACCTATAGCAGTGGCAGGGGACAGAAGGCTGCCAGCTCTATTTCGGGGTAGGACTCCTCCCGAGGAAAATCAACCACTTTGTTCTAGAGTTGCAGGGCTGCTGAGCAGCAGCCAGCAACAGCAGCTTTCCCAGTGTTTACTCCTCGCTCTGCACAGAGCAGAGACCCCCAGCCCTGTCAGCTCAGTATATGAGGTTTTTCCCAGCAGAACCCTGGACAGACCCTGGAAAGGCTGACACTGGCACCAGGAAGGGTAGATCTGGGCACAGTGAAGCTGGAAACACTCCCATCAGCAGAGCCCAAGGAAAGGACAGGTACAAAGTGCTGGCAAGTAAAGCAATGCATGGTTGCAGGACTGTGGATGTGGGCCAGGACCCCGGTAACTGGCCTGCAGCCAAGGTACTCCGAACTTATGTATTCCAACATCCAATTTTAGCTCATCAAAAGATGTAAAATATCCAAACCAAACAAAATCAACAGCCAGCAACAAGATAAGAACATGACAGTCAATACAAATTTAATTCCATGACCCCTGCAACGAAATCAAGCTGACTTCAAGAGCTTCACTCAAAACTGATCCTGTTCAAAATTCAGGTACATTAACTGCAAGTGATGCAGTTCTTTATTTGTCAGCACTTTTGAGATGTGACAAAGCAGCACCAGGGAGGGGCACAAAGGTAACCCTCGGACAGGCTACACCGTTCCCAGCAGCAAAAGGATTCTAGCAGGTTTCTCAAGGATAATAACGCAGATTTTGCTGAACTCCCTCATGATTGATTCAAACCCTGGCCCAGTTCTGCTCTGCAATGCCAGGGTGAGCCTGGAGCTGACCTCTCTGCAGGCTGCTCCATGCAGCACATCCCGCAGAGAGAGAGGAAAGGCACCAGCTTGCACTGGGCAAAGAGCCCCTGAGTTGTGATGGTTCACAATTGTTCTCTTGCACCCCAATAGCTATCCATGACCTGCTCCCCATGGACACAATTCCTGAAGCTCAGCACCACCCAGCCAGCTCAGCAGCCAGTAACACTGCTGATGACTCTGACCCGGGCAGAAAATGTGAGTTTACATAAGCACAGGGGTAACAAGATTCAAATCAATCCCAAAGTCCAACTATTATCAGAACTATCCTATTTAGTGAGCACTGAATTTATGATTCAAGAAAGAGCAAAATCCAGGAGCTCACATTTGACTTACACAAGCTTTTCTCCACCAAAGTCTGTCCAGAGCAGCAACAGGGCAGAACTGCTGCATGTGCAGGTTTTAATCCCACTTATGGCACTGGATGAGAGAAGGACCCTGATCCCACAACTCCTCTCTGCACCCCTCTGACATTTCAAGCAGCTCACCAGGATTATCCGTCCTGGAGTCCATCTCAACCCCACTGGTCTCTATTTTCTCATAAACTATGTAAACCCAGAGACCCTCGCAGACACAACAAAGCTTACCCAAAACACACCTAAGAGACCTTTACAAGAAAACTTCCCTGAAACACCTCTAAATAAAGCTCCAAGATAAGAAAAAGAAAGCAGAAGGCAACCCAGGATCCACCTCCAGAGCTGATACTGCCCCATCCCACCTGCTCGGGATGAGGGGACGCTCAGGAGCCAAGCTTGGCCTGACACTTCCAAGGACATGTACACCAGTGAAGGGCCTGTGTGGCTGATGGACTGAGCCCAGTTTTTCCGGCCAAAACGGGCAAATCCAGAAGTGTCCCATGCCGTTTCTTTGCTACAGAATACAGAGCTCTGTTCCTCAAAGCCTCAGCTGAGCAAGAGAGCAGTGCCCAGTGCCAGCACAGCCTTTCCCAGGACAAAAGGCAGCTTCTCCTGGGGCTCTGGCAAGGACTCCTCTGGAGTTACTCCTCAAGAGCTGTGAGGAATTTCTCCTTGTGCTGCATAAATATTTAGAGTCCATTTCAAGACTTTCCTGACTGAAGCATTATTTAATAAAGAAGAAAAAAATCTTAACAAGACAGATTTTACAGTCAGAACTATTACACACAATAAACTGACCTGCAGACACTTTCTACATTAGAGCTCTGTAACTTGAATTATACATAAACATGTGGTTTCCTATTGTGAAGATGTTTAAACTGCACAAGCCAAGATATTTTTATTTTTTAAACCAGGGCCATTATATTACATAAGACCCTGGAATCCCAATGTTCTCCTTGAGCACAAACCTCAAAATCAGTAACTTGTGCTTGTGAACTGTCCTGACATTCACTGGTTTCTGATAAAGGGTTGTTACCAACTACCATAAATTAGACTAATTAACCTACATAAAACATTTTAAATGTCAGAAGGAGAGAGGGGAAATGAGTTAGTTCAGCTGAATAAACACGTCTTTCCTATGGACTGTAGTATTTTAAGTGATTAGAGTGCCTTGAAGACATTCTGGCTGGAATTAATTCTGCTTCTAACATAATTCCTCCAGAAGGCTTTGTTTTTAGAACAGTATTCACTGGAAGAGCAGTTGGCTGCTCACTGCTCCCTTCTCCTTTACTGCAAGAGGTTGGGATCTCTACACAAATGGTGTGAGAAGGCTCTTAATTCAGACCAAGACACAGATGGGCGTAATCAGAAACACAAGTGACCTTGTGATTTCCAGTTTTTCTGTGCTGCTGATGAATCAGATCCAAACAGGACTTTGACAGCAGCACTACTGACTGTGTCTCAAAAAACAACCATAACAAGAATCCTCAACAAGCTCCTAAAAAGCCTTTTCCTGCAAAGCCCTTTAGGAGTAGGGAGATTATTGCACAATCCCCAGGCCAATACCCCACCTCCTCTCTCCATCCAGAGAAAAGAAATCCATACCATGAGCAGCAGAGCCCCCTTACACCTCCTCTTGCTTCCAGAGGGAACTGCCTCACTGCAGGAGCCTTGCAGGGCATCAGGCACAGCTTTTCTGGCACAAACTGTGTTTAACTTAGAGCATAATGAGAAACTGAATCTACAAACTCTGGGTAAGATTCCGAGATCTGCCTGCAGATTTTTACGGTACAAATACAACAAAGACTTGGACAGCCTTCCTGGTTTTCCCCACGTTTCACAAGGAACCCCTCCCCCAACTCCACAACAACTCAAAGGACTTTACAAAGTACTAAGTAAGGGGATTTACTGCAGGATAAATGCAAGTTTTTTCAAGAAGATTAAACAAACTGAAAAAGAAGTGGACAACACACTACACCGGGTAAAGGAAACACCAGTTTCAAAAACAAAGACAGGCGATTAGAGCTTGAAAGGAGAGAATATAATTCCCCCAGAACAAAACTGAAGGGTTTTCAGTCAATTCTTTTATTTTGGAGGTGTTTGTGTGTTTTGTTGGGGGGGTGGGGGGGGGTGTGTGTTTGTTTGTTTTGCAGTTTTGTTTGTATTTTTGTTTTGGTTTGGGTTTTTTGGTTACATTTGCTTAAATTACTACTATTCTTCACAGTCAGTTGTGCTCTGCCTCTCTCAATAAATCCCATTAAATTCTACGTGGATGTACTCAAGCTGTTATACAGCACTGCTCACACTGGGTAATTTACAAACCCCATTTCAGTAACTCCCATCACTAAAAGCAGCAGCATTCACTTCCAAATCCAGGGGCTGGGACAAGTGTCTATCCTCCCAGTAACCCAAGGGCATCACTCAGTCCTCACCATTCCAGCAGAAAGTGGAACAAGAACTCCTGTTTGAGACAGGGAGCTCTGCACTAACCACAAACAGAAAACCAACTCCAAACCAGGCTGGGACAATCTAGCCCAGAGCCAGGTTTTTCAGAGGGACAAACACATCAGTGACACACCCCCAATGCCCAGATTGGAGCATGGCTTGTTTTTTTAGAAGATTCCTGCTCTAAGAGGCATCAGTGAGGAGCTGCAGGCAGGGAACTGCAGGCAGCCACAGTTCATTTCTGCTTTCCATTTGTGTTGCTGCTCTGCCCACATGCGGATCAAGTTATTCTTTACAATTACCCCTATCACTGCAGGCAGCACTCGATATCCAGCCCTGTGCTGAACACTTCCAAGAGCAAACTACATCTCGTTATTTACTTAACCAGAGCCATTGTTCATTCTGCAAGGGCCAGCAGACTTTGCTAACCTGGGTCAGCAGCAATGTCCTCACAGAGGCAAACTCACCTTGAGGGAATCCACCAGGTCATCGACGAGGAAGAGGCGCCGCAGCTCCCGGACGGTGCCGTTCACGTGGCCCAGCACGACGTTGCTGTACTTCTGGATGAGCTCCTCCGACACGGCCACATCTGAGTCCAGGTAAGCCCTGCAGGAGACAGCCAGGAAACCTCAGTGTAACAGCGCTGCCAACCTGATTGACAGAACCTCCTTTTTGTGCTACAGGGAAAGAAACTTCACAGTGTGAGGGATGCTGAAAGGACAGAACAAAACTAACCTAAGTTATTTTTTAATGAACCATTTTTTTCTCACTGTTCTTTACTCAGTCACCTGCACCAGGCAAAAAGGTGGGCAGGCTACGACAACGAAAAAAATCCTACAAAAGCAATATATCCATTTCTGCCCCTTGTGGAGTTACCATTAAGCTGTAACATACTATGGCACAGCAAAATGAGCTAAATTTCTCATTTGCTAGAAAAAATTCTTACAGCTAGTGACAGCAGTTCTTTAACATAAAGATATAAACCCTTATCTGGTTTTATGTTCTTTCCACTCCACTGTCACTTATCTGTAGTTGCAGTGGCTATGGCAATTTGGAATCTTTAAACAAAGTATAAATTATTTATCTAATGTGCATGCTGGAGGCAGAAGGAGCAACACAGCACATGTGTAACACAGAGCACATTTTACAGTTGTTAAACTTTTGTTTAGGTCAATTCTGCTTTGGGGTGGTTTTGTTTGGGGATTTTTTGTTAAGAAAATTGCACAATGCTCCCATGTCTGTCATTTAAGGCAAAGATAAACATGACCTTGTGGCAAGTCCAAGACAAATAAAAATACTTCAAATGGTAACTGCAGCAAGTGGCCATTTCAAGGCTACATTCTGCCACCCACCCTTGACTTCCATCTGCTCACCCTTCCCAGCTCATCCACAGGATACTCAGTACCTGCATCAAAAATCCAATTCTTCTCATGGGATTTTTCAAGTAAATATATCCTTGTAACTAAGCTACAGAGAAAAAAAGTAAGCAACCAAGGTATGCTGGGCAAGAGTGTCTGGAAGCTATTAAGGAAGATCAGTATTTTTAGAAAAAAAATGCAGAAAGAGCACAGGTAGAACAAATTCTGCTTGTTCTTGCTAAGAAAAAACTTGAAATTCTTGTTTGGATAATGAGAAGCAAACAAGACCTTGACTGGGAATATTCACCCTAATGCGGGGGGGGGGTCCCCAGAATTTTGTCCCACAGACTGGCTTCCACTGGAAAAGGAGCCACTACACATGATCTGGGAGGAATGGAGGGAAACCTACAGAAACATTTTGCTTTGCCTTACAGAAGACGAGAAGAAGGGAATACCAAAAAATTAGTAAGAGGGCTGTAGATCGAGGGGCAAACAGGAAGGCTGCAAGGGGAGACTGAGCCACTTTACTCATTAATAACAGGGAGAAGCAAGGCTGGGCAGAGTGGAACAGGGCTGGCAGGGAAACAGGAAACACACACTCCTACAAGTCCTCCAACATAAATTAATAAGGTTTTATTTCTCTTAGGAGGCAGCTCTGCAGCAGTGGGTACCTGGACCCTGTCACTGACCTTGCAAGTGGGGAGAACAGCTACACTGCTGCACGTTTTAAGGTCTTAAAAGTTTCAAAAGAATTAAAGTAGCCCTTTGTCATGATTTAAACCCTGCTACATTAATTGTGGTTTTTTCATCCCTTGTACCAAGCCCTCAGTCCATTTTCTATATTTACTGTATGACTCCCGAGAAAATCTGAAAGTGGGGAACACGTTTTTCAGTGCAGAGTCTGTTTATGTTATTATGCAACATCTTGCAGCACATATCACCCACTGCTTCTGGCAGCACCAACACTGCTGCTCTCCAAAACAGCACAATTTAATTAAAAGAAAAATCTCACCTGAAGGGATGGCCCTCATCAGACTTCTGGATTGCCTGGATAACTCCCTTGTATATCCTAAAGCTGATGGTGACAGAGAGCAGGGCCAGGGCAATGTAGGCTGTGACGCTGACGATGCTGAACACTGTTAATGAGAGCAGCAGGAACAAGCTGGCTCCAAACACCACCCCGGTCTTCTTAATGTCTCGCCAGTAAAGGAGGTCAACAACTACAATTTAAAAGAGGTAAGAAATTAGAACAAGACACCTTTGGCATTCATATTAAGGCAGTAATTTTTCATGATTCACTGGACTGCTGAGAGTCACCAAGAGTGGAACTTGCAAAGCCCCATCAAACCAGAGCTGAAATCACAACTAGAAATGGGTTATTTATACTGGTTCTGCTCTGGATTTCAGATTATTGGGGTTACTGCTATTACCCAGATGCAATTGTTCAAATTTTAAAACAATGCTGCCCTTAAGCAATGTCAGAATTCATCTCTTCAGCTATTGTGCTATGTTCTGCACCAGAACCACAGCACTTTGTGCTTCATTTCCTCTCATTGTCAGGCATTTTGTGGAGGTCACTCCCTGGAGAGATTGATTCCAATTCCCTGTTAGGACAGATAACAAGACACCAGCAGATCTCTAAATCATTATATCTTTCTAAGCCTGGTAGAGGCAAAGGCACTGCTCAAAGACTCATTAACAGTTCATTTTGTTTTCTTTTGATGGAAGCATTCCCATGGAAGTTTATAATGTTGATTATGGGTGACAGACTGAGCCATCAAGAGGGAGTACTCTCCCTGAAATGTCAATCCAGGCTAAATCTGCTGCGCTCCAATGCAGAAAACTTCATTTGCAAACCAAGTTTAGTTTTCCTTAAGTGACCCTCATTAGTGAACGTAATATTATGCCATTTTTAGCATCACTGTTCAAAGCAAAGTACACTCTTGCACTAGGCATAGGTAATGGCTCAACCCACCCACTGTAGATTTGTTTGTTAACAGCACTAACGTACTAGAGACAGAGTTCAAGATGAATTACAGAAACATATTACTATTGCACTACACATTTAGTAATCCTGTCTCATCCTAAACATCACCAAAATTAACTGTAAAACAGTGTATCACAGTTTGGAACAGATTATTTGGATGACTGAAAAACATTTAAAAAATAGAATTTGTCTATTATTTCTTGCAGGATGAAAACACAGTCATGCACCAACATTCAACACTTGGTAGCCTCTGTAGGGCAAAGTCTGTGTAACCCTTTTGTAGGTACATGGCCAAAGTCCCGGGGCTGGGGTGTGTTCTCCCAGACTTTAAAGAGATGAAGTTCTTCCAGTTATTCCAAAATGGTAAGTATGCTGCATAGCAGGAAAGATGAAAACCATGATAAGAAACTTAAACTCACCCTAATGCAAAGTATCTAACCCCAATATTTAATTCACATTTAAACCAAATTTCCTGCAGCCCCACTGACAGAGCCAGATTACAGCTGCACTAACACCTCCAATTTATCGCAGACCAGAAGTGCTGTGGAAAGAACAGCCTCACTGCTCCAGCACCATCCATCCCATTCCTTTCTTCCAGCCTGGCTGCCTGTGCTGTGCCAAAACCATCCCAGAAAGCCGGGAGCCAGCCAGATCAGGGCCTGGAGCTGCCACCACGTGACCGCACAAACATATGGAGGCAGAGATAGAGCAGCAGCCCCTGGAGGCAACGCTCCTGCTCTCCCAGCCCCTCCAATCCAAACTCCTCCTCCCACTGCAGTCCAGGCACCAAGCAACACAACGTTTCCTTAATATTTGTAAAAATCACACAAAATCAAATCATTGTAGATCTGCTTTAGTGCGGGTTGCAATCCCAAAATTTAACTTTTTCTTTGGGTTCTTCCTTTGCCTCCAGACACAAAAGATTCTATTATTGTCTCTGCACACCCTGCATTGAACATCAACAGAATTTTGTGACTGACCTAAGAATCCTTGTAACCTGTAAACCTACACTGAACTGCAAGGAGCCTCAACACCTGGGTGAGATCTTCACAACCAGTCTTGCCAAAACCAGTTGGTGGATTTTGTGCTCTTAAATCATATAAGGCATCACAAAAAACCAAACCCAAAACAAAGAAACAAACAATCCCCCCCCCAAAAAAAATCCCAACAAACAAACACCAAAACAAACAAAAAAACCCACCATAACCCACGCACCCCTCCCCCCTCCCTCCAAAAAAAAACCAACCCCAAACCCCTAATTTTTTGGAGCATTTGCTGCAAGTACAGAAACTGTGTTTATTTTTAAATGCTGCAATTTGAGCATCCGTGCACTCGAATTTGGTGCTGCCCCTGTATCAAGTGACACATTCAGTATGAGCCCTGCTCCTCTCTGCCTGCAGACAGCATTATTTCTGTAAATGAGTTACTCCCTCCTCTCTGCACAGCTTTAAAGTTGTGGGCTCTTCCTGCTCCATAGGAAATCACTTATTCAATGCATTAATGCATTATCCCAGTTATAAGGAATGTAAAGAGAGTAATCCATCTGTATGACAGCTCCAGAATGCCAGAAACAAAGGTACACTGTTGGAATTAAAGCACCCAGCAAAAGCCAAATGGCCTTTAGCGACCTGTCAAGTCTTTTGTTCTCGGTAATCAATAAGAAAAATCCCCACGCCAGAAGCTCCCTGACCAGAGTTAAACTGCACATAAAACAATTTTCCTCAATCCATCTCCACTCCTTTTGGAGAACGAGCAAACAAGCGTTGGCTTAATGACATATGGATCTGGTTTCATCATAAATTCCTCAAAGGAAACTCGGTGTTTAAGTCACTGAAAAACTGCTTTGTAATTTTGCAGTCCAAGAAAGCAGATGAAGCCACTGATTTGTATTCTCCAATTGATCAGAAACAAGTCATTTGCATTTATTTTGAAAAGATTAAAAGCATTACTAGAAGCAGCTTCTTTAACTTACACACAAGATAGTCACAGCACATTAAAAATAAAACCAGATAAACAAAAACCCCAAATCAATTTTCAGCAACGGCCCTGCAACATCTTTCCTTATGGAAACCGTTCTGAGCTGCATTTTATACAATATGAAGTATAATAAAATAAATAATATTAATGCACATCTTGCGGGCCTATTCTAAAACAAGAACAGCTGCCTACATTTGGTAAGCACGAACTGTCACTTGGCACGTCTAAAAATAGTCCTCTACGATCCGTGCCTTACATGCACAACTCATCCAGTTACATTTTGCTTTTAAAGCAAGTGCTGTGATAGCTTTGGAGCTGTATTTTTTATTCTTTTCCTTTCAGATATTTAAAACTGAGCAAGGCATATCAGGTTTTGATGACAAAAACATGCGGTCTGATATATTTAACCTCATAATCCTCTTTTTTAAAAGCCCTGAGCCAAGCAACCCTATCTTGTTTTCTTGGTTTTTTGTTTTGTTTTTTTTTTTTTTTAAGAAAGAGAAATTAAAAGCGAGACCTACGAGCGAGTTGAGCTCACGTGTACCAGAGAAAACCAGGAAAAAGGGACTAACCCATTTTGGCATCCATCTTGAGCGTGCTGCAAGCACCCAGCCCTCGCACGGCTCGATCTCGGCGCTTTCCACTTCCTGCGAGGGCACTCGGAGGTCGGAGCTACGCAACCTCCGCCCGCTACCATCCCAAATCCAGCGGCGGCCACCGCGCCAATGGCTGCCTGCGGGCTAAGTCCTTGGAATGTAGCTGCGGAGCCATGGGCTCCCTGCACAATGAACAACTCCCCTCTATCCAGTATTTACAGCCCAACAAACCCCGCGCTTCAGCGCCAAAGAAAGGCTGTTTGTGTCAAAGCGGGGGGGGGAACACTGTACGATTTACAGGCGTTGTTACACTGGAACCTTTCTGTGATGTGAAAGGTAGGCACGGATCCTTTATAGTCTCTTAATAGCAGCGAGGAGGCACAGGGAAGAGCTTTTTCTGGCTCAATTTAGCGTTGTGCCAATAAAGAAATGGGACAGCAGCGCTGAGAACGGGCAGCTTTCAGCACGGCTGTGGTGCAATGTCCCATCTGTCACTGAGCATAAAAAGCTGCTGGGGAGAAAATCCACAAGCACAAATTGTGCTGCATTTCTCCTCAGAGAGGCCTTTAACACTTGCACGTAATAAACTTCATATTCACACTGGATGTGTTCTTCAGGGTTTCTGCTTACCTGTGCAGACAATCCGAGTGCTGACCCAGCAGTCACTCGAGTGGGACAGCCCTGGCCAGACACAGCCCAACCCCCAGGAGAAGCCATCAACCATCCAGTGGTTGGTGTGTCAAGCACCACCACAGACTGGGGTTTGACATTTTCAAGGCTTCCTCCATCAGGATGATTATTCAAAATCCTGGTTGACATCCTAACAGGAGCAGAGACTAGGCCACAAAATTGCAACCTCCGTTTGCCCTCATCGGACACATTGGAAGCTAGTTTGGTCCTTGACTCTCTCCTTGCAAGCCAGGAACAACCACCAGCCCCTGGCTGGAGAAACTGGGTGGTGACAGCAGGACTGCGAGTGGTGCCAAGCACGTGGGACTGCCACCAACAGAGCTGACCCTGTCCCAGGGACAGGCATCAGTGCTGGACGGATGGGCGGGCAGCTCCAACTGGGTGCCAGAGGGCACAGAACGAGGCTGCACCGCGCACAGTTCAGGCTTGGCACATCTGCACCACAATCCCAGGACAAAAAGCAATAGAGATCTCACAAGGACATGCTAGAACGACAAGAAGGCAAAGACTACCAGAGCCTCAAAAAAACCCCCCAAACAAATAAACAACAAAAACCCCCCCACGAGCCAATCCCAAATACTGCTGAGCCAAAGCAACATTTTCCTTTCATTTCTACTTGACCAGATACTTGTGCATGTGTGCACAATGTACCTGCTGGGAAAACCATTCCAAAGCCCCAAATATTCATGATAAAGCTTGCCTATGCAATCTTTGCTGTCAGTTAACTAAGTTAAACCAAAATTCAGAGAGATTTCTGCTCATTAATTGGAAAAGAATACTGGGATAACCTGAAAGTATAGCTGTGCTGTTCACCATATCATCATATCAATATTCAGCCATTAAAACATGACAATTCCTTGAAATAATAAAAACTAAATAAATAAATGTTACATTTTAGTACCAATTACTCCATATGGCCTATCTTCAAGAACATTAAAAATTAAAATTGTGCTACCCCCAGGGTAGACCTATTTCATCCTATCTATCTAGATGATCAATACCACAGGTATTAATCAATGCCACAGGTTGTACCACTTGCATTATGCTTGTTCCTCAACTACAACACATTAACCAAATCTAAATTTAAGATTATATTCATTAGGAAGTAGAGTTTCAGCTACAAAGTCCAACTACGAACCACACTTTTGCTCTTCTCTGGTTTTAGATTTAATTATTTTTTAAGTAATTTTTTAGCATGGAAAGAAGCATGTGGCAATATTTGCTTCTGTATTTATTTTGGGGCTTGATGAATAGTGCAATCAGTCCCTGAACTTTACCCATCATTTTCCATGCCACTGGAGTCTGACCTAAGGAAGGAAGAACATGAAACACGGCATCTTCATCGTGTTCTAAACAAAAAAAACAGCTCTAAACCAGGCTTCAACAACAGCTGCAAAAGGAGAGGAACCAGGGTCTTCTGCTTCCCTGAAAACTTTAATTTCTGCTTCCATTTTCTTTTAGACCTGATCTCTGTTCAGAATGGGCAATTCAGGGGTTTTAAACCAAAACAGACTCCATTATTCTTAAGGCCTCAAATTCCAGGGTTGGAAATGTGCTTTCAGCTCAGCACCACCCCTGCCGGGCTGGTTATAAAAGAAACCCGAAAACTGGGCCTGAACACAAAAAGGGAACTTGCCTTCTGATTTTTACCAAAACCTTCTGACCTCACCCCCCACCCCACTCCACCCCCTCTTTTTTTTTTTCCTTTCTTTCTTCCCATCTCTGAGAATTTCAGGCCTGACATATGGAACCTTAAATTACTTACATATCAACAACATATTACTAAACACCGCACAATATTTTTTCCTAATATTTTACAGCCCCTTTAATGAAAGATTAAATTTTAAGAACCTGATTTTGCAGGGGCAAAGTGTTTTCACTTTCAGGACTTTTTTTGCTATATCTTTAGGTTCTAGATAAAGCATTCTATGGATTTCAGAAAGCTAGCAATTTTGTCCAAGCAGAAAAATTTATAAAAACCCCCAGATTTTGAACAATAATCCCCCCCAAAAGAGGAAACCTTCACAAACACCAAGCATGACAGGGCCCTTTAAAATACATCTAAGTATCCAGAGATGATTAATTTTTTTAAAGCTTGTCCTGTTGATAAAGTATGAAGATTACTTATTCAAATAAGGCTTAAACTCTAACACACTGAGCACTAATGTAATGATCCACAGAGATTTACACTGGAGATCTCCCATTGGTGCTTACAGGAACAAAGGTCATCACCACACTAATTTAAGGTTAGCTACTTATTTACCTAAAACAATTTGATATTATGGCTGTAAATTCTGAAAAATCAGACAGTTTTACTAGAATTTGGCAGAATTATGAAAGCAAACAGGATAAAGAGTAGATTTCAAACAGATTTTTAGAAGAAATAGCCCCAACCCTGCTGTAAGCCTGCATGCAATTTCTCCTCTTAAAAATATTAAAACATAACCTGCAGATTACGTGGGGTTTTTCAGTTAATGGTTATTATTGTTGGATTATTAATAATCTCGAAATTTCCAAGGACCAAAGACTAAATTCGGACTATGCCGGTATTTGTGCTGAGCATACCAAAACAAGCCCTTCATTAATATGCTCTGTAAGACTGGAAAAGATCTGCAGTGTCACACGAGCCGATTCACCTACATAAACTATTTATTCTTCTGCATTGCTAGTGTTTACCCATTTTAATCTGCAGCTTTTATAATTCTGCACGTGGCACAAAGAGACTCCACATCTTCGGCTACATTTCAGAGTCAAATAAATACATGCTACAGACACCATTTACTAAAAACAACCCGCAGCATCTCAAAGGAATAAAATAAGGAAAAAAGGTAAAAGAATAAATACCCTTATCCTTCCAACTGCTCGGCTGACTGTCCATCTCTCCAGCTGGGATTATCAATTATGCATTCCAAGAGGGGAGAGCTGCGGGAGAAGCGCCCTGCAGCCCAGGGAGGGAACCATGGGCTTCCCCGGGCTCCGCAGTGGTGCTGCACTGGTGCTGCAGGAGCGGGTCAGCTGACGGGGTGTGGAGCTGACGCAGTGCTGGCACCGCACGGCCCCGCTGCGCCCGGCGCAGCCCGGAGCGCCGGCAAGGAGCGCAGGACGGCGGGAGCGGCTCCTCCCGGCACGGCGGCCCCGCTGCACGGACGGCAGCGAGGGCTCCAAAGCCGGGCCGCGAAAAGCCGCTTAGTGCGGCCCGGCTAAAAGTAGTCAGCAGACGAGCTTTAAATAGATTGCTTTTCAAACAGAGGTTCAAAGGCGTTTACAAACCTCCCAGATGTATGGCTTCCCCTCGGGTTTCTGTAAACTAATGTCTGCCCGCTGGAAGACTAACAGAGAGATCTTTGTAACACTTCTCCCTTCACAACAAGCAGCGTGAAGGGAAACAGAAAAGGACCCTTTCTGTGCCTGGAACAAAAGCAGAGGCTCATGAAGAACACGATTAATCCTTTTGCTGGTATCTTTAGTCCTCGGGGGCTGCTCAGCCGTATTTATTCCTCTTAAGAAAGGCTGCAGAAAAAGTTACTCAGCCCTTTACCTAATTCCTACAAGCAAACACCTTCCCCTTTTCTATTTTACATCAGCATTCTCTGTTGGCAGCTGCTGACCTGACAATTAACTGTTCCCTTCATTTAAATAAAAACAGGAACCTGACAGTTTACAGTACCAACATATAGAAAGTAACATATGGAAAGTACTGCACAAACAAGAGAGGAGCGTGAACTACAACTCCAAATCTGAAAGAGAAGAGCTGTGAGAATCCTGTTGTCATTTTGTTTCCATCCCTGCTGAAAAAAACACAACTTCTTTGCCAGTTTAGAGTTTCTTCTTAAGATCTGGAACCAATAGCAGAAAGCTAAAACCTTCACAGGACTGCTCTACAGCCTCTAAAAAATCTAGTACACCATTTTTGTAAGAACTAGAAAAGGGTATTCCCACATTTCCACAAAAATACTGTAGACCAGGAGGGACTAGAGATCCCGATTCAGACCTTAAATAGACAGTTTAACTTTTCATTAGAACACTCTTACACTGAGAAAGACTACTACAAAGAGATCCAAAAGCCCTGGTTTTGACTTCAACTGCTACAGAAATTTAAGGCCTCCTTTGACAGCAAGACCAATTACATCTCTTTTTAACTTATACAAAGATGTGCATTTCAGTTCCAATTTCAACAGCTAAATACAAACAACTCCAAAACAGTAGGGAAGTAGGGAGCGTATATTCAAACATCACAGTGCAAGTGAATGTGAAAAGTTACACTGTACAAAAAAAAGCACAAAACACATCTGAGAATCTGCTTCTGTCTTCAAGCTGAACTGGAAACCACCAAAACCTGTGAGTCTCCCTCAGTATTTGCACTGTCACTAAATTTGCCAAAAACATTGTGCCTTCAAAGGTCTTTCCACTAATTATAATATTTCTAAAGATGTCCAAATAAAGCCATTTCATATTTACATTCTTTATATCTTATACTTAAAATAGTGCATTTATGCAACTCTGTCTAACCAGAGTTTGTTGTGGCCATAGCAGAGTGGCTGCACCACCAGTCCTGTTTCTCCCATCTCCAATGTGCCCTCACTGCCCCCCAGGAGTTCCTTCCTGGCCTCCAGATCCTCCTCTTTACTCAATACATTCTCAATGTTCACTCTCACTACTCCATGCAAACACACCCATAACGAAATCCAATAACACCTCCCATTTCAGGCAAGAGGGGACCCCACTCTGCACATAAACTGGGCACCAACACTGCCAAACTTCTGGAGAAGCTCTGTTTTCAGCAGGGATATTCCACACACCTACCCCTAGAACACATTTGAACACCAAGTACAGAGGAGGTGGCATTATCAGGTCCCCCAGACAAGCCAGACACAATCAGTTCTGGACACGTGTCACGGAACGCCCCAGGCTCCACTAGGCTGCTGCCTGGCAGGGTGAGTGCTTTACTCACTCACTGCTCACACATTAAATCACCCTGACCAGGGGCACTGAGAACAGCACTGCACTGCACCTCCCTCTGCTCTCCCTCACTGCTGGTGCCTATCTGGCAAAGTTGGGAACTTGGCCCATTTTCTCCCTAATTCCGCCACTCTGAAGGAACTTCCTTCAGGCTTTGCTCTTTTAACAGCCTCAGCAACACAAGTCTTTGCCTCTCAACAGGGGTCACAGGAGCTCTAATGAAATACAGCAGGTCTGTGTCTTTCCTTCAGAAAAAATTTGCTCATTTTGTTTGTTTTCTTCCTCATTCCTCCTCCTCCTCTGCAAATTCTCTGCCTTCTGGAACTCTCCATTTATTACTATTTACCTGGTAGCATAAAAGATGACCTGAACAAGCAAAGAATCTAAGAATACAATGAGATGAAATTAAATCAAGGTATTTTATGCTGAATTAAATAGAATTTTACCAACCTGCTTCTGAGAAACTCAGAGACATTCCAAGGCATTTTTTTCTCCAGTGAAAAACAACAAACAAAACCAAACAACTCCCACCTGCTGAGTTGCTCCATTTAACTCACTGCAAACACAGAAAATAACAGAAATTCCCCAAATAAGTACTGCTGATATCAGGCAGAACTTCTAATGTCCTTTAAGCTATACACAATTGCATTGACCTGGTTTCTGTTACAGCATCACAGGAAGTATATGATTAGTGCTCCCATGTTGTAGGAAGAAAAAGGAAAGATTCATCATTAGTACCACCCTCTCAAAGCACATTTCACATCTGGGCTTCACCTTTGTATTTGCCCCCTCAAGAAAACCCAGGAAATGTAAAATATTATTAATTAGCTACATTTCAGAGAACCTGTAATGGAAGCAAATAAAGCAATTTGATTTAATCTGAAGGGAATGTTTATAGAGCTGGTGGTCAAACCCACAATGAAACAAGGGTGTTCTGGGGAAACGGAGGTGTCTTGATTGTAAAGATCTCAACACTGCTTTCAAATATTATTGTAATACCCAGCATGGACACAGTGAGAGATTTAAACTGCCAATTTCCATTTTTGTATGGCCAGAGGTTTTGAGTCTATAATTCAATAATATCAATAATATAAAAACCTCCATATCCCATCAATGAAAACCAGGTTTGTGGAAAGCATGGGCTTGGGGAGGAATAATGATCTGTATGAGTGAAGGAAGTCTGTGCAACAGAAGGGCTGAGACACGTAATGTGTATATTTAGCTTTCATGTCTCAGGCTCATTTGAGGAGTTGGGAATTTCTCCAAACCTGGATAGAACCCTTCCCGTCAGGCAGGCGCTGAAGTTTCACCTCGGTGACAAACACTAGATGGCATTAAAGCCCTGTCACACAGGCTGGCCCTAATCCATGGCTCCCCAGTGCCTGCTGCACTGGCCTGGTGCTCACACCTCCTTTGGGAGCTGGGGCAGCACCACCTGAAACCACAGGAACTGCCCTCTGGGGTCATGTCTTACCAAGCAGTGCATTGATGGAGCTCAGGAGTGCATATTTGAGGTCTGGTGAGGGTGATAGAGAAGAGCAAGGCTATCTGCTGAAAGCCAAATACAGCAGCTACTGAGAAATACAAACTTGGGGGGAAAAAAAATCACTGTATTCAAGACAGCAGAAATTGCTGGTGTTGCAGGGGGGGGTGTTTGCCCTTAAAATTGTTCCAGTTGTTACCTACAGTTCTGTATTTGTTTGAGTTTTTTGCTTTTGTGTGTCTTAGATCTGTCCAATTTACCCAAGTGTGTGCCAGGCACCATTTAAAAAACCTCTTTCTACCCAAGAGGCTCTTCAAAGCTTTACATTTGTTTCAGTGGAGTGGGGAAGTTTAAAAAGTTTCTGCAACCTTTTTAGAATACCTGTTAGCTCCCCGCAGCCCACTGGGACTGTGGGAAGTTACAACACACTGGCATTTAGGTTAGCTTCCAAAAAATAGCACTGTTAAGTAAGCATTCCACAACCTTGGATTTAAGCACACCAGTAAGGCAGCTCAGATTAAAGCTTTAACAAGCATCAGTCACACCATCACACCAGCTGAATTCCACAAGTCTTAAGACACAGTGAAATCTATTTCAGTTTCACTGATGGGTAGGAAAAAAAACCACCCAAAGAACAAAGGTAGACTGAGAAGGCCAAGCGCATGCACAGATGCACGTGGCCTTGTGATGAACAATTCCTCCTTGTTAGTTCTTCAATGATACTCTGAAATTGTGCCTAAGCAGGGTGGTATTTAAAGCAGACAACTGATGTTGTTCATGGCTTCTCTCAGAAGTCCAGTTCTGTATTTTGCAACACAGTAGAGTGTGGAGAAAAATCCAGAAAAAAAGGCCCATTTTTGAATTGGTATTCTCATATATTTAGCTTTAAGCAAGTGTTCCTCTAGCATAAAGCAAAATATTTTCTTCCCAAACAACACAGCATGTCAAAAATGAAAACTGCAGCTGCTCTCCAGAGTGAACACAATACTGAGAGGCTGCAGCTCCCCAGCCCAGCTCACAGCACACTGGACAGATCTGTTCCCTGTCCCTGCACTGGGCCATGGATGGGAGAGTGATGACACTGTTCAACTCCTCCTCTCTGCTCTGGCAGCTGGCGCTCTGCAGCTTCTGTGGCAGCTTCCCATGGATGGAAGAGCAGCAGCTGTGTCCTCCTCAGACCCACAGTGAGGGGTTGCCTTCTCCAGGCAGAGACTTGCACCCCCAGCCTGCTGCATCGATGCAATGATTAAAGACCCTCTGGAAAGGCCTCCCTTTTAAAAAAACTAATACAAAAGATCTTATATTAAGTGCAGTGTTTTGCTTTGTTTTTTTGGTTTTTAAGTAGTCTGAGCTCTAAGCAATTAACCCCTTGACATGAAGTCCAAGGCACACAGCTGCTGTCTAAACAGTTCTATCTACTGGAAGCCTGAGGAGCCTTCACAGAACACACACACAAAAAGTTTTAGCAGTGCAGGTTATCAATGAAGTTTTACCCCAAGGGAAAAGCAAAACTCTCTCCTTTCTGCCTCACCTGTACATATAGAGGAGATGAGACGGGAGAAATGGCAAAGGTAAATATAAAAAAATACATCTTCTACCTTATTTCCCAAACCTATTTCAGTTGCACCAACACTCATGTTCACTTCAACATACACCTGCTATTCCCTTTCAACTCAGGGTACTCTGTAATCCTATTTTATGAACTGTAGGCTGCAGCTACTGCATAAATACAGTACTGCTGCTGAGTCTAACTAACTCCTGCTTGTCTATTTAGAGCAGTGTGCTTTCTGCAGTAGATGTTTTTTTGGTGTGATTGCTTCTGGTCAAAGCTTAAGTAGCAGCTGAGTGCTGCAATATCAAAAAGCAACATATCCCTCTAGTCTACAAAAAGCTGGGAATTCATGAGATGTTCAGTTTAGAGGAAAGAATACAATTTCCTGCTACTGTAACTGTGCATTACTGTAAGAAAAAATAAGTATATTGAAGTGCAAGCCCCACCTGAAAAGAGGAACAGAAATTAATACCTGTGCTGTACATATTTCAGTGTTTGTAGAACACTCAACTTCTTAATGACCACCTTTCCAGTAACTTGCATACTAAGCTCCCTCATGTTCACCACTTGGTTTAAACCACCAGCCTTCATCTAACACAGGCTGGAGATGCACAGGCTCTCTTCCAGATTCCAGGCACATACAGGAGCAGCAGGGGTATTTTCCTGAGTTTTACAGTCTGATGTCTAAATTGTTAATGAAAAGGAAGAAATGCCTCTTCAAATAATGTGTACACAGCATCCCAGATTCAGAGTTTGGGAGGCCACCCCATGCCCAGCCTGTGGACAACCATGGAAGGGCCTGCAGTGAGCAGTCACTTATTTCTGCATCAACAGACCACAAGCAGCAGAGCTGGAAGAGAAACCTGGAAATGCTGAGTCCATCCCTGATAAACAGAAAAAAGGTACTAAAGCAATCAGAATATGAAAAAGGTACAGGTGCAGGCACTGACATTTTCTGTTACCCTTGGCCTACAGAGAAGTTTACAGAAAGTAATTTAAAAAAGAGTCAAGACATGCTTAAGTTTAGCTAAAGAACTATGCAGATCAGCAAACTGCAAGACAGTATACACAGATTACCTGAAGACTTATTCAGCTTTGCTGAAAATACAGCAGTAGGTTTTTTCTTTTCTTTAACAGAAGTAGCTTCTTTCTCAGCTTCCTTCTCAAAAGCTCCTGGTTTTACTACACTGACTATCTCTTTTTCAGCAGATAAAGGTGAGGTATCTCTGGCTGGTAAGGACATGGTGGATACTTCAGGCACTTCTCTGTCCACAGCCTCCAAAGACTTTTTCAAGGCATTGGTATCTTCCTCAGCTTTTACTTCTACATTCTTCACAGACAGATCACAGGGCAGCTCTGGGCAAGGCAACTGCCCCTTCTCACCCTGGATCACCTTACAGATGTCTTCACCTTCATCTTTGTGCATTATTTCTCGGTCAGTGGTTTCCATCACAAATTCAGGAACAGTTTTAGGATGACCTAACATCACAAAGTCTTCTTCCACTGAGACTGGGGAAGACTCCATGGGTGAGAGAGCTTTGTCATCTCCTGTTTTTGGTTCCATAGTAACAGACACATCAGCTGAATAAGCCAAAGCATCCAGCTCTTCCATTTGAAGAGGAATCTTATCTGCCTTGGCTATTTTTGCCGGTATTGGCTCAGATGGTACAGCAGCAACAATTTTGGAAGAGTTCAGCTCAGGCTGGAATGATTCCAGATAAGGCTTGCCTGTGGCAGCTACTGAATCGACCAGTCCTTCCTCATGTTCTTCATCAGTTGCAATACTCTCAGTGGATTTACTTTTTAAGAGGAGAGATGGATCTTCACTTGCTTCCTCAGCAAAGTCAGATATCATCTGGCTATTAAACAGGCCAGCTTTTCCAAACTGTGGAGACAGGGTTCCATATAGTTCCTTGTCTTCATGCACATTCTGAGAAATGCTTTCTGTTACCAGCATCTTTGAATACTCTGTGAAAGATGGAGAAGGAGATTCACCAGAGACCTTTGTTCCCTTAATTAAGTCACATGCAATAGATATATAAGGAGTCTCCAGATCTTCAGGAGTGGTGCTACTCTCAGCAGCAGGTTGTTTAAACGCCAGTGTCTCCTTTACTTCCTGGGCCTGTGTCAGTGGTACATTCACTGCCTCTTGGTACACAGGAGGTTTTTCAGCCTCTTTTACATTCTCATACTTGGCAGTGGGCATAAATGTTTCTAGTGGGGAAGCTTCCAGCTGCACAGCAGATGCATCTGCCCCAGCAGTGCCAGTACTTAGTGGGGCTTCCATAACAATATCCGGCAATATTGGCGATGGAGCAGCTTCCGAGCCTTCAAAGGAGGGGCAGATTTGTGCCACGGGTTTCAGAGTCTCCTGCGCTGCCTCAGAGGTTTGCACTAAATCGATCTTGGTTTCATAAGACAGTTTTGTGCAGGCTGCATCGTGCATCTCGTATGCCTCCTGCACCAGGTCAGGAGTGAGACCCTCGGGCATGTTTGCAGCGCTGTCGGGCGGCACTGGTGGGACCCCCTGTGCTTTAGCAGGGTCGGCTCCCTGCCCTTCCTGCCCAACTGCTCCAGCAGCAAAATTACCTTGTTCTGGGCCCGTCTGAGCTTTCAGTTCTGCAATTTTTTTCTCATCGTCGGTTCTATTTTCTGAAGTGCCTTCCTCTAGTGGAGAAAGAGATTTACCTTTGTTACCACCAGGACTTGGAGAGGAATCAAATTTAGTACAAGTGATGTAAGTCTGTGAAGGTTCTTTTACAGCTTCTGGGGTGCTTGGGAAGGAGGGCTCTTCAGCACTGCCTTCACTCTCTCTTTCGTAATCCTTCTGCACATTCAGCTTACCCACACCATATTTGTCATCCGAACTGCTCTCCAGCTTGGCATCTATCTTCATTCCAACATCCTCTCTCGTGCTGCTCAGTCCGTGACTTGCACCTTTGACTTCCCATATTGGCTCAAACGGTTTGAAGTCTGCATATTCTTCCCTCCTAAGTGGGTCTTCTTTCAGCACCCCTTTTTCACCATGATCACCACCTCCTCCGTACATGTCTTTGTTATAGAAGAGATCTTCCTTGTTTCTTTCAAATAAATCTTGGGGAGATTCTGGAGACATTTTCAGCTGCTGTGCAGGTGTTTTCTCCAGGTTAGGTAATTCTTCAGGGCCCTCTAGCTGTCTTTTTCCTTCAGCTAGAGATAAAATGCCTGCTTCTTCTTTAGCAAATGGGGGTTGTGAGTATTTAATCTCTGAAATGTCTTTATCATTTCCCTCTGGAAGAAAAGGGTTTCTGGCATTTTTCATAGGTTCTTTATAAACCTCACTGGAGCTTTCATTGTAAGTGCCTCTTGCAGGAAATCCATCTGAGAGGGTACCAAAGGCCGTGTGCTCTTTAAAGGGATCAGCTGAGAGAGGAGAGAAGGAGGGAAGAGAAGGAGCAGGACCAAGCGGGACTGCAGTAAAATCCTCTTGACCAAGCGACTTAGTGCTACCTGGCTGCTCCTGCAAGTCCATAACTTTTTCTGTGACCATAGATAGAAAGGAAAGTTAGAGAATGCAAATGCTCTCAAAGTCAGTGCAAACTTTCAACAGGTTCACATTATTTTAGCTACTAAAAGACTCTTCCAAGGTCTAGTATGGATACTATGAGCCATTAATACACAGTATCACTTAAAGCTATTCTACTTCAAGTCTAGGAGAGAAGTAAGCAGGAGGCTTAAGAAGCAGCAACTTTATGCAGTGCAAAGATCTCAGTAAAGCTGAAGATGCCAGACAAGTACAGAGGGCAATATTAACAAAGCCAGAACAGGAGGGTGGCAAGGGGAGACAGAGAGAGGGGGTGTACGGATACCTGTACGGGTACGGGTGTACCTTTTATAAAATGGGAATTTGTGGATGGTGTACCTATTAAAAACCACTAAATCAATACTACAGGTGCAAATTTTACTTCTTTAAAATACTGCAGAAAGTTACTATAGATTAAATCTTTCTGCTAAATCAGTAAAGCAAATATGCTGATGTGTTAACCTGTTAACAGTATCAACTTCTCTCCTACATCAAGGGTCCAAGAATTCACAGATGGCTGTATCTTGTTTATGAAACAGTTTATCACGTAAACAAATGAATGTGTATTAAAATCTGGAATAGATCAACCAAAAAGTCAACGCTGAAAAATGTGACAGAGGCTATTCTTGGACCCATGCTGACTTTTAGTAGAGGCAGACTAGTGGGAGAGGGTTAATGAGATCAGAAAGGCAGGAGGTACTCAGACAAAGGGGAGCAGAAAGAACTTGCCTGCAGAGGAGTGCATCAGAGGCGCAGATGTAGCAGGAAGAGCAAAAAGGGTCTCATCTGAAAAACAAACAAATAACCTCAGCAGAAGGAAGGGCCAGGGTGAAGAGGGGAGAAAGCACACAAGGAGTCAGTTCCCAGTAAACCAAAGAGATCCACAGCCATCATCAGAGCCAGGTGATTTGGGAGAGCAAACACATCCAGATTTCCCCATTCACAATGAGATGTTACTGAGGGATCTCCACCCTCCAAGCCAGTGACCAACCATAGAGTGAGACACACCTTGGCAGCTGCTCTTATTTTCATTCCCTGACCATGCACCCCACTGGGCAGCTACATCTGCCAGTGGTACATGGTCCTTACTCAGCTCTCCCCACCCAAGGTCTCCTCCTCACACCCCCACACTTGTGTGAGAGCAGTCCCAATAAATTCAACCAAATGCCCATGAAAGTTGAAATGACTACAGCAAGCTCTGAAACACCCCACAAACACAGTACTCCTCAGGCACAGCCATACTGTTCCATACCATCTGCTTTATGTCTTTACTCTTTTCCTTTTGGTACTATACAGACAAGCCCCCAGCAGAAGCCATTATTTTTAAAGCCTTTTCTGGCATGATCCAAAGAGTGTATTTGGCTTTGCTGTGTTTGCTTTAAGCCCAATACCTCCCAAGACAAACCCAGTTCTCCAATTTCCACCCAAAGCTACAGTACCAGCCATCATAAGGAAACAGGCAAAGCAAAACCAGTCCTCCTCTGGATTTCTGTGTCAGCAGCAGTGTTTTTGCCAGGTCCATCATGGCTTGTTGGCTTTACATTGATGTGAGAATGCTACTATTGAGGTAAATTTATTTCATTCTGAGAAGTGCATAAAGTTTTCAAATTGAGGCTGTTAAAGAATATTTGCAATTTACATCAATTGCATTAGCAGAGCTAAAAATTATATTAAAGCATTTAAATCAGATTTTTATTCTCAATACAGACACTAACAATCTTTAATTTTGCTATCTGCCTGGACAAAATCAAGTACTGGAAAAGATGTGGAGATATTTTTGGCTTGTTTTATTATTACTATAAGCAAAGAATAATATAAGCAATTGATTTGAAAAGATGAAAGGCAAGAAGTGAGAAATATGGTAGTTGCAGCAGCACACACATAATAACCCAGTCAGGCAAGGCATTAAGCTAAGCTGTGTTTTGGCACTAAACCACAAATTGTGCAGAAGCAATACCACTTGCAGACATCCATGACCTGTCTGGTCTACTCAAGTTAATCCCACCAGCAGTGTTCCAAAAATCAAGTCTCCTCACAACCTACATTTCCTGTCACAATATACAGTTAATTGGCTTTGTTTCACAGAACATTCATCTCTTGCTGTATTTTGTGGATTAGAAGTATCATCTAAAGATGACAGAAAAGAGAGTAAGAAATAAAGCTGAGTGTAGGACTTGATATTCAGAAGGGTCCTCAATTCCTGCTGGGCTGAAGAGATTTCTGCTCAGTTTTCTAAAAATTACATTTTTTCGATTAATGACCATATAGAGAGAAACCTCAATTCCAAATTTAGAGCACATTAAAGCAGTGTCACAGTTCAATTCTGCAAAGCTTTTAAGGACGAAAATCACACTGGAGGACAACTGATGGGTACATGACACAGAGTCACAGAACTGCTACACCAAGTACCACTACATGCCCTTTATTCCAGGAGCTTCCTGACTCCACATCCCCTGGCTTACCAGGATCCTTTCCACAAGCAGACACTGCTCCTCATCCCACACCTTTCCTGAAACCACAATTCTCCCTCCTCCAGATCATCCCAGAGCAATCCCAACTGGAAGGGGTCTGCACTTTGGGGCAAAGTAAAAGCAGGATGGACCTGATGGGACCAGATTGTGAACAGAGACCCTGATAGCCCAACAGATAAGGGCCTCCTAGGGAAACCAGCACCAAGGCAGTGGAGAGGAGGCGCTGGAAATGCGGGAGGAAGGGCAAACAAACACAGCAGAGTCCACTGGGGCACAAGGAGGTGAAGGAGAAAACACACAAGTCATCCCTGAAAGATGCAGCTCCCTTCCTGTCCAAAGGTCAGCTGCAATTTATACCAAAAATTCCACATTTAAAATCTTTTGAACACTTTCCCCAGAGAGAGAGGCTTCAGTTTCTGGGGAAGGGCACTGGGTTTAAGACCACAGGCTCTCTTTTTTCAGTGTTTCCTTAAGACAGCATAAGGCAAAAACTCCTTCTGAGGTCTGGCTGCCATTTACCCAACACAGAACCATAAAATTGCTATGCCAGCCACTGAATTCCCAGGTTCTCTTAATGGAACGATATTATGTCCACACCCAAGCTTTATTTTCCACACATGGCTGGAGTGTGAAAAGAGATTACATAAAAGCAGTGTTTCCTAACCAGCCAAGGAGAACCACCCACTCTCCCTCCACCCACATCAGAAAAGCATTTTTCCTGCTGAAAGGAAAAAGATACAAGGGAGGGCTTTTTCCTGCCCTTGTGGGTCCTGTGTAACACCTCAAGGCAAGCAGGGAAAATGGAGTAGGACAACTCCCCATCAGCATCGATGCTGACTGAACCACCACTCTTTGCAGAGTGAAATTGAAGTGACATGGTAAAAGGGATTTTTTCCAGTAGCAACGCTGCTGAAGAATCCCCACCTCCCAAGCAGAAGTAGAAACCTCTCAGAAACTCAGCTCTGTGGTTAAGTAGGACACTTCTAGGATCCATCACCAGGGGTGGCTTCTCCTATTTGCATCTCAATGGCAAAAATTAGGTGACAAAAACAAACACCCAAACAAGCAACACAATAGAACCTAGTAAAAAAATTCAGACTATACCAAGCTCTCAGTGACAATACTGTCAAGCAAAAGCAGATACTCAAAACACCTTAACTGACATACAAAGTTTCACTACAACAAAGCTTCACCCAAATATACACAGAAAAAATCTAAGAGCTTCTTAAAAATCATAATTAAAACCAAATCATAACGTTTTACAAATCATAACTAAAACTCCTTGGTAAGATGAACTGCTCTGTTAACACTTCCATCAGAAGACAGATTTTGCTTCATAAAACACAGAAGAACAAGACCTCAAAATGAACACAATCTCCATGAAAAAGAGTTCTTACTCCAATTTTTTTCAGCCAAAAATCCATAATGATGCAAGTTAGTAAATTACTTTCAGCATTGCAGCCAAAATAAAGGCTGACCTCTTAGTTTTGAGTGGTACCACTTTATATGAGTTACTAAAGCACCCCAATTGATTTTTAAAGAGAACTTTTGAGACTTAGCCTGTCTGACTGCATTCCTGCTTTTAACCAGAAACATTCTGTAAATTTTACCTTGGATTTTTGCAAATTAAATAGTCCCCCCCAAACAAACAAACAACCCCAAACCAAAAATACAAATCACCCACAAATAGCCCTATTGCTTCTTACATTAACATGGAGTCTCACCTTTTAAAACTGCATTATGATTTCAGCTAAACCATAATGTCTCCCAAGAAGAATCAGATTTCAGTTTTGTTTAAAAATAAAGAACCCTGACACCAGCATGACAAAGACGTGTAATTTTAAACACTCATGTTAATTTTTGCTGATTTCCCACTAACTGCTGATGTTTCAAGATGCTGACATTACCAGAATAAAACTTAGCATTTAAATGCCAAAATTTCAGATAAAAGTAGAGAAATAAATGGAGATTTCTCATATAATTAATGAAATTAATGTTATCTGCAAAGATTTCCAGAGAAAAAGAGAAAAATCTTTAAAATTAAGTAGTAAACTGACAATTCCAAGAAAAGCAATTTATGAGAAAAGAGCCTTTTTTCTTCCCAGAAAACATACTTGCCAAACTTGCAGAGGACTTCAGTCTAGGCAGAGAAAATAAAAACTGCACCGGAACAATTCCTATCCCTCATCACTGGATTTGTGTAAGTAAGGACCCTTCCATCTGTTCCCATGTGCCTCTCCTTTCAACCAGCAGCAGCAGGACTGTGCTATAAGCTGGCTTTATTGTTCCGCTGTTCTTCTTATTTTTGTGTATGAGCTCAGCATTAAAACAGACAAACCCCACAGATATACCAAGCAAACTTCACCTGCTCAACTGATGCCCAGTTTAGCTTTGGTAGGAGACTGCATTAGGCTGCTAGATGGCAGCTTCAGCCTTCAGAGCTTAAAAACCACTTCCTGGATTAGGTTGCTGGAAAATGTGTGCTAATCTCAAAACAAAATTAGCAAAAATGGATTCTTTAAGAATCTATTTCACCTTTGCAGGCTTAGGAAACGAGCAAGATACCAAACTAACAGACCAGGGACTGCTTTTACCTTACACACCTCCCGCAGTGGGCCATTGTGAAAGGCCTCTCCTGTTAAGATAAATATTTAGCAGTAAAGGAAAACAGAGTAAAATTAATACTCCAAGGAATGGCATATGTGACATGACTCACACGTCCTGTAAGAGTTCCATTTGCAGCAACCCCTCTAAGGCAGATATGAAAGAGAAATTGTTCCTTCAATGCACCAAGTTGTTCATGTGCCCACAGCGGAGGCTGCCCCAGCAGCATTTCTACCTCAAGCTGTTCAGCAACACATGTGGCTATTTAAAAGTTAATTATTTCAAGTTCTTGGATGCCTAATTTCCTACTGCAGTACCAAACAAGGGCACACAACTTCACAAGAATTTCCTGAGAAAAGCAGCTGCCTACACAAACTCCATTTAAGTCATCTCCTGTTATGATGCGATTGTTCTAAATACGGGGTTTCACCAAATATTTAAACCATTCAAGACTAAGAACATTAACTATTAATAGCACCTTTTCATATCATTAGATCAGGCTGCAGAGCCACAGCAAATAATTAGTTTTTCTCATTTGGCTCTTTTTAGTTACAGGCCTAAGTTTTTAAAGAGAAGTTTCCAGTTTAGGAAACTATTTGGAAATCTTGGAAGGAAAGTGCAAGCTGCTACAGAAGATGAAGGTTGTTGAAGATTTACGGGGGAAAGGAGCTCTGTTTTGGACATCCTGAGGGCATCACAGCTGGGATCATAAAAGGAGCCAAGACCTTTAGTCATTAACAAGCCCAGCTGTAGGTCATTTCAGGCCTTCATGAAAATTACTGCAAAGTGGAATAATGTATCACCTGCAGGGAGAGTTGTTCTGCATTACTTGAAATGCATGAAGAAAACAAGTTCAAAACAAGCTTTTAAAATAGTCTGTTTCTGCAAATACGTCTCCAGCAAATAACATTTTCTTGTTGCCTATGCAGAAATCTATAACCAAACTGGTTTAGGCAAGTTTTTTTCAAAATTCATGGTCCAATTTCACAGCTTCTCCTCTTTTAAAATAGCTCCACTAGAGGCAAGCTGCCCAAAGACACAAGACACTGTAAAGCACCAGGACAGAGATGAGCCATTTCTTCTCCCTTTGATCAGCTATTTAGTGAAAAGAAAGGCAGTTCCACTCCCCTGCAATGCCCAAGTGCCAACCAAAGCAAACAGAGGGACACAAGGAAGATTCATTAATCCTGTCTCTATCACAACGTTCCCAGTTACAATTCCCAGGCTGCCAAATTAAGAACCCACCACGAGGACATTTCTAAAAGGCCAATAAATACTTCAGACACAGCTGCCACTCTCACCTCACTCTTGCAACCATTTTGATGTAACACCAAGGACAGGATCCAAAGCATTTCACAGAGTGGTTTTGTAATGTCACTTTCTGCTAGAAGTCCCTCACCAACTGAGTGTCACCCAATCCCCTCAGAGCAAGGAGAGGATTTTATCAGGCATCTTTTGATAGCAAAACTAAACAAACAAAGGAAAAAGTCTCACAGTTCAGCTCCAAAGAAACTTTCCACTCCTCTCCCACCATGTACACACAGAATTCCCAGAAACAGGATGCACGTACCTATCCCAGCCCAGCAATCCACAGGAGCCGACCACGAGGAAATGAAATCCTCTCAGAAAGGAAGAGAAACCCGTTCTATTCCTGAGCATGACCCAAAGCTCAGGGAGGAGTAAATGGCGCAGCTCGAGTACCACACACCTTGGCTATACCAACTGCCCAATCACAGAAATTCTGCTTTATTACCCAAATTAGCATTAGGTGGTGGGCAAAACCTTCCTTTATTGAAGTCAGGTGGCCACAATTAACACCAACTATTCACAGCCCACCTCTGATGACCTGAAATACCGACTTCACAATCACAACTATATTTAATTAATCAAATTAATTTAATAGCAAAGCTAAAAATTAATTTAGAACAATCAAAAATATGAACATTCCCAGATTCAGCATTTATAGCTGCCAATTTATACCGTTTCAACATATCTGATTAAAAAGAAGCAGAAAGAAGCAATCTAGCCAAGTGCAAACACATGCGTCCAGCTAGACACAGCTTTAAATCCAAGTACTCAATCTTTGGCAACATTTGTAACCAAAAAAATAGTAGATAGTTCCTCTAAAAACTAAGTAACTCTTCCTTAAGATCCAGACTCTTTGACCATAAGCTGAAGTAGCGAAGAGAAATTTGAGTTCTGGCAGTGCCACAAAGCAGAAAAATATAGTAATTACATCAGAACTTATTCAAAGGCAGGAGGTCTAAAGAGCCATGCAAATCCTATCATTATGCAGACATTATCCAATTTAATTTTAGAGATTATACCAATCATAAGATTCCCTTTCACTGATTTGTACAGATGGATTTTTCCCTGCTTTCCCCACAATTAAACAAATTAAGCAGTATTTAGATGAGCAACCTTATCATTGCAGAAGAATATATTTATTAGCTAAAATAATCTTTAAAGAATGGAGACGAGATGCTACTGATTTCTTTTGGCATCTCTTCCCAACACATTACCTTGTGTGACAAGCCTCTGACACAAGAGCTTACAGTCTGCAAAATAAAAACAAATTGGTGCGTAAGATGTCTGATGGATAAGATATGAAAAACAGGGAGCAAGAACATGGACTCAGTGTAGCCATCAATATCTGTAGAATACTCTTTCACTAAAGGGAAAAAATAGTGTGGAGATTCAGAGTCTTGATATCCTCCAGACAATCAAAGGGATCAGGTATCAACAGCACTACAACAGATTTTGGTCAACACAGGTTTTGCCCAACCATTTCATTCTTTTGTTATGTAAAACAGAATACAGGGAAAAACCCAGTTTTCTTGTCTAACAGAGTGGTCTTTTAAGAAAAACTTGGGTTTAAAGCACTCTAAATCCATCCCTCTGAGCAGGCTGAAGGTACCCCCAGCAGACCTGGCTGAAGCCCACAAAAGAAGGAGCCTCTCTGCCACAAGTGACATTTTTCTCCTGACTTGTTCCTTTCTGTTCTGAGCTCCAAGCTGCTTTGCAAGGCCTCACACATGCTCTTTCGTCTGTTTTCTTTGGCACTGCTTTCCTTGCCACACAGAACGACAGGCATTAAGGAATTTTCTATTCTGTCAGAAAAGAGGGAACAGCAGGGTTCAAGGAAAACTGTCACAAACCAGTGCTGACTGCATAAGCAGGAGGATTTTGACAGACTGAGAACATTTTTAACTGGCAACAGGGAAGTTTATATTTATCTCAGTCTTGTGTCTTATTTGAAGACATCTTAACTAGCATATTCTCCCCTAGCTGATGAAGTTGATGGATGACATGACTGCCCTGTTCATTAAAAAGTTGCCAGTAGAAGCTGGGATTATCTTCTCAGACACAAGGCAAGTTTCCCAGCAAAACCATGGAGAGTCACACTGGTATTCCCAATACTTCTACATTGAAAGAGGACATAAAATTAAAGGTATTTTTTCTTTATACAACAGAAAGCAACAAATTGAGACAAACCCATTAAAATCATGGGGAAAAGCAGTAATTTAAAATCAGAAAATCTAACCTAACTTAAAATCTTCATATTTTGACAGCTACAGTTGACAGCAGATTGATTATTTTCATTTGAAAGATAAAAAAACGTTCTACTGAGATAATTTGATTTTCTCAGACTTTGTGAATATTAATAAGACTAATATTTTCTTGCTGTTGTAATAGTTCTTATTGATGGAAAGACCAATTTAAAAAGTCATCCACCAAGCATGTGTCATTTGTCTGGAGTACAGGATCACAATGCTGGCTGTCCTATGCTGCCCTAAAAACTGAGATGGCAGAATAAGTAGAAAATATTATGCACTGTTTCCAAAGCATACACAAGAGCAATTTCTATTTTAGATTATGAACAAAGAAATGTTTTAAAAACTGCATTAAAACATTACTTTTCTATTGAGGTTTCATAGTTTACTATTTTTACTTGGCAATAATAGCTCTTCTTTTTTCCTTCCACTTCTAAAGCAGCTTGATAGTTACACAATTTTCCTCCAACTTCAGGTATAAGCATTTCTGAATATCTCAAGACAATTTACCTGTAAGCTCCAAGTTGCTTTCCATCTTCTAGCCAATAAAAGACCAAGAACTATTTTCTTGCCTCCAAACTAGAACCCAAAGGACATTTCAGATTGAACTATGCTTTGTTAATTTTTCTGAGTTGCATAGTTACTATAGAAACCTGCCAGCACAAATAAAAAAAAGCTTCTGTCAAAATATTATCAGAAAATAAAAAAAAATATAACTCTAGCATGCCAGGTGCTCCAGTTGAAGGTTAACCACCCTTTGTTCCTTCCCAGCAAACAAAGGCCAGGCGGATCAGAGGAGAGCTACCAAGCAGCCGGGTGTGGCAGAATGGACATGGAAACAGGCAGACAAAGCTTCAAATTCCCCTCAAAATGTGACCACCACCAGAGCCCTCCAGAATTCCAGCTGCATGGGAACACTGGGCTCCAGGGTTAAGAAGACTGATGCCTAAATGCCTCCTGCTAAGTAGCCAGGACTGAGCACTCTCCAAAATCCTGGGCACTGAAGGAAGAAGGAAAATGAAAACATCATCTGCTTTCCCAGCAACTTTGAGAAAACCTCTGACTGGGAAGCCTGAACACTCCCCTCAACTTCCATGAGTGCTGCTGTTTATGGTTGTCTGTGAGATAAAAAAGGGATTCTGTGGCCACCAGTGGTATGCAACAAGGTGGACAAGGCAGTGCTCACTCCATAGCCACGCTCTTAAGTGCAGGCTGGGAGGACAGGGAACGAGGGCAGACAGTGGCTCTTCACTGTTGCCTAACTTGTGGTTTGTAGGATTTCATCTCCAAGGGGAAAATTCCCAGTGCAATTCAAAACTTCCCTAAGGGTTACAACATTATAGGGTAGGTGGAAGCTGTGTGGTTTTATCCTGGAGAGCAAGTCCAGGGATACACACACAAAGCAAGCATACCATCAAACATGGCAGGACTATCCTTGCACACACTTCTGCTTACCAGAAGACAGGGCTGTTTGGCTTCTGAAACTCTAGCACCAGCTCAGTTATAGAAGCAGGCCCCAGTGCTAGATACTGCACATGACAATGAATAAAACTGAATAAATTAAATGATCCTTTGCTGAACTCACCAAGATGGGAACATGAAATACGAAATGAAGGTTTACTATACAAATTAAATTGCTGGTCCTCTTTACAATAGATCTTTTTTTAAAAAATCACATTCTAAGTTAGATAACACAGGTTATGAAGACCTCCTTTAGAGCTTTGCTGACTGTACTTGGGAAGAGAAATTGTCTTGCAACTCAGAGAAACACTGAAGATCAGTGGGCACATATTTTAATAAATGAAGGGTGCAAATGAAAGTCACAAGTGATAGCATTCAAGGACAGCTCTGTTTTTTCCAAGTCATGCTGCATCCTGTCCTTAAAATGCACAGCAGCACGACAGAAAAAGATCTGAGGAGTAAATATGCTGCTTTAGAATTTGTATAAAATGCAAACGCAGGATGTGCAGAGTAAAAGGTTTACTGACTGGGGTGAGCAGAAGCAAGTATAGATCTGCATTTATTCAGCACCTCCTGCAGCCAGGGTCAGCCTGACTGAGGACAGCTCTGGGCGGCTCTGCTGACCTCTGCTTGACACTGTCAAGCAAACCTTCCTGAAACCTATCCTCAATATGGATGAATTAAAGAAAAAGTCCTATATAATCACATAGAAAAGCAAGACTAATTAATAAACTGCCCCTTCACAACATTTGCATATGTATTTAATCCAGGTCAGCTGAAGGCAACAGACACACAAGGAAACATCTTTATTCTCTCTGCATGCTGGCCTAGGGCCAGCCTGGTGGATTTTGTGTACAGGCTTCTGGTAAGTGCAGTTTAACTTCAAAACACACCAGTCTCTTCCAGAAAAGTGATATATGACCCTCCTTTTGCTGCAGGATCTAGGGCTTGAAGAAGTGAAGTGGTATCTCCTCATCATAGTACACTGATTATTCTTACTTTGGGCAGCTAGCCAAAAAAAAAGGGGGGGCATTACTTTGACCATGTAGAACTACCTCAAACTGACTTTTTTTTTTGCGCGCTATGAAAATTCAGGTAATCAAAAGATTTAAGCAGTAATCTCTTCAGAACTGTAGTTTCTGCTACTCACAAAACAGCAAGTACAAGAACCACAGAAACTGCGCAGGAGAACCCAAGTTTGACTGCAGAGCTCCTGCTTGTTTTCTCTTCCTGCAAATATTTATATTAGCTCTTCAGAAGGTAGGCTGCTGTTACCCTGCCAGAGACTTGGATCACATATAATTATGTCACAATGATACTGAATACTCTTAAGTGTGTAACTAAAAACAATTACAAAGGCTTTCTTTTTAAAAAACACCTCCATATATATATAAAATCCATTTCATTGGGCCATCAAGCAGGCAATACATTTTTGCTATTGTTCCACTGCCAAAAGGCAGCACCATGGCCAACTGTTGCAGATAAAAGAAGCCCTACTATTCTCTGCATACTTGCTACAGGCCATACTCTCCTTCTCCTGCAAACAGAATTTCTAAGTTATTTGCCTCAAATCCTCATAAATCAAAACATTAGATTTCAAATATGAAGAATTTTTTTTCAAAGTTTCTAGATTATGAATTGTAATTCTTCAGTTATACCTTAAATTCAAACAGCAGAGCTCAAACTAAGTGAAACCAGAACTCTGCAGAGAGCAAACCACAGAGCCACGTGGCTCTCCCTGCCATGGTCATCCTGCCACCAATTGCAGGCAGCAAATTCATTTTACCAGTCTCCCAGCATGACTGAGAGTGAACTCATCTGAAGCCAAGCCAAACATCTTAACCCAAACAGTTTTAACACCCAATGCTAAATGCAAAACTAACAAATAATTGATGTTTAAATGGATATTTAACATGATGGAAACAAAGTGCTCCTGCATCTGAGAAGGCCAAAGTACTCATGAGATAACCTGTCAATGCTTTTATCAACATAATTTGCTCTCACCTAGGAGTTTCAAGTACAGAGCTTCTAATATTTCAACTCATCATTAGATGAGCATTGTGTTACAACACCTTGTCTTTGGAAACCAGGCCTCCCCCAGATGCCAGTCCTTACTTCAGAGCCCTAAATTAATCATCACTGACAAATTAAAATAACTCTTTGATGCCACTTCTCAGTTATACTACGCAATTCTCACAGTTAGGTCTCTAACACAGAACTGTTTCAGGAATTACTGTGCTCTTAGCCTTATCCTTCAGGGTCAGAGAGAAAACAAAACAAAACAAAATAAACAAAAAAGACCCCAAACCACTTCCTGAAAACACACTTTCATCCCTCCTTGTCAAAGCAACATGATTTGGTAGATCCCATTTCTTCCATTCAGTTCTGTTTAAACCATCCAGACTCCACTCAGAGAACATGCCTAGAAAAAATTCTGTTCATCCATCATATAGAATCCCTCCTCTTCAGTCTTTTGCAAGCTTTTGTCATCATCTGTCCTCCAAATGGTGGAAACAAAAAAAAAATTAATCTCCTTGGCATATTGCTACACAGAGAGCTTCCCGAAAAACAAAGTAGGCTTCGTGAAAGGCAACAGCACAAGTAACCATCAAGTCCTGTCACGTATGCAAATAAAATGCATTGTGAAACTCTCCCTTTTAATATAAATGCAGGCTTTAACAGGCCTTTTTAAAAACTGTTGTTCCAGATGCTTTTTTCTGATTATATCTTGAGTATCAGGCCCCCTGCTACTGTGTTTAGTTATTACTGAAATCCTGCGTCTTTAAAACATACCAACACCACAACAGCAATGAAGATAAGCACGCACCACGATGATCTCAAGGCACTTGAATTTGTTCCTTTTCACTGTTTTAGTGGCCTCACTTCAGCTCCTGTACTTTGAATTAAGGAGAAGTGGAGCTAAAGCACACTCGCAATCCGCATGCATTCGTCATGCGATCAGCTCCCGGATTAGACCTGAGAAAGGCTCTGGCAGTGGGGCAGCACCAGCAATTTTTGAGGGGTGACACGCCCTCTGCTCCATAGCCCTGTGCTCCGGCGAACCCCCCACATTATAGGGCGAAGCCTTGGAGAAGCTCCAGGTGACAGCCGTGGCTAAGCCGCGGCCATCCAGGACGCGAGGGCTGACATTCTTCTCCAGGACTGCCACACCTAGAGAAACGAGCAGCCTAGTCTCCCTTTGTGCTGCTTCACATTCCTCCCTAGGTCACCGGTTCCCTCCCGGGGGCTCAGCCCCGCAGTCCACGGCCGGGGCGCGGCGTCCCCACGCAGGGCTGTGCCGGCCAGGTGGAGGGCCGGCGGCTCCGCAGTCCCTCGCCTCGCCCCTCCCTCCAGGCGCTGTGTTAAACATGAGTAAGATTACAAGTATCTTATGTTTCCCTCATCCCCCGCGCTCCCACGCCCAAACCCGCAGTGTCGGGCCGCCCCGAGGGGAACCGTGCCCGGGACAATGCGGCGAGGGTTCTGCGCCGGGAGAGAACCGGCCGGAGCCGCGAGGACGCCGCGGCCGGTCCCTCGGGGCTCGGCCGGTACCACGGGAAGGGCCATCCCCACGGTGCTCAGCCGGTATCCCGGACACGGCCGGTCTCTCTGGACTCGGCCCGTACCCCGGGCTCGCCCCCCGCTCCCCCCGCGACGCGGCCGTTGCCAGGCGGCGGCGGCGGCGGCCTCGCCCCCGGGCGGCCCATGTGCGAGGCGGCGGCCGGGGCGGCGCTTCCCCCTCCCGCTATTAGCGTAACACAGAGGGGAGGAGGAAAAGAGAAGAAATTACAATTTTAAAAAATAGAAAAAAAAGAAAGAAAGGAGAGGGGGAGCCCTTTCTTCGGCATGAGCTGCGGCGGGGCCGCGCCCGAGCACAGCTGAGGGGAGGGAGCGATGCAGCAGGAGGCGGCCGAGGGCCGGCAGACAAAGAGAACCTCCCGGCGGGGCAGGGGGCTCGAGAACCGGAGCGGCTCGGGCGGAGGCTCCCCTGGTCGGCCACCGCCCTCCCGGGGTCCGGGATGGGAGCACTTACCAGCTGAGCCAGAGGAGGACCCTCTGCTCCGGGGGGCAACGGCAGGCTCGGGCTTGGTCGGCTGGGGCTGCGCGGGCCGGGCGGGAGCCGGGGGCTGCTCCTGCGCGGGAGACGGCGTGGTGGCGGAGGAGGAGGAAGAGGACACAGCTCCCCGGGGACTCCAGTCGGGCTGCGGCGGCTCCGGAGCAGCGGGGCGGGGCGGCTCGGCGGGGCCACCGAGGTCCAGCAGCTGCGGCGGCCGCTCCTGCGGGGCTGCGGTGGGAGCCGCGGCGGGCTTCCTCTCCATCACCTCCAGCTGCTCGTCGAAGTCTTCGTCCTCGTCTTCCTCTTCCTCCTCTTCCTCCTCTTCCTTCTCGTCGTCGAGCACGAACTGGTAGTTAAACTGTGGCTGCTGCGGCCGGGCTGGCCCGGAGGAGGAGGAGACCAGGGGCGACTGGTCCAGCTCGTCCATGGTGCCTGGAGCGGGCGGAACAATGAGCGGTGCGGGGGGAGGCGCGGGCTGCGCTGCCGCCACCGCTGCGGGACCCGCACTCCACGCCCTGTGAGTCACCGCCCGGCAGGCGCGGGCGCGGCCGCCCCGCCCCGCACCCGGAGTGGCGGCGGCGCTAACCAATGGGAGTGGGAGAGCGCAAGGAACAGCCAATGAGGAGCAAGCTCGGGAGTTGCCCGTCATGAATATGCATCAGACGGGGCGGGCCCGTGGGCTGGCGGAGCGGGGCTGAGAAGTCGGGTAAAGTTCAGCACGGAGAACGCGGGTGGGGCGGCAGAGGAGACGGGGCACGGCCGGGGGACCCTCCATCCTCCCGTGACAGACAGCCTGGGAGTGCGTGGCGTGATTCACCGCTCTCCTCTGCCAGAAGTAGTGTCATTCTCTTTTTTTTTTTTTTTTTCTTTTTCTTTTCTTTTTTTTTTTTTTTCAGCAGCCAGAAACCCTCAGCGATTTCCAGAAAGAGAAGGGGATGGCGCAGGGCAGTGATCAACCCTAGCCCGGCTTCTCTCACCCTGGATGTGAACGAAGGATCCCGACCTGTCCCGGGCGCCGCCGCACTGCGGGGCTGGGGAAGGGTGAGGCGCCGTCCCGATCGCGATCCTGTTCCTTGGGCATCGCGCCGATCACCGCAAGCACATCCCCCTGGGGCGGGAAGTGGAGTCAGCCAGCGCCTTCCTCCAATGGGAATGAAAGTTTTAACCAAAACGTGATGCAAAAACCTTCTCGTGTCTGAAAAAAACCTGAGAGAAGACACTGTCAGAAGAGACAAAATTATTTAACCACGCGTGCTAATGTAAGGCAGCCCCATGAAAAGATCTCATCACCTCATTAGAGTATGAATTTGAATTCTGCAACTTTTGCGGGAAAGAATGGAAAGGAAAAGAAAAATAAAAGGAGAAAAATGAAAGGAGAAAGGGAAGAGGAAAAGAGGGAAAGGGAGGAAAGGAAAGAGGAAACAGAAAAGGGAGGGAAGGAAAGGGGAAATGAGAGGAAAAGTAAGGAAAGAGGAAAAATGAAAGGAAAAAGGAATAAGAGAAAGGAAAGAGGAGAAAGAAAAGAGGGAAGGAAAAGAAAAGAAGAAATTTGAGGAAAGGGAAAGAGGAATGGAAAAGAGGTAATAAAGAGGAGAGGGAGAGCAGAAGAAAGCTTGGCACCTGCCTCATGTTAGACTCTGGGGTGGTCTCCAGCTTTCTGCTCAGAGATGGAACATTGGCCAAAGCCCTTAGGGTAACACTTAATTTACCTAAAATAGCATCTATTTGGATGTTATTCCCACCCACACAGCTGCCTCAATAAGATCAAAAGGCCTTATAATTCTATATTTAACAGTACTCCAACATTATTATGGGGTTTTAATCCACAGATGATTTATTCTCCCACATATGCCCATATAAAGACATTAGTTCATGGAAACACTCAGAGCAAGCAGTTGCCAGTTCAGTGAGATGTGAGAAGTTAGGGAAAAGAACCAGCTCTCCTGGCACTTCCCTTCTGCCTGTAGTGTGCAATGGATGCTGAGATGGACGTTCTGTGAGCTGTCTGATTAAGCAGTGACTGACAGCCTGGAGCAGGAGAAGCTCCCAAGTGGGACCAGTTCTGTGCACCTGAGCACAGTGAGGGACTGAAGGGCAGCTGCATCTCACACTGCAGAGGGAAGAATTTCTAGCTGGAAATTAGGGTTCAATCACCAGCTTCAGTCTGAAAAATGGGATGGCAACAAGTGAATGGAAGGGCTCCAAGGGGTCCCAGCACTGAGTCCTCTCTTGCCTCAGGAAAACATATATTCTTCGCATGAACAGTCTGAACCCAAATATTTGTTGCTGCTATTGCTATTGGGAAGGCCCAATAGTCCCTTTTCTAAATAACAAGAGACCTTCCAGCTTCCAGTCCTAACTTGCTCTAGACCAAGATACATCCTCTTACCACTTTTCCCTTTAAAGCATTCTTTTCTCTAAATTTTGATTCCTAAGAATGCACTTTGCCCAGCCCTTGCTTTCCAAAGCTAACACTGGAGAAGCTGTGCTGTCACTCTTCCCCCTGTTCCTCCAAGCAGCCTTTCCCTGCACCCAATCCAGTCTCAGATCAGGCACAGGAAATCCCAGATGAGATTTTTTTTTCAACAATGTGCAAAGACATCAGTATTCCCTATCACTACCAGAAATTACCAGAACAAATGTGCAAAGTATTTTTATGAACACAGTGATGGCAATATTGTTATTGTGATGGAGATAAATGTTTCCAGCAGGTGAGTAAGTCCTTGACAAACTGTGAGGTTTTTCTATGTCGTTCTTTACCACTAAGATTTTGGGTGTTCATGGACAAATGATCCATTTATATTTTCAAGTCAGCCCCTTTTACAGTGATGTAAGGGATGCTGCAGCAGCAGCAGCATGGAGGCATAGTAAATAAAATACTTTGATTGAATAAGGATTTATCATTTCACCAGCAAATCTACTTTTTGCATCTCTTGGTTAAATAAGAAAATGGATTAAAAAAATTCCATTGTAATATAACCTAAGGCAACCTAAAGGTACCTTTAAAAATTAGTCAAATTCTGAGCAGAGGCATGGTGCTGAAACTAATCTTAACATATTTAACTACAGGGATTTTTGGTCATCTACAAGAAGGGAAAATCTATATATAATTTGGCTGATTTTATCAGAATACTTGGAAGAGTATCTATCATCAATTAAGGACGAATGAAAGGGGTTTTTATTTAGAGAGAGGAAGTGACTAAAGGTCTTGGAGGGAAACAGGAAGGGAGTTCCAGATTCCCTGAGCAAGTCAAATTAACAAGCGAGAGGAAAACAGCTCTGTAGTACTGAAACTATATTGCAAAACACTCCAGATTTTAGCTCTTTAGAAAAGTATTTTACAATTCTGCTAGGAAGACTGTCAACAAGTAGAAGTATTTTGCAGATATTCAGCAATTTAATTTACCGAAAACTTAGTTTTCATGAACTGTTTTTGTCTAGCAAAGTTAGGAAGGAAAGCATTCCATGAAAAGAAACCCCAGCGGGGATGTTTCTGAATTTCCACAGCAGTGCTGCCAAAGGTTATGTACTGGTGAGATTTTCTCAGTCCACTCTGACCTTCTGCTTGATCTTACACAGAAGTAATATGACATCACAGCAGATCATAGATTAAGATAATAATGGTGATAGGATAAATGCAGTACTGTCACTTCACAGCAGGATCCAACAGAAAAAATCACCACATTTCGTCTCAGCAATTTTTAAAGATAGATTTAAAATTACAAGGGCGGCTGGACTTCTGTCCCTTCTTTTAAGCTTTAAGGACAATCCCCCAGGTTTCAGACATAATATCTTTATCTCTGGAAGGATAAAACTTTGCAATTCTTTGTCTTCAGATTATGCCAGTGCTGAATTGAGCAGATTTGCCTCACAGGTTTGTCTTTGCTTGAACACCTGCTGCACTTCTTTTCAAGATCAGCAGTGGGATATTGTGACAAAATCACTGCTTAGTTTATTAATACAAATGCAGCATATGGAGGGAGAAAAGTGTGAAAACAATAGAACAAAGGGATTTCCGTCTCTTGATGGTAACTGAACCAGGCTGGGCTTTATTGGAATCTTCTGTGGGGCCTGCCTTGTCCTCTGCTATAAATAACATTTTCTTGATGATAACTTTCCTAACATGTTACATTCTTTAGTGTTCCAGGCACTTCTTATTCTGGAATGGTTTGATTGGAATCAAACACATCCATTTCTACAGTCAATGTCCTACTAACCATGTCAATATACAGTATTCTGATTCAGACCTGTCACAACACATCCTTTAGAAATTCCTACATCCAGGTAATTTCTTTTTGGTCTCTGTAAGCTCTCTTTCAAAAGGACCAAAGCTGATGTGTGCCATTAAAATGTTACAACAGTGAACAAGAACACATTTGTTCGTCATTAAAATATGTAACATTTGAAGGGAACCAAAACAATGACAAAGCTCTCCAGCAAATGAGACTATGACATGCAAAATTCACCTCACTAAAGCTGCACAGGGATCCACTGTTAATGGGAATTTGGTCTGATTACTCTTTTTCTCAGGAAGAACCACTTAGGTCTTACTGAAAGGACAATACAGTTCATTTTATGTCTGACACCCCCAGAATTTCCCAATTCTCAGAATACAGGTAATTCCCCATGTTTGGTTTAATGTTAGCACTTGTCAGCCCCTCACACTTCTAAGAAATACAATTAAATTATTCACTTACAAGTTTGGCCATAATACTTCTCACTCTTGAGGAACATAAGGACTATCATCTCCATTGGACCTAGACACAAAAAATCCATTCTTTATTAATGCCTCTTGCAAACAGCTCCAGCTAGTATCAACTACTTTTTTCTAATTCATATTCCCCCCTCCTAATTTTTATTTTAAATCACCTCCACATTCTGACTCCAGGTACTGAGCTAGTGATGCCACTCAGTGACTAGAACTTACAACAGCAAGAATGAGCACTCTGAAATCATGGCATTTTAGCAACATTATTTTAAGAGGTATTTTAAAACTTAAGGATTTATTACAGTTATAATAATTTGGAATTTAAACTGGTTTGGTTTGTAAAGGGAAAAGTGCATATAATTTATATTAGAGATCAATTTTTGCTCCTCCTCAGCATTGATATTGACCCACTTAGGAAAGAAACAGCCTGGTAACCAACATTCGGGGTTATTCCCTTGGCTGCCAAATGTGCCTGAGGAGAAGACAGTTTGATGGGGGCAACATTTTCACCATTACTGTAGACAAGGCTGATGGCATCACTACTGGTATTAGGAAACTTAACTATACAGACAAAGTGTACAGAGGGAGCAGCAGCACTGATCTGAACTCACATTTGAAAGAAAGAGCTCCTTTCCAGAACCTTGCTCACTTCTTAACAACTTGTCCCTTGCAACTGCCTTTAGCAGGCTACAGCAACTGGAGTCTTCCCCTGGGTCATGGTAGTGCTTGGGGCCACAGAGCATTTCTGACTTCTGGAGTGTAGGGCAGCTTTGGAAAACACCACCAGGACTGAGACTTCTTTCTTAGAGTATTTAGGGAGCTCTTCCTTTTATCTGGGTCAGACAAAGATAGGACAGCTAAGAAATGTCTAACAGGACTTCCCTGCTTTCTCAGTAGCACGTCCAGCTGGTCATACACTGAAGCCCTTTACCTCCCTCATCTTTCCCCAGATAAAATATTCCAGCTTTTGAACACTTTGGACAATTTCAGTTAACTATGGTAGTGGCAGAAGATTCAAGGATATTAAACTCCTGATAGCTTTGTAGAAACCAGCAGCTGGGTTAATTAGAGAGAGCTGATGAGCTCTGCTATGCAGAGGGAGCCAGGAGAACCTGGTGGCTCCCCATTCCACTGGTGTATGTATAAGTAGTTTTTACAAGCCTATCTGTCATTAACTCAGATGGCAAAACCAAAAAGGAGGATGAGAGGTGTGAGAATGACTGAAGATATTCCAGGATAGAGATGCAAACAATGTAAGATCTAGGGGCATAGAAAACCTGAATTTGCTTGTTTTACTGGTTTTGGAACTAGTTTCTGACTGGTGTAGATAGGGATATATTTTAAATGAGTCATGCCAGTGGTGAAGGTCTACCTAAGTGCAACCACAGTGTTGGCAAGGGAAAAAAATAATCTTGTAGGCTAAATTCTGATATATCCTGTGAAAAGGAGCAGAAATGAAAGGAAAAGATACTGAGAAAACAACACATGGAAGAGAAGTGGCACAGGGATACTTTATCCCATAAAGAAAACCAAAGTTCTTCAGATTTCTTGAGCATGACGTTTGGCAGGTATCCCTTACTATAAACTATTTTCAATGCATTTTTTAAGTGCAAATATGGTTTTTACTCTTCTCATTGTAACTTGTGAAAAACTAACATTTCAATAAAAACTAACTACATGAATGACATGTAACATCTGCTCAAATTACTACTTCAGCACAGACTGTTAGCTAAGATTTACTGGATTTATTCCATCAGGTAGAGTCAGGTTGCTAAACAGTGTAGTTTTTAATATAGTATTTCCAGTATAAAGCCTGGAAATAACTTTACCATATCCTGGGTAGAAATGCCAGGGTAAATTGAAAAAACCTATCAGTTTGGCTTTAGAGGCAGCTAGTTGCATGTTTTTTGTTTCTCATTGAATTTTATCCACTTGAAGTTTTTGAAAATAAAATCAGAATTTAGAATAGCACTCTTTAAGAGTTATTCAACTAAATTGATTCAACAGAATCCTTGTAAATGACAGTTGCTTCAAAAAATGAGATCATGGAACCATAAAATGATTTGGGCTGGAAGGGACATTCAAGACCATTTCATTCCCCTCTCCCCATTCCATGGGCAAGGATACCTTTCATCAGAATAAGTTTCTCCAAGACCAACCAGGTCTTGAACACTTTCAGGGAAGTGTAAATCACATAATCATATAATTCTTCAACTCTGCAGTGGGCTGTAAAGCAAATCTCCCTGAGCAGTTTTTGGACACTACACCAGCAGCAGTTTTTTACCTAGACTGTAATCTGAAAGAGGAACAAGGTACACAGATATGTGATCCCTTTTAGGCTGCCACTGAATTCATGTCAATTTTATTTGTTCTTTCAGCACTGTATTTCTTCCAGTGTAGAACTGTTATGTAGGTATCCTAGTAAAAAAGCACAGACTCAAAAGAAAGGCCTATTGATTGGCATTTCAAATACATTCCTTGGATGGTGAGAAGACAACCACCTTGCTCCTATTAGTTACATCTAAAAATTCCTCCATTTTGGTCAATAACTGGTGATCCCAGATTATATTTAGGCAGTTTCTTGATACTTCAGAGTGCTCATGTAGCTGATGTGATGGTCAAATGTATCTCTGATCACTCATGTGGTGTCTTTGTAGTACTTACAAAAGTGTCATGCTTACTCTTGTCTCCCAAAATCCTCAAATTCAGTCCAGTCGAACCCCCTCAGCAGATCATTGCTGCCCTCATGTTGTGTTCATCTGACCTGGTTTTGCTGTTCTTATAGCTTGGAAGTTCATACTGATGTTCAATTGTTGCACTGAATTCTTCTTTGAAGCAAAGTGTCCTTTCTTTTTCTTCAAGAGAATAAGAAAAAGAACAATTTTAAGGCACCACAAAGTATATACTTTTTATATTAACTAAGTGTAATATTCCACCCTGGTTTTTCCATGAGACAGGTGATGGTTACTACCTTGGGAGAATCAGCCTCTGTTCCTTCATCTGAGGATTCTTTTTTCCCTTGAAAATCCACTTCTCTGACTACTCCAGAACGCTGAACTTGTAAAAGTAATTTATGTATCCCACTATGGGATTAAGGGGGAAGACAGCTGGGAGCAAACAAAAAGAGATTCCAAAATGGACCAGACCTCCAGCTGCTGGCCCACAGAACAGAAAGATCAGTACTGGCACCATATCAAACCATTAACTTTAGTTCCCCCAGACTAAAACAGCCCGGGACTGGGTAATTCTTACTTCTCCATATAGCATCCATCTAAGTGCAACTAAATAAAGATAAACATATTATTCCTAATAATAGCATGGGATATCATCACTCATATTTTTCAGAAATAGCAAGAGCTATTTAAACTACTTTGACAATGAAATCAGGTGCCACCATATAAATACACAGTATATGATACATTGGTTCAGTTTTAAATCATTTTATGGCAACTGGATGATATTTAAACTCTTATTGCATTCCTACTAATGTGTAAGTTTTAACACATTGTGTTAGGGATTTTTTTTCCTCTCTTCCTTAGAAATTTCAGTTTGAATTATAGATACTCTTTCAGTCTAAGTACTTTTGCATTTATAGTTCTGTGTGGCATATAAATGGATGGATAAATGCATATCCAAAATGTGAACCAGAAAAGCCAAATCTATCAGACTGGCTGTTAGACACTAATTAGGTTTAGTTTACCCTCTGGAGTGCTCAGGCTCCCCAGTCAAGCACCAAAGCTCAGAGTGTTACACAACACTGGCACATTATGAAGTTCAGCCTACACACAGTTCACAAAGCACAATACAACAGGTGGATAAAAGATGTGTTGCGTAGGGGTGTTTTGGAAAACTGAGGCAACAACAAGCCAAGGGGGTCAGTGGAAAAAGAGCAGTCAGCTTTGCCACTTCCCATTCCTAGGTAGTTGTTTTCTCTTGCAGATGTTTGGGATTTGTGTGGATTTGCAAGACAGGTCTGGAACAAGTAAGGAAAGATATACGTGCATTGAGAAAATAAAAGAGAGCTCAGAATAACATCCCATAATATTAGGTTTAGCTCCATATCCAGGCACTATCTATTCTCTGACAGGTAATGGCACACAGTCCTGTGAGCCCTCCTCAGCTGTAAGCTCCTAAGGCAAAGCCCCCATAATCTGCGATTTACAGAGCGCAGCACCATGAGCCCACAGTGCTGAAGGCAGCCCCTGGGCTATAAATACCTTCTGCCACCATGGGCTTTTTCAAATCTTTTCCAATCAGATTTCTCCCCACTTGGCAGCCAGACCAGGCACGTCAGCTGGGAGCACTGCCGAACCTGGTAATCCACACTGGCAAACTTCAGAGGAATCGTTCTGCCCACGAAGTTAAAGGCATGATACAAAGAACAATTTAATTTCCATTTGTTCTGGTGTCATGTCAGCACAGGACTGGTTTGGTCTAAAATCTTCTCTGAGCCTTGGCAGCACACAGATGTGTGGGACATATGTGTTTGTAGCTGTGTCACCCGGGGCAACATCACATGGGACTGGACAAGACAGGCGGGTTTGGGGTTTGGCAATACCTGGATAAGGAACCTACATGATTCCTGCATGTATTTGTGTTCTCAGTGCTGCCACACAGAAACTCTGGCCCTGCCATAAGCTATGTGCTGCTCTCCCAAAAATCCTGGTCACGTAACAAAGCCAGCATGGAGAATAGCTGGCAGTTCCTGTCCATGCACCTGAATAAAGCCATTTTCTCCAGCAGAGCACCCAGCACTAGAGCTGGGAGTTTTGGAGCTCCCCAGCAATGGTCACGTGGAGGAGAGATTGAAATGGCTAATGGGGAGGGTGGGAAGTTGTGGATGGAAGTTGTGGACAGAAGCTGAGCAAGCTTTGGGATGGGAGGACAAGTCAAGCAGAGTCAGTCAGCAGCAGGCAGAGAAAGAAGAAAACAGAACAAAATGGAATCTGTATCTTGGGGCTTTGGAAAGGTGGCCTGTGGCCAGACATGAGAGGGTTAGAAGAAAAGAGTGAAATAAATCCTGAGCCTAATATACAGAAATTGTAACACATGAAGACAAAAGCGAAAGGGCAAGAAATTCCCTTTTCTAGCACAAAAATAGATAAGCCAAAGAAACAGTGAAAAGTGTAATTTCAGGTTACCTTGCTGTACTGAATGTATTAATAGTCTGATTCAGTTTTATTTGACAAGAAGACAAGAAAGAAAAGGGCATAAAGCCCTTGTTACAAGCAGAAAACCAGATGAGGCAGAAAACAAAAGAAAAAAGTTCTAATTTCAGGTTCCCTGGCTGCACTGAATGTATCTACAGTTTGAGTCAGTTCTGTTATTTTAGATATACAATTAACTCTATATTTTCTCTACTTACCTTATTATTCAAAACTTATTTCTGAGGACCAGTTTTTTTTTCTCAGGAATCTGTATCTAAGTGTTACAACAGTAAAATGCAGTTGCTTATGGGTATTTGAAAGCAAGAGAACTAAAATCTGGTGCAAAATAAATCAAGAGGCAGTTGTTACAATGCTTTTCTGTATGGCCAGGACTGACTTTATAGCCTGGCCTTCCATTCTGCTTGTTCCAGTTGTACAAAGATGTATATCAAAATAGGAAGGTGCTACCCTGAAACAATACTCTGAAACAGCCATGCATTCATTTATTGAATAATAAGTTTGAGTCTTTGCATTTATGAATATCACTCAGATTAAATTTCTTGTAGACTAAGAATGCACCCTCAATTGACTGTTAAGCAAAAAAACCCAATCCCAAACAAAAGCTGAAAGGACATTTGAATGTATAATAATAGTAATAAGCAAAACCATTACTATGATTAAACCTTTTATGTGATTAATGCTTTTTGGAAGGATTACACCTAAAACCTTGAAAGCACAATGGAGCTGGGGAAAAAAACCAAAAAGTAGTCAGACTTGGAAATGTACAGTTGTAGAGATGCAGCTGCTCAGCTCAGCATTTCTACTTCTGAGCATGTACAGAAGTGACAGTTCAGCCACAAACCCAGGCAGGGACTGCTGGGACCAAGGGAGAAACACAGGTGAGCCAAAATAACAAGAGCCTGGGAAAACAACATGAAGCCCAGCTAGCAGGGGACAAAGGACACACAGAAAGTTGGTATTATCCTAACACAGTTACCAATATTGATATAATCCCCAGTGCTCACAAGGGTTTGAAGTCCCATGAGCACTGATGTGAAGCCCTGCTGCAGTGGTTGGAGGTGTGGATTAGGGACCACTTTCTGGGCATGCACCAGAGAAATCACCTCCCTCTCAGTTCTCCAGAGGGAGCTTTTCTGCACAGTTCTGAAGTGGAAGGAGAACAACCTCCTTCTAAAAATACACAGCACAGCTTTACACATTAATGACACTGGTAAAAATATTGAAAGGATAACCCCAGAAATGTGTGAAACCATGCAAAGGTGTATTTGCTTCTGGGAAAAGGGAAGTGAGGGAAGCAACCCTTAATTTTTACCAGTGTGGGTAAAGATTAGCTCTGGAGAGTTCATATTATGTATTTAAAAGAATTGTCACTAAAGTGGGACACAGTGGAAGTGGAAGTCACATCCAAGCTTCCTAAGCAACGAGCTATTGGGTGAGACTCAGCTTGTATGGATTCAGGCTGCTGCAGTGGAATCCCTCTGCTGGGGCCTGGTGTGAGCTCAGCCCCTGGCTGGCTGCACTTAGGCTGAAGATGTTTGAGGTTACTCTTATGAAACATGGGCTATGTGAACAGCACAGTATCAGCAGATATCTCTGTGCAGGGCAACACTCCAAGCTAAGGGCTGATACACACTCACCCTGTGTCACAGACTCACAAAGTCCACCTTCCCCATGTTTAGTGCAGAGCCAAAAGCCACATCCCAGTGCCCTACTACATCTTTCAGCCTATAGCAAAGACCAAATGACCAGAGATTTTGTCTTCCCCCCTGCTGCTTTTTTTTAAGAATGAATGAATGTAGACCTCTTGACAGATAAACTTTAGAAATACTCTACCTTCAAAATTAGTTACATTCTGTTTCCTGTTATTGTCTCTAATGGACCCAGCAATCTTCCTCTGTGTATTTGAAAAATGCAAAATGAAGCTGGGAATACTGCTGTTATTCCAACTTGAGCCCATATTCCCACTCCTTTAGTTTCTATTTGGGATGGTATGCAACACTGACACCAAAGAGAGGGATTTAATAGGACCATGCTGCGTTCTCAGGCTGACAAAGAAAGAGGCATAAAAAGGGCTATGTAAAGTTAAAAAAAATCAAAACGTTTTAAAGCAATTGTTGTTTATAAAACTTTTTCTAGAACCATATACTAGGTTTTGTACCACATGCATTTTTAATTATATCTGGTCTCACTGCTAACTGTGTCTTTGAAAATAAGTGAATGCTGCTACTCCATGTATTTTTCAGAAATTAATGGAATGGGATGTACCCACAAAATGATCCTTAACTGCACCCATTTTTTTGTATTTGTAGATTTCATTTAATCTTTGTACTTGATTCTAAGCTGAAAATTCTCCTGGATAAAGTCTACACATTTCTAAGAACAAGCAGTTCAGATATTTCTATTCTAGTTACCACCATACCACAAGAACTGAAATAGCATCAATTAAAATTGTCATTGACCTCTTACAGAGCACTGATATAAGGGCCATTCTCCTTGTGTCCCAGCTGCTTTTTAAACAACAAAGTATTTGATTTCCTCTGAACGTCTGATAGAAAGATTAAACTGTCCAATGTTTCCAATTAAAAACAGTTTGTGTTCTACAGTTGATTTAACTACTTCATTAAATCACTCATTATAGATCTCCTCACAGCCCTGTTTTCAGCTCCTTCCTTCAGTCTAGATTTTTCACTTATGCATCTAATAAAACCAGCAGGAAACCTAAATTTCATTCATAGGCCAAGTATCACAAAGATGTAATTAAAAATCATTACCAGGATTCCATCTGCCACTTCTGTGCACTGTCAGTGCACCTGACTCCTCTGTAAGCAGAGTGTTAAGAAGTCTGCAAATTATTGCAGTGTGAGCAAAGAAAATGCCTTTCTTCTCTAGATATCCTGAAACTGTGTTCCCTTTACAACATCTCACAGTGCTCCTTCTCAACCCTAGGGACCAGCACACAGCCAGTGCCTTCATGGGAGTGAAATGCTTCTCCTTGCTTTTTGGGAATATTGCCAATCCACTTCCTTGCCACTTTGGGATGCGCCTGCCCTTCCTCATGTCTGTGTTTTGTTCCATTGAGGCCAGCGTGATGTCAGACCCTCTCTGCTGCTGTGTATGCATGCAGAATTAATAGACTTCATCTGCTACAAAAAGATGTTGGCAGGAGTTTTGTTGGCAGCAGGCAGAGTAAGCACATAACTCCCTTAGAGGCTTAGTTACCCTGGTTGCCAGCCACATTCAATATTGGCCCCAAGGTGCTTCCTCTTGACCTTTAGAGCCTTGCGGAGTCACCACCAAGCGCTTTCTCTACAGCAGCGACTCCCTCACCTTCCAAGTGCCAAACTCAGTCTTGCCTGAGTCCTCCCTGTCCCACCAGTAGGTACCAGGTGTGCCCAGGCAATGGGCAGGTCAGTAGCACTGTCTGCCTTGTCAGACATGTCCAACCTGCTGTGATCACCAGTTATGTAAGAGTTTTTACCCTTTTTCCCCCCAAAATGCAAGTCTGGTGTCCAAAGCTACATGGAAGTCCTTTATTTCAAAGTAAATGCTGAATCTGGTTGCTATAAATTAAAATTCAAATTGCAGTTGTCACTCTCAGTCACTCCTCCCTTACCAAAACAATACTGAGCTTTAAGGAGCAGGTGACAGACAATCAGACACTGACTCTGATGGCAGTTCCTATCACTGGATGAAAAGATTAAATATAGCGAGTTTTCTCTGGAGATTTTCAGCACCAAACTAAAATGTCTGTTTAAACATTAATAAGTATGTGCATTTAAAAAAATAACATTTTTTTTCTTTTTTATTTACTTTGCAGGGCATGTGCATCTCAACTCTCCCACAAAAATGGTCTTTAGAGATGAAAAATTTAAGCTTTTTTAAACAGACAATGTTTGCAGAGAAACTTGTAGTTGTGTTTGAACGGAGGGCATAACTTGTGTTTTCAAAACTAGTTATATTTAACAAAGTACTGACACAGGCCTGCAATGCAGAGAGCTTGTTTCTGAGCATTAAAAGCCAGCATAAAACTGGAAAGCTGATCCTGGCCTCTTTTTTCTGGAAAGCTTGGCTCAACTCCAATCTTCCCTCAGTTTAGAGAGTAGTTAAACTACTTGTCAGCCTAAGGAAACAAACCTAAGCCACTTCACCTTTCTGGGATAAATTTCCTAGGGAACTGTTCGCTAGTCCTTTTCCATGTGCCTGAATTTCTGTGGCAATCACAGGTTAATACAAAGAAAGTGACAAATCCCGCACAGTGCCTTCCCTGCAGGTACCCTGGAATCGCTACAAATGAACCTTTTTACCATAGTAAAAGGAGGTGTGGTTTGCTTTGCGCCTGTCAGAGGGGCCGGGGGAGTTTTCACAACAGAGAATCAACACTGCTTTTATTTTAGCAACAAGAGCTGTTCAAGTGATGGTAGTTAAGGAATGAGGTCACATATTCAAGCTGTTTAGATACAACAGTGTTTGGAGATGTCAGTCAGGCTCCAAAGTAGATAAAAAGTGCATCAGCTTATCAGCACGGCATTTCTAGTGCTGGGCATGCAAAGTGAACTCCAGCCTGGCACACAAAGATGCTGCTGAAGCCCTTGACATTATACAGCAGTCAGAAAATATAAATTACAAGACCTGATGCACGTCTCTGAATGCCTACACTTCCATGGTTCAGGAAAAAAATGCGCCCGTAGATTTTCTCCGTTAGGAAAGGTTTCAGTAAGAGAGGGGTTGCAGTGGGAAATCTTACACCATCTAACACATTTCCTTACTAAAATGGTGAAACTTGCTCAGCAGTGTAAAGTAGTAACCTGAGTTTATAACTTCATCCAGATACAGTTAATTAACATGGAAAATTTGGCTCAGAATTCTTGGCAAATGACAGAACATATTTGAGTGTTCCCAGGTATCCATACAAAGACTAAAATCTATCCCATTAAGTAAAAAAACAGGCCAATGGCTGACAAGGTCTGAAATTAGTTGGAATGACTGGAACCTCAGTAAAAATTTGCTTGATCACAGCAAGGCTTTAATTCGATCTTCTGTAAAAAAGATCAACAAATGGTTGATAGCCAAGCCCATTAACCATTGCTTATTTGCCATCAGCACTTCAACTGAAATCCACAGGAATATAAAGCACTGAGATGAGATTTTATTTGGCCCAGAACACTGACAGTGTTTCTTTTCAAATGTAGTCAGTTCAAAAATTAATCTCTGTTTTTCCTAAATACCTGTAGCATGACAAGTCAAATGCAGGGACACAGACAAGTCTACCTGAGACATTTTGCCTCCCATCCTACATAAATCCAATGTTTTTTCACTCCTGTAAATTTCTTCTTAATGGTTAGCAAGTGATATGTGCTTTCTCAAAGGACATTTTAGGAAGTCTATTTGCCCCTTCAGTTATTACTAATCTGATATCTGTTTAAATTATAATTCCTGTTACAACAGAGTCAAAATTTAGGCATAATAATTGCTCCTCTGAAGAATTTACACTGACCAAGGCTCCACATTGAAAATATTTCCATGCACAGGTCAATAAAAGTATTCATAAAAATAAAATAATTCACATGTACAAAAGCTGGAGACTCCAGCCAAAAATATGATGACACTCAGTACAAACCCCCTGTAATTTGCCTTTAAAATGTGCAGGGTAAACCAGCTTCTCAGGCAGTGATCTGCATTCAATTTTTATGAAACAGTTTATGCCAAATATCTGACTTCAAAAATGCAGAAATGTTTCCAGGCCTCATACATCAGCAGATACTCATATTAGGCTGCAGTAATTTACATCATCACAAAGATACCAAGGCCTTTGCACTGGTAAATATTCCAATAAATCTTAAGTTTCTGGCTTCCCCTAAATTGTATTTTACTGTTTGTGTACTGAAGCAACAAGATTGCAACAGCAATAAAAATATATACAGCACACTTTGATTTACTTTGCTTCATGTTTACACTGGAGCCAAAAATACCCAACAAGCCTTACCTGCACATGTGAATTTTACTGAAGGAAATAAGCCTGTGTTGCCTAACAGCAACAATGAGGTGCATAAAAAATTAGCTCCAAAGAGAGGACCTGAATTTCAGGAACTATCCCTGAGAACTTGCCTGAGCGCCTGCTCCCATTATTTCTGTACAGCCCCAAGGCACAGCAGAATTAGCCCTGTATGAACCCAGGAATCCAAGAGTACTGAAGCATAACTGAAAGATATCACAACTTCAGCCTTTTCCAAATGGGATCTTCCAGAAGATTCATTATGGTAAAGAGGAACAGCAGATGCATGTGTAAAACCTTTGGTAGAGACTTAATTCATAGCAGTCATGCAAAAAGCATGACAATAATCCTGCTCAAGCATAACAAAAAATCACACAGCAAGTCAAGCAGAGAATTATTTCACTAAATTCTGAGCAGAAAAATGAATTCAATAAGTGTCTCTTCTCCCTTATAGCCCAGACAACAACTACCTGGGCTGTAAGATATTCAGTATTTATTTCTAGGGAGAAGGCAGAAATGGGGAATGTCCAGCTGAAAAATGATCAGTGAAAGTTCTGCCATGGAAAGTGAAAGTACCAAAGGGAGTAGCCAGTGGGTAAACAGAGACATCTGAAACTGAGTTCCTGTTTGAAAAAAAAATATTTTCACTGACATGTCAACAATTACTCTTCTTTCATTTCCACACTCTATTGATCACTCTTTCTCTCTCTCCATCAACAGCAAACAGATAATTTTTGTCCTTTTCTTATTCCAAAATGCAATTAAAGCCTGTCTGAAACAGACTGCTTTTTCTTCCAGAACTTTGATCTTGCTTTTTTGACTTAGGCTAAAAACATACAAACTCTGTTATCTGTACAGTACAATAAACACCTAAACTACCTATCAAACAAAGGAAACCTATCTCAAGTTGCCAATTTTCAACCAAGGTAATTTACTTCCATTGTAACCAATTAGTAGGGTACTAAGAGCATTTTTCCACTTCATCATTTATGTTATCAAAGTGTGGGTGATCTACCACATCCAAATGTCTTGTCCAATGGCTGAACAAAAGCTTTCATTTTACATACCTGAGTCAGAAAATCTGCTATTGCTTCTTCCAGCTGGAGTTCAAACAGACATGAATGACTGAGTCTGTTTTGGTTATTGACCAGATATACCAGCAATTACAAGTGTTTCTAATTTTTTTGTTAATTGAAGGTACATTACAGTTGTGCTCCACAACACTTATTTTGTGTACTTATTTTGGCCAGATCCTCAGCTACCATAAACAAGGAGACGCCAATTATGTTAATTACCCTGTGTCATTGAGGCCAGCTGAATGTAACTGCCTTCTGGAGGTGTCTGTTTTTTAGGCTTGTCCTTATTTCTTGTGGAGAAGCAGAACCACTGACTGTAAATGCCAACAGAGCAAATGCCACCAGAGTAAGCCTGGAGTAGCCTCTTCTCAAATCATACATTGTCCTATACCTCACCTCAAAACTCTGCCTTCATCCCCTTCCACTTTTTGAGAAATATAGTTATTTTCATCTTTCTATGCTTGCTTCCTTCAAACACCCTCTAATCTTTTTATGTTTTTTAAACAAAAATGTATTTTGATTTTTTTTAATTTGAGGTAACAGTGATAAAATTCACTGGTGAATATTAAACGGGACAAAGAGCTGTGAGGCCTTCGTCTCCAGATTACCCCAACTCCTTAGGGAATCTTTCCCCTGAATTCCACAGACATTAAAACTTCATGGCTTGACTTCCTCATCTTGCAGACACATAAAAGACACTACTATAAACTGTGACAGGCTTTACTGTTTTTTCTGGCTTCCTCTCAGAGTATTAAACAGGAGAATTCATTTTCTATCTGCCACTCGCCTTCCTTTGTAAAGGTAACATTTATCTCCATGTGTTACCTAGTTAAACCAAGTCAATTAATTGTCTGTTTTAAGACTGGATCTCTTGCTCAGTGCCAAGTGAGATGATAGTGAAAAGTCCTAGAGACACCGGGATATCCCTCAGCTCAAAGGAACACACTGTGTAAAGTTCTCTTAAATATTTCAGGTGTCCTAAGCCAAAATCTGTAGCCTATATTATCTGTAATTCTTCATCTGTGAAATAGGTTTCTCTTTTCCAGCCCCTATTGTGCTTCACGTGCTCTCATCTGCCAAAACCCAGCACTAGGCAATTTCTTCCCACAAACACCCAAGTGGGAATCCCCACTAAATAACCCCTGCAATCTCTTTCAGCACAGTGCAGTGGCATAACCATACTGGGCTTTTGAAAGAAGCTGATGGCTGCATCTGTCTGGGGACTCCATGTACTTTGATAAAAAGCCCAAATACTCTCAGATTATTCAGCTTTGAAAAAAGCTTGCCTGAATTAAAGGTTTTTCCTTCCTTGCCTTACAGCCTCACCTAAGACATATCAATACAGACAGCAAGTTTTTCTAGTTGGATTATAGACTGATTACTAAGGTTTGATTTCAGTTTTTCCCTATACAGACAGCAATATTCTCAGCTCATCAATCTCCCTCATTCTTTTCTCAAGACTGCAACAGTGAAGTACTGATCCAACCAACATGCTTCCTACAAACACTGTGACGTGGCTTGTGCCAAGCTCTCTGCAAGCAGAACACAAACATGGGGCATCACGAAATTCACAGAGTTTTCTTGGAACGTGGAATTACGTGCTAAGCCTGAAGGATAAACATTTATATTTCTTAACCTTATCAACAAAAAGCTGTCTGTTGAACATATACATGAATATCTGGAAATCTGAAGCCTTCTAACAGGCAGAGGGTGGGCTGAGGCAATGGAGACAATGGAGTCTTTTCTCTCCGCTCCTGCCGTGCTGACACATGGCACAGATGCAGCTCCTAAAGAGGAGCCAGGTAGTCACATGCTTGCCCAGAGCCTGCTTTAGTCACAAACCATGAGGTCAGACAGGTCTTGTTACTACCTTGGGCATGAACAGAATTTATGCAATTTTTTTCCCCATCAACACCCCAGTAGAAATTCTCACTTGGAAACTTAAAGACCTCCTTGGTCTCACAGGGATGCAGAGCAAGGGCTGAGCACAAGCCCTACAGATAATGACTAACCATCTAAAAACACACACCCTGCTCATTTTCCCAGTGAAATGTAGCAACTGCTGAAAATCCATTTACAGCCTGTCAAAGATGGGTGAAAGAAAGAAACATCACAAAGGAGCTAATTCTTCATCTTTTCCCCTTTTTAGTCATTAGTCAGAGCCCATTAAGCCCAGCTCCGACTGCCCTATTAAGGAGAGAAGCCCCTTGCAGATATAATGGGGAACTGGAATGTGAGAGACCCCTGGCCTAGCCTGTGCGCTGCCATCTGCTACCACCAGCTTCCTGGTGACAAGGCTTCATTACCAGGAGTGTCTTCCCATAAGGATCTTGAATGCAGCCAGGCCATTGCTCTCAGGCTGTCTGTTAAGCAGCTTTTGCCCGAGAAAATGTTCAGTTGTTCCACCACTGGGAATACATTTTTATTTCAGAGTCTCAGCATTTCCTAGTTAGAGCTACACTTCTAAATATCCAAGGACAGTTTTGGCCCTCAGTGGGTAAATGCTGGTGAGCAGCTCAGAAAGGAATCCACAACTAAGCCTCTTTTTTTCATCCTGAGAGTTGATAAAGGTATGGCAGGACACACAAAAATGGACACAGACCAAACTATTGAAGATACTACAGGATCGAATTTTATCATCAATAAAATATGAACTAAAGATACTCTGCAAGAATTTACCACACCTAGTACTAAAACTACCTGTCTTTTCAAGGGTATGGAGAAATAGCCATAAACCCTGAGATGGGTGTTCCTGGTGAAAATTACGTGCTGTAATTCCACACGCTGTATTTGCTATAACAATGCTGTAACACTGACTAATACTTTGGATCATAATGCATAACTTAATACCAACTTAATATTTACTACTTAATATTTCAGGGTGGTGAATCTGGTGCCAAAAAGTAAGAGACTTTTTGTGTGCATGGAAGCAACGTGGCAAGATTTTGTAGGCTGCCTACAGACACCTCCCTCTTTACATTCTGCACACATACTATCCTGCAGGAGCTGGTTTTGTTTGCAGATGACAGGGTTTCTCAGCAACCTAAGAATGTGAAGCAGAAACAGCATGTGTCAATAAGAACAATGCAGAAAGTCAGTCTTGGTTCTCTTTCACAATCTGGTAGTTTTCCCTTCATGCCTTTCTCCTTCTACACTCTTTGCCTACAGATTACACAACAATTTTCAGAGCCCATCTCAGGTGTGCTCCTGCTGTGTACATGAAAATGCTCCAAAGGAAGATAGGAAATAAAGAGCATAAATGTAAGTACAGAGATTAAATGGTTCTGCTTTACATGCAACTCCACAATAGAAATATTAAATATTCAAGATCCTAGCTATATTTTTGCGAAAAGTCTCAGACGTGATGCAGTTTTAACTCTGTTGATAAGCAGGAGTGCAGCTCTTTAGCTTAGCACTCATATTCATCCCACCTGGATATGATGAATGCTTCTGAATAATCATACTGGCTTTACCTGATCCATGAGTAGACAAGTTAAACAGGGTCTAATGATTAGTTTAACATCCAGGAAACAAGCATACTAGAAAGCCATTTAAAGTGTTCTTCCTCCTTAATGATTACACCTTGGAGTAGAACCATTGATCTCTTTGGCACTTTTGACCACAAATAACATTCCTCAGTACTATGTCACCACATTAATCAGGTTTTAAATGCAGCCCCCTAACTATAACTGAGACCCATTTCTTCACTGTCACCAAAACTCATTATCTTTTGCAGCAAGCCTCAAACTGACAGTTAATGAGGTGAACTACAGCAATAAAATAGCCCCATGTAGCCAACATCAAAGTACTCAGTCATTCACACAGCCCCTCTTTAGCGGAGGAGAAGCAAGAACAGCCTTGAGACTCAGCACTTTTGGGAAGGTCCAGCCACCCAGGCTAAGCAATATTCACTCACCAGCTCTAGCTTTGTTTGCAGAACTTGAAACCAGGCGGAAAATAACACCAACAACTCCTCACCGCTCAGCTCCATTTGTCCTCTAACAGCTTATTTTGGGGAAGGAAAGAAACTTGTTGCTGGACACCCTTCACGCCCTTACAAAGGAACACAAAAGAAGGAAAGAAGCCATGTCTCAATTTCACTGTTCCCAGCAGGCTTATGTCCTGCATACTGTCAATCCAGCCCTGAATATTTATATCACTGCCAGTCAACAGACTGTGTTCTCTCCCAGACTGCCAGCCAAAGTGATTGCTCAGAGCCAAGCTGCTGCTGTTCTTCCTTGTCCTTTCCAAGGGCTCAACTTCATGTCACCACATAGACAAAGATCAGCCTGATCAAGGGGAAAATTCACACATTCTGAAGTCTCAAAACAAGAAAGCAGATTCATCCACTGTCGCAAGAACCAAGGGCAGAAGGAGCAATCAATTTGTTTGATCCATGGTCTTTTGGAAGCGGTGTTGTATCAGGAGACTCTATTAAGTATAATATTAATATTTTGGTAGCTAAATCTGTGGAAAGGGTGGTTGGAGCATCACAGCAGAGGTGACATTTAGCTGGCCATGTGCCTTGAAGAGATTAATCATTGCCTGATAGAAGAGGTGATGGATTTCAGAACAGAACAGGAACTATAACTCAGCACTTCCAACACGCTGGATGTGACCATGACTGTCATCCAACACATCCACCACATGACTAAAGGAACTGGGATAGAAATTCTTTTTGTCAGCGTCATTTCTCTGTTTTGTCATCCCTTAGATTACCATCTGACCAGATGGAATAAGTGTCAAAGTTAAATCTGCAGCATCTGTCCCACTCGTTCTTAGCAGGATGTGGGGAACACATTATTTTACTAGTGATACTTGAGAAGTTGTCCTCTGAAGTGTCACAGACGTATTCTGTGACTTATTCAACACACAAGGGCTTATTTGGCCCGCTTGCAAGATGGAAAGAGAATCAGCTTCTCAGAATGTTGGGTTTTTTCCTAAATTCTCCTCTAATTAAGATATTTTAGTTATCTGGGACAGATAACTAAAGTTTATTTTAATAAACTGCCTCTGGAAACTGTTATGGAATTTACTCATGCTCTGCAAATACAGGCCTCTCCTCACTAATACCAAGCAACTTTTGGGATGTCAGTTTTTATTTGCCTCCCAGGCTGCCCACAGTTTTTGACTATGGGCCAGACTCAAGGACACAATCACTCAAAGAAAACAATTTTTCAGCTAAGCACATTAATTTCCCTATTTATTAGCATGGTTCACAACCTCATGGCAGTGGCATTTTCACAGGAATGTGGCTCCACAGTGAAGATATGATCATCTTTGAGATGTGTTCTTCAAAGAAATAGAGGTCATTATATATACTCTTCATTGTTCCCCAGATATTGAAAAATACGTTTTTTTGCTAAAACTGAATTACTAACATGAAGACTCTGAAATGCTTGTGCCATATAGTTCAGAAGAGGCTTCCTGATTCCATTACAACTAAAAAAAAATATGAAAAATACTACTTCTAGTATTTTTGTCTCTATTTAACTCTTTGGCTGTCATCTTCTGACATGAGGCCCAGTATTTGCTAAATTTCATCCCCAATCCAGGACTATGGTGGACTACTTTGACAACACCTGTATATAATGCACGTAGACCACACCACTCTGTGTTATCTCAGCTCTCTATTTCCCTAGAGCAACAAACAGAAAAAAATACTGAAGAAAAGATAAATGTATTTTCCCTTGTTTTTCCCCAAAAATTCAGTAGCAAATTGCATGTGTTAGAATAGGCTTGAGAACCAAGTTCAGATCAAACAGTTATAATAAAAATTAGGACAAGGTAATAGTTACAAACTATAAATCAAATTGTGACCTGTGCTTAAAAGTGGCAAAAAGAAAAGTCTAGAATATAAGCCTTAATTTTTTTCTGCTTCTGAAGCAAAAGACAGAATGGGAATGAGTTCAACCTACTCCAGTTACTGCTAGATGATGGATGACTTCATTCATTCAACTTGCAGCATTCCCTGAGATTGCCAACATTAGGAGAAGACAAAAACTCCTCCAAATTCCAGTACAAGCTGCAAAGCTTGGTGTCCCTTTGGGAAGCACTCTGGGGTGGGGCACACTCTGAAATGCCCACGTGGGCCTTACCAGTATTGAAAAACGTCCACTCAAAAAAAGTATTGAAGCTTTACCAAATTTGGCCTCTTAACTTCAGGCTTGGTGGTTAAAGCCCCAAGCAAACAACAATACTCCAACAATACTGTTTTTCCAGTGCCTGCAGGGCAGTTTTAGGCTTCTGGTTCTGGAAAGGGAAACCTCAGTTCTTCTGATGCTCCTGAAATGGAGAATAGTTCCTGCAAGCAAAGAGGAAGAAAGCTGCGGTCACATGCAGTGTCACACAGATGAAGTGATGCAGTGGCATAACAGCGAGTGTTGTCAGTTGTCAAAGGCCATCTGTAGCCAGCAGACTTAAACTGTCATCCTGGAAAAAGATGCAAACAAGCCTAATGGGAGATTGCATTATCCTCTTCCTGGCATTCAATCAATGAAGCTTGTTCCCTGAACAGATAGAGAAAACAAAGGGCCACATTCTTTCAGTCTCGTTTTTTCTTCTTTAAAAAGAAAATCATTATTTTTTTGGCAGTTGCTATGTTTTCAAAATGACAGGAAAAATAGGAAGAACCAAAGAAGTCCAGAACTGAAAAGTCACTTGTCAAACCTGGCTTGTGTGTACTCGTTTGCTCCTACAGGAAGAGAGGGATTGCTCCACTGTTTGTGGAATTTACTCAGAGTTTTGATTGTGTCATTTAGGGTTCTTCTTACATTCTATGTAAGCAATTTGACACACTTTCTCTGGTCTTGGAGGTGTGGGGAATTATTTTACAGTGTCAAACATGCTGTGGGAACTGCTGGAAAAATATACTAAATACGAGATCCATTCCTTGGAGCAGGAAATGGAGACACGCTTAGAGATGATGCATTAAGTGTTCCCAAGGGAAAGCAGTGACGACTCCCAGTACATTTTGTGTCGCTCCAGCTGGTGTCAGATTTCCAAATCAAGCTGCAACAGAGCCCAGACATGCTGGGGAGAGGTCCCATCGCATCACGTGAAGGCCCCTGAGATGTAGGAAGGGAAATATTCCGACTCCGTGTTCCAGGAGGCAAAGATAAATGTGCTTGTTTGGTTGGTCCTAGTGCAGGCAGGGGCCAAAGACGAGGAGCACTGAAAAGTGAAAAATGAGCCTTGGGATCCGTGCCTGGTACTGATGCAAATGAAGGTGAAACTATACAAACAGGAACACAATCAGACCATTCATCAATCCTTCATTAGCAGCTTTTCTTTGCAACTCCATCAGGAAAGAAAAAACCGTCCCTCTTTTTAGGAAGGACCAAGAGGGTTGAGAAGAAAGCCTAATTGGTGAGTGTAGGGCATGCACACTGTAAGGGCATTTGTAATGCAAATGGCCTAGCCCCGAATCCATAGGCGGTGTTAGTGTAATTCAATTTACACAGCCTTTGTCCTGCGGGATCTCACTGAGCTGTGATAGGGAACCTCAGCTTGTGGCTAAACAGTGTCTGCCACAACCAGAAAAGCTCCAGCCGCCGTGCTAAGATGCATATCTACTCTTTGGATGAAACGGAAGGCAGTCATCTCGCTCACATTTACAGGGAAGGTCAGATTTCCGTAACACTTGCAAATCTAATATGCTGGCCTTGCTTACCCACAGGAACACAATCACTAGTAGTGAAAAATGATTGCTTAAAAATCTTTTGCATTCCTTTAACAGGAGAAAAGCTTTTCCTCTTCTATTTCCCTGGATGATCTAACATTACAGTGGTGTTTACATATGTGTGGATTACACTCTGGGCTCCCACATTTCCATACTGTGAACATTCCTGCCACTCCCCAATAAAACAATCTGACTTGAGCTTTTTACAAACCTTCGTGTCAAAATTTTCCATGCAATTGGTTGTAAATTTTGGAGAGCTTTTGAGCAAGAAATTATTCAGCTGTTTCCAGGAAAATAGGTTAAAGGGAAAAACTCTGTAATAGTGATAGTAAAAAAAGGAATTCTTAGAGTATTTAGAAGGCTGGGTTTTGGGTTGTTTTGTTTTTTATCTGGAAGAGCATGTAACTGGTAACGTGCATCTTGTTGTTCCTGAAATAAATACATAAATATTAGAATTATAGAGAATCATAGAATGGTTTGGGTTGGAAGGGATCTTAGAGATCTTGTTCTACCCCTGCCATGGGCAGGGACACATTCCACTATCCCAAGTTGCTCCAAGCCCTGGCCAACCTGGCTGTGGACACTGCCAGGGATGGGGCAGCCACAGCTTCTCCAGGCAACCTGTACTAGGGCCACCCCACCCTCACAGAGAATAATTCCTTCCGTGTATCTAAATTTCCCCTCTTTCAGTTTGATGCCATTCCCCCTCATCCTGCCACTCCAGATCCTACTGAAGAGTCCCAGTCTATCTTCAGTGTAGGCCCCTGCACATCCTGGAAGGTGCTGGCTGGGAGGTCTCCACAGGTGAGGTGCTCCAGTCCCCTCATCAACTTTGTGGCCTCCTTTGGACTTTCTCCAGCAGTTCCATGTTTTTCTCAGGTTGGGGACACCAGAACTGTATACAATATTCCAGGTGGGGTGTCACAAGAACAGAGTAGAGGGGAAGAATCACCTCCCTCAGAAGAATTCTAACTGAGATGTACCTTGTAGAGTTTCTTGAATTTGAAGCCCTTAAGTTTCTAGAGATCCCAGCATCTTTTACAGCTCTGTATACACTCAGTGCAAGCATTACCCACCTGCAGGACTTTGATCAGTAATTGTTGGAACTTGGTCCTAGAAGATGAAGGCACTGAAAATGAGGTCAGGAACCTGGTTACCCCAGTCCTGCCCATGGTAACCTCCTCCCCAATGCAGAAGGCAGCTGTTCTCTCCAGACTGACACAAGGATGTTTTGCAGGAAGCGAGCAAAAAGGGATAAAATGTCTTGCCTGCACAGTCACAGAGAGTTGATTCTACCTATTAAAGATTTCTATTAAAATAAAATAAAGCATTGCCAGCTTACCTAGAGAGATCACAGATGGGGACTTGGGTCACGACAGCTTGTTTCTTACTTCTCCCTCTTTGTTCCCATCATAACATTTGTAACACACTGCATCACACTCACTGAGCTGCTGATCTGTGGTGTGACAGGGCTGGATTTTAACCACAGGGAGAAAAGCAGAGGCTGAGTGTTCAGCTCAGGCTCTTTGGAGGAGTGCCGTGTACCACACGGGGTCCTGCCTCTGGATTCACAGAACTGCCCTGATGCAATTCCAAGTGTGTTTGCATGTCAGCTGAAACACTGCTGCAGAAGTAGGATTAAGGGAAATTATTAACTTAAAAAAAAAAAAAAAAGTGTAAAAATACCAATAATCGATAAGTAATTTGAAGGACTGCTTCAGGAAAACTAACGCAACCATAGAAATACCTTTAAATTCTGTGGAGGCACAAGGAGGAACAAAAGAAATTCAAGACCAAAAGGGACTAAGCCTTTGGAAACAGACCAACAGCCAAGGATTCTTTCGATTTAAGGTCAGCCTTAGCCACTGGCTGCATTGCAGAAATCGTATCTGAACAGATTAGAATAAATGCAGATTTCAGCATTGTGGTGCCTGAGCCTGAACACTTGCCAGCCCTGTCCTTGATTTGACTTCTGCTTAACTCTGCTATGCCAAGTCTGAGCAGCACTTCTTCACATCATGGCTGATCAATAAGGATCTTTTATGCATGAGCTGCCCAATTATGAAATATATAATACAGATAACTGACAATAGGAGACAGAGGAATTCAAGAGGAGAAAGCTGAACTTGAACACACGATGCACTGTTAATTTGTGCAGAGTGTGCTTGTGTACGTGGCTGCTACAGATAGTTGGTAGTACGGACGTGCACATGTGATTCCCAGAATCAAATCCTGGTAAAATCAAAAAGATGGTGGAAGTTTGGTTATAGCTGGGGGCTATCGCAAACATCTGTGCCAAAGTAGTTAAATAGAGATGGTCGGGTCCACACGTTCACATGTTGTTCTTGCCAGTTTGGAAGAGACTGATTCCTTTCACCCAAAAGTTGGGCATACAAAACAACAGGAATGAAAACTGGAGAAACAACTGACCATGGTGTTCCCAAACCATCCACAGGCTCGAATGCAAACCTTTCATTCTAGCTAAAATTAGCACAGCTGATATATATCAACTTGGTTTCATTTCAGACTGCCTTTCCATCTCCCTTCACATGAAAATAACATGCCTTTAGAACAATTTAACATGCACAGCTGCTGAACCTGTTTAAGCATGACTCAGAGTGAAACATAAACTGTACAGCAGGAAAACACAGCCCTTGCTCTGGGATCTCAACTCACCATTATTCACATTTGACTTCAAGGAGAAGCTGAGGCAATGACCAATATGCAAATGACCCTAGTGGGGCCTAAAAGGACACAAACTGCGATCAGGAACAGCACAGGTTGCTGAACACTGGACAGTTTAGTTCACTGTGTCTACAATTTAAATCCTTACAAATTGGAATTACATGCAAGGTGCAACATTTCTTCAGTAAAATAAGAAGGCAGGAGAGACCTCCTCTGAGACCTCCCTGAGGTTCAGTTTTGAGAAAAAGAAAGGAACAGTCAGTTTGGCTGACTCAAGTTTGTCCATTTTTTTGGTTTTTTAAGTGAAGCTGACTCACATTTTGTAGATTGTTTGTAAACAAATCTTCAGGAATAAAATAATGAAGGTCACAAAGAAAACTAATTAGTATTTCTGATGGGCATTTCAACTTCACAAGCCATTTGCAGGGCAGTCTATGAGAGAATAACATAGTCACATGGCCTCTTGAATTAAGAGGCAGTGCTAAAGCCACTGCAAACATAACTGGATTTAAAACTGGATACCAAATTAAACTTCACAGATTACATCAAAAGAATTAAATCCTTTTTTCTCATATATCATTCTCAGGAATTTATTTTAGTAACGTCAAAGCAGAGTTATTGGTATTTTGATGCAGTTTCAACATCCCTTTTAGATGGAGAATGGACCCAAGACATGATCCCCTTCCACTTCAGCATCTTTTCTTGCCTAGTTGCTGATGCTTGTGCAGTGCTTAAAGACATTCTACAGAAGTTACTGGCCGCATCTAGCACTTGTTATTCACAACTGATAAAGTTTTTCCTATAGCACACAGAGTATTTTCCCGAGATTGGAGTGGGAAAACCAGAACTGGATGGATCCTTACTGAAGCCTGGGATACAAATCATAGAAACCAAAACTAGTTTTAAACAAGCCCAGCTTGTTTGACTGAGCCCTGGAAGTTCCCTGGCTGCAATAATCCTGAGGAGAGTCTGCTATGGGCTAATTTTCCCTGTTTCTGTAGTTCAGGGTCAGGTTGTATCCCTGGAAGCCACGCTGCAATTTCCAGAGCAGACATGGCCTGAGGGGAAAAGCCAGCACTTGTCAAAGCCCATGCATTCAGCCTGCAGTTATCAGGACTGTCCTGCTGGGATAACATCACCCTGGATTTACCTTTCCTTTCTAAAAACAGTCATTCCAGATGCTACAGCTCAATAATAAAGCAAAAGAACAGCAACAGGAGTACGCTGGTTTCTTTAGTCCAGAGACTAACAGTGGTGAGGCATCAAGAGTTCTTATCAACAGATCTTATTTCTACATCCTTAAAAAAGAAGATATTTTTGAAAAGCCCTTGTGAAGGAACTGATAATGAGTGCTGCTGGGTAATTTTGGTCACTAAAATACGCTTGTGAAGCTCCTATGCAGTAGCCAAGATGATCTATGTGAGAAGAGGTCCTTTTGGCTGGATGCTGGTCTGCAGGAAGAGACCAGTCTTAAAGCACAGGCACAAAACAAATGTCCTGATGCACCAGAAAGGAAGGGAAAAACAGCATTACCACAGAGCTTGCCAGGTGTGTCAGCACTGGGACAGGGAAGCCTCATAACTCTTGTGCAGCAGGAGATATTTCTGGAAACCAAAATACTTCCATGTAGTGCAGTCTCCATTTCCCAGGATAAGGAATAATTTCTCACATACAGCTCAAAAGCAAAATTTTAAGGCACAGTCTGTGTTTGTGAGAAAAGTTTTTCTCACACAGGATAAATGGAGATTCCCTTAATGGACAAAAGTTTTTCTTGTTCTGTCAAGAGTGATGTCAAAGACACAACACGTACCAGAGATCCAGGTGGGAAAAAATCCTCCTTATTTCTAGCCCAGGGAAAATTCAGAAATAGAACTGAACTTTAGAAATTTGGCTTTTAATGGGATTCCCATAGACCTTCAAACCACCCCTAGATATGAGAGAAGTTAGGATCCAAATTAAAGCTTCTCTTTTAGGTCCCCCTCTATGCCTGAAAATGTCTGTCACACATGGAATTATCCTGTCCTGAAATGTGGTAGTTTAAAAAAAACAAACATGAACATTTCCCAGGACCATTCTCAAAGCAATTGGGAGTGGCTTTTCTGGTCTGGGGAAGTGAACTGAATACCTGCCAACACCAATACCTCAGGTAGAACTGTAGCAGCTGTTAAAACTATCATGCCTGTGTTCCTTATATTCAACTTTTACCTCAAAAATTACTAATAGTCATAACAGTTATACTACTTGTAACTAAAAATGAGAGTGAGCCACATGAGTAAAAAGCAGCAAATTTGAAACAAATTTCCAATTATGAGTAAACTCTTTTAGAAATTTCAGGTTCAACGAATCACAGATGCAATTTGTTTATGGCCATGTTGTAAATTATGGAAAGACTGGAAGAGCCCAGTGTTCTCTCAGTTTATTTGGAATGAACACAGTTTGCCAAAAGAAGAGGATGCCTCTGTCAGTGAATGTGTGCTATCAAGGACAGCAGTGCCTGGCATATTAGCTTGGTACTCTTATTCTATCATAAGAAAAATTAAGACATATTTCTATTAGATTAACACTGTCTCAGCACAAGGGAAATATTTATCCTTCCAGTTTCTTCTAAGATAGGTGCAATTATTATTGTGATTTTACAGAGGGCAGAATGGTAACAGAGACAAATCAGGTCCTTTAATTACCACCCACTGAAAACTTGACAGTGTTGTTTGAGGTTAAACTTTGTTCTGCAAGCAAATGTATATATTTAGCATTTATCTCTATCCCAGGAGCTATAAGCAGCTCAACAGGTATGTTTGGAAATTGCTGCTTCTCTGTGTCTGGAGTTTCAGCAACTGATGCACCCAACCAGGCCACGCAGAGTGATGGCTGCCAGAGCTTCCATGCTGTGCAGAGGGCTTAGACAAGAACATTTGCAGTCATCAATAATCCCCTCAAGCCCACAGACAGTCCAAGTAACACCTATATCCACTGATTTTAGGGGGAGACACTCTTAAAGGCTCAGGGTATCATGCTTGGAACTAAGTTTCATTTTCCCTAGCAGCAAAGCAAGATTGGTATTTACTGCAGAGAGCTATTACAAGGGTTGCATAATGTTGGCAGAGTGCTGCGAGCATGAAATATGCCTCATATCATTAAATATGTGACAGATGTACCTGCAGAGAACTCATTAATTGTGATTTCTATTCCTGTTAGTCTAGAAATATTAGCATCTAATTGTTAGTTTCTAAAATATTCTGACAAACTTTTTTTAACTGAAAAACTGTGTCAGCATTTATTTTGGAATATCAGATGAAGTCTGTTCTCTTGTATGCCCCTCAAGTAATGTGTTACAATAACCTCAATTACCTAACAGAAAATGGTGGGGCCTCAATAGGAAGGCTTTAAGGAGGAGCTGGGAGATCTCTGCTCAGTAAACCCAAATGAAGAAACCTTCAGTGGCATAAGAAAATTCTGAAAATGAAGGCCAAATCTACTGCATGTGTGAGACACAAACACTATGGCAGCACTGTAAATATTCTGAGGTTTTACTGCAGTGGCCATCAAGGAGCAAAGGGCTGAGTGGGGACACAGCCAGCAGCAGTGTGCTCTGTGCTGTAACTGCAGTCTGCTACAAGGAAATACAAAAGAATTTGCATATCGTCTTTCCTTAAAGAGCATCTAGTGGAAGAAACACTGATTTTCTCTCTTCTGAGGCTTTTGTCCCCCTGGAAGTCTCACGATCAGTTCCTTCTACACAGAAACCAGAGCCTGGAAGTGATACCAATAGCTGTGTACAAAACCCTGCAAAAATGAATTAATCCACCTTAGTGGCAGACAGAGCTCACCCTCCCAAACACTGCTTCCCTGGAAAGGACAGCATGACACCACATGTTGTTCTGCACAACAGCATATGGGGACCAGGAATTTACTGGAGGTTTCCCCAGACTGCAGCTTTGGGGACAAAATCTTCTATCGGCTTAGATCTCTCAGCTTGCCTCACTAGCATCTAGCGACTTGAAAGCCTGACAGAGGAAAACTTCATTTAACCAGAAAGATACCAATAAATGGGTACTCACAGCACAGCAGCAGTACCTTTGTAAACACTGAATGCGAAAACCAAACCAGACCATGAAATAGAAACTCTGCTTTACACAATTTGCAGCAATTACAACCCTAGTAAATGCAAAGTTGGAAATAAACTTACTGGCCAATGGATCTTTGCAGGAAATAAGCTGTTTAATTATTTAGTAATTTGTGGAGAGAGCTAAAGAGAAGGGAAATGCACAGGGCAGACATATGGGAATGTAAACATTTGCATAGTGTGGCAGCACAAGTGTGGACAGGAGAAATCCCAGTGTGGGCTTGCTGAGCTGTTTCCCACAGTACATGTACACAGCAGGGAGGTACTGTATTTGCATAGGCAAATCGGGGCAGTTTTCCCTCTCTGCTCACCTCACTGACAATTATTAATTTTTTATTTGATTGTTCTGTTAATCTAGAACACAGGTCTGTCTTGCTAAGGCTGAGGGTTGTCTTTGTTCATGGAATAGTATGCTCAGTCTCCAGCAGGAGGCCTCTGCCAGTGGCTCCAAAAGTCTTACAAGCTTTTTCTTCCAAGTGTGCTCAGTGAGCAGCAACACTTTCCATAGGATCTGAGAAGTTTCACTGCCAGAGTTTTATTTTTAATTCTGACTAAATATTCACTGGCTACACGTCTACCTTTGCCTTCTTTTTGTTTGATTATGTTTTTGGATCAGCACAGTGTGATATCTCACCATGAACAAGAGTTCAGTCTCTCTGCCCATTCCTTCGGTACCTTGCACATTGCAATTTCACAGAACTCAGAGTCCCAGCTGAGTGGAATGAAAGTCGTTGAGATCTGTTTCTAAGTAGTACTATAACTCAGAAACCTCTAACAATATTTGTACTTTGGGAAACCAAACCAAATTTGGGTTCTTAACTACCATCACTGCAAAAAAAAATAGCTTTTTCTGTGAAACAAACCATGGTGCATAAGCAAATGGCATATTGAATTTCTGACTACTGCTAAGCAAAGAAGCAAACCTTAGGAAAGGATAACATTGTTGCTTTGAAGTGCAGCAAGGCTGAGAAAATGTTTTTGACAGGTCTTAGGAATGGACTTTGGCTCAGCTTGGCACATTTTCTTTGTGTACCCCTGAGCTATACTGAGAATAAGAGGACACATGGAAGAAAATAGACAAAGGAGCTTGTAAAGGGTCAAATAGTTCAACAGAAACCACAGAACAAACGGAAATTATAGACACAGTTTCATGCTTTCAATCCTATGTAGAACTTCAGTGACATGCCATCTAGGCTATCTGTTTACCATCCTTAGGTAGGTAACATGTATGCCACACTGAAAACAAAATATTTTAAGCAACTTCTGTTCCATGTACTCTGTGGAATTTTATCTGTAGGACTATTGAAGGGTATTCCTGCTACTCTCTCAGTAAAGCTATTAGTATAAATGAGACCAACTCCTACTGTCACAGACAGCATAATGCCAAAAGGTTTAATAGGCTGTTTGGCAGGAGACAGACAGAATAGATTCAGCTGATAAAATGGTGACACTGACACTTTGCCCTTCGTTACCCACGTTCTTATCTTTCCCCACAGAAAAATCAGTGTTGGATGGTGCAAGCTGTCAGTCTGTGGGTTTGTACTTAGGCTGCACTACAATGGTCCTGCTTCACAAAGAGGAATTTATTTCCCAGGAATATTTGTAATCTGTTGTTATTAAAGGTTTAATTAAATATATCTTTAGGGTACTAATTAACACATAATAATTACATGCTCTGACTCTCCTCCACACCCATCACCTAGCAAATATACAAGATTAAATCAAAATAGGCACACAAAGTATATTCACAGCATGGCCTTGCTTCCTTCCCAGTGAAGTCAACAGTAAACTTTCAAAATAATCAGGCTGAGAACTCTGTAGAGAGTAAATTGCCTAAAAGTAAATTTTTGTATCTTGACAAGTTGGCATTACATGACAGTTCTAGTATTCATTAATGGGTCACAGTTCAGTAATGCCAACATTTTAAGGCATATGGGACACATCAGGAAAAGATTACCTGAACAGAACTATGCAGACACATTGGGCACCCTGAAACAGTTAAAAAGAAAGGTATGTGGGGGGAAAATAATCATCCAATCCAACAAAACCAAGCCAAGCTGTACATGAGATAAAACCCAATATAAATATCGTGCCTTTCCGACCAGAAAAGGTCCAGGCATTTTTTTGCATCTTTCTCAATTAATAGGCCAAAGCACTGTTCCCAGAGTTCTCTACTCCCTCAAGAATGCTTATCTAAATCCATCTTTAATCCCTCTGTGTTTTCACCTGAGTGCTGAGAGCAAGAGAAGAAAGCTCCACCATCTAGGCTCCCATCTTATTCTCTCCAATATTTATGAGAGCAAAGAAATACTTGAACACACGTTGCAAAGCATGACAAAGAAAAAAAATAATTCCTGACATGACATCCCTATTACACCCACCCAAGCAATTATTTATTTGTAATGGCCTGGCCTTCTGCAAGGCTTTACAAGGGGTTTATCTGCCATATGAATTTGTTTCAGACAAGCCACTACTTAATAAAGCCACATCTGTAAGTAGAGGTTTTTTTCCCCCCAGCCATGGGCATTACCCTCGGAATCCTGCACTGTTTATTTGTCCCTGTCACTAGCACTGCAACCAGCCTTCACACAGCTTCGGTTCTAACACGGATCAATGGGTGGGTGTCGCTTTGGTGCATTACTTGTTGCTGTTACTTGGATTGAATTCCAGGAGATAGCCCACATGTTGGTCCTTGGGAGCTGCACCAGATGACACCGAGCCAAGACCGGGTGCAGCACTCGGTGTTCTCGGGCGCCACCTGCCGGCAATTTGTTGATCACGGCCACCTCTGCGCTTCCAACAGGAATTTTCCCTTCCAGAGGTGGGGATGCAACCCACAACGGCCAGCAAAGCTCCTAAACCATAGCCTGCTCTATTTATGCTGCTGCTGGTACCCCACCGCGTCTCAACAGTTGATCCCAAGCCCCAAAATGTAGGTCTCGACTACACGACTCTAAGCCTTGTGGTCATTCTGACCAGCCGGTGAGGCTGATTCACCTCTTGCTAAGATACAAAAGTGTGTTTTGTGCCAAGATCCGGACTCAAAACCATGAATCCCTTACGACCATGAATCTCTATTTCCCTGCAGCTCACAAACAGATGGATGTAAGACTCCAGTTCACAATGAATTCCTAGATAGGAAGACTTACCCTCTCTCTGCAGACAATGGAATCACACACTGTTCTGGGAAGAACAAAGTGTTGTTTGTACAGATCTCTGTCATTCCAAACCAGCAGAATAAATACCTCCAATAGTCAGATATTCCCATGAGGTACTACAGAATTCGACATTATTTGTGTGTGACAAACAGAATCTAAATTTACAAGTGTATGAATCAAACAGGGAATTTCCAGAAGCATTTTAGAATGAGACAACCATTGAGCTGCTCCTCTCCAAAAAAACCTCCTGCCCCATGCAGGCTATAGAATGAGGAAGAAATTCAGCTCTTAAATTCTCTGCTGATGACACAAAACTCAGTTTGGAAACATTAGCTAAAGAAAAATACAAACCTGTTCCTACAACCACAGCTATGAAGACAAATTGCATATAGTCACCAAATGGAAATTAGAAGGATATTTAATAGCAGGGCTTAGCAGAAGCAAGTGTACAACTATTGAACCCCGTCATACATTTTTTTGCTGAAGGATCAAGCCTAAGAATAACTAAGCCCACCCTGTAAGTATCTCAGTGCAAAGAGGATTTAGACATGTGCAACTAATGAGGGATGTATTAATCCTGATGCATAAGAATATTTATACCCATACTCAGTGCCAAAGGAAAATCCTGAATATAACCTTGTATTTAAATATTCCATGAGCAGCTGCCAGTTCCTGTTTGCACTTCAAATCCCAGCCTGGAATGTAACTGTTGGGATGCAAATTCATGCAGCATTACTTGTCTGTGAGTCTAATTAAAAATACAGACCTACTGCAAATGGCAAAGCAGTGCTGGTTCAGCTGCACATGGCACCAATCCTGCACCGCTGCTGTGCTTACACCCAACGTTCAGTAATCCACCACTCACCTCTCTGCTCTTCTCTCCAATCCAGTTGCAAATATCCCAAAGGAGAAAACTACAATCTCCCCTAAACAACACTTCCATAATACCCACACTGTAAAGAAATACTCCCTCCTAACCAGAATAATTTTACTTTCCAGAGTTCTCCATTCAGTACTGATATGACTGTAAACAATTCCATTCATTTTTGGGGCTTCTATGTCTCCTTCTACTGAAGAGCTCACTGAAAATAAGCTTTTGGTATACTAAAATAAAACCAACCCCCCAAAAAACAAAACAGACTTCCTTAGAGAAATTAAAAAGGAAAGGCATACAAGCTGTAGAGCCACCAGCTGAAAGGCCACTGGATGACAGTCTTTTCTATCTGAAAAATAAAGCTATACCTGTCTTCTGACATTCCTTCAACCTTTTTTATGAATTCATGGTTGCTTTCTTGAGCATTCCCTGCTGTTCACCCAGAAACATTTACATTATTTCATTTTCACAGTTCAAGGAGTTCCTATGCTCCCTTAAATTTCTGTATCTTCTCCTACAGTTCTCTCCTGTTTTGTTTTTCTCCCACCTCAAAGTTCATAAATAATATTAAACTTTCCTCTCTTCCTTCCTCACTCACACCCAGGTCTCCTCTTTCAGCTTTCCTTTCTGTGCAGCACTACACCATCCCTCTTTGCTCTTCCTGTTCTTGAGCCATCAATTCTTTCACAGATGAAAAGGGTAACAAAGCAAAACCAACTATTTATGTACCTGATGATGTGACACATACATTTTTATGGAATAATATCACACATTCATGGTACAAAGTCACAGCTTCCAATCAAATGTGAGATCCCGGATGCTGTGCCCTAAAACATTAAATACCAGTTAAGTGCCTCAGATTCCAGCACACAGAATCACCATCCCTTTTGCCAGCTCTTATCTTCTGTACTTTCCATAGCACTCATTACTTTGGATATGACTCTTAACTAACTTTTCTTCCCTTTCTCACACCTTTCCACTTACCACTCCCTACTCTGAGCTAATAAATTCTATTTATTTGTCTTATTGGCTCTAAATTCTACATCTGATTCTAAAGAATTCCCTCTGTGGGGACTGATACAAACATAGCCAGCTGTTCTCAAGAGATGAACTTCAAACCTGGAGGCAAAGTATAAAAACTTGAATGAATATTTGTTCAGCAGCAGTGGCAAAACCACTTCCAACCAGACCCCTGCAGCCTTTGGGAGCACTCTCCAGCCCAAACATGAACAAGTCTGTCAACATCATTGTTCTGCTGCTGCCTTCACTGCCCATTTTAATGGAAAAATATACAGGAGGAAGTTCGGATTTCTATTACCAGGCTGCACAGGAGACCTGCTCACAAACAAGACTTCAGTTGCAGGACTATATATAGAACAAAAGACAATCAGGACTCCAAGGAATTTACTGTTAGAGATCAGACACAACACATGTAAATTTTCTAAAGGGAAGTAATGAGATAATACTATTGGCCAACATGAGAAGTGCTAATCATACAATTATGACCAAGATTTTTGTCAGCATCACCCTAGGAATTCATTTCAGAACTTTCAAAAAATGACCATGAAAACAAGCAGTTTGATCCAAACAATGTCATTCTTTGCAATTAAGGGGAAAAAATCTTGTTGTTGAACTTCAACTGCAACGCAAGTTGTAAAGATTAAGGTGCTTTTAAAACAGTATCTGACATAATGTAAATCTTTTTTGCACAAACAGCTAGCAAAGAACAGCAGCAAAATTTATGTGAAGGAAAATCTGGATCCTTCATAAGATGTGATAAATATAAATGTCAGGTCATCTAATCAATTTTAATTAACTGGAAATCAGAATTGCAAGGACAGACTGCATTAAGCCTACAGAGTGTTCATGTTCTGGTACTGATGAAACAAAAGTAATAGCTATTCAATCAAATTATAATGAAGAGGTGATGTTAAGAACTAAAAAATATTTATTTTTCATCAGTGTTAGGTTTAAAGAAATTTCAGTAACAAGTTCTTACTTTGACCAGCTTTGATAAAGGGATCAATACCACAAATGCAGCTGTAGAAATGTGGGGTTGTGCTTTTTTTTCTTTTTAATATTTTGTCACTCCTGTAAGAGGATGATCATAGACACCATCTTCCCTGCTTGGTAAACCAGCTACCAGAAGCTTTCTGATTCTTGAGACAAGAGGCCTCAAGGCATAGAGCATGATATCCTGAGAGCCAAGGGGAGGAGAAGCCCTGAGTGCTGGCAATGGCTCCTCGAGGTCCCACTGCTCCTCTGTGTGCCAGAGAGCTTTGCTACTGGCCCAGAGCAGATGAGATACCTCATCCCAAGTTTACCAGGTAAAGTCACTTGCATGAACCTGCAAGCACGCCATTCCAGGAGGGTATCAACACCCTCCAGCACCTGGCACCTCATTCCATCTGCTCACCTCTTGCAAAAGCCAAGAGAGGGAAACAGGCTGCTCCAAATGGGAAACTTATAAAGCACCACACCTGCAGTGCTTTGAAGGAGCCTCTGGCACCTTCTGTACAACAAGGGCGAGTAACTTCTCTGAAACATGTACTAATATTCTCCCTCTCTTTCCTCCACCCTTTCCACAGCCCTTGGGAAATCTCTCTTCTCCCACTCCTTACAGTTTCCTTCTGTTGTTCCTCTGCTGCTGAATGATCCTGTTGCCTGAGCAACGGCAGCTGAGGAGGGGAGCAGGGAGAGGGGCCTGGCCCAGTTGTGTGCTCTGGCAGCAGCTCTGACCCCACAGCAGCAGCCTCAGGAAATGAGCAGCTCAGCTGAGTGAGGTGTAACCTCCTTATTAGGTGCTGGGGATTTTGCAACTACTTTATATTTTTGTGCAGTTATGAATAAAATAACCTAACACTCAAGGCTGCCAAGCAAGTAGTTGTGTAGATTATCTACACACCCAGATTATATTCATAATGCAACCACATTTGTTACTCCTTAATTTTGGTCCTAGTAGAACTCAGATGTACAAATCAATCAGCAATCAATCTCTAGAATCAGAATGTGATCTAAAAAATTTAAATTATTATGTAGTGCCTCTCTCCCCCTCTGCTTTTTTCATTGTGTATTTTAGAATTCAGAAAAGTAACCAGAACAAAAGTGTCTATCAATGACCTTTCCAGAGCTACTTCAATATTTGTAGTGTGCTTTCTTTTCATCTCTGCTGTCTGTCTCTTGGTACTTGAGCAATATCTGGTGAAATGAGAATGTAGTCTTGGTGCAAGAAATAATATAGCTCTGCAAGAAATAATAATCCCTGCAAGATATCCAGCAGAGATTTCTTTTCTAATATTGTTTTATTGGAAGAAATTTTTTTAATAGCATTCTTCTTACACAGTTTTGTGTTCCTGCAGTTTATCAGCCTCCATGGGCTGCTCTCCGTCCCTTGATGGTTTATAATCAAAATGCTTGTAATTTGCTACTTGCTGCTCTGGTGATTCCAGAAGGGACAGTTGTGCAGGATTTCATGCTTTTGAGCAAATATCACCTGCAACATCAAGAATGGAATAGTCAGTGCTGACATGTCTTAAATGACACCTCACTCTCTTTTTACTATAATTTAATTTTTACTCCTGAAGTAGAAGCAGGCAGTTAGATGTTCCAGTTGTATCAGGTTACTAATGGTGAGTTACTGGGAAATTATTTGACCTTTAAAATTTTGCATCAATGTGAACTTCATTCAAAACTCACTCCATCTTACCCAAGTACCTTCAGAAGCTGCATGCTTGCTAATCCTGTCCCCTGCACTGTATTTATATAGAACTTATAAAAAATTTTTTTAGACTATGTTTATTTTTGCAGAGCATAAAATAGAGAACAACTGGAGTTCAAGCCTGTCAGGCCCAACCACAAAAAGCTCAGAAGATAATCCTTCATTTTTTGCTCTGCTTTCTTCAGAGATAACCTACTTCCATTTCCAGCTTCCATCCAGCAGAACAGCCAGACTGAGTACCATCGGAGCAAAACACAATCCAGAAATTATGGCTTACTAAATTCAGGGAGAAGCTTTAATTAATGAAATCTCAAGTGCTGTGACTAGACAGCAGATTCCATCAATTAATTTGGAATAAAACTACCAAGATCTCTCAGCGCATCTGGAAGTTTCAAAACAATCTGTCAAAAGTGTTACTGACTCTAGGCTTCAGAGTAGTTGTGCTTGGGAGAGCCAGGACCATTGGCCAGAGATGCCTTTTCCATAGCTCTGACCAATGGCTTCAACAAATCAGGTGGTTGTATCCAGCTCTGAGAGAAGAAAAAGTCATGGAGTTCAGGGAAGGAAAGGGACTAAGGCCAAACATCCTTAGTGTCACTCATGGATTTCGACAGGATTACAGAGGGATGGAAATAGACCACATTTACCCTATTAGGTCACCATGCTAATATCATTAATCTTCTGTCAGGGAAAGATTGTTCCTCCCATGCTGAGATTTCAAGTATAAGGATAATTTGCCCTCACGAGTACAAGGAAGGTAGAAGAAAAAAAAATGAAACAATAGTAAGTGCTTGAAGAAACAACATAAAAAATTTTGAATTCCTGATTTCCCTTAAAAGGTCCTAATGAATATTACTTATAGACCCTTATCAATATATTTATCATTTATCTGTTTGTCAACACAAGTTCTTTTATGCAGATAACATTCTACCCATGATTTTCATTTGGTAAAAGCTGTAGCACAAAATTTTATTTGGCTTTGGATTACTTCAGAAAACCTAACTCTCACATCACATACGAGATTTGTGATTAAAGCATCCAAAAAGCTTAGTTATGCCTATCTCCACTCCATAAAACTTTTCACAGTAATATTTAAAAAAAAATCTCACAAAGACAAGACTTGAATAAAAATAATATTATCGCTTCCTCAAGTTCTAATGAAATTTCTTAGTGAGGGGGCAGAGCAAAACCATCTTCTATGTAGTAAGGGCACTCAGCTGGAAGTGGATCTTGGATAGGCTTTGTACTTTTTCCAGTGAATAATGAATTAAAGACAGAAGATGAATAATTAATTAATTTTAAATCAGACTAATTCCATGAAGCAGGAAGAACAGCTTACGACTTCCTCCTTCAGGTATTAGGCATTAGGCTATGGAAGTAACCTCCCATTTCCTCTCATTCCTGTAGCTTTAATCTCACATTCAGTAAGATCTTGTTAGTTAACAGCCTAATTTCTGCATAAATCAAGGTATAATGCTGACCTTTGGGAGTGACTGCAGCACACCAGTCAAGTACAGACAGGAAGAAATTCAGCTTCTCAAAGGTTGGCAGTAATAAATTGCATAGGACCATGATCCTGTGCACCTGTACATTGTGTTCATTCTTCAAATATTTCAGAAACTCGTAACTACTTTATCATATTTTGACCAGACAGTTTCATCTGAGTCAATCAGGCATTGAGAAAAACAATACATTCTAAGTTTGACCAGTAAAAAAAAAAAAAAGAGTACTGCCAGTATCCAAAATGTTTCAGAATCTCTCCTACCAGTGAGGTGACAAGACAGCTCTCGTGCTTCTCTTGTTGTGAAACTACCTACCTTTCCTGAGACTGGAGGCAAAGTTTTGCAAGGCATGGATCCTTAAAATTGTTTGGACATTTACAGATGTCTCTAGCTTTTATAAAATTCCATTTCTTCTTTATACTTAACTTTGGGTTGTTTGAGTATTGCTAAAATACTACTTAGCTTTTGTGGACAGTCTGGGTAAAAGTACATTGACATCTTGCTAGAGAATTTTTTAGAGAGCTTTTTTTATTTTTTTTCAAGATGAAGTGACTGCAAATTCATGAGGTTACTGAATAAAGCATGCATCTAAATTAGTGGATGATTAGCAACTGACTCTCGGATTGGGAGACACCAAGTTCTTCTGAAGGAAAAAGAGGCACACAAGGCCACACCAGTACAATCCTTCCCAGTTTGCTTTAGATAGTACTCATTTGACAGTGCACCTGCACTTTCTTATGGAGCTTGATTTCTAAAACTTCCAGAAGATGCTGAATAAAAAAACAACTAACAAGTAAATAGGTCAACAACAGAAGCACTTAACTCAGGCCTGCCATTTTGTCATGAACCCCTGCTGGAAATTCCTGATAGAAATCTCTGCTGCACAGTGCCGATGACCACAAAGGAAAAAAAAATAAAAGAGAATAAAACTTTGTGGTTTGGTCCATCACTGTCTTGTTTCACTTAACAAGCACTTTCATTTCTCAGCTGCTGCAAACATTAAACAAGAACCATGAAATCACTCTGGGGAGTATGGCAGTTACATCTGCACTGCTTTCTTGCATGGTCAGCTTCTGTGCAGTAACAAAGTCAGCGAGTGATCTTCTCTTTCACTGTTTTCACTCTTTTGGTCAAAATCTGATCTATATTGAGTTACATTCTTAAGGCTTAGATACTTAGGGGCGTATGTTGAAAAGTGAACTTCCATTCCCTTCTCTTCCTCATCCACACAATACTTACAATATCTGTATTCTTTTAACTATAGTTCTCTTGTGAATCCTAACTCTGCAGATTTACCCATATAATAAATACACTTTTAAAGAGTGCCAAAATGTATTAAAAATGAAACAAACTAGCAGTAGCTACATGTAGCTTAATTACTGAGATCATGGTTATTTGGGAACATGTAGCACAGTTACAACAGCAAATGACATTCAGTATTCTTCCTGTTGATACTGCCTGTGGGCTGGGAGCTAAAAAGAGGGTCTGCCAACATGTACCCAGGGAATCTGCAGTTGGGCATCTTCCATTCCTTAAGGCTGAATTATCCATTTCTTAAGGATTAGCTGGGACCAAGCTCTCATACTCACTCTTACAGTTTAATATGATCCAGAACCCAGACAATTTCCACAGCAGCCCAAGGAGCAGGTGGATGCACATTACCAAAGCCTACATTTGTTCTAGGGAGGTATTTGTTGTTTTGACAGGATTTGTTAAATTATCTTGATAATCTAATTTGTATGATGACTCTAGCAATGACCTAGCAGGAAACAGACCAAAAAGACCAAGCATTGGGACATGTCTATACTGCATCCCTTTTGTCCAGGTCCCTAATGAGGGCCCACTCAGAGCAGTTCACTCACACTGACTTTAAACGCTTGTGCAGACTACAACAAGGTCAGACCTGATCTACTGAAGCTGGCATCATAGACACACAAACTATTTCCATACTATTCCAGAACTTTCTTCTCCACGGAGAATACACTTCCAGTTAAAATACAAACATGCACACATTCTCACACTGACATATTAAATGGACAAATAACTGTTGGGAGAAGAATTCTCGGCATTGTCTGTGATGCTCAGTGCTTCCTACCGCTCATCCCGAGCCAGGAGGATTCCTGCCTGCTCTAAGTGCTCCCTCTGTTGTTGTGCAAAGGAGCTAACAGCAAACATGTTCCATCAGCCTGGCATCTTTCTCATCTTCAAGTATTCCATCCTGAGGTAACTCTTCATGCTTATTTTCTCTCCAAGCAACCTCTGTCTTGGCCCAGCCTTACAAAGTACCGGTGGTATCATTTAGAATAACAATGCATCTAAGAAAAAGTAAATCCCACGTTTAAATATCCTAAATTTGCCCTAAAAAGCTTATTGCTATTCATATTAAGCATACTGCAGAACTCACTCACTGATTTCAATGTGGATTAGAAATCCAAGGACTGAGTTCAAAAAAATAAAGGTGATGAAATTAATGACACGTAAGACATTAATGACACATTACGTGTGTATTTTAATTTAAAAGGTTTAAAGGCCAAAATCTTTGCTTGCACTCAAAATCATTTCTGACACACGTAACAGCAACAGAATGACAGAGGATCTGCAGGCACAGAAATCAAGGGCAGTTTATTGAAGCAAGACACAAAAAGCACATTAGATGCAAATAACTATGTGCAGATGTAGAAAACCTAATTTTCAGAAATTTTGCCCTTAACTTCAAGTGCTTCTCTTAGCTAAGTCCAGGCAGATATGTGTGTGTTTGTCTGCAGAGTCGTTTCCTGGCACTTGCTGCCCATATGATTTGTTGCAGCTATCTGCCCTTGGCTGGAGTTCCTGCTGCCTGGAGAGCTACTGTCCCTGGGTCTGGCAGTGCAAGAAAAAGCCTCTCTGACGATTTCCAGATCTTGGAACCAAGCAGGACTCTGTTTATTTTTGTGTGTCCTAAGCACTAAGTACTGAGGTTGCAGCTTGCCCAAGAGTCAGCTCATAGAGGCTTCACTAAAAGCCAAGTGCCTACAGAGTTCTCTCCATGAAAAGTTGCCCAAAGGAGCACTGAATCAAAAGGAATTTGTAGGCTGGAATCAGAGCTAAGTTAAAATTTCAAGTTTCAAAGTTTGTTATTAAATTTTTGTTGCATTTTCTTTTTTGCTGTTTTCTTTCAACAGCCCAAACCCACCCTTTTTGTGATGGGCTGAGGTAAAAACCATAAAAGAAGATAGTAGTTTTCTAATCCACTGTTGAGACAGTGAATTAATGCAGTGTTAGGACAGCTTTCCAACAGAAAGAAGCAATCATCTGACAAATCAACTAGCAGGATTATTTTGTATTTGTATATGGTTACCTCTCCCTTTCCCTTCCATAAAGCCCCACAATGATCTTGACTGATTCCCCTGAACACTGTGGAAAGGCTGAAGGTGATATTAAAAATCTAACCTTTTACTTGAAAACATAAATACAAAGAACATTTTTTTTCCTGTCAATAGAAATGTCCTAGAATGGCAATATCAAGAAACACTAGAAGAGATGGTAACCTGAAAATCTTCCCATAAAATGGTCTAAATTACAGCCAGGAAATAAGAATTAAAGATGGTGTCATAACTAAGCAACAACAGTCTAAGGAAGAGAACACAAAGAAGAAAGAAAAGGACACATTTGACCATTGACAGGTAAATCTCAGGGGGCTGGAAGTCCTTAGAATATACTGCTTTTCAACTGAAATTACAAAAAGTATAACATCTGTGATTTGGGAAGAAATAATCTAATTAATCAATGGCCAGAAACAGGAGAGAACTATTTTTGAGTAGCAGTTACTCAGCAAGCTATAGGGGATGAGTTAATGAACTAATTTGTGTGTTCAATATCTAGGAATTACATTAGCAATGAAATTTCAGAAGTAGACTGTTGCATTATTGGGGTTTTCAGCAGCATCTAATGCCCAATTGCTTCCAGGACTATGGGTTCTTTTGGAAAAGCCTCAGGTTGTACATTTTCATCTGTACACACAGAAATAGATTTAAGATTAGCTTGTCAGTTTTCACAACACACAGAACAGCTGAGCTCTGAAATTTCAGTTCCTTTAGAGAAAGGGCCAAGGAAGAACCTTTGAAAATGGATAAAAATAGATGCCATGAGCAGGGCTGTCACAGCAGCACTTTTATAAACACCAAAATGGTCACCAAGAGAACACATCCTGGGAGGGTTGCATTCAGTGTGATGGGTGATCTGTGATATTTCAAATTACTACAGCACAGCACACAAACTTTTCTCATTTCCTTTCCAGATATCCAAGTGACTCTTCAGCTCTTTTACCAGGGACATTATGAAATACAAAACATGGCAGGGCAGGATAACCCCAGTACTACCTCATCAATTCAGATGCCAGAGTCAAATTCAGAGTTAAAACTGTTAAAACTTTTAAAAAATAGAAACAAAAAAAACCCCAAATCAAACAATCACAAACTATAAACTAATATATTTTTTACAAAATATTTTTGAACTGAGGATATTTTTAAAGTACTGAAAAAATCCCCTCAGGCAGATGATTTTTTATGAAACACCTTTTGCAGCATCAGTTAAATCAGGTTTTCACATTAGCAAGGCTTTACAGCTTGCAGCAGCTGCCATATGAAAATAAAACAAGAATGGAAACATTGAAAAATATAAATTCAAGAAGCCAGAGACAACTAAATCATTAATGTCTTAATTAAAGCAACATATTCTGCACATAATTTAAACACTATTAAATTTTACTTCAAGCTCCATTGTTCTTTTCCTATAGTACAACAGAGCTGTGGGCTCAGATTCCAGAGCTTTTAATCTCTGGAGGAAAAACTGCATTCCTTTTACTGTTCTTGATTCTGGCAATAAACACCTCACATTCCCATTTGGCTGAAGTGGGGATCTCCTTGCATACAGCAACATACTGCATTATCCATGGATGTATTTTTGGATATGGTGTTTATAGAGGGAAAATGAACAGGAGAATAATTTTCTGGAACACTCTAATAACTATGGCAGAATGAAAATAAAATGAATAGAGAAAATTATAGAGGTGCTGTGCTAAGACAACAACAACAACAACAGCAACAAAAAGCCCCAAAAGTAAAGTAACATTGTTCAAGATAATGAAAATGCAGAAAAAATTGTTTAAAACTAAGGTAACCAGCACTTACCTGGACAGCTGCAACACCATATAATAACATATATTTTCTCTAGGTGGGCACTAAATATCCTTTGCACTTACAGTTGTGGAAAACCAAGGGAGCGGGGGCCGTGCATTTTAGTATCTTGAAATATCAATCCAGCTCAAGATTTAAAAGTAGAGCCAGCATTCCTTATTCCTATCCATCTCAAAAACGACAAATCTTGATTTATTCTAGGCCTTTCTGATTTCAGTGTCTGAAAAAGGCAGGCAAGCAAGAATCCTTCAGGAATTTCAGCAATAACCTTTGCACAGAAGGACTGGTAATGCTAATGCAGGGCATGTGAGATAAATGTCATGGGTCTTTTTAATTCTGTTGTTTTTCTCCTGGTTTAGGACAGCTTTATCATTTCAAAACTCCCATAAAATTACGAAAAGCAGTTTTCAAGCATGAACCCTACTGATATTCCTGGGATTATGAATTCCAGGAATTCATAATGTAGTGACCCTGACTCTTCTGCAGCATTTATAGGGGCACAAAAACGAGCTGAAAATGTATCAATCCGTGATTTCTGTCACAACACAGAGGTGACAACCAGTCTGCTTATACCAGTTGGAGACAAAAAACAGCAAACCACTTTTTACATACTGCCACGTGCTCATTTACTTGAAAACTATTTGTTATTTAACGAGATGCACTACTGAATACAATCTAACACTCCTCAGATAGCCCTTACCCAACACAACCTACTTTCTCAGTTTCTCATCAAAACACAGAAGGGTTGAAATTGTTAAAATGACCCCAGCTGATTTATTCAAGCAGGTCCCGATTCTGCTTTAGCCCTTCCCATATTTGACTCATAAGCATAAAACCACCCAAGTAATTTCCAAATCGTGACTCAGGGCTCCTTTATTCCCAAACTGTCTACAGCTTTTCTAGTTTTAAAAATCTTTGCCCAAACATAAACCAGGAATTGATCTCGATGAGCTTGCATGTTTAAACTGCCTCCTCAGGAACCAGGACACCGAATTCTGAGAATTCACGCTGTGGATAATCACAGAATCCCAGAATGGTCTGGGTAGGAAAGGACCTTAAAGCTCATCCAAGTCCATCCTCCGCTATGGGCACGGACACCTCCCACTTGGTAGCTCCAGACTAGACCCGGTAGCTCCAAGTCGTGTCCAGCCCAGCCTCGACGGAGACGCAAGTACGTCAAACGCAAGTACGTAAAACACCCGCTACCCTAAAAAAACAATCCCACCGACGGCCACTAGAATGCACAGAACAATCGAGTCACGCGGTTGAGGAACCCCGCCCTCATGGGACCTCGCCTCCTCCCCTCACAGAGGCATCGCCACACCCATCATGGCGCCTCCTCCTACTCGCCTCACACCGGCCCCGCCTCACTTGCCATGGCGCCTCCTCCTCAGCCCCTTACGGCGACCCCGCCTCACCCGTCACAGCAGCTCCTCCTCGCCCCCTCATGGCGGCTCCTCCTCCTCATCCGTCACGGAGGTCCCGCCTCACTCATCATGGCAGCTCCTCCTCCCCTCACGACGGCCACCGCGATGCACTGTGGGAGCCGCAGTTCCCGCCCACGTCTCCCGTGGCGGGACTACACCTCCCAGCAGGAGCGGACGCGGCCGCCACTGGCGGGGCATGCCGGGAGCCGTAGTCCCGGCGCACCGCACGCCCCCCCTGCGGCGCACACGGAAACCCCGTGCGTGCGGGCGCGGCGCTCTCTCGGGCCGTCGCCGCCATTCCGCGAGCAGCGCGGGTAGTCCGCGCTCCGGCCCCGCTGCCCCGCGCCGCCCCGCGCCGCCCGTGCCCGCCTCGCCATGCAGATCTTCGTGAAGACCCTTACGGGGAAAACCATCACCCTCGAGGTGAGCCGCCGCCGCCGGGCCGCGCCGCCCGTGCCTGCCGGTGCTCCGAAACGCGGGGATGTGCCGGCAGGCAGCGGGATACGCCGGGAGAGCCTGGGATGTGTGGGGAAACGCGGCCCTGCGCTGTCTGGGGCGGTTCCGACCGCGCGGTGAGGGCCGGAATCGCCGTGGCAGCATCGGGCGTGTGCTGGGAGCTCCTCGTGGTTTTTCGGCCTTTCTGGGCTAATTGAAATGTGCAGCGCGTTTTGATTCTGTTCTTCTATTTCATAATAGGTTGAACCTTCTGATACTATAGAAAATGTAAAAGCGAAGATCCAGGATAAGGAGGGTAAGCTCTAAAAGCACTTATTCTTACATGTTGATATCAATCAGTATACGTTGTCTATATTATTCTGTCCTCCAGTTTTGTGGATTGACGTGTGTCTTACACAGATGCAATTTCCTGCAGCAATCTTGATTTTATTACAGCATGCTGTAGCTCACTTCCCTCATTTATTCCTGATTTGTGTCACTATTAGGCATCCCTCCGGATCAGCAGCGGCTGATCTTTGCTGGGAAGCAGCTGGAGGATGGACGCACACTGTCCGACTACAACATTCAAAAAGTGAGTAGGAAAGGCAGGACACAGCAGTGCAGTACCCAGGAACTGGCACGGGCAGACCTGACTGACCTTGCTGCTGAAACTAAGAAATGTTTTTAATAAACTCAACCAAATCAAGGAATTGGAGTGGTGTTAATGCTGAGAGCTTGCAATGCCACCTTAACAGCAGATAATCCTTTTAGAGCTTCACTAACGTAGAAGGAAGAGGGCTGTTTAAATGCTGCACTTGCCTTGAGAAAGTATTTTGAATCTATTTCATGTGCTTTACAAACAGGAATCAACCCTTCACCTGGTGCTGAGACTTCGTGGTGGTGCTAAGAAAAGGAAGAAGAAGTCTTACACGACTCCCAAGAAGAACAAGCATAAGAGAAAGAAGGTTAAGCTTGCAGTGCTCAAGTACTACAAGGTAGGTAGAACTAACTCAGGGAGAAACTTGATGGAAACTCAGCTCTCACCAGGGAGGATGTGGAGCCTGTAAATAGTCTGCAGAGGTTCTGGTGTATTTAGTATTTAAAATCCTTCTATTTGCAAATATCCCACACGTTAAATAACAGCCACACGGTCTGTTGCAGTTGGGCACTTCTGACACGTTCCTCAAGAAGCTTGATGTAGTTGTTGTTAAAAAAAACATTATGCCAATGCAAAGTACGCAAAATGATTATTGTTGCTAAAAAGGTGGAGAGCATATGTGAACCATTGCCTGATTGTCCTTCCCAGGTGGATGAGAACGGCAAGATCAGCCGCCTGCGCCGGGAGTGCCCCTCGGAGGAGTGCGGGGCTGGAGTCTTCATGGCCAGTCACTTCGACAGACACTACTGTGGCAAGTGCTGTCTGACATACTGCTTCAATAAGCCAGAAGACAAGTAAATGTACCACACAATAAAAATCTTGAGCTTCTGTACTGTTGAAGGATTTATTTCTGTGACGCTGTTTCCTCTCTGCTGATGGGATAAAAATCTGTGGACCTTTGGGTAGTGCCTGCCAGCTAGGATGAAATATGTGGTGTAAAACTGAAGCAGCAATTTGAGTTAAATAATACTGGGTACCAGTTGTAAAAGGGGAAAAAAACCCCCAAAAAACACCAGAAAAACACAATACCCAAGACAACCTTAGAAGTGGTCTCTTTAACATAAGACAGTTCTCATCTGGAAAAACAGGAAATTCAGACGTCTGGAGTCATGTTTGCAAGTGGGCCAGTGCTAGAGAATGGGTATGGGAGGCCTGGTGACAAAATGCAGCCCAACACACTGAAACACTGCACAGCAGCACTGGGAGAGGAGGGAGGAAATGGCTCAGTTATTTTGGAACCAAGAGATTGTCATCAGAAATACTTTACTGTAATGGTTTTACACACTTGAAGTGCTTGTAGTTACCCTGGTGGTTTATCTCATGTTCAAGTGAGGGCAGCTGGTTGCTTGACATGATAGAAAAGCAGAACATTGCAGATATAAAATCCGAAGTGCTCTGATGTAAAGGATAGCTCCTGCACATCTCCAAAAGTTCTTTTAATGTTAAGAGTTAAAGGCCAGCCAGGAACATAATAGATACAGTGTTCATGTGAAAATGTCTTTAAAATCCTGGGTCCCAGGAAGTTGTCTGTTGAACTTCTTTTTCTTCATAACAGATAATTTCATCTCCAATACTGAACTCCAGATTCTTGTCCAAACTCAATCCACAATCCATTCCCATTTTTATTACCTGGACGTCATCTTTATGGTGCTTCAGTGATGATAAACATCCTACAAAGAGAAAATGCATGAAAGAGAGGCCACCAGATGTAGAGCAGAGCAGTGGTTTGGTTTGCCCTTCCTGCAGGATTAATGTTTCACTTTGTGGCTTCACATGGAAAGCAGGAAAATGTAGGGATTGGGGGTGCTTGTGGTTAATGAAAGTTGGACACCAGCTCCTTTTGGCAGGTAGATCCTGTGACGCTCCTACTTGCCTACCAGAATGAGTGGCTGGAAAAAAGTCTGGGAACAATACACTGGCATTTGGTGGCTTTCCTCTCCATTCTGGACAGAATTCAGCATTTCTCTATGATCCTTTGCACAGGCTTCCCAGGAAACTAGGAATATCTAAAAATACTGAACACAAATCCCCATTTCATGGCAATTCCACTCACCTTTCCAAATAACATCCCTGTTACGGATCAGCTTAAACTTCATTTTTCTGTCCAGCAGCCCCTTGTGCACTCTGCATCCAGCCACTGGAATTTTGCTTTTCCCTACTGTGACAGAGAAGGTGTCAAGAACAGAAGCTTCCCCTAAAAGAAAAAAGTAAAGTTGAAGTCCACAGGAGTAACGAACTGGTACGAGGTAGAAGCAGGCTGCATTTTTCTACTTGCCATGCTTTGAGATAAAAAAGCAGTTACAGAAGAGTATAGAATTTGCCACATTTTGAGGCAAAAATGTATTAATGAAAACTCACCTATTGTAGTCTCCACCACAGTTGGGGGCAGCCTGCTGTTCAGCTCATCCTTCAAGTCTTCTATAAGTTTGTAGATAATGTTGTGAAGTTTAATTTTTATTCCCTTTTTATCAGCCAGCTTTTTGATACTTTCATTGGCTTTCACACTGAATCCAAATATTACACCTGATAAATGAAACAACTGTCAAGTGATGACTTCAAAGGATGAGTCTTTGAACAGTTAAAGTGAAATTCTGCAGCACAGGGTACATTTTATTCCTGCTTCTCTTTTAAGGGAGGACCATTTACCTCTCCCACTGGCACATGGACTGCTACAAACCTATGAAAAAAAGCCCAGAGAATGTCCCTGATGATAAAGCTGGAGATATTAAAGCAGAAAATAACACACACAGCTCATGTAAAGGACACAGATCTCTCTTTTGGGGCTGGAAAACCACCTTGGTTGTCCAAATACAGGTGGAAGTGAATTCTGAATGATTCCCACCCGCCTGTGGGCTACAGCAGGTGCAGTGACCTCACTCTCTGCAGCAGGTGAGAATTATGGGGTATGAACAGCAACAACTGACTCACTCCTAGATCCAGTTGCCTCCCTGAGCAAAAGGAAATGATTTTCTAACCTGCTTTTCTAGCTTTGCCCTATGTGAGCATCATAAAGCAGCCTAAGCAAAGAGCCAGAGTTTACCTTAACAAGAAATTAACAAGGGAATTTCTGATGAGCTTTTCCAGAGTCCTTCCATTTCCATGAGACTTTCAGCCTCCCCTCCTGCACCAGTCTGATGTTCAAGGAAACATTTTCAAGACTCACAAATATTTACCATATTGGTGCTGCTAATTATTGAGAAAACAAAACCTGACTGAGGCCTACCCATTTCAGTAAGTCAGTAATTTCAGAACTGTACCATGATTTTTAAACACACACCATTGAACGCCTCAGCAAGACTGATATCGTTTTCACTGATATCTCCCATTCCAAAGTAGACAATATCCAGTTTGCATTCATCCTCACAATCATAGCTGTCCAGAATGTTCAGAATAGCTTCAACAGATCCATCCACATCACCTGCACGGATAAATGGAAGTACTGCTGGCTTTGTGTAGGTCAAAGACACAGAAATACAACTACTGTGCAACAGAAAGTCTTCTGACATCTGTCACTCTTGCTATATTTTGAGTAATATGTTAAAACCCATCAAAAAAGTCTATTAATTCCAAAAATAGACTGGATAAATACAGAAGGGCCAGAAGCTCTACCTCTGCTGTCACTGTCAAGTTTGCAGGTTTTCAACTACAGTCCTGCTTAAGTCTCACTAAATGAGGTTAAACCAAGTTCCTCCTGTCCCACTTAAATGCATAATTGTTATTGTCCTCTACTTTGCTGATGCAAAATGCTTATAGCTTGTGGTTGTTTTTTTGGTGGTTTTTGTTGTTGTTGTTGTTTTTGCATATATAGGGTTTTGTGTATGTGTATATATATATTTATATAGGGGTTTATATGTATGGGCTTTACCCAGGAGCTTCTGGGTAAGTGTTTTGGGCATGTTAAGTCTTCCTGTTGCTCTGGCCCTGCTGGCAGCACGTCCTTCTGACCACTGGATGTTTTCTGATGCCCCTGCTCTTATGAGAGTTCAATAACCAGTTTTAAACTGATCAAACTTTTGGTTACAGAAACTGTTTAGTTTAGAGCTCTGTTTCAGACTGACCATTTGAGAGGCACAGAACTAAAGGAGCAGCACAGACAGGGACAGCACCTTTAACTATTAATGAGAGTGTGTTTTCATCCATCTCTGTTCTCTCCTTAGGCCTTGCAAACATCAGATGCTTATTGGCCTTGTACAGCGCTGCCTTCCTCTGTCTCCAGGTCAGGTGGGCCAGCTCCTGCTGCTTCTTCTCATATTCCAACCTGTGGTCCTTTTGCTTTGCTTCAATAACTTCCAGATCCTTCTTCATCTTCTCCTGTTGTTCGACATAGGTCCTCCAAGCCACAACTTCCTGTGCCCTTTGCTGGGCAGGAAGACAGAAACATTGCCTTTAAAGCACTGCATCAGAACACTCTGCAACTGCATCCTTTTGCATCTTCTCTACAGGCTCACTCATTTTCCTTCACTTTTAACTATAGGTTTTGCTGCACAGATGGCAGAGAATGAGACAAGAGCTTTTCCTCCCTGAGCTACCACATGACTCAAGGCCTATTTTTATAGTATCTCTGCATTGCAGAAGAGAATTATTGTTCATTCTTTCATGTGGTGTTTTTCCAGCTCTCACAACACCTATTTCAAGCTGTATTTTATGCATTTTCTTTTTGTCAGACAAGAGTTATTTCTTTTTCAAATTAAAACACTGATCTCCTCAAGTACTGGATTGTTCCAGGGGACATGAGGACAGTCCAACAGAGGAAAGTGGAAAAGGAAGAGGCAAAATGGAAATTCTCATTCCTCTTCCAGAGCATCTAGCTCAGGTCCCTTAATCCCCAACCTCGACTTTTCATGGGATTATCCAGGTGATTAAAAGCTCTCACTTATTTTGTTACTCAGCTTCTTCCCATCCTTGCAGCAGCCTGAACTCTTCACTCAAGAGTTCTTTCTGTACCTCAGACTCTACTTCAAGGATTTCATCTCCTGCTGAAGGGGATTCCTTCCAGCCCATGATTTCCACAGGGATGCCTGGTGAGGCTGCATCCACAGCTTTGCCATTCTCATCGAACAGGAAACGCACTTTTGCCCAGGTCTTCCCTGCAACCAGAACACAGCCTTTCCTCAGAGTTCCTCTCTGGATGATGGCTGTGGTGAGTGGACTAGTGAAGAGCAGAGGAGAAAAATAACAGACAAAATTCAAGTGATGTTTCTCCCTTTCTTCACGGTTAGTAAAGGCACAACACAACCAGAATGGATTTGTGATCCATCACAGGCAGAATATTCCTGTGACGATTTACTAGAGCACTCACCAAACTTTTCATTTAGTTAAAAAGCCCCAAAATCTGTACTGAACTCTTTATTTCTGCAGATCAATCTCAAATCTGACATTTGTGAACCCAGCAACAGGATGATTTTACACATTAAGTGAACCCCCACCAAAAAAACCCCAACCCCCAACACCAAATCCCAACAACTTTGTAGGATTCATTTTTAAAGTTCATTTTTAAAGAGGGCAGGACACACTTTGTTCATAGAACCTGCAAATGGACTAAGATACCTAAGGGTAGAATGTCATGTTACACAAAACTTGTCAAGAACTTTGTATGTATTGACTGTTAACTTCATCATTCCCGCTTTTTAAATGACATTTTAAAAAACACATTAGTTCTACCATTTTAAACTATTTCCTGTTACAAGATTTTCATTTCAGGGACATGATGAATTCTGCCTCATCAGTTGCAGAGTAGTATTTCAAGACTTTGGCTAGGAACACTGCAAAGAAAGTGTTCCAGCTTTATTTACTGAGGCACAACTCCCCTGTCAGGTGTGTTCGTGTTATCACAAAGTGCTTCACTGAAGCTGCAGAGGGGGCACCTGACTCACCCTTTCCCTTTATCTTTCCGAGACTCAATGATTGTCCCCTCCACCAGCCCTGTGGCATCTGCCTTCAGTTCCAACATCTCTGCCAGAGCAACAGTTGCCTCTGCCAAAACCATCAGGTTTTCCCCCTGCATAAAGCCACACAAAACCATACAGAATAAATGAATTGCCCATGCAAAGTGAGATCAGAAGTTCAACCCTTAGTGCCAAACTCCCCCATTGAAATGTGATGACATTAAACACCCAGGCAAGACTTCAGGACATCAGACACAAAACTGTTAGACTGAATTACCAGTAGAAAATGAGATATTATTGCTTGCTGGAAGTCTGAGCCTCAAAACACATTTCAGTGTGTTTCAAATAATTCTGGCAAGAGCCAGCAGCACTGAGCTCATGGCAAGATATCAAATATCAGAAAGAGAAGCATTTTATTTCCCAGCTGCCAAATAAAAATGCATTTCTCTGCACATATTAGAAACACATGAACATCATCATTTTTTCTACCACAATCTTACCTTGAGTGCAGAAATATTTACAGCTTGAACATCACCTCCAAACTCTTCACAGACCACATCGTGAGCCAGCAATTCCTTCTTTACTCTTTCAGGATCAGCTTCAGGTTTGTCACATTTATTAATGGCCAGGATAAGAGGAACTAAAAAGAGAACACACAAACTCAGCCTAACCAATGTAACCAAAACCTGCTGCTACCACCACAGCAGCTAGAAAAAGTTGGAGCAAGTTATGGCCACTTAGGACAGATCATCTTACTTGGTGCCTCTCCCCTGAGCAGCCATTGAGATCTGAGCTACAAGGAGGAAGCTGGAGGAATTACCCATGTAGACAAGGTATAGAATCCCAAACAATGAACCTGTCTTGCTAAATATTTGAATTTTGTGTTACTGCAACGTTCAGTACATTTTCAAACACCACAGGGGATGATGAATGGGACTAGGACAGTTACTTCCCAAGTTCTATGGATTCCAGTCCAAGGAGGTCTTTTTGAGAGGTAAAAAAAACCCAAGGTTCCCAAAGCGCCCCCACTCTGTACCTCCTGCATTTTTGGCGTGCTGGATGGACTCTATGGTTTGCTCCATCACTCCATCCTCTGCTGCCACCACCAGAATGACAATGTCGGTGACGTTGGTGCCTCTTGCCCGCATAGCTGAGAAGGCTGCATGGCCAGGGGTGTCAAGGAAGGTTATCTTTTCCCCAGAAGGCATGTGCACTGTGAACAAATGGCACAGCTTAACATCAGCACTTCACCCAGCTTTATTTGATGTGCTGTAGACCAAGCATCACTCCTTTGAGAGTCATGTCATTTTAATAACAATGACATGTTTTAGACAGTCGGCTAATTGTTGGCATGAAGGCCAAAGGTGCTGTTAAATCCTCAGGAACAAGAAAGTGTCCTGAGATCTTCCATAATCCAAAATAGTCTAATGTCAACTTGTGCAGACAAGTAATTTCAAAGTTCTCTGTACATAGTTATGACAGGTATCAGCAACAGACATTTTTTGTTATGGTTTCCTTTCCCACCATTTATATGGCAACTTTTTTCTCCCAATGATCTGGCAGCAAGTCAGCCTGCTGTGTGAGATGGAGAGGAAATTATGTTACACCTGAGCACATGGACTTGGATCATACCAATAAAAGCCCCAATGTGTTGTGTGATGCCTCCTGCTTCCGTTGATGCCACTTGGGTTTTCCGCAGGCTGTCCAGCAAGGTTGTCTTCCCATGATCCACGTGTCCCAGGATGGTGACAACTGGGGGCCGTGGGGTCAATACTGCTGGGTCTGCAGGAGGTCTGTAATTGCAGCAAAAATAGGAGTTGTAAATGCAAAAAAAAATTCACTGGGCCATGCCCACCACAGCACTCACAGCCGCACAGTCAAGGCTGCCTCCTCCCCAAACACCTGCAGAAAGAAATAGAATTAAAAGAACCAAAAAGAACAGTTCACAACTTACCTTTTCACAGCATCTGTGTTTTTTCTTTCCTTTTCCTCTTTCAGTTTTGCTGATTTATACTTCATTCCTGATTTTTGAACAATCATCTTGATGTGGTCTTCACGTAAGATGGAATCTGGTTCTACTGAATCAAGGTTAATGTCTGTGTACAGCAGCGCTTCATAAACATGATCTGCAGCAAACATAAACACACTTAACAATTACATCCACAAAAACACGAGGGACAGAAAAACCCAACCCACTTCATCAGACTTTTTCATTATCTTCTTTGTGCTAATAAGTATTATTCACCAAGTAGTTTGCCTTAGATTTATCTAGAAGTTGCCATTAATCTACATACTTGCAGAGAACTTTTCACAGATTTATTGAAAAATACTACTCTGTTAGCTGCAAAAATCTTATTTTCCACTCAGATATCCATAGCTTACTTTTCCACTAACTCCAAAAGAGAAAACAACCGAAACTCATCTAAAGCAAACAGGAAAGCAGTGATTCAAGGAGGAAGTAAATTTGATAAATCTGATCATACGCTCCTTTCTTTGGTTCTAGAAATACAGAACATACTTCAGTAGTCAAAAATGGTTACAGAGAGCAATTCCAGGTAAGTCTTACCACTCCCAAATAATCAAATGACTGTTCTAATGAAATACAAATTGCTCCTGAACCCAAGATTCCTACTCCTGTAGATTCCCTTGTACCATTAAAGGAATTTCCAACTGCCTTGCCCTGGAAAAGTGACCCCTCCCAGATGTAACAAAGGCCCATAGTTCCCTGCAAACATTGTGTCATCTTCTCCCTGGGTTTCTCAAGCCCATCGCCCCTCCTCCATGGTATCCCCTCTCCCTATTTCCCCATTGGCTATGGGGGCCTGGTGTCCAGTTTCTGTCTTCCCCGTGGTCAACTGCCCCCTGCCCTGCCCCCTGTACCACCCACGAACTTGAGACACTATGTAACTGAGAAAAACCACATGACTGCCCTCTTGGTCCTCACCCCCTCCCCGGTCCGGGGTGGAGGGAATAAAAAGGGATTTTCAAGCTTAAGAAAGAAACTTGTCTTGTTTGCTTCCCTGCCAGTGGCTGAACCTCCCTGGACACGATGATCACTGCTGCCACACTTGCTACTACACACTCCTACTCTGGATTTTGGGCTGAAGCTCTTTAGTCACGAGTTCTTAACTCACAGGGGTCCAGCTCAGACAAACCAGGGTGCAATGCTTTCCCTCTGGAATAAATCTGTCCCTGGGAACCACAGCCACAAGGAGCAGCCTGCATGGATCTGAGGCCTTTCTGCTGGAGAGGGCAGGCAGACCTGGCTTCTTCACATTTAAACGTCTGGCCTGCTAATTTGGATGGCCCAACTTCTTTTCTCTTTAGTCTGCATTTTGTCTCCCAACATTTCCTTTGGGATGGGTATGACCTCCCTTCCCAAGGGATGGATCCACAACCACTAACTAAAGCCACTAAAGACATCTTTGCCTTTCCCACTGGTGGAAGGGGTGTGACAGATGTTGTTTCAGACCCCAGCAGGCTCTCACCTATGTCTTTGCCCATAGCTTGTGCCAGCTCCTCCACAGTCATCTTCTGCCTTATCTCCACTTCACCTCTCACCAGGGGAATCTTCTTTCTCTTCTTTTTTGTCTCCTACATGGAATTAGACACATACACAGAAATATAAACTAAGAAATAACAAAAATAATATTAACAAGACAATGGTCAAGCCATAGGAGGTAAACACATCTTCTTTACTATGATACCAATTACAATTAATGAATGAGTTAACACATCAAAATGAATATTTCAAATTATAGTACACTTAATATTTCTGCATTTTTAATTTTTCAGAACAAGAAAAATCAGTAAAACCATTTCCATTTTTGTTTGCAATAATTTCCTCCAGTATCAGCAAAAATTCATGATGCCATTGGTCGGTATTTGAGAGGGAATGGCAAACAAAATTATACATTAGGTACATTTTGTCTTATACATTTATAACAACTTCTATACTCATGAATAAAGTGCTTTTTTCCTTTTTCAATTGGAATGTTCAAATCGAGCTCTTGTACTTTCCACAAACCCAGAGATTACTGGATGTCCTTAATTACCTCCTTTGTGGCTAGATGTCTGCACTGTGTTAAGGCAGCACTGGTTAATCTGTGTTTTGGCCAGAGTTGTGGATGCAGAAGGAAGGACCCCACGGGATGTGCAGACAACTGTAGAGGCTTCCATTGTGCTTCACAAACTTCCCTGGAGGACAGGGCACGCAGCTGCTGGCAGGTACCACGGAGCTGCACCAGATTTTCAAACCCCAGCAGTAACCCTCGGTTCATTTCCTCACTGAAAACACAAAGCACACACTGAGATCAGGCTCGAGGCTCAAAGATCCTCCTTCTTCACGACAAAATGGATAGGGACACAAAGCACAAACGTTATATTTCCAAACAGGTTTTTTAACACTGAAAAAATTAAACTATTTAGGAACTGTTCCAGTTTTTCCATTTCTTTCTGCACGTCACCTTTCTCCATTACTCCACTGCGGACACATAGATCTATTAAGAGCTGACTGATCTCTGATATAAACTACTAATTCCCTCATTGCAGATTCTTTGACATCTACAAAACCTCCACATTTGCACTCCTCATGCTATACTGACAGAATTACTCGGGTCAACCACCCCTCTCAGCCAGCAAAACACAGCTGCAAAACGCCCTTTTATCTGAGCATTTCAAGACAAAAGCACCACCAGAAGACCACAGCATGGCAGTGACACCAGTGCCGTCGTGTGCTCAGAGACCTCCTGTGAGGCTAAGCCCTGGCTCAGCAATTAAGCTTCTGCCAGATCATCCCACATCTTGTTTTAACCATCTTAACTTTGGTTTGGGTCGTTTTGCCAATTATCCGGTACAACTGTCTCCTCCCTGAGCTTCTCCTTTCACTCAGAGCTGCCTGTTCCGCAGTGGCACAGGCTGCCCCAAGCCTGGAAGTGTCCCAGGCCAGGCTGGATGGAGTTCCCTGGGAATAGTGGAAGGTGTAGCGTCCCTGCCCACAGTAGGGGGTGGAGCAGGGTCATCTTTAAGGTCCCTTTCAACCTAAACCATTCTGTGACTCTGTGATTCTGTCCTGCTCAGGGATGGACTGTCTGTACCTTCCATGTCCCCTCCCACAGATGTCCTTCTGTCACCCTCCCTGCAGCTCCAAAGGCAGGGAATGCTCTGGGTTCCTCTCAGAATGGCTGCGGGCCCTTTAAAACCTCCCTTGCACCCGGATACCTGCAGGAAGTAAGCACATGACAAACCAACCAACCAACCTCAGCTATCTTAGTGAGTTTTTTAACCCTGAAGAGAACCTTAAAGGGGGCTGGAATCGATAAAACCGAGGGAGCCGCAGAGCTGCCACAAGACGCTGCACACACACGAACAACACAAGGTCAAGGTGACACTGGCCCAGCTCACAGCGGCAAAACCCACGCCAGGCTCTGACCGCGGAAAACCCTTCCCGGCTCCCAGAGCGGAGGGGAAACACTCCCGCTCCTGCTGCTCTCCTGCTCATCGTTCTGGCTGATTAATACCTGTCAGCTGCAGCCAGCCCTCGCCGCGGGGGCAGCCCCTTTCTCCGTGCCCCCAGGTCCCAGCCTTGACAGCCCGAGAAATGAAGGAAGAAATGAGGGAGAAAAAGAGGAGAGGAGAGGAAAGGAAAGGAGGAGGGAGGGAGGGAAGGGAAAAGACCCCACACCCCCTCCGTGCCTTACGCCAGGCGTGCCACTCTCTGCGCACGCGCCGAGAAAGGGTGCGAGGGCACCGCGCAGGCGCAGCTGCGACCCTTGGGCTGCCCGGGCGGGGGCGGGGCCTCGCCTCACGGGAGGCGGGAAATGCCCTCAGGGGAGGGGGGACTTGGATCCCCTCACGGGAAGCGGGAAATCCCCTCAGGGAAGGGAGGACAGGGATCCCGTCATGGGTCAGAGATTTTCTGAGTTTATGTCCATTCTAGGGTTTTTGAAACTTATTTTTTAAACATCTATTTATCTATCTACACACTTAAACTTGTTTTACTCCTTCCTGCTAGGAGACAGCAGCTGCTTCTTTGCAAAGCCCTCCCACCCACATCCAACCTAAAGCTTCAACGTGTCTGGTTTTTAAGCTTTCTCTAATTTGGCGACTCTAAAATAACGTCACTTAACGGAGCAGGGAAAACAAAAATCTAAGAGAAAGCTCTACAAATGAAAAATCCTGTAAAACCCAGAGATAATCCCAAGGGTCTGCCTGGGACAGTGCTGATGCTGTGGCCATCCCTGTCCGGACACGGCAAATTGTGCGTGACGAGTAATGACCATAATTTCCTTTACATATATTTGAGCTGTGTATTTCACGTTCTTTATCCTTAATGTGGGACCCGTGATAGTTTACACACGTGGTTTTCCATACATATTACATGTTTTGCTGCCCTTAGTTTCTTTCTTACAAGTATTTGCTCATTTATGATGCTGAGTGTTAAAAAAATAAGCATTCTGCATTTCAAAGGCAGGGTACTGTCATCTGGAAATGCACAGGGCCCTTGAGTGTTTCTCCACAGGTAAAATGGGAAAAATAATCTCAAAAATATACCACAGGAAAAAAAAAAAGATTAAATACCAAAAGTTGTGCAAAGCGCATTAAAAGCAGTCAGTGTTCTAGCACAGGAAGACACTTGGGAAGGAAGGGCTGGCACAGGGACACTGCAAGGGCAACACATCCTGGGACTGCCTGGGACTGACCTAAAAAAATGTTTTATTGGAAAGATAGACTTAGCATGCAAAACAGTCACCAGAGTTTACTGCAAATCTGCTTTTTGAGTTGATCCTCCACTGGATGCTGCCTGGAAATCTTCCTGTGCCCTGCTGTAAGGCTCTGGGAATTAGCATGGGATCACATTTTATCCACGTCTCTTAACCACAGAGTCATACTGTTTTAATTTAAAGCTTGTTACACATTGCCCATTTTTCTGAAGGGCAAACTGAAAACAAATAATTACTGATGTCATAAGTCAGGGTGATGGTTTGGGTTGTACAAATATTTTCCAATTGTATGGCCATTATTGTTTGGCTTTGTCCCTTAGTTGCAATTCCTGATTATTATTGGTTGCCTTTAAAAAAATACAAATTACGCAGTTTTTGTTTTTAGGGTGTATCATGTATTTTGATTTTCTTCTTAGCTTTGAATTTTTCGTAACTTTCTTATCTAGCAGTGTTTTCAGCAAAACTACATAAGGAGCATGCCAGAACCTGGAATTGGAATAAGGACATGTACAAAAAATTAATAGGTTAAATGGAGACAAATACCTGTTTGAAACCAACATTTGAACCAAACAATTCACATGGAATGTGTGTCGAAGCAATGTGTCAATGTCACTATTTGAGAAGAAAATTGCTTTAAGGAACATTAAATGTATTGAACTGTGCGGGAGGGGAGGCTCAAGTGGGATGGAGACATTTTATATCCACGGTCTGAACCGTGGGGGGTTGTTCTTAGCAAAAATGAGTGCAGGTTTAATGGATTTACCCGTTCTCTGTAGCGGGAGGGTAGCAGGCCGTGGGCGGGGCGGGCCCGGCCCGCCGGCAGAGGCGGAGCGGGAGGGGACGCGATGGCGGCGGAGCTGCGGCAGGCGCTGGACCGGCGGCTGCGGGACCTGGGCATCGCCACCGTCACCGCCGAGCACCCCCAGGTACGGCAGCTTCCTGAAAATCCGGGAATAGACCCCTGCCTTTCCAGTGGGGCACAGCCGGATCAGGGCGGGATGAGGTCCTGCGCGTGGGGTTTTAGCAGAAGTAGCTAAGTGGAAGTTCTCGCAGGGCCTGGCAGAATGTTTGAGGGCATTTTTTGGTCGCTTTGACTCTGCCTCCAAGTCCACCCCCTTTCCCCGTGCAGTCTGAGAAGCGGCTCACCTAACTTCTTTTCCTTGAAGTCGGCGGCATCCAAGATGCTTTCCCAATTTTTACTCGCTGCCAGTTACAAGCCACGTCATTCCAAGTTTGTGGAGTCGCAAACGGGAGCGCTCCCAGCGCTGCCTTTTAAAGCGAGACATTGCTCCACACACGAGACAGAAATGATTCTGAAAGTGTGCCGGAGCAGTTCATCACATTTTATTCAGGTTCTGTTAAAATTCCTTCATAAAAGGGTACAGCTTTTAGGCCGAGTAGAACATTCAATATTTTCTAAATATTTAACAAAACATACTGCCAGCACACAGCTGGGAGTCTAATGGGATACATAGAGTCCGACACCACACTGGTGCTGTTTTCCAGGTGTTCACTGCTGAAGAAATGATGCCGCATGTCCAACACATGAAAGGAGGTCACAGTAAAAACCTGTTTCTTAAAGACAAAAAGAAGAAAGGGTTCTGGCTGGTGACTGTCCTGCACAACAGGCAGGTCAATTTAAACGAACTTGGTAAAAAACTGGGCATTGGAAGTGGAAACCTAAGATTTGCTGATGAAAATTCCATGCTGGAAAAGCTCAAAGTGGGCCAGGGCTGTGCCACGCCACTCGCCCTCTTCTGTGACCAGGGAGATGTGAGGCTGGTGCTGGACGCTGCCTTGCTCGAAGGGGGCCACGAAAAGGTGTATTTTCATCCAATGACAAATTCTGCCACCATGGGCTTAAGCCCCGAGGACTTCCTGAAGTTTGTGAGATCAACAGGCCATGATCCCATCATTGTACACTTCGATGAAGACATCAAGTAGAGGAAGTTAATTTTTCTACTACTCTTCATAGATTTTGTAGAGCAAAACTGGTGAAAAATCTCATTAAAAATAAAACCTGAAAAAAATGGCTTACTCCTTTTTCATTTGTTTCAGTCATGTAAGTTTGTATTGTATAATCTGGTGAGAAAAAATATTGCCTCTCAGTTATTAGAAGTTTAACTATGTTCTTAAAATGACATTCTGCAATCTACCACTAAATAGCTAGTAAGTAGAAAAGGCATTATTTAAATACTATTATAGTCTTTATCAGTAAATGGATAAAACTAGAATTTCCCAGGCATGAGACTGGCTGTGAAAGTTTAAACTTGACATCACTAGGAAAGAACAAATTCCAAGTTGTAGAACACCTGTCAATACCCCCAGGACAGAGTGACTGTCCCTGCACCCATTGATGCCCAACCACACATTGCTTTCTTTTTGTTCTTTTTAACTAAAAAACTCACCTACACTACAGGAAATGTATTTGATTGTCATTTTTCAATAACAGTGTACTGAAGACAGAAGCAGCAGAAACTCCCTCAAGTCCAGTAAATATCCCATGGCAATGAGTACCCCCCAAAACCCAAAGCCAGGAGCAGTGAGTGAGGGATGGAATCTGAAGGTGATGGGGGTAAAGGCTTTTGGATGCAGCTCAAGGAAAATGTCAGAGCATCAGCACAGGCTCGGATGAACTGAAACCAAAACTACAGGAGCATGAATTAAAAACATGTAAAAGGCTTTGTGATCTTGGGTGAATGAACAACTAATATTAACTGAGTATGAAAAATCATCATCAACAGTAAGGCAAGTTCCTTCACTCACGGCCTTACCATGGTTTCCTTCATCTGGAAGGATCTGGCACCTTTTCTCAGAGCTAGTAGTGACAGAACCCTTCACTATCCAGCAGTTTTGGTTCTCCACCTCTGACAGACACAAACCAACCCCATCTATGCTGGGAGTCATGGCCAGTGGGAAAGAAGTGACCAAAAATGCTGCAGCTGTAGGAAGAGTCACTAGAGAGATGTCCAGATACATGTGATTTTATGAACTGAAGGGAACATCTGATATTTAGGAATACTGGGTTGATGAATGAGCTCTGGATTGACAAATGCACCACTAAATTACCTCCACATTGATACATTAGGTTTGGTCTTACAAAGTAGTATTTACCTTGCTCTCTGCCATTCACTCTCCCTCCCCCTCAAAGTTTTTCTTTGTGGTAACCCAAAATCCCTTTATCACTTCAGAAAAAGAGTATTAGATTTGATTTGCCAAGGTTTTAAAATCTGGAATGTGTTAAATGTGACAAATTGTTTGAAGGACGTGCACAATCCTGGAATCTGTACTGCCTAAAGTGTGACTAATCACCCTCAGAAGCAATCCTGAGACTTGTCTCAGCAAAAATAACTACCAGGCTTCAAATACTAACATTTGGCAAATCGAGTATGATTTCTTTTTGTATTTACTTATGAAATCAGTGTCTTTTTTTTTAATAATAGTATCAAAATAGTGTACAGTTAAAAGCTACCTAGCTCTACGCAAATCACATAGAACAAACTACACATGGTCCAGAAAAGTTCTGCTACAGTTTTATCAGTTTCCTTCCAGAAGAAATACTCACTGCACACATCACCACGACACCAATACCCTTCCAGTAACATCAGTTTCCAGAAAAAGTGTGTATAAATATACACACACAAAGTAAGAATAAAAATTATTTGGTTTGGCATTTTAATAACATCATTAATAAATGTATACAATGGCAAACATTTAAAAAAATTAATAAAGAAAATTACAGTTTTAAATAAGAGCTTTTTAAGTTCTGTTTCACACCTTGGTACATTCCTTTAAGGCAGTTTTATTAATATCAAAGCTTTATTTACATATACATCATCAGCTACCCCTAAAAATCACACATGAGCTCCTCTGTTAGGTTGCATCATGTCCTGGACAAAATTTAGAAATAATAATAATAATCATAGGTATTGGGAATGTTACTAAATCCTCACAGACTATCAGAAAAGTAAATAAAACATACACATTGTATGGCATGAGAACCTCCTTTGTAACCTGGAACTGGCAGTGCTGGGTTTGGGATTCCTGGGGTACAAAGGGGGTGTGGGTGTGTGTGCTCCTGTGTACATGGTTCCACAGCTGCTGTGTGCATCCCTGGCATTGGGAGTACCAGGAACTGTGAAGCTGCTCCCAAGTTATATTTGCTTTTTTACTTCTCTTTACGGGCACGGACTGTGAAGATTAAGAAAAGAAGAAGAGGGGAATCAGCAGAGCACAAAGAGCCATGTGACTGCGTCAGTGCCATGGAACTTCTCTGCAAAGCAAAGTGGACAGCTTGAGAAGAGCTGAGGTGGTCAGCGGAATGGGAGGGGATCCCTATGTGATGGAAAGGACACATCCAGGTGTGGTGAGGGCAGTTACATGTGCCCAGCAGCGCTCCACACATGGGAGTGTGTGCCAGAGTTGTGACAGTGACAAGTGAGAGTGTCCCCAGAAGTAGCCACCCGCTCGGATCCTGGCAGCACGGGCAGCATTTGGCACTGCAATTTCAATCTCTTGGTTCAGGCCATGCATTTTTCTGTAACAAATGGTTCTGGTTAGGGAGTTGGAGCTGCATCAGCCCTCTGTCAGCAGAGAGTGAGAAGAACCCAGGCACAGGCCCTGAAATGAGCTTGAACATGCTGTCAGAGTTAAGGGATTTCCTAGTCTTTATGGCATTTGCATCGTCTGTCATACTCACTACACCCTTATAGATTTTTTAGCCCATTCTATCACAAAAAAATTCAGAAGAAACTAATTTTCAAGAAAACAAACAGAAATTTTCCCCTTCTAAAGCTTATTGTGCATGTCTCTTTTTTCCCCCTTTTTGACAATATTTCAGGCTTTTCAATCTGTTGAACTGCCTCCAGCAGTGGGGCTCACCTTCTGAGGAAGCTGCAGGTGACATTATGAACCTGCCTGTTGGACACTTGGAGGTGCAGGGAACTCAACCCTTTACATGAGGAACAGGAATGTGCTTATTTGCTTTAATAAAATACAACAACTTGTTTTGGGTCTCAGTTCCTTTCCACTTCCTCTGAGCTTGCTGCAAATCCTTCCAGAAAAATATATGCAACCACCAAATGTACCAATAACATTTGCTGACTTTAATATAAATCAACAATGAACAAAATGTATCTAGTAAAAGATAACCTTAGAGGGAACTGATTGTAAAATGCATATGATATTATTTACATTTCTTTCTGCCATCAAGAAACCTCCTAAGCCACAATCAGCTCATGTCAAAAGACAAACAGTAAAAAAAAATTAGTCAATACACAAACATCGTAAGACAGTCTTATCCTGGAAATGGCATTTGTGGAAAACAGCCTTATATTAAAATAAAAGTTATAGGAAAACCATACCCGACAATTTCCTGTCAGAAACATCTGAACATACATATGCAGAGTATCTCGGGAATGTGATAAACACAAAGGACAGACAATGTCTCTATAATACCATTATCCCATGACTCCCACTTCTGTTAGTTACCGAGCTTTTCCATGGATGTAAACAAAATTTTCTCTTGCAGTATGCAACAAAAATCAGCATAAACTTTCTTAAGAGCAATTTCATGCACATTATGCTAACCAAATAAGGCAGTGAAATGCCAGTAGCTGAGAGGTTTTTGTACCTGTATATACAGTCCATTTCAACAAAACTCTACAGCATTTCCTTTAGATTTACAGACGTAAATAGAAACTGCTAGTTTTGGGAGTTTTTGGCTAATTATTAGCAGAAGCTTAAGCAAATCAGTGGCTAATTTCAAAAACATAAGATGAAAGAAGTTTCGTTTTGCCTTTTTTTTTTTTTTTTTTTTTTTTTTCCCCTGGAGTAATTCTTGAGACCTTAAAATCCTTGGTCCTTAGGGAGATGAGAACTGTCCTTTATTCAGTAGATCTTAACAGTGCAATGTGCAATAATTCCTAAGACCATCTACACATTTTCGGCAGTAGACTCCAGTAGAGCTCCTTGATTCAAGGAAGGAAGGAAGGTAGGTAGGTAGGTTTTTATTTCTTGCCTGCTCTAGTCACGAAGAATGTAAAAAATTCCCTTAATTTTTATTAATGATTCCTACAGCCGCTGTCTTGTTACTTCAGATATAAAGGCTTCACACTGAGATACTGAAGGACACTTTTCTCTCTGTGTTCAGTTGAAAGGTAGAAAGAGAAAAGAATGTAAGAAAAAGCTTCAGGTATAGAGGCACAACACACAGAGTTCAGTCACTAACAGCATGCACCAAAGGGGCTCAGGGAAGTCGAGAAGAGGACAGAACACCAAAACCAAGCTTTATAAAAGGGCAGATTCCATGGGGTACTGAATACTCTGAGTTTTGTTCAACTATTCTTTTAAATTTACCTGTCCCTATCTAAAAATTGACTTCACTATAATTTCTTAATGGGATTTCTTTGCACTTTATTTTTCAGGAGATTGGAAAAATAAATCATTTTTACAGGATGAGGTTCCCTGCCTCTGAAAGAAGCTCTGGAGAGCCACCGGCCCTGGCCTAACGAGTGAGCGCGAGACAAGCCAGGTAAGCAAGCAGGATTTACATCTGGTTAATGCAATGTGCTCTGGGGTTGAGATGGAATGCTGTTAGTTTGTTGTAAATGAAATTCATCTCATTTAAATATTGGGCAGGAAACTCACCACTTGGCCCACAGCTCAGGTAGTGGGTAATACAATTAGGAGCTTTGTTGCTCCCTAGACCTGCTTTTTGAATTTCTGCTTTCTGGGATAGCTTCCACATCTGCAGAGAAAAGCATTTCAGGTTATTCATTGTGTTTATCAGGACATGAAAAAATCCCTTCATGCATTAAAACACATTCTACTCATCAGGAGAGCAAAAGGATACATAAACACTTTGGTTGTTTTTAAGAGGAAAGGACAGAGGAGAGGGACAGAAGAAACTCACTGCAAGTGCCTGCTCAGCTACACTCATTGACATTCATCTCAGCATTTAAAAGAGCCAGCTGTTATTCCTGAAGTCACAGTCAGATATGTCACCTTTAGCTACACCAATCCTACATTTCTGCATGAATGGAAAGAAAAAGCAATAATGGTGCAATCACAGCTGACTGACCCTAGCAGAGAACTTCCTTAATTGTATTTTGACCTGCTGCACACCGACAGAAATGTTCACATTCAGTTCCACAAAACTGTCTTTGCATGCAAGAGCTTGAACATGCAAAATGCAGCATCTAAATTCACCAGTCACTGAAAGCAAAGCATCAAGCAAACCCTGAGCCAGGCAAGCCCTGAACCAGGCAAACCTCAACTGTGAGCGAACGGCTGAGCCTGAACAACAAAACCTTGTTGTGGCAGCAGCCACATATTTAGTGTTTATCAGTACCATGCAAAGTCCTAACTTAGTCCAAGGCAGCAGGAACCAAGGAATGAGCAAAGGCTCCATGTGTTTCACAGCCTGCCATGCACATGGCTGAAGAACAGCAGGGATTGGGAATGGAAAGAATTCCACAGAAACTTCCACTGTTTGAACATAGATAGATATCCATTAACTTCTTGCTAAAGACCAAAGAGCGGAGCATAGAAGATCCTTCCGTCCATCACGTTTTCTTTCTTTCATATGTAGTAAACAAATGTTGGTAAGTCATTATTCAGAGCCATTAAACACTCTCTTGCAGAACACTTCTGGTGGTGCTAAGCTCAGTGTAGCAAAACAAGTTACTCTCCTCAGAACTGAAAGCAATTCATTGCAAATTTATGTGCCGAGTGGCTTGAGCTGGACAAGGTTAGTCTGCAACTCCAGCAGACTGGAGACACTAGTGCTCCAGGACACTCATGCTTGGGGTTTAAGAGGGAAGCTGGGGACAATACTGGAAGTTTTTGTAGGTGTGACTGTCTAAGGACCTAAGCAAGAGGAGGAGGCAACAGCACACCCAAGACTTCCACAGCCAGAGTTGATCTAAAGCAGCTACACACCTTGTTCTGACCATTGTCTCTGCAGGGCACAGGGAAGAAAAAAGCCAGACCCTGGCAGCACAGGGTGAGTTTGTACTAAGGGCTCTCAGAGCTAGGATTGTAATTCCTTAAATAACATGCAAAATGCCTTGTGCACACATTGCTTGGGATACTGGCACGCTTCACCTCCAACACAACTACAGATGAACTGAAGTCAAATGGCCTGACCCAAGACCAGAACACTGGTCTCACTCTGTGAGAGTAAATGTGTGTGAAATTGAGATTATATATCTCAGATTTCTTGTTCTTTTGCTGCTGAGATAGTTCCAGAGGGAACACAGCAATAACTGACCGCTCGCTGTGCCCAGCACTGGGAGAAATGAGAGATTTATCAGCTCAATAACAACGAGGGTGCAGACCTGGGGCAAGCCTATGTCACATCCTGAAACCATCCTGAAACCTGAAGCCATTTATTCTCCACAGACACTCAATATCCTCCCTTTGCTCCTGAAATGCAGGCCTTCCCATCCCATATAGAACAGAGGCCTTCCAGACTGCCACATGGGATATCTGCTGCTCTTCCCTGGGGAGCTATGGATTCACTGCACCTCCCTAATTAAGCACTAAGGAATTAAAAGTTCAGCCCATATAGTGGTTCTGTGACTGCCACAAAACTGCTGGCAAAATAAATGCAATTACACATAATAGAATGTGACATTTGTTGTTTTCAATATATATTTTAAATTTTTATTATTTTCCCTCTAGCTATACTGTCATTCAATTTTTTAGAACGTATTTTAGCTCCCACAAATGTCCTCTTCAAAAAAGTGCTCATATCTAAAACCTTGTCTAATTATAGCTTAAATCTGATACAATTTAAACTGTTTAAATTTACCATTGAGAAGTTTCAAGTATGTGCAGAAACAGTGGCACATTAAATAATTACTTTTCAACATTCCTCTTTAGCTGCTCATCTGGAATTTAAGGAGTTATTTGCTGAAGTATTCATATCCTCCCATAACCTTGCAAGCAACTTTGTTATTTTTTCTTTAACTGTGTTAATTTAACATTTTCTGTTATTTTATTACACCATTTGTTTTCTATTATATCAGTGGTACTTCCATTGACAAGAAAAAATGAATTTCCACCATACTCCATACACCAGACAGTTTTTTATTCCTACACATCACAAGGGGCCTGTTATTTGACCCCTGATAAAACCAAACACTTCACCACAGTTGTACCCATGACTGGAAGGAAAAAGCAGACCAAAAGGAAAAGGTGGAAAAGGTCATTTTTTCATGACAAATGCTGTGTATCATGTCACTATTTATCACCTCTTTGTGAGAATTACCATTTTAGTTTAGGATTATGAATGGTCTGTGTGTTTACTACTCCGTATAGACAGTAATTAGTATCTACTGTGCAAACTAGAGGCACTGACTTATTTGGATTATTGGGCATTTGTTCCTCGCGCATTTATGCCATGACACAGCATAAACGAAAAGGGTAAGAAGGCACCGAGATCTCTCTAAATGCTTCTTTCCATTAGTACCTCATTTTTGAAAGAAGGGGAAAAAAAAGGGGTTTTGCCCTCCAAGTAGATGATCAGTGTGTTACTGATAGCCCTGAGAGCTGGAGCGCCACTGCCAGTGCTGTCCTTGTCCCAGGAATGCTGTTCCCTGTGCCATTCTGGGCATGCGCTTGGTTTAACATGCAGCAGTAACCAACAGGAAAACACCAAAGTATTTGCAATGTGTGACAAATAAAAATAGAGCTTGTATTATAAAGGCATGCAAAATATACACAGTGCAATTAATGTTTCATGCAGACTTTGGTGGGGTTACAATTCCACATTCAAACATGCCACAGTCCACAGCCGCTGTTTGCAGGGAACAACCACCCTGCGGATAAACCAGGAATGATTCCTTCATTGGAGGGAAGTTTTCTCCGTCATCCAGTGGACAAGGAGAACACCTCTATGGCATGTAAGACATAAATATTTAATAACAAAACTTTCTTTCATACACAGCCATACTCATACCACAGGGTCTGGTTATCTTCTGAGACCAGCAGTGGGGACTGGGCCTCGCCAGTGCTGGAGGCAGAGACAGGGTCCCTGGTTAGAGCTGCCTGCGGGTCACCCTGAGCCTTTGGAGCAGCACAAGGCTGTTCCTGGCTCCTCAGCACTGACCTAAACACCGAGATGTTTGCCTGATCAGCTGCTTTGGAGGTGGATCTCAGGGGCAATCCACTGATATTGCTGACTAATTCGGTGTTGAGGGATAAAAATGGCTGGGGTGCAGCGAAGGAGCCTGCGCTGCCATTCCCAGATCCGCTGGCTTTATCCCAGAACACGCCTGCACTCGGCAAAGTCCTCTCACGACAACCTGGCCTCTCCATCCTGGAAGGCTTGGGAAGCTCGGAGTAACCTCCTAAATGACGTGGTGTGAGCGAGGGAGCTGCCTCGCCCTCCGGGCCACGCTCCCCCCTGGCAGGCACACACTGAACACAAGAAGAGGACACCCGCAGTGCCGAGTACTCACTGGAGGTGGGCGGAGCACTCCTGTCAGACGGGGCTGCATCCACAGACACGGGCGGCCTACTGTCCTTAGACAAAAAATCATGGATGCTTGTCCTTCGGGTGGTTCCTTCTGCCGTGGAAATCACGCTGCTGGCACGAGGTAAGGTGGCATAGGGGTTGCAGTCCCTGGATTGTCGCTGGGTCACAGTTGCTTGGATTTTTTCTTTCACAGACTGGGCCTTCCCCTGGGCGCTGGGGGTGAATTTGATTGGAGAGCTACTGAAGTAGAGATCTTCAGTCTTCCGGAGGCTGGGCCTTACCAGCTGCTCTGCTTTAAGGGATCGTCCATCTGAGAAATCAACTGTGTTTCTGACACTCAGGGATCTCACAATCCCACAGCCAGCCACTGGCTGCTTTCGGAGCTTCTCCCTCCCTGCCAGCTCCGCAGACTCAGACAAACTTCTCATCACTTCATCTAAAAGGTTCTCTTCACTTGCAGATTTCATCTGTAAAATCAGAAAACATAAGTTTCTAAGTTGCAATTTTTACCTTTTCTTAAGCAATTTTGGTGGACTTAAATGAAAAGCAATTCTACAAAGATTTGGGGTTTTTTTAATTTCTCAGCTCTCAAAGCAGTATTAAACATTTATGATGCATACTTAGGAGTTTTCTGTACAGTTTACAAGAAAAAGAGTTTAGGTGAATAATATTCAGACTCAGTGAAGAAAGACTGCAGTTGTTTTCAAAATGGTACCAGAGACAATTGGGAAGAATTAAGCTAAAGGCATTAGAGGAATGCTCTAAAGTAGAGAAAGGCAGAAGACTGGAAAAAAACCTGAATATCCTTCCACCCAGAATGGGTCTGTGAGGCTATGAAAGGGATTCTGGGATTTGTGAACAACAGTGGACCTGGCTTGATGACTTAGGTGGGTTTTTTTATTTCACATTGCCAGAAGAGTAGTGTCTAGTGCTTAAACCCCAAAAATCCTTCTCAGGGAGACCACGGGTGAGAGCCATTTTTAGTATCTAACTAAAAATGCAGAATCTTCTCCAGATCTGTCTCACCTGCCCCAACAACCCTGGATCCTCACTGCTGAGAGGCTCCAGTCACAGTGACTGGTTGGCTTTATCCTACAGCCGGATATCTTACAGGAGTTTGGGCAGATCTGCTCAAGAACAAGGGATGCAGAACCTAGAATATCAGCAGGGATAAGGTGATTTGGGACTTCTAAAGAAACTGTCACTGATTTACAGAAACACTCCCTTCATCTTACTCCTCTAAGCTCCAAGGTCACTTTTTGTTTCCCAGTACTGTTAAGAAGACGAAACTGAAGCAGACAAGTGTCTCCTCAGGGAATGAAATCAAACATCTTCTTGCTGTTGATGCAGGACAGATGTGACAGCAGCTGCTGCTGGATTAGAAGAAGAGTGAACCCACTCTGAGCCCTGGTGTCCACACACCAGACAGCTTCATCAGTACAGGTCGACTTTCCTACCCAACCCAGGGACCACAGAGGGTCAAGCTGCAAAATTCCACAGATTTCCTGTGTGTGGAACCAGAGAGTGTGTGAGGAGACAGTGCCTGTGACCTCTCAATGCAGGTGTCACCAACAGCTCCAAGAAATCTTTAAGGAATTTTACTCACTGTGCCTTGCATTAATTCTGAGCCCACAGATGGGACACTGCATAGTTAAATACTCTTAAACTGACCTCACTGGAGTTACTCTTGTTGCTTTCTTCCAGGAACTGCTGCAGGGTGACAACTTCACTGCCAGGGGAGCCCGTTTTGGTGTGTTTGCCACGACTCTGTGGTGTCTCAGGAGTCCTGTGCTGGAGCACAGGGCTGGACCTGGTGTGACCCTTCAGGTACTGGATGGGGCTGCTGCTGCTGCTGGACCAGGCCTCGTGCTCGTGGAGCAGGCTGAACTCCCCACTGCTGTGGCTCTGAGGCCTGCTCTGGCTGTTCACTGCACCTGCTTTGGGGGGAAGGCAGTAAGGATTTCCATTAGAAATACACCAGAAAGTTGTACACCTGTATAACCCCACTCCAGTCTGGAACGTTACCAGATTCAGTTAACATTAATTTTAATTAAAAGACTAAAAAAATGTCCAGTTGTTATTTTTTGTTCTGTAAAATTGCATTTCCCTGACTTACCTTTTGCAGCTCTTCAAACATGGCATGATTTTTTAAAATAAAAACTACCTTCCACTTAATAATCTGGGCCTCCACCTACATAATATTATATTCCAAGAGGCTAAAGAAACATGTTCAGCATCACTGAGAGGCACAGGGTAATTGAATGTTAAAGGAAATACAAAGTACTGAGTGAAAACAAAATATTTTCTCCAGCGAGAACTACTCAGGAATGCTGCTTCTCCAAAAATTCCTGGTGTTACTCCTAGTTTGTTACAACTGGGACCTGAAGGAAGCACATGGTGTTAGATGCAGAATAAACTCCACAACACCAGTTCATTTTATCAGTAACTATGAGTTGCTTTAAAAATACTGATGGATAATCAAGTATTTCCAGCTTCATGTCAATCCTAAGAAATTAAATTAAGTTTGAACCAAGATAAACTGTTTACGGTGGAAATGCCTAATCCTGTATAGACAGTGGGATGAGGAGAACCTCAAGGGATTTTTTACAGAAGGGAGCAATCTAACAGATATAAAATAAACTGTTAAAAAATATTCAGCTAGCATTCATTCCCAAATCTCCAAACAAAAAGACACCATTTAAGAGATACAAGCCATGAATATTAAATGAAGTCTTGAGCTGGTGGTGCTCTAGTCTAGCCTGTACAACAGTCTCCAGCTAAAAAGCCACGAGATACAAAAATATATCAGGGTTCTTAACACATAACATTTAGAGAATGCTGATAGATCCAGAGATGTTAACAATATTCAAACCAAAATATAAAGGTTTTTAGCATGAACCACATGTGCCATTTTGTGCAATTGTACAGCACACAGCTCAAAGCAGCAGTGCAGTGCAGGAGGATGCCTGGAGGAAAAAAAAAAAGGAGCAACTTCTCAGCTTAAAAAGCTTTTAAAGTAATTTGGGGGGGTGGAATTCTTATTTTGTAACATTATCTGGGTTAGGTTGGGTTTAAAATAGTTGGTAACTTAAAAACTAACACCACCCTTTTAATATTTATTAAAACCATAAAATACCTGTGCTTCTAATCTGGAGAATGAAGGCTGTGAAACATTCAAGGAAGCACATGCTGTGCTGTGCAGTGGGAGTTTTTTGGTTGTGGGGGTTTTTGAACCTCTACAGGTGATCATACAGAGAAGAGAATGGAAATGAAGCACGGATGTGAATTCACCCCCAGCATACCTTTGACTTCATGGAGTGAAGCATTGTTATTGCTATTGCTAGTGGATGTCCTGCCACTATCAAGGCTGGCTGGTCTGGAAGCTGAATGGAAAATTAGGAGACACCGTGATGAACAACATTTTAGCAGAGGACATGGCACCTTCACATTCTGCTGACAGAATGCTCAGAGGATCATGCACGACCTCCCAGGCTGAACATGCCCGTGGGAACAAAATGGTTTCTTACAGATCAGAAAGCGAAGGAATTTCCAGGCGGTCCAAGAGGACACTTTAGAAAAGGGCACTACAGGAATAGCGAGGTACAGAGGAGAGGAAAAGAGAAAGAGTGTAGTTTAGAATTGAAACTGAGTGCTCAGTGGGGAAGCAGGGCTCAGACAGGGGCATGCAGGGGCTGCTGTGGTGAGGTCACTTACAACAGATCTGACAGGGAACCCTGCACAGGGCTGGAATGCCACGGACAGGAGGAGCAAGCGCATCTGCACAGATAAAGTCCTGTACTCCTAAGCCAATACAAGGGAAATGCACTGTTAGTAGCCTCAAAAATGTTTGCTGCTTGTACTCATCATAAACGTTTATAGTACAGTTAAACTTCACTTCTATTAATAGCCTATTTTTCACTTCAAAGCTTTGCTTGAAGGAACACATAATGATTTTATAAACTACAGCACATGGCAAATTTGGGGTTCATTGAACAATAAGCATTGAAAACTCAGGCCAGATTTGGACTTGACTTTTTAAGACTGAAATGCTAACTTCCTTTATTTACTATTAACTGCAAATGGAAATTAAAACATTTTCCCACTAAAGGAGAAAATGTTTTGATCCTGTTCAGATGCACTTCACAAATACTTTCTACCAGAGATACAGAACATCTGTCTGATGAAGTAGTTAAGAGAGAAGGGAGAATCTGAAGAGATGATACAATACATTCAAGAGGTATGAAATTCAGAGAGAGCATGCTCATTGCAATGATGCCATTCACTGTATTTTCACAAATTCATTAACATTCACATAATATATCCTTAATTCCTTTAATTAAAGCTCACATCTTACCATGAACTCTTGATCCTGTACTAGAATCATCACTAATACCTTGTGGACTTACATCTTCAAAGGATGTAGTATCTACACACAGAGACATAAAGGAAGATGTAAAATAAAATAAAGTGGAAAGAGGATTAAAATACTTTTCATTGGTAAAATGGTAAAAATTAAAATATTTTTCAAAGCAATCCATTTTTACTTAGGAAACATTCTGTAGAAAAAACCTTGAAACATTTTGTAACTGCAGTTATTAAATAATATTCAATTATTAAGACTGAAAAACTTAAAACATTAAGTCAAACCAATATTTACACAGTTACATCACGGTGCAAAAATCTTCTACCTATACCTTTATTATTTAGCAACTGCTTGGATCTGAAGCCTGTGGAGGAGTTGACAGTGGCAAAGTTGATAGCTGTAGTAGAGAAGGCCATAGCTCCCAATTCCTTCCTTCTTTTACCCGTGGATAGATCATCAGGACCCTCCAGATGCTCAGAACTACCTGTCCATTGTCCTCCTGCCAGGACCATGGACTGCACCAGGTCATTCATGGCTGGGATGCAAATGAAAGCAAATGATCAGCATGGGCAATGTACCTGCTTAGGTCGTTGATTTGCATTGCAAAGGTCAGACAGTTTTCTAAGCATTAAAGCAGCTGGCAGAAGCAAACCACACCCCAGGTACAGCATGCAACCAGCTGGGAGGGAGGGAGGAGGCTCAGGCTCCTGAGCCCAGGGAGGTGCTCAAAACAGGTTTGTCAGGGATCGCCATGCTCCAGGTGCTGTTAAGAGGCTCTGCCAGCTGCTTGCCGTGAGAGAATGGGATGAGCAGGGACAAAATGGGCACGGGTGCTCATACAATGGAGTGCCAGCCCTGACACGGGATCCTTGTACAGTGCAGGTTACTGCAGGCACACTGGGGTTTACAGAGCAACAGAGAGAGGATCTGAAAAATACCACATCTGATGATATTCACCTTTACTTCCCCAAACTCGAGAAAACTGTCCACCCCTCATTAGAAAATAAAATGAAACAAAAGAAATCAATGCAGCATTCTGGCAACGAGAACTGATGAACACTTGCAGAGTGACAGACCACCAGAGAGCCTTGCACAATCTCCTACACTTGCTTTAAACAAAAACAAAAAAATTACAGTGACTTCTTAACAAAAGGCTTATGAAATGTGTCATTTAGAACTATTTCCGTTAACACAGTGCACTGTAAATTCATATACACATGGGGCCATGTGTATATACACAGCTTTGTATACAAATATATGCAGTCACAAGGCACTGAATAGATTATATGCATGTGCATGGGAACGTGTGGCTACGTGTCTGTGCACAGCTGCACAGACATAAAGTATTCAGTGCCGAAGTATGTTTTAAAAAAAAAGGGGGGGAAAAAGTAAAAAGAAAAAGCTCCAGCTCCTTGTATCGTAGCAGGACTTGCACATTGCAAAAGAGGAGGAAAAATAGAGCGCAGTCCAGGGAGAGGTTAGTGAAAAATTAGTAACGGAAGCCAGTGTAGCCATTGAGAAGAAGCTGAACTGTCATAAAGTCTTACACATGGAGCGACGGTAGAAGGCCTTCATTTTGTCTTTTTCCTTCGGTCTGTTCCTCAAAAAGGGCAGTCTTTTCAGTGCACCCACTTTTATGTCATAGCATGAGGAAAAACGGAAACAGGGAAATGAAAGAAAAAAAGGGAGAAGAACAGATGGAAGTTAAATGTTGAAACTAAGGACAGAAATGAATGTCTGAGTTTAAGCTAGGTATACTGTGCTAAAGCTATCATTCTTCTGCTTCTGGGTGATAATGGAAATATGAAAGTACACTGAAACAAGAATATTGCACTAGGAAAACTTCCATAGGTAACTCAGAAATGCACTGAAAATTACAGTGCAGAGGGTAATACAGTTTGAAGCTCTTGAAAAAATAAATGTAACTTCTTTGCAGGTGATTACAGGAATTGACCACTACGTAATTTTTACTGTGAAAAATAACTTTTTTTTTGAACATAAAAATGTGAAGCAAAAAAACCCTGAAAATTAATGCAACTCTAAGTACAATTTCAATCTTAAAATATGTTCATATCATTATTTTGGGGGTTTAATAACTTCTATAATGCTTTGCTTGCACATCTAAGAGGACACAGTCTATTATCAGGCTTCCATTTTGTGCTCAGTAATTACTTTGGTCATCTACTGTCTCATAGAAAACCTGCAAGGGCCTTCTGATCAATGTAATTTGTGAGCAGTATTTTGGTAAAATACTAAAATCAATCTGCTTCAAATGTGCAAATATTTTAGCTGAAAAAAACACCAAAGGAAAAAACAGCAAAAGAAAATCCAAATGTGAGTGTTGCTGTAACATTTCGGGAGGGCCCAAGGAAAACTGAGTTAAAGTCTACCAGGAGAATTACAGAGTTAAAATTACAAATAGTATTAAAAGAGGGAGAGGAGGGGCAAGTCACGAGTTAATCTTGTCCTTGGAGTCAGGAACTCTGCATTAGGAACTGCTGACCTGCCTTGGGTAAGTCTGGGAGCTGATGCCAGGCACAGGAGCCATCATGGAAAGATCCAGAAGGGGACACAGGATGAAATTCCCCAAAGTGATGATTTCTGCAGAGATGGCAGCAGCTCTGGTTTCTGCAGAGGTCTGTTAGACCATGCTCTGCCTGGTTTGTCTCTGCAGCCCCTTTTCAGGAGGCGTGCCCTGCTCCCCCAGCCTGGCACACAGCAGTTCTGTGTACAGAGCAGTGCATATATATCATATATACCATTTACAAGTGCACATGAGCTACCCTGGCAGTGAAATATTCCCTATTCCTCCCTCTCCATCAGCTCCTCCTGTGTCTGCACCCACAAGAACAGGTTCACAAAACAATCTAATCACGGAGGTCATTCTGTCCTATTTCTACACTTTTTGTCATCAAGATGACACAGAAAAAAAAATTTCTCTGCAACTTCTATATCCTTTACAAAAAAAATAACCTATCCCTCTGTAATCCTTTATGGAAAATAAATTACTCCTCTTCACTAAAAACTCCTTAATCCTACGAAAAAGTAACCAGAGGATGCTCAAGAAACATTTGAGTAATCTGTCCTTCCTGTCCATTAACACAGGTCCCCTCCAAAAGGGCTGATTTATGGCTCTCAGCAACTGTGCCCACCAGGAATACCCCCTGCAACCACTGATGTTCTGGAAGTCCTGCATCAGAAAGACAAAATGCTCGGAGGGGAAACCCTGTCAGTAATATCTGCACAGAATTCACCTCAGGAAATGTCCTAAAATGGTAATAATAATAAATACTGGGATGGCAGAGCTACAGCAGAAATCAACTATTCTTCTTTTCAGTACTCCACGAACACTTCTTGCTTTCTGAGCTGAGAATGAATGACGAGTATTGCAGAATTCCTCAAATGAGCAGGAAATGTCCATTTTGTAACTCTTCTGCTTGCCTGAAGACCTCTGGGGAATTCTGTATTAAAATCCTGACATTGTTTTGTTCATGCACAGAAAAAAATGAGGCAGAGATCTTTAAAATGCCTCAGTATTGGGAAATGGAGCCAAGAACGTTTCTTTTACTCCCTCTGTGACATGGTGTTTCTACTACGGGTGTTCCTAGTAGAGACGACAGTTTACTAACAGCCCTAATTCCCTGGGAACTTGTTGATCCCTTGAAATGGCTGAAGTGGAAGTCAGCAAAGGATATCTGTATTTCTCCATAGAAAACAAAAATCTCCTCTGCCTGCCTTGGGTTTTCTCTGGAAAAGCTCAGAACGGCCCCATCCAGAGGAAAAGCTCTGCACAGAGCAGGTGTCAGATCCATGGCACTCACCTGATCATTAGCGGTGATCAATAATAATTTATGGGCAGTACCTGGGAAGAAGGAGGCTGTACTTCCAGCAGGCATGAAAAGCCAAGGTGAAACCTTGCAATCAGGAGTGGGACCGCAAAAGCCCTCCAGGCACCCCCTCCTTCCCACAGGGATCAGACAAAGGCTCTGGCCACGCTGAGACCTCAGTTGGTGTTCTCTGAGAACAGGGTAACCTGATTTTTGTGCCAAGATCACCTTTCCCAGGGAGATAACAGCTCTCCTGGAAACATTTGCATGAGAAAGTGGCCTGTATTGGGAAAACACAATCTCCATCACCATCCGCAAAAGAGGAAAAACTACAGATGTTACACACAGCAAATACTTTTGACATCAGTATCTCTGACAGGGAATGGGGGGTGTGAGCCCTGTGTACCCTGGAGATCTCTATGTCAGATACTCAGTCCTCCAGCTCGGAACATCGCTGGTTTGTGCCAGGGAAGGTGAACTGCCTTCTCCTGCCTCCTCAAGGACACGCAGGACATTTCATTGGCAGCTCCCGCTGGAACCAGCTCCTTCCCCAGAGGCTGGAGGTCAGGGTAGCACAGAACTCTTCCAGAGCCAGAGCTGCCTTCAGCCAGCACAGAGAGCTCCAACACCTGAGCACTGGCACAGACAGGTGGCACTCACACGTTTGGTCCCTCCTGTAGTTCGTCAGTAGAAGCTGCTACAGCCAAACTGCTTCCCATGGAAAAGAAAGGTCCCCAAATCCCGGGATTTAGGACCTAACAGTCACTCTAGGAGCAGAAGAAATAGACTGCAAAACGTGCACCATCACCAGCACTCATGGCACTGAGATAGTCTCTCTGCTTTGTGAGGCCCAAACTGTCTCAGATCTCTGTCTCAGAGACCATCAGAACCGAGCTGGCACAAAATGCATCTGAATTCTCTCCAAAACTGTGGTTTCCATGGCAACATGTGTAATGGAGGAAGGTTAGGATCCGGAATTAGATCAGCCCTTCCAGTTTGTGGATAAATACACTAGGATTAAGGGAAACATGAACAAGGTCCATGGAGTAGAAAATTAATGAGGTCTGAACAGCTTCAAACCTCTTTTGAAGCTCAGCCACCGTAACTGCAGCCGTGGCTCCCCAGGAGGGTAACTGCACACTACAAGGTCCCAAGGATCATGCAAAGAAAACTGTCACAGAAAAGTCCTTCCAGAACATGACACAGATGTAGATGGGCTGAACCACAGCATGCACACTCTCAGTTCCCACTGACACACATCCAGGACAGCTTCAGTCACTCACCAGGTCCACACCACCCATGGTTTGGATGTAAAAGCAACAGCTGCTTTTAAAAAAAGTTTAAAAGTACCTGTTTTGGAGCTTACACTGAAAAAGGTTGAGCTCTCCAAAGGGATAAGTTAATAACAAAAGTGCTAAAATGTACTCTTGAACTGTTTCTTCAGTTATTAAAACAATACAGATCTGATTTTAAGTTTCCCTAAAATAGCATTTTTTGGATGTTTTTAACTTTGACTAAGCTTCTGCAAGAAGCACAGAAGAAAAAAACTCCATCATAATGGCTGTAGTAATTCACAGCTGGCACAAACCCCAGACCAGCTGTCTTTTGAAACTCAATACGTTAAATTTAGAAGTAGTAGTGCAAAGACTGGAAGTCACTGCTAATGCACATAGATTCTGATGCTTTTACATGCACAGCCAAAATGCTTTTGGTGCATAGTTATTAAATAGAGCCACTGCATCCTGATAACTTGGCTGTAATAATCTTTTAAGTTGTGAGAAACTGGGTAGTTTATGATTCATGCCAAGAGTGGAGAACAAAAACCATAGATAATAAATAATAACAAACAGAATCTGGGCTTTTATATATCATGGGCACCCTAATGGGATGGTTATCGAATCTTTCAAGGTCAGCACATTGTGCCTGGAATATTCTATCTAATCACGCTTCTGTTAAGTCCTCATTCTCCCTCTCAAACACTTCACTCCAATTTCAGGATCAGTGACAATTCCCATATTTTTAACAGGTTGTGTTTCTACATTAACACTTTCTGTTGCATATCCAAATTTCATCGCTGGTTTTGTGAGATGCTGGGGGAACACCTTCAGACAAAAGGTGTTTTTAGAAACTCAAGGATGTTAGCACCACCACAGCCTGGAAAACACTTCCAAGACAAGGGGAAGGAGTCATGCTGGGACAAGAGGGAGAAACAAAAAGGGTCCTTGTGGTGACACCTGACATTCTATCCCAAATCCTGCTCACCTGACCCAGCACCAGTGCCTGCTTCATCCTACTCAGGCATTGTGAGTGTATTTTAATGCTTGCATTTTGAGATACTGGAACGCTCAAAACTAGTTGTGCCCAAATACACAAGTTTGCAAGAAGTTCTGTCCTTAATAAATTAATTCAGGCTTCATTCCTACAGACCTAAAAATTATCTTTACAAATCCTCCACAACATGCAGTCTTTTCCAATGTTTAGCCAAGGTTTATTCAGGGAATCAAGTGGTTTGCAGTACTCACTACTACTCTTCTTGGTGCCCAGGGTCTGCCCGTCCTCCAGGGAGTTGGAGCCCACGGAGGAGCTGTCCTGGCTGTCCTGGTGGGGCAGCTGCAGGAATCCCTCGCTGGACTCGGAGCGCGTGGGTGTCAGCGTCACTGACTTGAGGCGCTCGCGGTTCCCGTCCTTCTTGGACTTGATCAGCTTCCTCATCTTCAGGGTGATCCAGTTGCCCCTTCTGTCATCAACAACACAGCACATTCACTGCATTTATAACACATTGCTTAGGCCTGCAGAGTCTCTTAATTTTTATGCAAGACACAGACGTGATTCTGATCCCACGAATATAATGGAATCTCGATATTCAGCGGAAACAGAACAGGTCTGCTGTGCTTTAGAGATGTGTTTTATTTTACATCATGTTTATCAGTACCTTCTTGGTGGAGATGGCTCATAAAATTTATACTGATCCATTATCTTCTCCTCTAGTTTCTCCTTCTGCCGCCTCAATTCATTTAGTTTGTCACTGCAAACAGAAATGAATGATAATTTATGCTTCAAATACATATACATTCATATACAGGATGCGTGGGCAGTACATTCCTCTGGGAATCTGTTATCTGAAAATTGTCACCTTTTGTGAGGAATTCTTACATAATACTTGTTTCTTATTGAAAAAGCAAGAGATACAGCAAACAATCAGTCTTAGGCTTAACTTCATGATATAAAATGGAATCAAATTCCATTTGCCTTTTTTTACACATTCCTCCTTTTAAAATAAAGCGCTGTATCATTTACATAAGCACAATTTCTCTTCCCTCAAGTCCACTGAAGAAATTTAGACTACAAATCTAAAAATTCATCTGCAATGTATGTAGACTCATTTATGAATGTAACAATTGACAGTGATTACAAATCTAAACTTTGCCAGTTGCAGAATGAGGAATAAATATTTTTACTCCTCACTTCCATCATCAGTAATGAACACAGTTGCACCGATCCTTTAGAACTACAAATATAATGTTCATATTTTGAGTTATCTGCTTTACATTTACCACTGAAATTCTTATTTTAAAGAGAAACACTTCAGAAGCAGCACATGTGTTAAATTCTATATATAACAGAAGATTTTTTTTAAAAACGCAGGTATTGGTGTCATTGCCCTAGTCACAGCGATTTCCTTGTTTTCACAACTCACATGTATTGCCTTTGCTCTACATGAAAGAGATCCTTGCTTTCCATGTTCTGCTCCAGTAATGTTCTGTTCTGCAGCATTAAGGTCTGGATTTGATCCAGCAGGTGTCTGTTTTCCTCCTCCAAGTTTCCTTTAAGTTGGCTGAGTAGCTGTTAGATGAAATTGCCCATGCATTTATATTTATTTTACACACAAATAAGATTATCAAGAAAATGTAGGTCTACAGAGGGATTCTGAGAGTCAAATCAAACTCAAAATTAAATCACGAATCAACTGATAAAAGCCTCTTTGATGCTTTAAATAATTTAAACCAGTTTCCCTAATATGAGCCTAAAATTGTGCATTGCTTGCACTGCAGGCAAATTAATTAGTCTTTGGATCCACTTCATTATTTGTAACTGACTGATACTCCAGCACTTCATATGATTTCATGAACCTATAAATACAATTATAAAAACATTCCAATGATTCTAGCCATTACAAGCAACAGAATTCCCACATACCTCACACTGATTATTTAGCTTTGTTGATGTAATATCCAGTTGCTGGTACTGTTCTTTGAGTTTTGAAAACTCAGCTTCCAACCGCGTTTGTTCCAGTTTGGAATTGTTCAATGATGTTTTCAGATTCTTGTGGTCAGTTTGGAGCACTTCATTATCCCTCAGGAGCTGGCTATACGTGTGAGTGAGCCTGGGATGCAAAGACACCGTCAAAGAGTGCTGGCAATTAATTTGTTACCCACACTCCCTCTGAAATATGACATTTCCAACTACTCCATAAAATACATACACAAATTCCTTACTATCACATACTATAAGTTATCCCAGCCTGATTTTCCTAGGGATGTGCTCTGCCTTTGAGCCAAGTAGTGTTCTCTGTATATTTAAATACAAAGCAGCACCTCTACATCACAACTAGTTTTAAGATTTCACTTTTCAGAATAAAAGGATCTTACAAAACAGCCAGGATTTCTTGCCAACACAAAATAGGAATGGCCAAAACTTTAGCAATCGTGGAGGTTACACATATCCATTCCTGGGCTCCCTTTGTCCCTCCTGAGCCCTGCCATGTCCCTTTGTCCCACATGTCCTCTCAGGATATAAAGACTGTTTTTGCGGGATCATGAGTATTTGGAGTAACAGCATCAGGTATTAAGAAATGTCAAGGAGCACTTCTTCAGGCTGCACTGGCTCATGCTCAGGAGCCAGAATTCTCTTTACCTTTCATTTTCATCCCGAAGTTTTTTATATTCTGCTGCTACAGTTTCATGTTTCTCACTTTGCTGCAGCATTTTGTCCTGCTCTGTCTTGAGAACCTTCTCCAGTTCTTCCAGCTGCACTTTCTGTTTCAGCAGTTGATTGTACCTGCAAAGACAGTATTTACACTTCTTTTTGTGGAAATTACAAAAAAAAAAAAATTTTGATTAAACGGCCCCTCAAAGTTTTGAATCTTAGTGATTAATTGATGATGACTAGAGAGTGACTATTAGAGAGTGACTTCTGCTGAAGAGTAGATTTGCTTTCCTGAGTATTTACCTATCCTCCAAGTCCTTGTGCTCCACCTCCAGGTTTTTGTGAGCAGCCTTGAGGCTGCCATGCTTGGCGATGAGGGACTCGTACTCAGCGGCCTGGCGCTCGTGCAGCTGCTCCAGGCGCTCGTGGTCCTTGAGCAGGGCCTCATAGAGCCCCTTCAGGTCCTCGCGCTCCTTCAGCACCGCCTCGTTTTCGTTCTCCAGGGCCGACTGTTGGATCAGCAGCTGCGCGTTCTGGTTCATCAGGGACGTGCTCTGGGAGTTCAGTGTGGAATTCTCCACCTGCACCACACATGCAGATAGGTTCGGATTGAAAAACATAAAGAGAACCTCCCAAAATTACTTGAGTTGTCACCTAACAGGTCACTGCTGGCTACAAGAAATACAATAAATCTCTTCTCTGCCTAGGTCAGCACCAGGTTATTTTCACCAGAAGCACTGACCAAATTTTCCCAGTTATCTCCCTTGGTTTACATCTGGAAGTTGCATTTGATCTACCTACATATTAATAAACACAAATTCCTTGAATTCTTAAGAAGGCCACAAATATTGACAGATGCTGTGTTTTCAGTTCTCTGAAAGGAACAAGGACAAACCCATAAGAAATAATGTTTGAACCCCACTTGCTGTTGGACAGACTGATAGCAAAACAAAATAAATTCCTGAAGAAGTCTGGTATTTACAGTAGAGGAAAAATAATTACAAGCTTAATCTTGAGTGCGGAGTCCCCATATGTTGTGCAGCCTGGGTTATTTTACCTCCCACTTAAAGATTTCTTGGGTTTAACCGTTCGCAACCTTCTGGTTCTTCCACTGACGACCTTTTCTTATATCCCAGGAGACAGCTCCAATTCAAAATGTTCCAAGAATATTTTTTAGCAGAAAGCATTGAAGCATGTGATTAAATTGACAGGGATGGATTAAACTATTATTTACCTTTCAACATCTGTTAAAATGTTATCTTGCTGACAGGGCCATTTTCCTCTAGCACCAAGATACCTTGGAGAAATAGATCACCAGTGATACTAATAAAAGCCAAATCTGTGACATGACTAAAATAAAATGAACTTTCATACCACCATGGAGATTTATTTTTTAAAAAGTTATGTATCGTCACCATAAAATCTTCCTGGTATCCATGCATTCCTTCACCCTGAGAGTTCCAACAGGAGCACCCATTTAACAGAGAGAGGGAGATAATAGCACCTGGAACTACCAATGTTTTGTTCTGTGCTCTTTTGTGAAACAGCACCAGTCCTCCAACAACTGCACCAGAACAGTATTAATGTGTATTAACACACTAAAGCCTTCAATATTAGACAGTTTTATAAAAGTCGCAACCAACCAAAAACTTCACTTTTTGTGTCTCCAGAGACATCCTTGGATATCTTAAAGAATTGGTGCTTGTCACTTGACCTGCACCAGCTTCCTTCTCTTTCCCACTCAAGAGATGGAAACCACAAACTGCTGAGCCTTCTAATACCCTCTGGGTATCCATTAAGGGAAAAAAAATTCCATCTCTCACTCCAGTTCCCGCTGTTACCAGGGAACAAATCCCTTCCTGCTGGAACTGCAGTGTTCTTTGTTACAGACGAGAAAGCTGAACCTTTCACTGGAGATGAAGTCATGTCTGATGGCATGGGTGTGCTGGGAAACTTCCCAGGCTGAATCCCAAGTTTGGTTAGGTCAGAATGCCCAGTTACTCTTTCAGACATCCCTTCCCTTGGCTGCTCCTTATGGGTATCAAGAGGAAGAGAAGAACAAGCTGCCCAGGAACAGTTTTGGCACAATCCAGGTAGAGCATTTCAGTCTGCTTCAGTTCTTCAGATTTAGCCAACAGTTCATCACTTTGATTTTGCTGAACATATTTCAAGTTCCACTTGGATTTGCAGTTCATGGAGAACTGTCTTGCCATAGAGGAAAGGCTTGTGCTGCTAGGCATGAGGCAAAAAATGAACTACATAGATATGCCTGGCATTTTTTGAGGAAGGGAATTACAAAGTACTCAGAAAACTCTGAATCCCAGCAAACCCCTCTCAGCTGGTTAAATGGGTTATTTCCATGTCATATCCACTGTTTTTTAACAACCAGAGGAGGCACAGGGTGTGCACCAACACCCTGTTTGACTGGAGTGCTGTGCACTAATGACATTTCTACGTGGCAACAGAAAGTGCATCCATGGGACAACAACATTCTGCTTTCCAGGAAGAGCCAGGAGGAGATTCCAGGCATCCAGCAAATGCACTATTTGTTTCTTCTAAACAGTCCTGGACATCTTGATTCCCATCAGCCCTCTTTACTATTTCTGATGCATTATGGGGCTTTTATCCCCTCTTGAAGGAGATTCTTAGAACTCCAAAAGCATTAAATCCATTAACAAGAATATTTTACGTTTAAAGAAAAACGATACATATTTAATAATCCTTTTAAACTATAAGGGCAACATCTGAATTTTGGCCAGAAGAGCTGCAAGACTCTGGGGACAACCATTTTTGTAATTTCCATGGTCACACATTACCTTTTTTACTGCCTCTCAATTATCTAAATTCAGGTCAACACATCTTTATGTAGCTTTCTGGGCGTTTTTTTGTGGCTTTTTTTTTTTTTTTTTCATTTTCTGTATTTAAGTATCTTGATTTTCCTCATAGGTATGGCTTTACTTTTATTTTTTTAGATATTTATAAAAATGGATAAAATTTATTGGAATGTGGTTGTACATTTTACTTCCCTGACTTAATTTAGGGGTACAAATACGACGAAAAAACCCAAGGAATCTTGGAAGCCTGGACAGGAGAATCTAAGTATAAAGTCAAGATTTTACATCGAACAACGGATTAAAACCAATTTAAAAATGTAATTATTCATCAGCAAACAATTACTTGACTGCTAAGTGCAGATTATTTTCATATCATCTTTCCCATGACTCTCTGGGAAGCCAAATGTGATTTTAAAGCTAACGATAACCATGTATTATTTTAAGTTTTCCTTCAGAAAAAAACCCTTTAATTTTTGAAATTTTTTGAAAAGCAAACTAAGGCAGCATTACCTGCAGCTTGGCATTCTGTGTTTGCAGAGTTGTGTTTTGCTCCTGCAGGGACACAGTCTGTCTCTGCAGGGCTAGGATCTGGGCCTGCAGGTTGTTGTTCTGTGTCTCCAGCTGCTTGAGCTGCGTTTTCAGTGCCTGCTTCTCTGCCTGCAGCGTCGCGTTCTGGGGGTTAAAACCATGCAAAACCTAAGTTCACAGCTGCTCCAGGAACTCCAAGATTAAACAGAAGTGTTTTCCAGACCATAGAAAGCAGCAGGACTGTGCAGACATTTACAGGGTGGGATAAAACTGCAGAACAAACACACTTTTGGGGGGATTTATCACTGGAAAAACAGGTAGCAGATGCTGCACCTATGGAGAAACAGGAGAGGAACCTCCAGGACTGGTATAAATAGGGATTATGTAACAGGGATTTGAGAGCTGTGGATTCAAAAGGGCAAATTCAGGTTTTCACATTTCCTTTTTAAATGCCTGTCAAGTGCTTCATGGCGTCCCACAGAGCAGAATCCAGCTGCTACACACACTGTATTTAATTCAGATTCTGCTTGGCTTGGAAACGAGGTGATAAATTTAAGTGTCTTAACAGCACCCTCATTTGCATTACTGGAACAGCTCACCACAAATAATTACCATCAGAATCATATTTAAAACACATCTTACATTCCTCTCCACCTCGATTAATCTGTCTTTAACTTTTAATAATTCTCTAGTAGTCTCTTGATTTTCTTTCTCCCACTTATTGACAGACTGATTTTCTTCTCCACTTCTTGGAGGAGAATTCTGAACCATCCTTTCCTCTTCTTGTCTTTGCTTGAGAGCTTCATAGTTTTTCTTCACCTGGAATTATTTAGGACAACTTAAGTTAGGGTTTAGAATTTTCCATTTTGTATGTCCACATCTATTTATTTATTGCCTGACCATGCCCCTTCTCAAAGAATAGAAAGTGCTGTTACTGCATTTGTAAATTTGTTTTTTGTACATATTTGGGGAGATGATGTACAAATTATTTATGGATATGGACAGTTTAACCCCAACAAACAGCAGACCCCTATTTTCTATTTTATTTCAGTGATTTTAACTGCATCCCCCGATTTTTATACTAAAATTCTACAACCAAGGTGACAGAATTTCCTTTTTTAACCAACCTACTCAGGCTGCTCAAAGTAGACCAGAAAATGTAACTGGAAATGACATCCCAAATCAAATCAACTCCAGGTTATTATTTATCCAGCTGACGTCTTCATGGCCACTGAAAAAACTCAACAACTTTTCATGTGATTTCAAGAGTCTTAAAAGCATTAACACCTTTGTCCTGTTCTCTATCACCTGAATAATGCCCAATTTTTTCCTGTCTTACCCAAAAAGCATAGAAATAACAACAGCCCATTTACTATTATAGAAAAATGCCCTTTCCCTTACTGTTTTCAGTTCCTGACGCAGTTGCTGGTTTAGATTTGTTGATTCTTCTAAACGAGCCTCCAAAGCAGCAATTTTTTCTTCTTTTATTTCCAGAGACTTCTTGAGCGTGGATTCTAATTTGGACTCCAAAAGCTTGTACCTACTGGCCAACAACAAAAAAAAGCCTGTATTTGAAATAATTGTTTGAGGTATTTCAATTCTAAAATGTCCTAGAACAGACTTACAGCTGCATTCAAAATCCCCTGAGTGCTGTGGTCAAAAGTATGAAGCATCCTCATCAAGACACCTCAGCATCCACAGCAAGTCATTTATCAAAAATAACCAGAAGATGGTTTTCAAAACCATTTTTGACTCCTCCTTTCTTTTAAAATAAGTTAGACCCAGAAAAAGACCGATTCAGGCACACCAAGGGTGGGTGCTGGGTTTCTCTGCATCATTAGTGAGTGGTGCCTGCACTCCTTCTGGCTGCACTCCAGTGATTCCAGCGGGGACCTGAACTCAATTAGAATGTGAAATATTTAGAGAGCAAGATTTTCATCAGTTCCCATTTCCTGCCAGCTCCAAAGGGGAGGACAGGGAAGGAGACGGAGCACAGGACTGTGCAGGTGCACACTTATTTGGTGCATCAATGTGCAAATTGCTCACTCAGCCCAGCTACTGATATTTTAAGACTGTTGCCACCCGTGATGTGCAAAGCTTCCATTTTAAACCATATTCACGATATTGTAGGGCATCTAAAACCCCCCAAAATTTGAGAGAAAAGTGGTCAGATCAAACTGTATTGTTTTAGAACTGCACATCCTTTATGGGAAATACCAAAATGCACACTCATTAATCACTTCTAAGCAGTTCAGTCCCTCTGTGTGGCTCAGAATCTGGAGAACACCCCACTCCTCCCCACAGCTGGATAAAATAAACCCAACCACTGACATCCCCCTTTCTAATCCTGGCTGCTGGAGGATCCATCAGTTTAGTGAGGGGAATAAACTGCAGGAGACTCCTGAATGGACAAAGGCATCAGATCCAGTCAGGAACTGGAGCAGAAGACCAATGGGTAGAGAATTAATAAGCAGAAAGCTGTCCAGTAGCATCATGTAGCAGGAGGAGAATCCGAGATTTTCAGATATGACAACGAATTCCCAAGGATTTATGGAATAGTAGGCAGGCTGTGACTAGTAGAATATACAGTATTTCACCTTCTGTCACCAAAGCACAGACTTGGCTACAAGTAATTCCTGCTAGAAAGCAAAGGAGGAAAAATAATAATAGCAGAGATCCAATACCCACTTACACTTTGAACAATGAAAGAGGGTACAATTTTTTAAATATAACTACAACTTGTATTACAAAAGTTTAATATTAACTGCAAGTTATGGATTATTTTGGATTCAGAGTCAAAATCCATAGGTCTGTTTGTCCAAGGACAGCAGGCAAGAGGGAATGGAAAACACTTCAAAGTTAAGTCATAAAATGTGGCCAGTTTAGACCTCAGCAGAAAGACCCTGGGGTGCTACCAAGATAATTTCTTAAAAACCACAAGCAGCTCTCTCCAATCAGGAGGAGGCAAATGGCACATTTTTAATTTCCATCATCAAAATGACAGAGGCAGATGAAAAACTATACTGAGAAATAATTTTATCCATAATCAACCCAGCTGTTCATAGCCCTGCTGAAAGAGCTGGTAATGACTCACCTATTTATTGTTACATAAGGAAAGTAATCCAGGTATCTTTGGGATGAATGAAAAAGTTGAGAACAATGGAAAAGCAGGATATTTATTGGCAGAGCAAAATTTCAAACCAATCCTAGTCTGCACTTTGAAATCAAACATTGCTCTTTCATGATCCTCCAGCTCTGCATGGACCTTGGGAAGAAGCTCAAGCCAGCAGTAGAGCCCAATCTCTTCTAACCTAGAACTAGATTAAATGTTGCACAATCTGGGCTTCATCTAAGCTTAAGCTTCACCTTAGATCAAGGACTGGTGGTTTTCTGTTGGGTCTGTTTATCTAAGGACACAACAAATGCTTATCAAGTGCTGTATGTGGCACAGAAATGCTTAAATCAGAAGAAATCCACTCAGTCCAAGTTCTGAGAACTTCTCCTAAACTCAATCTGGGAGCTGAGAAATGCAGGTGAAAGCCACCAGCAGAAACCAAAAGGTGGTAACACATTCACCACACACACACAGGACCCTGGCACCACCTCTGTGACAGAACACTGGGAAAGGGAAGCTCGATTCAAACCCCAAGCATTATTTGGGTTCCTTTGGACACAGAAAGCCGCAGATCCATCTCCAGGCTCATGAGAATCAGTTGTAATAACAGAACTGCACTCGGAAGCAAAGCTTGGCCAGAAGCCCACACTGTCTGCTTTGCCCCTGTCACCAATTTTCCCTAAATCCCTGCAGGATAAGGCAGAGGAATAAAATGCAGCAGAGGAAACAGATGTCAGGGCGGCAGCTGCTTTCCAGCAGCAGGTGTGGAGGAGTTCTGGAGACACTCGAGCACTGGATACTTCCCAGCCAGGGGAAGTGGGAATGCAGCTTCCCCTTTAGGATGGAAGAATTAGAAGGAAATGGTTGCAAGGGAAGAGTGAGACAGTTTAAGGTAATCACTATGTAATAAAAACCATTTGTGTCAGACAGGCAGACAAAAAGGAGAAAAAACCTACTTTGAGCTAATTATCTTTTAATGCTGCTGTTGCTGCTGCTGACTAGAGCATAAAACATTTTAATTATAATTAACTGTATCTCTTGACATACTTCAACGAGTCTCTTAGCAACAAAAAGTGGCAACTCACTGTCACAGTCAGCTGAACGTGAAAGCACATCAACTAATTAATTTCCAAAAATATTAAGTTCCTTTTTTGGGTCTATGAGTATGCCTTAAAAATCTAAGAGTATGCACAGAACCAGTCTGCAAAACCACTTTATGAAAAAAAAAGATCCTCATTTATCCTCTTTGTCATGCAGGCCCTTCTCACCTGTCATCACTGCTCTGTTCATCGTGCAGGAGACGCTCCTTGTTCAAGCCAATTTTTTCAAGCTCATGGGCCAGTTTTTCTAGATCATTGTTCATCTGTTGAGTCTTCAATTTCTCATTCACCAAGTCCTTGCACATAAAAAACTACAGTCAGTATTTTGAGCAAAATAAAATAACATAATTTTAGTTCTAGGAGTGCTGAGACAAGGGTCATCACTACATGACTGAAATAATTCAACTTTAACTCTTCTTCCAGTTGTCAGCTTTCAGCTGCATCAGACCTTATACTGTAACTAAAATAGGGTTTCTCTCTGCTCTCTCCCTTTCCCTTCAGTTTCCCTTTATATTTGGAACATGACAGTGAAGGGGAAACATTACAGTAATATGATACTCTTCCTTCTCATGACTATGATTATAGAAATTTTGATTATCTAATGCATAAAGATGTTAATAGTACACAGATTAAAGCAGAAAAAAACCCCAATTCAGAAACCCAGATATAATTTCTGTACATTATAAACAGATCATGATGGGAACGGAAACTCCTCTGTGTTTACCTCTCTCAAAGTGACCAGGGTTTTCTTATCAATGGTAGCTCTTTTCACCAGTTCCTTGTTTTCCTTCTCTAGCTCTTTCAGGCGCAGACAAGACTCTTTATATACAACGATTTCTTTAAAGAGAGATTTATTTTCCCTTTCCAGATTACTGATTTTGACATTATTTTCTTCTAAGGTACTATCTTTAATTTCTGCTTGCTGTCGAAGCCTTTTGTTTTCCTTTTCCAGCTGTTTCTTATCCTTTTCCAGTTGAGAAGTCTCTTGTTCTAACAACTTATTCTCCTTTTCCAACTGCTCCAGGCGCTTACTGGAGATTTTTAACTCTTCCAAGTTCTTTTGCAGGGTCTGATTTTCAGTCTCTAAATCTTGTAATTCACTCTCTAATTGCTGAATCTTCTTATTGCTGTTTTCCAGAGCTTTCTGTAGTCTTTGGTTCTCTGTGTCCAGGCCTTGGTAACTGACTTCCAAGCGTTCAGTCTTCTTAAAAGAGGCTTTCATCAGTTCAAGGCTTTTTTTGAGCTGCTCCTTTTCACTCTCCAGCTCCTTATTTTCTAACTGTAACTGTGCCACTTTAATGCTTGTACACTTCAAGGATTCAATTGTCCTCCGTAACTCTAAATTTTCTTCGTCAAGTTGGGAATTCTCCTTTTCTAAGGATTCTAATTGAAAAGTGAGGTTTTTCAGGCTATCCAAGGTTTTTTTCAGCTTTCTGTTCTCCGTCTCCAGGTCAGAGTTCTCTTGTTCTAAGGCCTCAGTCTTCTCACAAGTGATTTTTAGGTTGGTGATTTTCTTCTGTAATAACTCATTTTCCTTCTCCAGACGATGCAGCTCGTTCTCTAATTCTTCTGCCCTCTCCCCTTTCTCTTTGTAGTGTTCCAGTTCTTTCTTGACTTGTTTTTTTTCAAATTCGATCTTATTTAGCTTACTGCTTGTCTCTTTGATAGACTCATGAAGGATTTTATTTTCCTTTTCAATTTCTTTCATTCTCGCCTCAGCGCTGATTTGTGAGCGCTGCCTTAGAGAAGACACAGTTTGATTCAAGTGTTCATTTTCTTGTTCTAAGAGTTTGATCTAATTAGGGTAGAAAAATGGTAAAGTGATAAAAAATGTGCCAACAAGGAATTGCTTTCATATATAAACTAAAAGATACTCATCATATTTACCTTTTAATTTAAAGAAAATCTTACTCTGCTGATATTTATGTGAAGAATTACAAACATTATTTCAAGTTTGACAACAAAGTATATCTTAAAACCTCTTCCTCTTGAATACTAAGACATAAACCCAAAACAAATAAAGCACAAATCAAAGTAAAGCTTTACCAACTTCCTAGCGAATTTAATTTTCCTTTGTGTTTACCCTCGCTTAGATTGTTTATTTTTACATTCTCTGATTTCCAGAGCTGTGCATCCATGAAGAACAGGACTGCAGCAAGTTCTAAACCAAACATGAGAAGGACTCCTGGTTGGGTGCCACAAAAATCTCTTTATTTCATTTGGAAAAAGTAGAGCTGATGGGTAGGAGATGAGGGAATCTTGATCACAGTCAACAACAATTTGAGAAGAAACGCACCAAAGTTACACTGATTTTTGAGTCAAAAAGAACCTTTGGATATTCTGTTCCAAACCAACTTCAGAGAAGGTATATCACGTGGGAATTATTTTCCTAGGAAACATTTTCCCAGATATGCCTCCAGGATAAAGGCAGAACTTACACCTAAATTTTTCTCATTTCTTGACTTTTTAGGTTGCTCCAAATCATTTGGAATTGTTTGAGCATGTAACACCAGACAGCAAAATCCAGCAAAACTGTTTGGATCAATATTTAAGTGTACACTAATAACCTAGTGTAAGGGATGTTTCAACAATAAACTGTTTGGGAGAAAAGCAAAAGCGCTGCTTGCAATGAAAAACAGACTGAGAAAATTACAGGCTGTTATTCCATACTGAAATCTGAATGGAACTATTAATTACAGATCCACAGCTCTACTCCCAGGAACAGCAAACTGCTCTGGAATATTCACCAGAAACTCTTTAACAGGTGCCTAAAACCACAACTCTGGAGTACCTGGCACAGCACTGAATTACTGTCCATGAATTCTGCATCTATAATCCCAACTCCACAAAAAATCCTGACGAATGCCTCCATAACTTTGGATGAGATCAAATGAACCTCCTACAGTCAACTCCAGTAAGTGTCAGCACATGATTCCCACCCCTTCACCCCCTCCCCCCCCCCCCTGCTTTTATTTTCCTTCTGGAATTTCACTTACTGATTAAACAGGGCCTTTAAAATATTCAGCATTTTTTGAAATATAATATTCTGCATTTTAAAATATGGTACTTTAAATTAAACTAAACGGCCATGTCATCAAGAGGTATAAATAGAATTTATAAAAGCTAACTGCCAGGATCAGAAGTGGCAGTTCTAATTCTGAAGGACTCAATTCCTAAATCTGGGACTTCCAGAACTCTTTTTTTCTGGTGGCTGTTCTGCAGACACCTCAGAGGGTGCCAGTGTCCACCAGGCACAGGTACGTCTTTTACAAAGATTCAGGTGCCAGTTTTTGGCAGTCACAAATAAATCCAGGTGGTCACAGCAGGAATCCACCCCAGTGCAGGGCAGAATTATGGAGCTGGACCCAAGGCTGCTGGAATTCCCATCAGTATTCCAACATTAGTCCATGCACTGCCAGCTGCCTGGGACCTGTTCTCCTCCTCTGGGAGGTGTCTGGCCTTCCTCCAAAGTTCCCAATTTTCTCTCCTGGCTGAGCTACACCCTCCAAGCAACTCCAGCAGATGCCCACAGAAGCTGCAGGAGCGTTACAAGCACCACAAAGCTCTAAACTCACCAGGAAAGCTGCAGCCAGAAATAAGTCGCGTCCCTCACTAGCTGCAGCTTTCAGTAAAGCTGTTTTCCTGCAGGAAACTCCTTTTGGCAAATCCACTACATTTACAATCCCTTTATGTCTGTAAAATCCTACAAAAGGAGACCAGCAGAGCACAAAGCAACATTAAAACTTTCAGTTCTGCTACTCACTTGTCGCTCTGAGTTCTCTCGAAGTGCTTCAAGTGTCTTTTCAAGCTGTGCTTTTTCTTTCATCAAATCTTTACTCTGATTTTGACTGTTCTGAAGACTTTGTTTCTCTTGGCTAATTTCATTCTCCAGCTCTTCAAGCTGGGAAGAGAAACAAAAGTTTTAAGATGTACTTAAAAATTACAGTCTTAGCTGGGTTGAAGGCATCCTTATAGAAATGAATAAAGAAGCTTAAGGGAAAGAATAAAACAGAGTTTTCTAATCTTTAGTTGAAACATTAATTTCTTCTGGGAATACATTTTCTCCCTGGCTCAGAACACTACATCTATGAGGTACTTTAGTGTAAAAAAATAAAGGGTCAGATTTTCTTAGGCTCTGGATATTTCCTCAAGCATCTTTTTTTCCTCTCAAAATTCCATTTTAGTGAGATTTACACCGCTCCTCCAAGACCCTTTTAACTTAGGAAGTTGAATGTTGTTTGATCTTTCTTAACTATTTCAAGAGATAATTAAGATGATTCCTTGGGAATTAAATATATGGGTTTGTTTTGTCAAATGATTCCAACTTGCAGAGAGCAAAACTATTTAAAATTTAAAATACCCAAGCATGATTTTTCTGTCACATTTAAGTGGTAACAAGCTGACATGAAGGATGTTTGTGTGTTTTTTACACCTATTCCTTCCTTTTGTACCTCCCAGATGCCTTTTGGGCACAGCACAGAGGCTGCTCCAAAAAACACCAGCTTCTTAGGAATCAGAAAACTTACAGAAGCATGGAATACAGTGGGAATTTCTTTAATTTTCTTTTTTTAATTATCTCTTACCCACTCTAAGAATAGTCTTTCACCTGAAATAGCTGCTGAAGTCAAAGCTATTTCAAGAACTTCAGACATTTTCACTTCACTGTAATTAGTCCCAGCTTTTTAAAAAAAATTATTATTCTCTATAAATATCACTGAATAAATTATTCTATTTGATACAGATAATTTGAGGAGTAAAGTATTGTAGCTCAGCACAGTTAAACCTGGCAAACTCTCCTCTTGAGTTGTTTATCAATTCCTTGACCCACCTTCTCCCTTCCTCAGCTAAAATGAGGACACAGGACCAAGTCTGCAGCTCAGACTCATCACTCACTCTCCACCTCTGCACACACACAATTTCTTCTGCTTCATAATTACCAAAATTAATGCCCTCCAGTATTCCAAACCACTTTCATTACTCATCATATCCCAAATATATTATTATGTTTTCCCCTCATTGGTCTAAGACCTTTCTGAATAAACTGGTCTCACACAATAAAAGGAGAAAAACCTCTTGGAGATGGTTTTATTTTTTCCCATAAACTTACAGTCACTATGCCTCCACTTAGACCCTACTAATGCCTTACCCAAAATAACAGCAATTCATAAAATTACCCTTTCGGAAGAAAAGAGCAAAGAACATTAGGCAGCTCTCACACAATCCAAGCCCACCCTGACCTTTACCTTCTTGCTAAGTCTTTGGTTTTCTTTTTCCATTTTCAGAATCCTTGAACTGCTGCATTCCACAGAGCCCACTGCACTTTGCAGCTCTTCCACTGTCTTCAGCAAACTTTGGTTTTCCATTTCCAGCTTCAGTAACCTGCTGGATGTCAACTCATTCACCTCATGGCCCAGTGATTTCTGGGGCACTGCAGGAGAAAAACACCATTATTAAAATAAAAGGTGACTTATTAGCCAGAGTTCTTGGGATTTTGCATTTTAAAACTTATAGGATTTAACAGGCTTTGAAGGTCCTTCCAACGCCTTCCTGGTGACCAGAGCTGATTAGGATTAGAAACATCAGAGATTAAAATACGTTCTACTCTCCTAAAGTTCCTAATCACAGCACAGATTTGTTTCCCACAACTCAGGATGTATCTCCGATTTCCACAAGTGCTTTGCACAGAATCCAGTTTATATTGAAGCATGTTATACTGGAAGAATCAAAATTTTTACCACAGCTCTTCTTCTTAACTTTGAGAACAGCAAAGCAAGAAGACTCATGATCTGTGCTGCAGACTAGAGAAGTCTGAATGGCAAAATAACATAATTTCAAGTTATTTACAGGCTTTACATCACTATTTAACTGAACAAGAACCACAAGAACAGACTTCTCATGTAGGCTGTATCTCCATGGATACACGGCAATCAGCATTTCTCCAGATGACAACATGCTCTGTATTTCAGAAATAAAGACATTTAATTTCCTAATGCTATTCAACCTCTGAGATTCCATTTCAATAGCTTTGTAAGTATTAACTATGTTTACCTTCAGAAAGTTCAGTAGTCCTGTTTATCTGCTCCAGCTCCCAGCCAAGATGCAAAGACTCATCCATACTTTGTTTCTGAGCCATTTCTAGGGTCATATTTTCCTCCATGAGTTCCTCAATCTTCTTTCTGTCCATATCACGCTCCTTGAAAATTATTTCGCAGGTTAAAAGAAAAGTCTCAATACTGCAAAGTATTTTATTATCTATATTCTATTAATATTTATATTCTATTATCTTTACTATGTTGTCACAGGGAAGGGCAAAGTGCTTCTTCTGATCTGCCTGGACAGTGAGATGGGGAGGAACTGGGAAAAGCTGAGATAACTTTAAAGGGAACAGTAAAAACCAGTAAAGAAGACTACAAAGAAGAACCTCTTCTCCTCATAAACTACAGCAATTACTCCCTATTCTTCCAAAGTTTACTTCTCTCTGAATATTAGGAAACAAAGTGCATGGGGTAAACACAGTATTTAAGTGACAATTGATTATATTCACATAAAAAAAAATCAATCCTATTGTTCTTGAGTCTCTGCATTTATCATTACATTCCTTCTCTATCCACTGTTTTGAAGGCTTTTATTAAAAATGGAAATTACATTCTGTGTGTACCAGTTGCCTTTGCCACCCTCCCCTGACACTCACCATCTCCATATCATGCAATTTAGCTTTTAGTTGTAAATTCTCCTTTTCTAACTCGTGCAGTTTATCCGAACGGGCTCGAGTCCCCTCTAATTGATCTTCCAACATTGTCTTGGTTTCTAGCAACACTTGATTGTCTTCCTTTAACTCCTGCAAAAATGGAGCAACAACAACAAATAAATCCCAAACCAGAAGTACTACCCTGCTCATACAAACTTTGATACACATCACAACCAGTTTCAGAAACCTAATCTAAAACTGGGAACTGTAACAGACTTTTTATAAAAAGCACACTTACAGCAATTCCACAGAAATGCAACTTATGAATTTCTGTGAAAATAAAATTTGATATAAATTAAATACTCCCTAAGCCATTAAGAACAAATAAGGTGTTTATAATTATAATCAAACCATAAGAATCTCTGTGATTTGGGCCATGATCTGGAAAGAGGTACTGCATGTACTCAAAATTAGGTTAATAGGCCACTGGGCCCAAAGTCAGGCCATGATGCTAAAAATGCAACCACAATCTTAAAATACAACCAGCCACGCTCAAAGGGTCTGAGCAGCTTTAATTTTGGTACATAGAGGATTTTTAATAGCATCTGATGAAAGTAATGTGTAAAATACATAATTGGCAATTTTCCTCATGATATACAGACAAAACTTTTCAAACTTCAGCAGAGTCAGCTGCATAATCTGAAAAAAGATCACATCAATATCCTTCATACTCCTCCCTACACTAAGTTAACTCATAATTATTATAAAGCAAACCCAACTAATTAACATGTCTGTACTGAAGCATGCTTGAAATATCCAGTAGTTTACAAGTTATGAAAACACATAAACAATTTTATGTTTAAGGGGGTTTATTAAACATTCTATGAAAATGAAACTTCCACTGTCAAATCCTGTACACTAATGTGTTTTCCTTTACTGATTTTTGTACCATATGGCACTTGCCTATCAAATTTGGCATTTACAGACAGAATGATGGTCTGATAAATTCCTTCACATCAATTTGTCTCCTAAATTACTAATTCATGCCAGAACTCTAAGTTCCCCTTGCCTGGTGTTGGTACATCTTTTTTCAGTGTATTTTATGCCATTGTCCCATACTCGTTTATTCGAACAGCCTTCGTTTTCTCAACACCTGACTTAGAAAATTGCTTTCCCTTAGGAGATCTACAGGAAGAGAAAGGAATTATATTTACAGCATTTTTTGAATTAATTCCTCTGTGCGTTTCTCAATCCATCCTTCACAGAGGCTTCCACTGGCCTTGCTAGCTTAGAGCTCTGATGAACACTGCTGACTTCCATGCCTTTAGACACGGAGACAATTCCCTAAAAACCGGAATTTGTCACAAAAGCCTGACTGCCATATCCCAGAGCAAGAAGCTGCAACCCTTTCTCACATCCCAACGCTTTCATCTCCAAATACACTTTGAAAAAGGCCCCAGCCAAGAGAAGAATGGTGGCTCTGGGTGATTTTTTCCCTGGATTTATTCACCTCCACCCTGACTTTGTAGAACTCGATGTCATGGAGCCTCTCTTTGTAGCGGCTGACTTCACTCTCCAGCTTGTCCACACGGATCGCCTTCTCCCGGAGCGCGTCCAGCTCGTCCCTGTACACCCTGGCAGAGCGGGCATCCGACAGCAGGTTCATGTTCTGGGACAAAGCGAGACACAGGAATATAGGTAGGACTGGACAGAACATGCTGAAGGATAACAAAGTTCCTTTATTGTTTAAATTAAGGGAATGCAGAGAGGTATCATTAATTCTGAGAAAGACAAAGAAAAATTGAGTCTATTGTAGAGGACTGTAGATGATATATTTCAAAGGAAACTCCACTGGCCTTTTTCAAGAACTCACTATAATTATATATAGTGTATATTTATGTATGTATTTAGGGGTTTTTCCCTCAATATCACCACATGAAGTATAAAGAAAAACCAGACAAAATTGGAGCATTTTCATTTTAAGATCATTTCAGAAAACGCATTGGTGGCAAATTGCTAGAATGAAGAAGCAAAAAAAAAATCAGAGAAGAAATGCTAACCTAAGGGCATTTTTTCCATCATAATGTAACAAATAAAGGAATAAATTACACAAGATCAGGTTCAGAGTACAAAACAAAAAAATAAACATGAAAACATACTTAATAACTGAAAAAGAACAGTGAATTGTTCTGGTGATGGCAACTTCTCTTAAAATAATAAAATTATTAAATTCACACCTCTTGCTGAAGTCTCTTCAGTTCAACTTCCATGTGTTCCAGTTCTTGTTTACAGTCAAGCAGCTGTTCAGTCTTTTCCTCACTTGAAGGAGAAAACACAAACCAGTTAAACATGGCCACGAAACATGCTAATGATCACCACGCTTGAGAACAAAATGCTGAGATTTGTGAGGCTTCCACCTTTAACCCACAATTTCAGGAAAATCAGAGTATGAGATTTAGGGTTGCCATTATGACTTAGTTATTCTTTTGGTTTTAGTCTTTACCTAGTATTTTAAATGTTGTTAGACTTTTCATAGTGCTTTAAATTGCTGTTTCCTACTCACACAGGGCAGAACACAGGGTATAATAAGGGAATTTTTGCAATAGGGGATTTTGTGTAAAAAACCACAGACAATACCCATGAATGTGTACCAGAAAAACCACATACAAAAGTCAACTCAGAATAATTTTAAATTATACATTCAAAAGGTCCAAATTCTTTCCAGGAGAACCAGACACTGACCCCTTGTCACAATCAAGTAAAGCCAATTTTAAAAGCACTTTTTATAGAACTGTAATTTTTCCTCTTCTTGCAGAGAAGAATTAAGTGGTTTAGATGTCTTTACTCAATTGAAGAAGATACTGCTTAATAAGCTCACTAATATCATGAAACACAATGAATTTTAATTTTATGGAAACAACACAGTGTCTGTTTTAGTTTACTCAGAAACCCGTGATAAAAACAATTTGACATCGAATGCTATAATTCTTACAGGACTCATTCTTAACTTCCAACTCATTTCCCAATCCTTAAAAAATGAGTTTGTTAAACCATGAGTAAGTGCAAAGTAAATATTTAATTTTCTCACAGACAAAGAACACCTGATGTTCAAAATTCAACTGCACCTCAGAACAAACAGTATTTGCTGTTGAAAAACCTGCCAATATTGAATATTCTTAAAAGACATGTTACATATTCAGATCGTTGCTGTATTATTCCACATTTTGGAATACAAGTAAGAAACAAACGCAGAAAAGAGGGAAATAAGAAAATTTAATGGACTGAAATGTATAATACTATCTCAAAGCAATCATACCAACAAAAATAGGTCAGTTTTAAACAAAACTAGAGCAGTTGTTTTTAAAAATAAGCCAATTTCACCATGAATGATCTTTTTGGAAAGGGATTGTTCGGAAAAGGTCACTGAGCCTACAAGCACAGGAGGCTCAGCTCTGCACAACTCAGTGCAACATCTCTGTCACAGCTTTGCCCCTCCAGAGGTGCCCAGAAACCAGGCACACAAACACAAATTTATTCCTGATTTCTGTAACTTTTCCATCAGCATCCATATTCCTGTTATTGTTCTACATAGGAACACACAGAACTCAACACTCAGAAAATGAGGTGAGCAATTTCCAGCTTTAGAGCTTCTGTATTCCCTGGTTTGCACCCAACTAAAAAATAATCTTTACAGATCTTTTATATGGAATTACATCAGCTACACTGCATATCAAACCAGGTATGAAGGTTCACTGCCAAAACCAGATTATAAATAAATTTTATGCTGTTTTCAAGTCTGGAATTAATGTAATTTCAAATTTATCAAACAGATGCAGTGTTTAACACTAAATGCTGCAGACAAAAGTTAATTCATCCAAGTCTGGTATTTTAAGATACTCCTACACGTAAAGGGAAATTATTTACCAACTGAATTCAAATAAGAGTGCAAAATGTGGACTGTTCTGAGTCATCAGTGTTGTCCTAATTGCACGCTTCAGCTACAGACTGGAGAGGATTGGACTAAATTATACAGAACATACTAGTGTTCACTGTTTAGGCTATCTATTAACTGTCAATCAAACTAATAACAGCAATTTTTTCACTAATTTTCTTGGTGCAGCTGTTTATAGAATATCCTGGGCGGGCTCATTGCAGGAGACACATAATACAGACATCAGGAAAAAAGAGGCCCATCTTTTGTCCTCTGTTCCTCATGAAGACCATGCTGTAGTGGGGGAAGGGGTTCCTTGGAGTAAATCAACAAGATCCTTAATCCAGCCAGCTAGAAATTATCTGATCAACAAACTGAGAATTGGGACTTACACTACCTTCAGCTTGTGATTTAATTTACCTGTCGCCTCTCTCCACTGCTGAATTTAACAAAAAAAAATCTTTATTTATGCAGTGTGTACACATACTGAATCTCTTCAGATTGAGCATTTTAATTCGGAACACATGCACACACTTCACTCTCCTCAAACAACTGACACAATGCTATAGGTAGAAGCAGATTCTCCACAGGCCTGTTATTGATCTTCTCCTTAAATGTAAACTCCTAACTCTGCTCAGATTTACTCCTTGACCACGAAGACAAAGTGCCCACAGAAACCTACAGAACTAGGAGCAGTTTTCAGGAGCAAGTAAGTGTTGTGCAGGCAAGAAATCTTTTACACAAGAACAAAGAGGTGGGGGACAGGAAAGCATTCTAATGGAATTTTTTTGCCCTATCTGCAATGAATTTAAACCATGAATTAGCCATAGGTGAGTATTTCTTGCTGGAAACAGGTCACCTAATCATGCTGCTGAGAAGGAAGCCCTTTTGCACCATCTTGTTTTAATCATCACCTGGTTTGAGAACAAAATGCTAAGAGTTGTGAGACTTCCACCTTTAATCCATCATTTCAGGGACATCAGAGTGTAAAATTTAGGTCAAAACATCATTATGAATACAAACAGAAACAAACACAGATGAAAAGTTGTATTTGTCCCACAGGCCCACAAATCCTCTTGTATTATAAAAATACCTCTCCCTAGGGAGCAGTAACTAAAAAAAAGCATTTGAAAGGAAGAAGAATTAGTCTGAAGAGGACTAGAAGTGTGCCAAGGCAGCATTTGAAAAGGATCTGAGTGTGAACTGGTACTCACAGCTCCTGCCTAAGCCTCCTGATCTTGGCCTTGGCGTCGGCAAGCTCCACGCTCAGGTGCTGCCGGCTCTCAGTGCGCTTCATGCCAGGGGAGCCGCACGGGGACTGCGCTGTCGACGCGTGCGGCAGGAAACGGAGACAGTCCCGCTCTTCCGACAGCTCGATGATGGTCTGGGGAGTCAGAGCACAGGCAAAGTCCAGAGTGGCACTCACAGAGCCATCTCTGGGTGTGTCACTCATATCAAACACTGCAATGGCACAAGAACGATGGAAAGGTTTTGGCCATCGAAGCAGTCAAAAGCTCTACCTGCACCTCTACACCTAAAGCAAAGAGCTACAGCTCTTGGACAGGACCTACTGCTATTTTAAATTTTATTTTTCTCTTAAGACTTTTAAGCCCACAAAACGATCAGTGCTCAGAATGGGCTGGGTAATGAAAGGTGTGAATTCCTTGAAAACCACCATCTCTTGAAAACAAAGTTAAATGTGTATCTCTAAACAAAGTCTTGTTCTTCAGTGAGCAGCGGCATCCTTGACAACTGAATAAAGCGTCAGAGCTACAGGAATATTCCTATTTCCCCCTATAAAAAAAGGCCCCTTATAAAATTAAGCCAAATATGAACATCTCTCATAGTTTAAAGTATTTTTCCTTTGCTTTGCACAAAGGCATCACCCTCATCCTCTACCCTCTGTTTTATTCCTATCAAGGCTGTGGTCTGGAAAAACTGTCAAAGGATTATCTGAAATAATTGCAACATTGACACATCCACTCTACTGAGGGGCAAATCTGGGACCACTGAGATGATTCCCAACTCGTAATTTTTATTAAATACAGTTCTGTTCCTTGATTCGAACATGGCACAACAACTGTGCCTCATGATAAGCCTGCAAAATCTCCTCTACTGGTATGGATTCTGCTTTATCCCCCTCAAATCTGGACAATAGGACATGGGAATAGAACAGGCAGCTTTCAGCGATTGGCTTGCAAATTGATGGGTTATTGATTCCTGGTAAATGCAGCTGATACAGCTATGGATTCTCTGTTTTCAGCTACTGATGAATATTGAAGTTGTTTCCCACTGGCTATGTGGAAAAGATCATCTATTATCTTTCCTACTTTACTCCTACTTTATCTTTCCTACATTATTTAACAAATATGCACAAAGGAACTCCCTACAACATTCTGGCAGCCAGGAATCCTTGCTTTAACATGTCAGCAGAAAATTAAACTGTTAGTTATAAAAATCCTGAGCTGCATTATCTAAAAAAAAAAAAAAAAAAAAAATTTCTTGTATTTCTCTTAAGCACCAGCCCACATCCATACCTCTGAGTGCTCATCTCTTTCATCTATAAGTCTTTTTAAATGCAATGCCATATTTTTCAGGAGAGGCTCAACATAGTCTTGTGTCAGCACAATGACATCCATCCACTGCAGGTCAAACACATTTTCCTGATTATGAGTTACCTATATGGGGTGAAATGAAAGAGAAGAAACATCCTCTTAAAATTTTAAGAGTAGAAAGGAAGCATAAAGAAAATAAAGCTGTAACTCTACACGTTAAATTCTCCCCACAAGGTATGAAAAAACACTTAAAATATATTTGATTGTATGTAAAGGAAAGAGTTTTTTGTCTACCTGGAAGCAGCACCTTGCCCTTCTGGCAAGGTAACAATCACTTTACAAATTACCTACCACATACATTTGATTGGAATTTCTTTCATAAAGAAATTTGCATATAAAGATTTCACTCAACTAAATTTGCTATATGTAACTAAGAAATCCTTGAAGCAACAAACTTGCTTTCTGGTACTGCTCTAAAAATATAACCCAAAAATGCTCAATCATGAAATCCTTTTGTGAATCAAATGAAAAAAAATAAAGCCTTTTTTGCTCACTACAAACCACTCAATATGCAAATCACATACGTGATTTACTTGCCATTGAACACGTGCAACTCTCCTTCCTGCAATACAATATTCCACCTCAAAAAATCCCCAAAATTAAAAGCAAAACTCCCCCCAAAATACCTCCTGAATATGGGCTGCAACAGCTGCTCTGGTATCAAAATCCAGACTTTGGATTCTTTCAATAAATTCTTCTTTTTTCTGACACTAAAAATAGAGACATCTATTTTATACAGATTTGTATGTATAATCACAAATAGTTCCATTCCTCTTGTATTTCTAAGAGCTAGAACATATAAAGCTGACAATGCAATGGTCACATGGCTAAATTATTAACCAATAATTCTGGTGACCAATAAATCCATGGTTTATGCCATGTTACAGTAATTAGAACTCTCAACACTAATTAAATGATACAAGGAGAAACAAGTTGAAATAGACAAGGAAGAGGTTTCTTATAATTGCTACTTAATCAAAATTTTTGATAGTTTATTAAATGCATTAAATAGTGCAGTGAGTTAATTTTCAGTGCTTTACCATTTCCCTCCTTTCTTTACAATACCAGGTAAATTAACACTATTGAAATTAATAAATCATTAGAAGATTATGGTGCTATTGGAAGTATTTGAGCAATAACAGTTTGTTGCTGTTGTTGTTGTTGTTATTTATTATTATTATGGGTTGTAGCTGTTTCATTAAAAATCAGAATATTCCAGTTTTTCAAGGAATGCAATTGTACCACCAAATGAAGAAAAGTTTTATACCACCCCAAATATTAAGAAAGTAAGAAAAGAGATCAGTAACTCAGAAGTTTCATAGAGACAAACATAATTAAACTCACCTGAACTGCACAACCAAGCAAAAGCAGGAGGAGCTTTTTCACTTCTTCAGTACCTGGCTCTAAGAAAACAAGAAAAAATAGTAACTGTAAAATTGTACTTAAAGCTTCTTCTCTTATACCTGAGAAAACACGGTGTTTCCTCATTATTTCTGTATCATTTATGTTAACCTAGTTTAGAAAGCAACCAGATGAGCTTTCAGCTTAGCCCTTTTTGCCATTTAACTGCCGTCTTCTAGAATTACCAAACCCCACAACAGCCATAACAATTTCAGGTGGAAAAAGAAAAAAAATCAGCCCTTCAAAAAGCAAAACTTCAAAGTGACATTTTTAGAAGTGCTTTGGACACCTGCAATCAAGTTTTCAATGGTAATCGCAGGTATCTCAAGATAGTTATAAAAGTGCTTAAATTATCTGCCACTCCTGAGTTGGAAGAGTTTAGGTGACAAGTTCATTTAAATTCCTTACAAAGCTGTATTAGATATGCATCTGCACACCCAAAAAATCAACATGTATTTCCAAATCTGGCCTTAAGCATCTTAATCTCCTAAAGAAGCTTAAGTTAAAGAACTCTGTTTACAGATTAATAAAAATGTTTCTTACTTTTTATGTTCACAATGTTCTCATCTTGCTACTAAATATAGAAATATATTCCATATCTAGTACATAAATGCCATGAAGCAAATGCTTCAAGGATGACAAAAGAGTTTAGGCATTGACTCAAGCTGCTGCTTTTGAAGGGAGCTACATAACATGTATAATCCCAATGAACATGGAATATTGCAATTTTGCAAGAGGTTTCTGAGGTAGATAAATACTTTACAAAAAACATGGACTCAAATGGGAGATTTTTTTAATTTTTTTTTTTCAGATTTCTTGTATCCCAAAGGCTTGAGCTGTGAAGTTTGTTATGGACAAAAAGAAAAACCATCAAGGAATGTGTTTCACCAGAAGCTGCTTCAGCTGAAGAAGGGGAATTCCACCTAGCTGTCTTATCAAGAAAGGTTAACAGGAATACTGCAGCAGGAGGAATCCAAGCCAACAGCTCATCGCCTACATTCACTTATCCCAACAAATTCATCAACCTTTTTTAATTTTTAAGCAATCCCTGACTCCTCTTCACTCTTCATCTCCTGACTGCCTTTCAAACGCCTGCCTGAATATTGATTCCTTGTCTCTCCCCCACATTCCCTGAAGGAACAGGCCAAAATACTGAACCATCTCAGCTTCCCTCATCTTCTTTCTTTTCTTCTTTTCCTCCATCAGAAACACAGATGATTCTCTTCTACACCCCTCAACCGGCTGCTGAACTTTGTCCCTACCCTGTGCCACTGTTTGATCTTGCCTGTGTTCACCCTTATCCCTGACTTTCACACCCTCTGCAGGCTTCCATCCTCCCCTGCCTTGCTCCCTTAGGAACATGACCTTGCTTTCATCTTTCCCTTTTGCGTCATCATTATCCCTTTGTAATTTAATTTAACATTTACAGTCACAGGCTGTAGCTCTCCTCCAGTTTTCTTCTCCAACTGCCTTCCTGCCAATCAGCTCAGGAAATATTTCCTGATAAAATCCCTGCTGACCCGTTTTACCAAACCTCAACTCTGGCCTTCTCCCTGCAATTTATTTTCCTCCATGAGCCAACTGCCTCTGGTTTATCTGCTCCTGCCATCTGCAATTTGGCATCTTCTGGGATTTCTCTACTAATAATTTCTTAAGTGCAAAGGGGAAAAACTGGGAGACATCTGTGTGAAAAATCACACCTCCTGCCTACGTGAACCAAATCCAAGGCTTTTTCAGGTGTGGGAAACTCCCTTTCAGGAGTCCCCAGTTGACTTTTACTCCGGGGCTTGCCTTGATGCAACCAGATTTATGCTGGAAGTGTCTCCAAAGGTCACTGTGGTTTAATTTCTCTGCACCTGCCCAAAAAAAAGCTTAAAAATCCATGCAGGGATGAGTTCCTTTTCCAAGCCGACACAGCAAAGCAGTCCTAACTTTTAAAGGAGGAACGGTTCTGGACAGAACCCAAAAGAACAGGTCTATATTACCAAACTCTGTGACTGAACTCTAGCAGGGAGCTGAAACACCTTCAAGAGTTTTGTCCAAGCATTACAATTTATTTTTTTTTAATGTGAGAGCTACACTACAGGACACCCCAAATTTTCTCACAAATCCAACAAACCCCACAAAAGAGCAAAGCACACATCAGCAGAGCTCCCAAACTACAGATCCCAAAGCACAAAGACACCTCCTTAAAAATGACCAAACCATAAAATTGAATGCGTGCAACTGAATGCAGTATTATCTCTGTGGGGTTTGATAGTACATTTTCAATAAAATTTCTTAACAATATTGTTAAGATATTCTCTCTCAGTATCTTGAACAGAATAAAAAGTCACTACAAAACGATACTATGACATGGGGTTTTTTAAATCTGTTTTTCCAGTATCTGGTTTCTACACAAATCCACGAAGTCTTTTGAAAACCTTACAGAAGTCTGGAAATGAAACTATAAAAGCATGATGCATTCTGTTTTTTGGGAAGAAAGAAACCACATTCACACTTCTTGGTGCATATGACAGCAGCTGCACATATAAAAACTGAAAAAGCTGTGACCTCGGAAGCAAAAGCAGCAATATTCAAAAGCAGAAAGTAAAACCCAAAAGAATTAAAGCAAGATACCTACAGAGATGGGATATGTGCAGATGTGATATGGAAAAAATCAATGTCATGAGCCGTGAGATTGGGAAGTGAGGAAACACAGATGGTTCTTCTGGCTCATGAGGAACCCCCTGTCGAACAGACACGGAAGCGTGGCAGTGAAGACACCCCAAAGAAATAAAAACAGCCAGGGGAAGCTACACAGCCTGTTAGAGCAGTTCCTGACCTCTCTGCTGAGGTGTCAGAACGTCAGGAGGAGAACACCTGGGGCACATAAGACCCAAGTAAATAAATTCTGCCCAATCCATAGTGGCTCCATGCAGGCCAGGTGTGTCTGCTCCGTGCTTCTGGAATTGAGAGCATGGTGCAGAGATTCCCAAGTGGCTGTGGATAGTCAGCTGGCTCCACACAGGCTAATTTTCTTGATCTGAAAATTGCAACTCTCAGAGCTGGAAGCAGAGAAGGTGGGAGCATGGAGAAGACAGTGTCAGTTCAGGGGAGAAAACAAGAAGGTAATTGCAATATTCTTCAGGTAAGGATGCAAGAGAAGCAGGAGATTTTGGGGGAAGGAGAAACAAGGATCAGGAGCTGGATCAAGTGAGATGCACTGAACTGCCAATTCCCTCAGCGGTGACATAGGTAAAGAAAGTTGAAAGTGCAGTAGCTGAGAGTACATGAAACCTTAACTTGGTGCCATCATAGGTTCACTAGTTGCTGGGAAATGCACTCAGGCTCAGTATAAATCCTAGTGAGAGCCAGGGCTGAGGCTGGGACAGAACACATTTATTAGAGTGTGGACCCTTTGTGTGGATAAAGAAAATCATTATTAAATCATTACTCATCATTATTAAACCACTTATTTGATAAAGTATTTACACAATCTTCTGTTGAAAGGCTCAACCCTGTAGGAATTTTATTTCCAGTGAAAGAATATAAATTATCACACCAGTATACATTTTTATCTTAGTCAAAAATAAACTTACCAGAAAAAGGATTTTTGCCAATTATTAGCACATTTGGCAAAGACATCATGATCAACTGCTGCAAAGTTTCCTGTAAAAGTTAATTAAAACATTATTTACATCATATGTACTGAATGAAAGCAAATATCAAATAGCAACGGCCATTAAAGAGAAATCAGTATTTATCAAACAGTTTTAATATTTTTCAGGACTTCATGCATACAATTCATACAATACTTACTTATTTGCATTCTAATTAAAAAAAAAAAAAAACCCAAACAAAACAACTTACAAATATGAGTTACTTCTACAGAAGCTTTGTTTTACTGGTTTGCATCTTACATAGCAAAATCCTCTCGTGGCAATGAGCTGCCTTAGGGATCTTAAACCAATGAGATACCAAATCTCAGAATGTAGCAAAACCCTTTAAATTTATTATATTCATGTTTCCCTGACTAACTTATCAATACACATTTGTTTTATTGGCTCTAAGGTGCACTTCTACTGCAAAAAAATCGATTTCCTTTATGTCGTGCTTTGGCCTCACCAAAATGCAGATGTGAAAATTCCAGGGGTTTTTTGCTGCAGTGACACTGGGCCAGCTGTGAACATAGAGGTAGAAAGCCCTGTCTGCACAATCACATGGAATTTTAGCTTGGAAGTGCCACACACCAGGCAGCAACTCTGCCTATCTGTTCCATGGATTCCATCAAGGGAGCTCCTGTAATGGCTGTAATCGGGTCAAATCCCCAGTCTAGACAGAGCCTAATTCTCTTGAAGCAGGAATAGTCTTTCTCCTGTTCCCAGATGTTTATACGCAGCAGATGCCATCCCACAGTCAGGCTTTTTGTTTTTCCAGTGACAGGTCCATTACTACAGAAAATGCTCCTACTCAAAAGCAACATATTCCAGAAGAGCCCAAGGCATCAGGTGTCACATTGTAAGCAACAACCTAACACAACTTGCTTTATGTCAAATTGAAAAAAACCCCAATATTTCTTGTAAAACACATCTGTAGAAATTATTAGCTACAACTATACTTAAAAGTTCCCACCAGTTAATAAACAAATCAAAGCTATATCTGAACTGCTAAATAGTAGACTGCAAAATATACATTTGGAGATGCCTAAGACAAATTACAAGGAGGGAGAAAACAGCTTTGACATCCTCAAATATCATGAAATTCAACCTACCATGACACCTGTACCTCTCAGACTTTGATAAATAATAAAATGTCTCCTTTTTCAAATAAAAAGGAGACATGAGGTGCATCACAGGATGTTTTAAATAAATATAAAACAGATAAAATATAATTAATTTAATGAGTATCGACAGCTACTATGAAAGAAAATCACATATTTTTAGTGGCTTTTTGGTGTTTCTTGGGGGTAGTATCTCAAATGTTTTTTTGGTAGTATCTCAAATAGTTCCATGATGCTATGAGAAAGCTGATCATGTATCAAAACAGAGTCTGAGCAGCAGTAACCAAAATGTGTCCTGAATGGACATGATCACCTGTTTCCTTACAACACTTCTGCTTTCTCCCAGAGATGTCTGACACCTTTTCTGTCATTTGGTGTTAACCTCAGCACTGGCTCTGCTTGCACAAACTTTTACAGTTCATTAGCATTTATTTTACTGAAGATTTTCACATCCTCAGTCAAATCTACTGAGAGTCAGGGACTGAGTCATGAGTGTCATGAGTGTCCCTGGACACTCACTGGATCCTGAGCCCACCAGGAATTTTGAATTAACTGCTGAGAACAGTTCCACACTCCTACACTGCCAAGAAACTACTGGTTCAGGACCAGAATTGTAATTCCAAAGAATAGCAAACATGATGCAGGAACAAAAAAAAATTAACTAATCTAACGTAACACCTTAATTTTGAATGTTATATTCTAGCAGTGCAGGTTTTTTGACAAGTACATCCACAGCACTGGTGCAATTTTTCACTGAACTGAGAGAAGGTTTTCCATAGATGTTATAAAACCACATGGAACAAACCAGCATGGACAAGCTCACAATGAGAAGTGCTAAGAGTTAGGTTAACACAATGCTAAAAATTCCAGATATCCCACATTCATCAGTCTCTGATTCCAACATTCAGTAAAATCCTCTCTCAGTCCAGTGAGTGCTCTCCCGTCCCTTCCCCCGGGATCCCAAGGCACCCTCAGGGAACACCCCCAGGCACACTCAGCTTTCAGGATCACTCTGGTGTGAGGCTCCTGCCTCACCCCAGGCTAAGGGAGGCCTCTCAGTTTGATTCCAAGACATCCATCAAGCCCCAGCTTTCCTGCCTTAGGGAATTTCACAGGTGACAGGAACTCAACTGACCCCTCTGTGAAACAGCCCATCTTTTAACACTTCAACTACCACAAAGCAGAAACCTCCCTGCAGGCACTGTAGGAAGTGAATTATCTACACATGCAAAAAGCAATTTTAGATTCAAAGGAACTCTCTAGTTTGGAGAGTAAATGCCTTTACTCCTGCTAGAAACACCAGTCCTTCAATGTTTGCATGGTGACCAAACCCCTGAAAGACTGGAGAGGGAAATGGGGGGAGTGTATAAAACAGTTAAAAGGGCAGTTCAATACAGCTTGGACCATTAAAGGCAGGATGACTGGTTTCACCGTTTCTTAAACAAGAATACTTTTTTATTTTAAAAAAGCTCTAATAAACTTATTTTCATCACAAAGGTTTGGAGCAACATCCACAATCCCGAATCATCCAAAGGCACCTAAATGCCAGCAATTCTGCCTGGTACTGGAGCACTTGGACTGGTGATACCATGAGGCCAGTGCAGGACGGGGAATGCTTTGTGTTCCAATAAAGATCAATCCTGTCAGTGTTTGTGCCTTCTGTTGCACCAGTTGTGGAACACTAATGCCTGGTGGAAAATGACTTCCATTAAGAAAAGGACAAGCACATGGGCTTCAGCAGGCAGCACATATATCCATGTGCAGTGGCTGCTAAGGAGAGAAGAGCAGGAAGTGCTGGGAAGACGTTCCGTGGTTGGTCAGGGCAGTGACAACAGGAAATTCTCACTGCACTGGGAGTTTTGGGAAGCACACACTGCATGAGGACACAGGAGGAGCAGCAGACTTCAGCACAGGTTGGCCAGGAGGTGTGGGGAGAAGCAGAGCAAAGGTTTTCTCCCAGGTCTGGGATCTCTGGGCAGGAAGGAGCAGGGCAGTGTGGAAGGGCATTAAAAGCCACACTAAAGGGACACCAGTGACAGCTGCAGTGCCCAACTGTGGCGTGTCCATGTGTACAACACCCTATCCAGCTCAGCATCCAGCAGGCACAGGACCAGCTCTTACTACTGCACCAAACTTCAGTAGCTCTCTTACAGCTCTGACTTAGATCCTCACTGCATTTACTACAAATTCCCAAATTAATTCTAAGCCCAGTAAATTTAATCACGTTTTTCTAACAAAAATTCCATTTCCAAGACTAAATGCACATGTAATAATCTCTCTCACTGGCACAAAACTTGCTGCAACTCAGGAAATACCAACCAGTAATACTTAATGCACCACAGGAGTAACTGAACACATGGAGTACCTATTCCATAAACAGATCATGATTCATACAAAAGTGTGCCCACGTTTATACCTGTTAATAGTGATAAAAAAATTTACCAGATATCCAAACAAACATCCATACAAGTATCTCTTGTTGATCTTACTCCTGTTACCTTTAAAGCCATATCTATAGAAGAAAATTTAGAAATAATTCCAGGCAAAACATAATACAACAATTACTGACCTGATAGTAAGTTTTTATTTGTTTCACCAAAATAGACAAATTTTGAATCCTTAATGACGCATCATTGTTTACTTTTTTGTTTATCCTCTGATTAGCAGACTTTGGATTGCTGCAAAAAAGAAAAGAAAAAGGAATACCTTAAACATGCTGAACATTGATCTTTAAAGCTTCCTCTATAAAACAAATGGTATAGTTAATGTGCTAGCACAGCCATTCCTTGTCTTGATTACCATACCTTGCTTTCCCTCTGCAAATCAATCTGGAGCTGTGGAAGATGGAAAGAAGTTGAAATGTGTCTCTGACACAGCCAGCCAGCCCCACATTCTTGTTTGCCATCAATGCAGCCTGAAACTGGGAGCACCCACCACAATTCCCAGGGAACAGGTCTGACAGCAAAGTTTTTATAGCTATATGACAGTATTTTACTACCATGAGGCACAAGGAACAAAATGCAATTTTTAACTTCTATAATGATGACGAATACGAAACACAGTGTGCTAACACAAAAACTGTTTTAAATATATTTACAGATTGTTGAAATGTGTGAACAAAGGGATTATTAACTGGAGTTTTTGGCATGTACTATCATATACTACCAGATTTTTCTCTGGTTTGTCTTGGCTTCAGGGAGGAAATCAGTCTCTTTTTTTCCTTCACAAAGCAGAAAGGATCTGAGGAAACACATATGAGTCACCCTTTTTTAATACCTAGTAACACACAGAGGACAGCACGACAACCATTGACTGGGATTTCTCATGGAAAGCCATGCAGATTGAAAGCACCCCCTCATAACACTCTCTGAAATACTTAAAGAATCCCTAAGGGATGGCCAATGTTAAATTCCTCACTTTTACAGATTCTTGACACAGTTGCACAATGCAACCTTTGATATTTAATGGTATTATTGTATTGTTTAATGATATTATCAGGTAAGTGAGAGCTGCCTGGGATGCTGCACTCAAAAACAAACTACCAACTTTTCCCTGTCAAACCAGGGCTCCCTGCAGGGATATGTGTCTGCTGGCACTGGTTTTATTCAACACTGTCATTAATGATTTAAACAATGGAATACAAAATACACTTTCCAGAACAGTCACTGGCAAATTTTAGGAGAAAAAAAACCAAAGAACCTTCAAAAAATACTATGGCAATGGAGAATGATCCTGGTAACGTGCAAAAGTAATGGAATTTGATAACTCACAGGCAAAGGATTAGAGTCAGAAGCAAATGCAGAGAAAGTTATTTGCTATTAAAAAATGACCTGAATATTATGGTATTATGACTTACTCTGATGCAATTTGTCCCTTTAATTGGTAGTTTCACATACTCTCTGTACAAAAATTACATATTTTTCATTTATATATAAGTTACCTACACAAACGTTATTTGTCTTTTACAGCTCACTTAACTTTTAGCATATTAGTTTTTTTTTAAATAAACATTTATGTATTTTCTTCAGTTTATTGCTATCAGCATTTCCTGGCTGGTAAATACAAATAGAAATAATAGAAAAAGCACTGCTGGGAAAGGAAGTCAGGTCATATAATAAATGAACCTCCAACACACAGACATTTTTAAAAGAAAAGCAGTAGGCACAGTACCTTTTTTCTGTATTTATTATTATAAATCTAGGAAAATTAGGACAGGGGTAATTGCCTCATTCCTAAATGCTCATCACCATGTTCCTAAAAATATTATAAACTATTAAAATACATTTTTTAACATATTAGCCAAACCATGTGACTAAGATGTGACCTTGGGTTTATTCGTTCAGCCAAACTGTAGCTGTAAAAGCAACTAAACGGGCTAAAAATAATTATGCCTTGCAGATGCACAGAACTGGACTCTTTTCCACACTGAATTCATTCAAATTTGTTAAAATCAGAAGAGAAAATCCACAATAAATCCTGCTGACCTACAGAGATCAGCTGAAGTCTCCTATTTCTATATGCATATCTCCAAAAGGCCGATTTGGGCCCTAATCTTCATCTTTAATCTTAATGACCATGGGATTATCTCTGGGCTTTTTCATCATCTTCAGCGGCATTTCTACAGCCACACATTTTAGAAACATCTCCCTTTCGAGCACTCAAAACAGGACACAGGGGTTTCCTGGATATTGTGCCAGCTCTTACTTTAGCATCAATACCAAAATTAGTGTCCAACCACAAGAACTCAAAACATAAACGTCATAGAAGCTCAGGCTTTCCATTTTCTCATCTCCAAAGCTGTATTAGGATATTGTGATTGATCCTGGATGAACAAAAACTTTAGCATTTGCATAGCACTGGATCTTCATGACACCAGGGGATCAGCCCAGCCAGCAGGAAAGGTTTGGGCTGCTTTAACAAACCACCTCACCTCTCTCTATGGCAAGCTGACCTGCTTAGTGCCAAAATTATTCATTGCTGTAGCTGAAAACAGAAGGTTAGGGTTTTGTTTTGGTTTGGCTTTTTGTTGTTGGCTTAAATTGCAGGAAACAGTTTACTGAGATTTTTGTTGGAAAAATCCTGGGCCACAGATGTGCTCTGGAACTGTATTTTTACCACTTGGAAAAACTCCACTGTCCAATTTCAAGATACTCTGCTAGTGCAGACGATAAACAATTAAAATCAGAAGGTCAGCCTTGGGATAACCTGGTGCACAGAAAATTTCATTTTAGTAATTTTAAACTTTTCCAAAAGATTATGGCAAAGGGTCAAAGAGAAACGCCAAACTCCAAGTTCCCTTGATATTTTTCAGCAGCACTTAAAGGTAGGTAGTAACAAGAATTTTAACCTGCTGTTTTGAAGGTTCAATAAAAGCAAGGTAGTGAGATATTAGCACTAACACTACTTATCTCTATCAATCATTTTAAATTTAATTAAACATGTACCCTCAGTAACTCACTATTGGTAGTAGATTCCTTTTTCTGTTTTTTTGGTAATGAATATCCTCTTGGCTCATTATTCTTCAACCATGGGAGGTCAGTGCCTTTGACACTCTCAATTAATACATGTTAGCCATGACTAGGACAGAAAATTGTTTCCAATGCTTTCTAGAGTGAAATCCTGCTCTCAGTACCTTCCAGTGCAAACAGGACTTCACCTCTGTGCTACAGTAATTGAGATCTTTCTAACCACATTATGCCATTAAATGATTATAAACACAGACTGTTTAAAGGCTACCTACTAAAATAACCCGTGCTGAAAAGTAAACACTGAAAACTGAGGGATTCTCCCACCAAGCGGCCTCTGTGCAGGTGTTTAGCAGAGCTCCCTAATCCTCAGTCACTGATTCACTTCTACCTTTCAGATTGTGTTAGAACTGTCAGGTTTGTGTATGGAACAGCCAAGCACAGACCTGACAGATCCCTCCTCACACCACTGTTATGAAAGGACCATGATGAGGTCCTTGAACAGGAGATTCCTTATTTAAAAAAAATAACTAAATCCACCTTCACTTCCAATACTGATAACCAGCTCTCATTTTCTCAAAGACTCTAACCTGGATGCTCAGCAGTCTTCTTAATCCACAAAACAGCATTTTAAGTATTATTTATTTAGTCAATATAGTTCATCATCTTAAGTACTGATGTCTTAATTTGTCCCTCTTGAAGAGGAAATAATATAGCAAGATGCTGGCTACACATTTCCATTTTACACTGTTTGCAGAACTACGTTTTTCAGGCTGGTCCAAGTCATGGCATACTAATATTTTCTACTAAGCATGAAGTCTTATGTGCAACTACTTTTCAAACAGAAAGATAAAATTCTAAACATGAACTGCCAAAAGCTTCTAAGAGCATCTTTAATCTCATTTACAGTTCTTGAAAACTAGTCTATTAAAGATTTTAATGAAGTACTTGTACCCGTGTTGAACTGTTGAATTTTTATGACCACTAAAATTTTTATAATTATATTTTTATTAACACAAAACAATTCTGTTTATTAGAATACATTAGCTCCAATGACACTGAAATAAACTGGTGGAAATACAGGATGAAAATTAAATATTTTGATGATAAAAAGGCCTATTTTAGAACCAGTTTAAGATACAGCTTTAGAAAGCAGCTTTTTAAAACCGTAAGATTCTGGTGGCCACCATAAACATTTTTAAGGCCATCCATGTTCTGAACTGCTCCTTTGATGAGGTGGGGACACTGAGCTGCTTCAGTGGCAAACAGCCCAGCAAAATAGGGCAAATCTGTCTAGAAGTCGATAGGAAGCAGAGCGGTAAAAGATACCCTTAAGCAATTTTACATTTAAGAGCAACCTACTTATGACAAGATACATTAATTTCAATAGCAATAAAACCAGACAGGAGCATCTATCCCAATAATGCATTAGTTTAAAACTCCTGATGACTGAGAGAACTTCAGTGATTTTGAAATACTACCAGTGTCATGAATCACAGATTGAGACTTCATATAATCAGGGATTATGTGTCTTTAATTTTTCATTGACCAAAAATCTATCAGAAATGGGAATGTGATAGCTTAATGGCCTCATGCTTAAATCTATGCAGACTGCAAACCAGTTGTGTCCTCCCCTGCCATCTGTTCCTTGATGGTACTTAATGATTAAGTCTGGTATCATAACGCACCCTAATTTGAAATATACCATTGTTTGAATGTATTTGATGAGTTCAGTGAAACGCTACCCTGTGGTTTAGCTTACAGCAGCACAGGATTCACTTGTACAAATAAATGCTGTATGCCTGATAAAATTTCCTTTCTGCAAAGTCCTTTTAACTGGAATGCTGAGGTTCACTCTTGATATCTGTCAAATATTTCAGCAATTACTGGTAACAGAATTTGGGGATAGACTTCAACTAATAAAGCAGCATCTTCATTATTTATTACGGAGAATTAAGCAATAAGCATGCTCAAAATGTGTTTTACAAAGAGACTTAATACAACAGTGTCCTTTTACTGACAAAACAATAAAAAGTCAAAACAAAACTGGAGAAAAATTGATAATCTTCAAACTGCTTAAACATTTGACAATCTACCTTTAGGGTGTACAACACCTGTATTTCTACCCTCAAGACTGAGCAACAACCAGTGTACAGCTGAAATGGTCGTGTACTTCTGCAGACATCTGCTCGAACATCTGAAGACATCCCAAACACTGAGATACCCTTTGCCACATAATCAGTATTAATATCTCAACTTAAGGACACTCTGCTAACTCTGCACTTAGCAAGGACTGACTGCGTGTGTGCCAGAAGTTCAACAGCTGTATCCAACGTTTTCTGCCTTGTGATCATGTGAGCTTTAGGAAGCAGGCCTAACATCAAAAGTTGTTTGGCCCTTGCACAAAACCCCACTTCCTAGGATTATATCCAACATCATAAATTTAGGAGGCTGAAGCCCTATGCCCACTTAAAAATAAAAAACAACCAAACCACTACCAACTGGCCTAACCCAAACAGAGTGGCTGGTGGGATCACAGGGAGCACTGCCAAGAACATTTCCGTGGATACTGAGCACATGCAGACTTCTTCCCTCTGCCAGACTCAGCTCAGCATCTGTGCAGCTCAACCGCTCCCAGGGCAGCTGCCCGGTGCCTCAGCAGCCTGGCTGGCACTCCCTGCACAGGGGCTGCCTGGTTCCTCACGACTGCAGGATGCAGCCATGCCCTGCCCAAAAACCCTGTGTCTCCCGTCTCCAAGGATGGGGACCTGCTGCACATCACAACCTCTGTGTGGTCCCACCTCAGCCTAAAGAGACATCCCCTCACATCCCCACACTCCCAGGTTTACATGGGAATATGCCAACAGCCAGGCAAAATCATAGTACATTCAACAGATCTGCTGACTGATTCTTAATTTCTTCCCAAAACAAAGTCCAGAACAGCCCAGATTTATTTTTGTTCTCTTTTCCCTAAATGCAGTAAGGAAGATGTATGCAGGTGAGTAAAATGTATGAGAAAACAAGAAAGGAGGTAAAACAGTTCACATATCATTGACTAAGCACACTCTCGTGGAAAAGACCAAACCCCCCCCGCCCAAATCCCCAAGTTCCAAGTTTATAGCTATTCTTTTCCTATCACACTAAAAGGCAGTAAGTAAAAAAAAAAAAAAAAAAAAAAAAAAAAAAAGAAAAAAAAAGAAAAGAAAAAAAAACAAAAGAAAAAGCTTTCTGCCAAAAATTGAACCCAGACATCAATGAATATGGAGCAGCCGCTGCTCCACAGCTGGCAAGAGGTAATCTGGCTGCCACCAAATTCACAAGTGTCACTCACAGAAAGGAAGATCCATAGGATTGAGAGCAGCACAGAACACTTAACGCACGAAACAAACACACCTAGGTATTAAAAATTTGAGAATTCCCAGAATGAACATCAACAAACAAAAATTTTTTTATTGAGGAAAAGCACAGGAGAACCAGAAAGTCTGACAAACACATTCTACTTCAACAAATTTAAATCTCTTTCAAGGGACATCTTGTTAGTTTGCTTGGTTGGTTTTGGAGGTTCTTTTAAATTCCAGAAGGTTTAGCAGGAAATAGCACTTGAAAAAGGAGAATAAAACTGCTGTAGTACTTGCATCATGCAGTTTTCCAAATGAAACCAAACCCAAAAGGTGCCCAAGGATGCAAGAATGTACAGGCCAAAGAGTGTACAGGAAAGCAAGAAGATGGGCATGCCACAGAAGCAAAATACTGAGGAACATGAAGTCTGAAGTTTTGACTTCTACTTCAAGCATTGCGTTATTTTCCCTCTCAGAGCCAACATTTTTTACTTCTGAAATGAGTTCAAATTTTCAAGACCTATTCAGTTTAGTACCAATTAAGAAAGCAGTTGAGAACTACTTGACTTCGAGATTAACACCTCAAAGCAACTGACCAGGAGAAGGAGAACATTGCCACCTCCAGTAATCCTGTGACAAGAGTTAAGATCAGCTTTACACACAAGCACTGCCAGATCTGCATCACAAGATGCAGCATGACTTGGCACCAAACATCCCAGAACACTGCAGTCAGGAAATGTTTTCACAGCGACCTTGGGAGGATCATTCTGCCAACATGCAGGTATTAGTTTGGAAGAAACATCAAGATATAAAAGAAGCAGAATAGGGCCAGCAAGTTGCCATCACTGCCAGGATGCAGCAAACAGTACAGAAGAGAAGACAATAACACTCATTACCATGAGCAAATGACATTTGTAGAGCTAACATGCTTTCTAAGACATTTAAAATATTAATATAAAGGACAATTACTATGTAGCAATACACATTTATGCAGTCGTCTTTACTTAATCATTAAAAAAAAAAACTTTTAAAGAGGAGTTTGTAAGTACAAGCCTCTTTCTTCTATCCTAACAAACAGCACCACAGCAGCATGTACTTTGCTTTATTTGATAATCACACACTACCCAAAATTATTTCTCCTTTGAAAGACTTGGAAAAATGTTCACTCATTTTACTCTTGACTGTAAACTTGGCTGAAGCTACAAATTCTCAAAAAAAATTAGTTCTTCAGAGTCACAACAGCCTGACCAGAGGTAAACACCTCAGTACTCAGGATTAAGAACTACAGGAAATACAGATCTGTGATCAGCAAAGTAAGATGGCACCAAAGCTACACAAATACTGCAGTTTTAGTGACTAGAAAGATCTTCAGTTATAAAAATTGCAGCACATAGATTTCCATGAAATACCTTTGGTTGGAACACCACGACTGTAGATAATTTCCATTCTTATGATGGGAAAGAAACCCTCTATAAGTAAATTATGAATAATAAAATACAAATTTTCATCTTTCACTATACCCACTTTTAGACTAGTGACAATGTTACACTTGTCTGCATTCTCTCATACATCTCCTGGTATCTGTATTCTGGTTTTGCCCAGCACACACAATACTCCAAATACACAGCAAGTGTACTCCCAAGCTACCAGGAAATTCCAGCAGACACTTTTTGCTCAGGGGCTTATTTAAGAAAAACAAAGATACCACACAGAGGAAAACTAGAGCAAATATTTCCCTGAAGCTTAAACCAAGATAAAATTCTGTAATAAACCTAAGTGGACTGTCTTCTGTCACTACAGGAAAGGAAGAAGGTATTGGAGTGTCTCCAAACGAGCAACACAAAGATTCACTCAACGGCCAGGAATACGACAGACACCACTTATGAGTTCATCCCTTACAAATCCCATCAAAAAATACAACACCAGACAATTTTTGCTTGGGTCAAGCAGTAGCCTTGCCTCAATTCAAAGCCTTGGCATCAATTAATCCCATGAAACGAAAGGGATGCATTTTGCGAACAGCGCTCAACTGCCTCTGGAGCATCTTTACGATAAAGACTGGACTCTAAAACAAAGCAAACAAAGCAAACAAACACAGAGACTCTCACACAGTTATTCCCAAATAATGTTTGACCACTGAAGTCATGTGCTCTAACAAAGCAGCGTTTTGGAAAAATGTCTTGATCCCTAAATAATTACTACCTAGGGAAAAGTGGTACATTATGAAAGACAACGAAGGCAAAAAATTGCTATTTAGCTCAGAAAAAAAAGAGGAGGAAACAAAAATAAAATGAACTTATGAACAAATACAAAACTTAAAAGGTCCTTCCTAACAGAAGAAACAAATAAGGAAAATCAACAAGTAAATCTCAAAATTTGGCACAGGATAAGAGGAGCTTGATCTAGCACTCAAAATCTGTTAGCTAGGTTAGTTTTTAGAAGAAAGATCAGGGCACAGCAGTACTTTGCAAAGGTTTGTGGTGGGGAGATCCCCAGACCAACCACGAAATCTGAAGCAGCGCAGCCTTGCCACTGACGGGTACAAGCTGACCAGCCAGTTGTCTGTAGTTAACTTAAAACTCTGGACTTTACCACTGCTGTTATTCTCATGGAGTGCTTTGAAACAGCATGTAGAACGTGAAATGCAAGATTCTCTGAAAAAGACTCTGCAAAACCATAGTGAATGTATATTCTTTCCTTGCCAGAATGCTTAAATCTAAGATAACTATTTATGGAACAGGCTGACAGGCTTAACAGAAATCTCTGTATGTATTAAAAATAGTTTTTAATACAGTTTTTATTCCCTAGGCCAAGGAACTAGCCTAGAGTAAGGATGGGGTCAGTAGCAGTCTACCAAAAGAAATAAAGAGACAAAGAAAGATAACCAAGATGGCACATGAAGGAGCGAGAAAAGAAGTGGATGTGTGTGGGGAGACAAAAGGAGATGCTGCTGAAGGCAGTCTCCCCCCTGGTAAGTTGCAGCTGTGTTGATTATCCTGGAGTGGCAACAGCCTTGCCCTCACAGCCATGGGCATGTTAAAGAGTGAGTGAGCTGGTAAGAGGTCAGTTGGAGTCTGCTTGCTGTGCTGTGAAGACCTAGGGACAGGAGGTCATGCAAGGGCCAGAAAAGGTAAGATACTGTACGTAGGATGAACAGGGTTAGGTGGCCGTGCTAGGGACAGGAAGGAGCGAGCCAGAACTGAAAGAGAAAGAGAGACAGAGCCAGAGCTGTGTGGAGCTGCTCTTGGGAAGGTATGGGAGACTTTTGAATACCAAGATGCCGATACTTGAAGACTTCTGATGATTTTTATGAAGCACCCTGAGTGCAGTGTCCATGTCTACCACCACATATTGACTACGACAAATGTGTACATTTAAAGGAAGATTAGATGATTTAATTCCTATTCTTCAAAATTTTGCAAGAAACAAGAGTCTACAAAGTAGTTTTCTGCTCAGAAATGTATCAGGGTAGCCACAATGAAGTGGACATCAGCTGTGGAAAAGGGTACAAAAAGCATAACAAAAACTAAAGACAGAGACAAGCAAAGATCAAGTACTTCAAGTGCTCCATGTTCAACCCATGCATTTTTTCCCTTCATCTATCAAAAACCCAAGCACCTCACAAGTGCAGGTATCAGCCTGTGTCCACCTCACCTGCCCAACTCAGAGCACACTGCAGGCTGATGGTCCCGTCTAAAAGTATTCACCATTACACTAAGAACCACATTTTCTTCTTCTCTAATCAAATAACTTAATTGCAACATCCTGGTGCACATTGTGCTGGACCACTTATTAAAGAATTTTCTTCTTCACAAAAAAAAGTGACCATTACAAATTCAGCTTTCCTGAAGAAAGATCTCAGCCCTGCTGCTGCAGAGTTACTCTTGGGAACAACAACTTTCACAAAATCCAAGTGATACCTTGCACCTGTGGAAAACTTGACAGAGCACATCTGGGAAGCATGAATCTATACCATGAAGTGATAAAGGTGTGGACTTAATAATATCTGACCTTTTTGTAAAATACATGCTCCTATTTCTGCTGCCAAAGTTGCTGATTTCCTTCACCTCAAAACTCTTTTGACATTTCCCCACCCAGCCAGAGCCTAGCCGAAGCCGCCTCTCCCTCCCTGGCCTTCCCAAGAAGGAGTTAATTGGGTTGAGTGGCTGTTGCTGCACTCTTTCACAGAGCCAGGCAGCTGGCTCCAGCACTGGAGACTGAGTCCAGTTTTCAGGGGAAGATATAGGCAAGCCAGAAGTATGGGCTGGCAAGCTCAACTGCTCGGAAAAAAGCACAAAACTGAAGGCTGGGAGCTCAGAACAGGAGCCAAGGAAGCTGTCCACATTCTAGGCACACACCACCAGCGTGGTGGGAGGAAAGAGGCAGCCAGTCCACCTGGAAAATTTCATGGTGTGAAAGGCCTGCAGTGGATCCAGTCAGCGAAAAACTCTGGGAGAATGGTAAAAGGGGAAAAACCCAGGAGAAGAATAAAAGACTTCATCTTTGAAGCAGTCTTCAGCATGTCTGGATGCAAAGACTGATATGGAAAGTATCACTTAATTCATGTAATTAAGACCAAAGTTATAAATGGCACACTGGGATGAAAGCAGCCAGTGTTTTCAGACAGTGGATTAAATTAACTAAGTTCCAGAGCTTGGTTCTGTACATTACCAACTCTGCATACAGTCTGGGTCCAATAGTTCCTTTAAACTAGATTTATTTCCACAAATACAAAGCACAGTAAAATAAAATAATTAAAGCTAAAATACTGTTTCAAGTCTTAGTAGCTTGACCAAATATTAATGGTGGTGGTAAATGTAATGAAAGCCCCCAGTCCTGTAACTACTTGCAGCTGTCTCTATTCAAAGGAACCAGTAAGACTCTTGTCAGTTTGGGAACCACAGTTCATTCTAAACGACTTCCATAATTTCTTACCCAATCCTACTGGAATTTAGTTAACAAGTATCAGAGAACAAGACCTATCAAAAGTGGAAATAAATACCACCCAGAAAATGAGTGTTTCTGTAAAAATACTGCAATTTTTTTTGGATCAGAGGAGTTTCTAAACAGTACAGTGCTAAGACTATTAAAAAAACCTGAGGTGATGTTAATCAGGTTCCGGAAAGATATCTCCAGGACAACTGAGTATTATTTTACTGCAGTTGTACTTGGGTGTGCAACAGGTGACTAATCCATTGAATTATACTGGTTCACTGATTTCAGTACCATGCACAACAGATTCCACTCAAGCCTATGAGCACTTTATAAATATAATGTTAGAAGCATTATGATACAGAGGTGCAGTGAAGATATGAAGCATTCCTGGCATGTTCCTCCACCTCCCTGCCATGGCAGAACACCACTGCAGTCATCTCTCGTGCTCTGATTTATTTCCAAGAAGCATGACCCCTTTTTTGTATCAAAGAGCACAAAGATAAAGGCTCAGATTTAGAAAGACAGATGGGTTTCTATCCACAAGTATCAGATACTGACTGATCCCAGCAGAAGGTAAGTAACTGGATACTTCTGAAGAATGGGACCTAAATTTAAACAGGAAATTAGAGACACTCTCTCAAGTTAGGAGCTAATATTATAAACACTGGGTCTCTCCTTAATTGAAAATAAAATTTAAAAAATAATATTAATTGGCCTGTAGCATCTCCAGCAAGGAAAAGCCCTTCAGTTGTAACTGGACACTGAACAGAATCTGTGCAATTTGCACAGGTCCCTAAACATCCAAAAGTAAACAACGTACAAGGAATGTGATGAATTCTCTCATGGATGAGGTACTAATAAATTCAATACTGATAAACCCCACAATCTCAGCACCATCAGCACCCTGCAACTATTCCAGTGCCGACACCTCCTTCCCCTGGAGTCATTACAATTGCTGAAAATAAAGTTGATCCAGACAAGTACAAGGAGAAACAAATGCTGGACTGACAAACTCTCACTTGTAGATGATGGAGGGCAGGATTAACTCTTTTCTAACTGAACAAAAAACCTTCTCTAACTAACAAAGCCACTTCTTTTTTTGACTGTGTAACTGTTTACAAACCATGCCTAATCCAATATTAACACTCACTTTTATGGTCACAGAATTTGTTTTTCCAACATTTGGCAAGAATAAAATAAGAATTAAAGTATATGTGCAGCAGGACCACAGCACCTCTAACAGTCCTCACTGCCACAGCTCCTAACCACAAACCTCTAGTTCTCATGTGAAGTCACTGAGCTTTAAAAAAAAACCAAAACAAACAACCAAAAAAATTCCCCAAACCCAACATTCTGAAGAAAAACACTTTTCTTTTGAAGTCACATGACACAAAATTTTCTGCCACGCTTCCTCAATATATGGTAGTAAAGAATGAAAGGAAAATAAAAGAGAAATAAAAATGCAAAACACTGGAAATAATCTGTATTCATGATTAGTTAGAGCCGGATCTTTGAAGTATTTTTGCAAATGAAGTCACTTGCTTAATAGGTGGATATTCAAAGTGAACAAGACCAAAAGTTAACACAGGTTTCCACGGTGACTTCACCGCAGACAGGACCACACGGCAAAACATGAAACAATTTTTCCCCTATTTCAATCCTGGCAAAAAACCCAAAACAAACTGAACTTTCCCAAAATATGAACAGAGTTCTAAGAGGCAATTCTAAGCAGTAACCAGCTGTGATACATCGCAGTTCCCAAAAGACCTTCCAGTGTATTGACATATTTCTAAAATGTATTTTATTTGTACACCAATGCTTTTACACACACCTCCAGTTTGAGATGGTTTTCACTGTTCTGAATACAAAACTTTTTTTTTTTAATTTACATCTCCAATGTGTATTTTTTGCACATACATACCTAATGTCTCCTAAGTACAGTGATCATGGCATTGGGTCAAGGATGCACAAAGTCACAGCCAAATTCAACACACAGTGCCTTAGGCATGGGAATGTTCCTTCTCCAGTTTTCCATTTTACATACACGCATCAGGTATCAATTTATACTCAGTATTAAAAAATTGACTGAAAAAAGTTTAAGACTATATTCTTCAAAATCACCTTGTTCCAGTACTAAATCTGCCTTCCAGCTGTCAAACTTTTTTATCCCGTAGAAGCTCTACATATCAAATGCACAGCCACAGCTGAAAATCTACTTACTTTACGTAGTCCAAGAAAAAAAAAGAACAAAGTCGTAAAATAAAAATAGTACTCTTCAGTGAAATGCATCACTTAAAATTCTTATTAAAGTCTGCCAGAATCCACTCAGAATTTTTTTTTCCAAAAAGTTCCATTCCACCAAGTTTTCCATGTTCTTCAACATTAGAGGGAATATTAGAAGTGAATACTTGGGAGTCTTAGTTGTACCAAAGTAGGTGACAAAGAAAATACTGGTTTCAAAAGGCTGTGAATTCACACTTGAATGTGGTAAAGTGTTCTTTTGACATAGATTAGTTACATAAGCTGAACAACAAGGGTAAAAATTTTTAAAGCACTAAATATGAATAAAAGCTGTAAACAGAGCAAGAGGATGCCCATCCCTGAGCAGTGTTCCTGAGGAACAGCTGCCAACATAAGCTGCTCAAACACTGATGGATGTACCCAGCCAGCCATAAGTCCACAGCTTTTCATACCTGTACAGAAAATAGACATATTTCTCTGCAGAGACTCGAAATATCCAAAAAAAAAAGGTATGTAGAAATTTTTGCACTAGTAACACTTTTATGATTATATCACTAGACAGCTGACAAGTGTTACTCCCCAGCATGACAGTAGTGGGCAACATTCCAGTCCAAATTATGATTAATAGAGGGCCACTGTAAAGGTTTTTGGTTTTTTTTTCTGAAAACCAGAGTTGGAAAATGAAGAGGAAGGAGTTTAAGGGTAGTCTTTTTGCTCAGTACAGGACCCTACGTGAGTTGCATGCCATCCTTAAGTTGCATGTCACATGCACCAAGATATGGATTAGAACCTTATTAGCCAAGCAAATTAATTCAAAATTTTCTTTAGGAGCATGACTTACAGCAGGATGAACCCTTTTTATGCCTCTCAGTGGAAATCTGGGAAACTATTTACAGTCATCCCATTTTCCAGTAAGTTCTACAATGATGATTCACCCTGTATCACACTATACATCCTGCAAATACATTGCTCGGACATTCAGCTGTGCAGAGTCAGGATCTGCCACGATCCCAAGCCTCCTCTTAACCCGCCACATGACCATGTCACGCACAAATGAAAGTAATTTACCAAGGTCAATATGGGGAGAGAGGGAAAAGGATTTTTCGTAAGGCAGCAAAAAAATACAAGAGAAACAAACCAACAAAAAATTACCCAAGGCAGCGCTTGCCCACACTCACATTTGCAGCATGACTTCGTTCAAATACACTCCATCCACCAGCGCCACATATTCCTCCAGGCTGGTCCCATTTCCTCCAGCCAGCGGTCCGAATGTCTTCACCTGCAACAGAACCAGCAACAGCGCCGTGACACCAACTCCACCTCGCTTCACTGCCGCAAGGCTCTTCTCAAACAATGAGCAAATAAACCCGGGAACGTATGAGGGAAAATGAATGCTTACCCAGGTGACAAGAGGGCTCGACATGAACTGCTCCAGAAGGGGTGTGAAGATCTCGTTCTCCATTTTACAAAAAATTGGTTAACATCAATGCAGCTCCTCTGATGCAAAAAATAAAGATAAGTCCTTCACTGCAGCAACTCTCTGGAATGCTCCAAGGATTCAGCTGGAGTGAGTGAACCCCGTTTTTACCAAGCGATGCAACAGCAACAGAAGTCAGTGCACTGGCAAGCGGGATTTATCTTCCTCTTTCAAGAAAAAATGCATCCGAAAAGTCCATCTACGCGTATTTCAGCCTTTCCATTGATGCCTCTCCCTTCCTACATAGCGATGGAGGGGAAGGAAGGAAGGAAGGAAGGAAGGAAAGAAAGAGGGAGGCTGCCTAGCTACTGGGATTCTGCATCAGACAAAAAAAAAGAGGAAGAAAAAATCTGCTTCAGCAGCGTCAGCGCCTCAGAAAGGAAGGAGAAATTCCAGCCAAACTCCACAAGCTCATCCTGCCCCTTCCCCACAAAAAAACCCCCAAGCCCAGGCGAGGGGAGCAGCGAGGGCAGCGACCCCCGCCCCTCTCGCAGCCAAGCCCCCCGGGCTGCGGCTGCACCAGAGCTCCGCTGCTCCCCCCCCACCCCGCACTGGAACCGACAGGGAACCGGCCCCCGGATGGATCGGGGTCTATTTTAAATCAGTTCCCTTTTCTATCCCTTCCCTTTTCCACTAAACTACGACGCCAGAGAGCGGCAGGACCGGCACACGCCGCCCGGCCACGCAGCCTCGCCCTTCCCCCGCGCTGGCCGCTCCCCTCAGGCTCCGCTCTCCCCTCGCCGCTCCCGGAGCGCTCCCCGACCCCTCCCCAGCTGTTCTTCTGCCGCCGCTGCCGCTGCACCAGCTCCGCTCCCCACCCCCGTCCTGCCGATCTGCGGGGCCACCTCGCCTCAGACACCGCGGCCGCGCCGCATCACTCGCCCCCTCCTCGCCCTCCTTCCCTCCCTGCCTGCCTCCCGCTCTCCCTGCCCGACGGCCGTCCCAGCGTGCGGATCCCTCCGCCCAGAGTCGAGTATCCCTCCGCCGCCGCTCGAGGATGGCGGCGCGATTAGAAAGGGGCGGGGCCGCGGCGAAACCGCTGCAGGACTCGCGCCCGGCGCGCGCGCGCGCGATGCGGCTGCGGGCAGTGCTCATCCTTCGGTGTGAGCGGGAGCGAGCCTTGTCCCTTCCCAGCCCCGGGAATAAAGGTGCCCCTGAGGGATGATAATGCTCTTCCAATCCCCCTTTTGGGGGAATAGAGGTGCCGGTGAGGGATATGCTCTTCCGTTCCCCTCTTGTGTAATAAAGATGCCCGTGAGGAGAAAGCTCAGCGCGGGAGGGATATTCTCCATTTCCCTTGGGAGAATACAGGTGCCCCTGAGGGGAAAAGTGTGGGAGGGAAAGATGCTCTTTCATTCTGCTTTGAGGAATAAAGGTGCTCGCGAGGGGAAAACTCAACCCAGAAGAATAAATGTGCCCGTAAGGGAAAAAGCACGTGAGGGAGAGGCTCTTCCAATCACCTCTTGTGCAATGAAGGTGCCCCCTGAAGGGAAAAGGGCGGGAATGAGATGCTCTTTCTTTCCGTTTGGGGAATAAAGGTACCCGTAAGGGGATGGTTGTTTTATTCCTCTGGGGAATGTTTTTTCTCCCCCAGAACCCCCTAAAGCTTGTGACCATGTAGTTTGACCCTTCTTCCCTATCTTGAACCTATTGGCTCAGGGCCAGTTATCTTCCCTGAGCCAGAGACTAGATAAACCCATGCTTGTTCCGTGTTCGCCCTCTTCCCTAGAACCCTTTGAGAATAAAGCCTTGGACTGATCTGGGGTAAGAGCCTCTTTTGGAATCTTTTACCCTGCCCCCTGAGATATTCCTCCAAAGCCCCTCAAGGAAACTGAGCTGGCCATAGGAAGCCCAGGAGGGCGGGTGGGGGAGTATTTTAGATGATAAATATAAGGACCCAATAATTGATTGCCAGTTAGATAAACCTTTATTAAAGCGAGAAGTTGAAGCAAGCAGCGCACTGGGAAAGCCTGAGAGCACAAGTCTCAGCTCATGCTCCACGCACAGCTTTCGGAGTTTTTCCCATAGCTTCCCATTTTTATAACTTTTTGGTTTACACACTCCCCTTGTGTGTAAACACTGGTCCCTCCCCAGTCCATCTTTTTCCATATTTGGGTTTAGTTGAGTTTTCTAACTCCGGGAGTCTGGGGTCTTCTGCCCTCTCATGGTGGTCGGTGGATGAAGTCTTTCCTCTTCTTCACAGCTGTCCATGGGGACTTTTCAGTGTGGTCACGGGTTTCACTATATCTCCCGTTTTCTCCCTTTCTTCATGTCTTATAATACAAAGTTACATTACATTATCCTGCACCAAGGCCGGGCTCTTTCTAATTTCTTTGCTTCTGCAGTTTTCTGCAACTAGCAAATATTGCTTAATAGCATCTACATATTTACAATTTCTGCAGTTTGCTTAATAGCCCCTACATATTTATAATTATTAACGATAACGTTTAACACAAATTACCTAAATCATTAATTTAATCTATAAGAAGGAAAAGCATGTGAGGCAGGCAGACACTCTTCCATTCCCCCCCTAGGCAATAAAGGTACCCGTGAAGGGAAAACCCAGTGCAGGAGGGACATTGTCCATTTCTTTTAAGAGAATAAAGGTGCCCATGAGGAAAAAAGCCCAGGAGGGAGAGAGGGAGGAAAGGAATGGAAAGCTCTTCCATTCCCCTTGGGGGAATAAAGGGGCCCATAAGGGGAAAACTTGGCGTGGGAGGGAGATGCTCTTCCATTCCCCTCATGTGGAATAAAGATGCCCGTGTCAGGAAGAAGGGTGGAAAGGAGATGCTCTTCCATTCCCCTCTTGGGGAATAAAGATACCCATGAGGGAAAAGCTCGGTGTGGGAGAGAGATGACTTTCCATTCCCCTTTTAGGGAACAAAGGTATCCATGAGGGGGAAAGTATGGAAAGAAAAGATGCTCTTTCATTCACCTGTGGGGATTAAAGGTGCCCATGAGGGAAAAACTCAGTGCAGGACTGAGATGTTCTTCCATTTCCTTTTTTGAGAATAAAGGTGCTCATGAGGGGAAAAACTCCTACTCTCAGGAAGTGGTATCCAGAAGCATTAGGTTTTCTCCTCAGAAGGTGGAATCTAGACACATTGATGTTAAGGTAAAATCCAACTTTCTGGAAAGGTTTTGTGGGGAATCAGATGATGACAAACAGTGTGTTGCCCCCCCCGAGCCTTCTCCCGCTACTTGTGCTTCCAGTATTCAATCCTGCGTTAATATACATGGATATATCTGCTTAATACATTATGTGGTTCATTGACAAAGCATTTTACAAAATCTCAAACTAAATCCAGCTGGTCTTCTGTGTGGTATAAATTAAATTGCAGCAGCATTTTTTCAAATACCCTTAGTTTTGCACACCCAATTAAAAAAAAAAAAACAACAAACCACACACAAAAAAACCCCACCCAAAAACAAACAAACAAAAAACCCAAAAACCCCCCAACAAATCCCGCAAAACATTGCAAAAGAAGTGACTGAAATTAGGTGCTTTTGAATAAAATCAAGTAACAGCTAAACAGGTAAGGTTTTTCTTAACCCAAATACCTGAGATACATTTTTCCTAATGTCCAAGATTGGGAAAAAACCAATTCCAATCGTGACTTGTTTCCCATGAAGAATGCCTAAATAACAGATAAGGAAAATAAATTATGGACCTTGTAATATTAATCTGTCTTTTGCATTCTAAGGATTTTTTTTTAAATTTAGACAATGTTGCACAGTTAAATGACTTTGATTCTCAGAGTTTTATTTTTTCAGCAAAAATCAGGTCTTTCCCTCCCAAACCAGATTTCTAGAGTGAACTCAGCCCTCCTGTGAAACAAAAGAAATAGGGAAGGGCAAAGGAAAACTCTGCAGTCTTGGTTCTGAGTAAGAACCTGGTGATCCATGGGTGAAATAACTGCCAATAAATTCCCAGCCCCTAAAGGCAGCCACAAAAGCATTTTTGTACAAGCCTGACCAACCAACCTCTCCTCTCCCTGTGTCTGGCAGCAGTCTGCAAATAAGCAATGGTGCCCACAATGCCGTGGAACTTCCCTGGCTCATCCCCTTGTTTCTTGCAGGCTGTAATTAGGCAGTAATGACTTTGGCATAAAGCAATTTCTAGGAATTAGAGCCCAGCCAGTAGAAGTTGATAGTCCATGTAGTAGTAACAGCAGCTGGCTCACAGAAACCATTTTATACTGAGATTCCCTAGCATTAAAAATTGAATTAAATGGTTTTAGATGTTTTTGCTTCCATCCACATCATGGAAGCAGTTGGCCTGTGTGCTCAGCATGGGTGTTGATCACTGTTTCTGCAGGACTGCTACATTTTAGATATGAAGTGCATTGTCAGCTGTTTTACCTCAGATGATTCACAGTTTCTTATTTCAACTGGAGATTAGTACAAAATAAAACTTCATAAAAGGTATCCAAATGCAGTCGGAGGAGTTTTATTTTCAGTTTTGGTTTGGGTTGGTTTTGTTTTCTTTTTTATTTTTCCCAAGACTAAGAGCTCTGAAGATTTGTGAAGAAGCTCTAAAGCTTCTTCTAAGTAGCTCCCACCAAGTGTGAGAGTATTTACCTCCTTTTCAGGTACACACAGACACCGACCAGCATGAACCGCTGCCAGGGCAGATGTTTGCAGTTGAGTCAGAGCCAGAAGAACCTGGACTGCAGCCACCTCATCGAGGTGAGACATTTTGCCCTAGGACAGTAAGCTGTCAGCCTTTGATTGCTGAGCCCTTGTTTGACAGACAACCCTTAAAATGAATTAAAATGTTTGTTTTTCGAGTTATTTCTCTGATCCTGAACTGAATATGGAAGGCTTTAATTTTCAGTGTTGCTGTCGGGAGTCCCAGGAGTATTGTTCTAGGAAATGCTTAGAAGTCACAGCTCTACAGGGCTTACTGTAACCTGTAGCTTGAGATATATTTGACGACATTGTTTTAGTACTTTTTTCTGGGAAGGCTCCTAAAAGAAAGTTTGATGACTGCACTTACAGTGGTAAATCCCAGAAGCTGAGGAAGTTGACAACTGAAGTTAGCTGACCCAGAAACAGAGAAGAAACATTATTATAAAACTGAAGTTTTAATAGTTTTAACTATTCTAAGAATGTATATTCAGGAATACTTTGGAACTAAAAAAGTATCCTTTTTATAATTTGAAAAATGCATAGAGAACAATCTTGTTCTTTCACATCTCATTTTCTGGAACAGCACTGTCAGTACTTAATATAGAGTGTGGCCTACTGCTTCTGAAAAAAAACAGATTTAAAGATTACCTTGTTGTTTGAAGAACAGTGTTTGTTCTTGTACAGGTAAAGTACATCTCCTTTCTTTTGTATGTCCTATGTACCACAAAGACTACACAGAAGACATGGGAATTATAAAAGATCTGTGTCTTGATCCCAGATTTGCAAATTACAGTTGCTTCATCTTCTCAGTTAAAAAAACTTCTCAGTTTTTTTTTGCTCGTGGCTTGACTTCCTGTACCTGCTATTGCAAAATAAAAACTGAAAAAGAATATCTAGAAAAAACCTGATGCCTTGAATCTGCAGACAGCAGGAAAGTGTGACCATGTACAGCCCCATTTACCTTGTCAGGGTTTGTCAAAACTTTTCTGGTCAGCCCTACCCGCAGTGAGCCAAGGGAGGGGACAGTTTGGGGAGTAGATGACAACCAACCTGCCCTTTTTAGCTGATGCAAGACACAGTGGTTTTCTCTTCCTCTCACACATGAGCTAAGGAAAGGGGTGACGCTGCTCTCGCTGGTGGCTCTGCCTCCCAGTCAGCACTGCTGGGTTAAAAGCCTTTGCCTGAAGGGACTTCAGAACATAAGAAAAACGGGGACCAAGCCTGGGATCCACAGTGGGGTTATGAAAGCACAGCCTAAATTGAACTGAACTGAATGTTCTGAATATGGGCTGGCTTGATAGGACAGTGTCTAGTGAAAACTGCAAGCCAATTACAAGGAGAGCCACCTTCCTTGTCCTGTTTGCTCCCAGAGAATCCCATTTCCCTATCAAACCAAGACTATAGGAATAGAGGGGACAGTAAAGAGTAAGGGCACTGTGGGGTTGAACCTTTTTAAGTATGGCTATGAATTCCTAAATGCTACAAATACAGTGGACTAAAAGTTACTTTTTGTTTCACAGGCGTGGAAAGAAGGGGAAATCCCTCTGTAACATTAATAAAGAACTGAAAATTCCACAACAATTCTTGAAGATTTCTTCCCTGCTACAGTGTCTGCTCTGATGTGACCAAAATTCCCCGTCAACTTTAAGGGAACTTCCTGAGAAAATGGTAAGTAACCTCAAAATTAGGGTGTTTTGAGTGAAAAATCAAGAAGAAAACAGTAGGGACTTTGGGAAAGTTGGTGTTGTCCATTTAAGATTTTTACAGATTCAGACATTTTACAGTTTGTGTCCAATTGTAGCAAACAGCAAGAAATTAGTACAGAGACAGCAGACAAAGAATACCATATATGGGAACCAGTGTCAAATGCATCAGAATTTCCTGTCAGGTACAATGCTCATTGCAAGAACAGCTATTGACAATTTCTAGCCATGCCTACCTAACATATCCACACTTTCCTTCAAGGACTATGCGGACAGTACTTAAAAGGTGAAACATTTGGTAGAAGAGTCACATTTAATACTGGGATTCATCTGAGGAGGGAGGAGCCTACAGCTTTTTGTTATTCTTCAATCAATGGACAAGCAGGAAGAATGTTACTGTGGCAGACCAAGTGATCAGAAATAAACCAAGTTTTTATCTTGATTTTTAAATTCAATAGCCATTCCTAAGATTTTCCATAGGTTTAAACTCTTAAAAGGGTGTCAGAGAAATAATCCCTTTCAAACAAAATTCATTTGAACTTAGTATTACAATTCAGCTCTTCTTCCTGTTTAGCCAATAAAACATTTATCTGTTTCCAACTGACATCTGTGAACTTCAAGACTGTCTAATAATGCTATTTGTGAATTTCCCTTTGTTATTTGCTGCATATAAAGGAAATAGATTGTTATTTTCCTAAAAGCAAATGTTGAATATTACAGCAAGAACAGCAGTTACCAAGACAATAGCTTTGGTACTCACTTTTGTTGTGGCCAGTGGACTGAGACTGAGCAAAAGCTCTTGCTGACATACCTTCTGTCAGATGAGATCCTGCCAGTATGAGCAGTGTTTCTAATTGTGGTAAATAGGTATGATTCATGCCAACAAAATTGAAAGGGTAATCAATATTTTAAAATAAAATACTAATTAAAAGTACAGTGCCAAAGAGAAGAGGGAGGGGGTTCCCCCCCCCCTTCTCCTGCAGACGTTCATGAGACAGTAGAATACAGGAAGAAACTAAGATAACAATAGCTAAATTTATCCATAAGACAGGGAGATTTGGGGAAACTCCAGGAAAATTGTTAATGATATGAGATTTATTGTTTTAATGTTCAAACATGGTATTCACTTATATAATACAAGCTTAATACGCATGTGTAATAAGAGAGGTTATTCAGAAGACAATGAGGAAGACTGTGAGCCTTCATCCAAAATACCACCAAAAGAAGACAGAAAACCCCCTAGCAACAAGTGAAGCATGTGCCGTGCAGTATAGTGACATAGATTTTTAAAATTAGAAATAGGAGGAAACTTATGGGAAACATTGATGAATATGTATTAGCAGATAGTATGTAAGTGTAGTTTGAATTGTTTTGTTTTGTTTTCTTTTGTTTATGAGGTAGGGTGAGAAGCCCTCCCCGTACCCTGGTCGGTTTTGCTTATGCCTTATCAGAACCTCAACCAAATTTAAATAATTATTGCCAAATTTTTGTATATGTATATGTTTAATTTTATACTAATTTTTTATTAGAATTGTGGCTAAATTTGAAATTTGTTGTTTATTTTATTCACATTTATAACATTATTAACTGGGTCAGAAAGATGAATTATAGAGCATGATCTGCATTTCCTCTGATAAGGAGCAAAGTGCAGCCCAGGCTGCTCATTGTTAGCAGTCACAGCTGCCCATGGACCTGCAGATCCGTGGCTTAGGAAAGCAAGACACTGGAATTGCATCAACAGCACTAGACCATCTCAGATCTGATGTACAGAAACGTTGAGCTGGTTTTCTTCTCTGTTGTATTCCTTCAGCATGGAGCACTCTCCCAACTCAGCTTCACAAAACAGAAGAGATTTTGTATCCCTGGGAAAAGACTTTTGTACCTCTTAAAACTCCATTTGCCTCAGTTTTGCTTTATTATGACATTAAGTTTGTGTTCCTTCACACAACACCACATTCCTGGTAATTGGCTCCCTGGCCTTTTGCTGGTGCCTCCCTACTTTCACCCATGTTTTGCAGTCTTGATGTCACTTGACTCCAGTAGCTTGGACAGTGCTGCCATGGGACCCAGATTTCTGATCTTAGGAGAGGTTATTAAATTCCAGAGCCCTGCATCACCTTTGGTGTTAGTATGTCTCATTAGAAAGCCATTCTCCAGCTGGAGGTGGATTTCCCCAGGATCAGGAAATAATAAACTCAATGGAGAACATTTCTGTCCTTGAGATTTCCATTTGTGTACGTGGATTTAGTTATGAAAAAAAAAAAAATACAGCACTAAGAATGCAGCTATAGTAGAATAATTTCTGTTGAAACCTCTGCTTTTCTGAGCTCCCTCCCTCAGGATTATCCTATTCATTTTCATGTCTGATTTTACCCCTGGTTATTTGTCATATTATTTACATCTGAAAACAGTTTTTCTCTCCATGAAATACTGGTGAAACAATTAAAACCTTTTAAGATATCCCTATTTTGCCTTTGGGAAAATCATTTGATAAGTCTATAGAAAAGAAAACACAAGTTATTCACAGCATTGCACTAAAAAGACTTACATTAAAATATATGAACTAATTAATATAAAAAACTATAGGTCATGAAAAAGTAATTAATTCTGGACTAGAAAAATGGTAATTATACATATTAGATAGTATTCCTGATGAAGCTTCTTGGAAGAGAGTGGATTCCTGAGTCACCTAAAACTGGAAACAACCTACTCATTCACGCCTCTTTCAGACATGACTGTTAACTGTGTGACTCCTTTGTTTGCATTAAGTCCAGAGGGTTCAGTTCACTGTGACACCACTTGAATTGTGAATTTATTTGAAGATGAACACAAAATTGGAATTGAAGCTATGTTTATCTCATATGTCACTTTTTTATCCAAATCTACCACCCTTTAAAATTTCTTATTGAAGTATTTTTCTACAACAGGTATTTTTTCTTCTGCTAAAGCCTATACATTTGGTAATTTTATTTAGGCTTTTACAAATCACTGTCATCAACAGCTATTTCCTACCTATCCCTTTCCAGGGCCTAAATATTTCCTCAGTGGATTCTTCTTGTATGTACCAGCTTTATGTACCTACAAAATGCTATTTTTTCCTAAGGTGGTCATACAATATTGAAGTTCTTTACGATTTTTACATTCTATTCTGTAAAAAAATTTCTGAATTAAGGGTACAATGTGCAGTGGCTGAAAGGTCAAAGGATGGTTCAACAAAATATTAAATTTCCTTCTAATTTCAGGCTTGTGCTGAGATGTCAGTTGTTTAGGTTTTTGGTTTTTTTTAATCTATTATAAAGCAATTTAACACACTCTTGATTTTTAATGCTAAAATTAATAAGCAATTACCTGAAATTACTACTGAAACAGGGTGCCCAGGGGAGTGGTGGTGTCCCCACCTCTGGAGGAATTTAAGCCATTCAGATGTGGCACTTGAGGACGTGGTTTAGTGTTGGCCTTGGCAGGGCTGGGGGAATGGTTGGACTCAAAGACCTTTTCCAATCTAAAGGAGTCTGTGATTTGTTTGAGGTTTTTTTAATAACCTGGGTAAGATTAGAATTCTGATTCCTATGTATATCAATCTTGATTTCAGTGCTTGATAATTTTTGTGTGGGCCAGAGACGATTTAATTTTTCTTAAGGTTATTACTTTTAAATATTAGTAACAGATCAAAAATATATAAAGTATTCAAATATAATAGATATGTTTAATATACAAAGTAGAAGATTGTAGCCCTTTTCACACAGAAAATGCTCTACTAAAATAATGAATAGTTTGAAAAGTATTTCTTCCTGCTATTATGATCTATAGGATATTTTTGGTCATAGAATTAGTCCACCTTAACAGTCTGCCTTAAAAGGATGAGATTATTCAGCTAATTCAGGCTGTATCTCTGCAAAAGGAAAACACCTTAACAAAGAATGGTTTGTTGCTGACCTGCAGCTGGTTATGGTATTTCATCTGAAAGCCTATTTAAGTCCTTAATGGTAACATTTATTCCCTCTCCCTCAGAGGAGTATTTTACAAACAAAATTAATTAATGAACGAGGACAGCCAATTTTGTGCTATAGTTGAGGCTGACAGTCACCCAAAAGGGGTGTTGGCAGTAATAACAATCATTATCCCAAAGCATGGAGAGGTCTCCTCCTCTGATGAGATCCCTGCTGGAGCTGCAGCTCCCAGCCTGGGTGCCTGTGGAGCACAGAGAACACAGAGCCGCTGGCAGGAAAGCAGAGGCTGCTGCACAGGGCTGGTGTACTACTAGTGGAAACAGTCCATGAGTAACCTCTGGCTCAAATTATCCCCCTCTGCTCCCTGGAGACTTTCCCCAGTTCATCCACACTTCCATTAAAAAGATGACTGACATGCTTCCAGCTTGCAAGGCTTTTTTTCAACATTTCAGAGCTGATCCTTCTACACTGAGTGGAAATACACATTGCAAATGATTCAGATTGACTTGACTTCATAACTGCTCTGAGCTCAGATCTTCTGCCCTGTCTAGTTCTTTCTTTTACTGCTTCTGTCCTGATGCAGTTAAGTGGAAGCAGAGAACAGTGAAGTATTGGGAGTTCTGCAGCTCCCTTTGTACCAGCAACATGGACTGTGTTGAAGAAATTAGTCAGGCATTTAGGAACTGCTAATCCTTCTTGTGAAGAATACAAGGCTTGTTTCTTCCAAGGAATTCCTCACTCAAGAGCCCATGACACAGTTCAGTTTTACCTACTAAATGTTCTTGCAGCAAGACAAAACCAGCAAAAATAAGTGTTTAATGTTATTTTCTTCCCTTTCCACTAATTTTTCATGGGCTCTTTTGTGACAGCACTGTTATAATAGATATTGATACGTCTGCTCTTTGAACAACTAATAGTTGTGCTTATTAATAACGATAACAGAACTCCAAGTGCTCAAGAAGCTTAACAGTATACAAATTTAGAAATAATTTCAGTTCAATTATTGTGGGCTTGGGAGATGGACACAAGCAGGAAGCTTCCTCCAAACTCCCAAATAAATTCTTCCCATAGTTATCTTGGATTTCCCTGTCACTGTGGGTTACACATCATAACCTGTAACAGCAGGAAAGCCACAACATCACATACAGTGACAGTTTATTTCTTCCCTCCCTTACACACAAAAAAGGTAATGGTTGCAAAAGGAATATGAAAAACAATGGGACAGATAAGTCAACTAAACCCCAAATTTCTAAATAATGACCTTTCATTCCTACTATGACCCTGTTTTAAGTGAAAGTCAAAATTCAGAGATTATATAACTAGATTTGCTTTACACCAGAATTACAGAATTGAAGCTTCTTTGCCTTATGTAACACTTATTTTAGCTTATTTTTAACTGTGACTTGAAAGTCATACTAGGAGCTCCTTAAGCTTTTTTTGTCAGTCTACTACAAAGGAAAATCAAGATGAAACTGCACCTCCTCCACACTGTGCTTAAACCAAGAGTGCCCCCGTGAGGATTTTTTATATATATATGCATATGAGTAGGCAGCTTGAGGGTGACTGTTCAGCTGCAAGGGAAATTAAACTTAGTACTTTTTCCTACAAATAAGGCCCAGAAAGTTGGACACGGTATTTCTACAGATTTTTTTATTAAGCTGATGTGGATCCAAGCAGGCCTTGTTGCTTCAAAATCTCTCTGTAATTTTGGCTAATCCTATGACTATGTAATTGAAATGCCCATCTCCACAAAGCAATAAAAAAGTCTATGAAATCTTAACAAAAATAAAAGTGCTGGTTTGCAGTAAAGACCAACATTAAAATGCTTTGCTTCAAAAGATGAAAATGGGAGGAAAATCCTCAAAAATAATGGCAGGTAAGAAGGATTTCAGAAATAAACAAGATTTATTATGATATACCACATTATGAGCAGAAAAGGCAAAAGCACGTTTAAACAAAAGTTCCCTGACATGGAAAAAGTATAAGAGGATCAGCATATGAGAAATTCTGAAAGTGTCATGTATAAAATCTCATAAGAGAGCTGCTGATTTGAAAATCAAAGAGTTGCTTCTGTTCCAGGGTGTGCCCACATAGGGGAATGGAACAAATTAATTGTACTGAGCTCAGTTACTGCTGATTGAAATGATCTGAATCCATAGGATGCAGTCAGTGGCTGGCACAATATCACACAGCTGCTTCTGTACAAAGTGGGGATTTGAAGACCCAGTGAGCTGGTACTGCCTTTGATATTGATGCCTCGGAGCTGTATTTTAGTTTGCACTCCTCCTGATGCTTTACCACCAGCCTCCTCAGCAGCCCAGGCAGCTTGCTCTGGGATCTGCTGTCACCCTCAGAGCCCCGACATCCTTTGTTCTTACAGGGCTGGCATTAGACTCAAGGAGCCTTATGCAAGGGACTGGCTGAGCCCTGAGGAGCAGCAAGTGCTCGAGTGGGCCCTGATAACAAATCTCTCAGCCCTTTTATCTGCCAGCTCTTCACTCCTGTGCACACCCAAAGATGCAGACCTGCAACTGAGATGTTGGTGATTATCTTGTGGCTGTAGGCCATCAGCTTTACACTTCACTCAATATGCACCTGAAAAAAAGTAACCCTTGCCCTGTGTATCTCCAGTCACCTACTTCTAACCAAACCAAACACCACTCAGCCCGTCACAAACTGTCACCTTCTCTTTCCAAGCTCCCTGTCCTGACTTCTTAGTGTCAGACCTCCTCACTCATGTATTCTGTGGTGAACAGTGAAGGCCTGGCAGAAAGCCACACTTAATTCACTTGTACCTTTTGCTCAACAACTCCCTTATCTCATTCCTTCGTGATGCTTCAGCTTCAGTTTGCTACTCTGGAAGTACCATCCATTATTCCCTCTGGCATCCTGGATTTACAAATGAGAACCCTACCACAGAAAGTGTTCACTCAGCTAAACGCTTTGTGAAGGTCAGTTTGAATCACTCCATCCTATTATAGATAAATATACAACACCATATGAGACCTTCTGGAGGCATTTTCCAAGTAAAAAGGATGGTGTTTCATCCCTACAAAAGCTTTCAGGACATACTTTTCTCATTAAAAAATATTCTGGCACAAAAATGCATACAAACAGCAAGGAGCCAGTAATATTAATACCAAACATGCTAAACTCTATTTATTTCAGTGAAAACCATGTGTATTTCTGCAGGGAATGTAAAACTGAATTTCAAGTACAGGAAGTGCTCTATTACTACTCTGGCACTACAATGCAGAGCTGCTTTGTTGTTTGTTCTAAAAGAGTGAACTAAGCCTGTCCAGCCAAGCAAAGTGTCGGGAAGGAGCCTTCTGATCCCTAGCTCCAAAATGGATCTGGTTGGTCTCTTGTCAGCTTCCCAACAAGCACTTCTACTTTATCACAGTGAACACATTACCAGTATTAAGATTCCCAGCAGAGTCTTAAATGCAATTTCCAACCTCCCCCTGACCCTTGTCCTCCATCCAACTCCCCTCATGGCCTAAAGTCCTGCCAGGATTTCTGCCAAGAGTGCAGAAGCATGGATTAGCTTCACCCCATGGGCCTCAGAGCCCTCTCTGCCAATCCACCGTGGGCATATGCAAACCAGCAGAACTCCATAAAACCTCGCAGAGAAACATCAGGGCAAACACTTCTGAACAGACACGGAGCTCTGAGGAACCAGTACCAGGAACTGGCTAAGAAAACATAATCACTACCCCACCCCCAAAAACCCCAGCCGCAGGACAATAAAACCCCAAGAGCCCTAACCACAACAAACAAGGAGTGATAATCCAAAGCTCCTTCATTTTGGGGACAGTGGTTTATCTCCAAGGCTGTCCAGTCAGCCTTTCTCCCTGCAGGCTATTGAAAATAAAAGTTCATGCCTGACTTCTGATCCCTTCAGCTGAAAGCAAAGGTGGCTTTCACTCCTCTCCAGAAAGTAGAACTAGGGCTGGACAGAAAAAGCCAGGGCAAAAACCTTTGTGCAGTGGTAACTTCCCGCTGTCCACCTTCTATTGTCAAACTAATTTGAAATCACAATTTTTTGTACTATGCGTTTCACCTCCTTCCCTGTCTGTCTTTGTTTCCTACAAAATCTAACTAGCCTGCTTGTTCAAACCTTTGTAAAGACTATTGACAAGTTTCATACACTTGATATATTTGGTAAGTTTTTCAAGGTTAAAAAGTATGAGCAAGACAGGCGGGGGGTGAAATAAGTCCTCTGCAATGACAGCATAGCCTCCAGCTCTGAGCTCTACTGTGAGGTAATCTATGATTCAGTCACAAAATAACCCACAGGTACAGACAGCGTCATTTGATAATTAAAATTCTAGAAAAGCATAGTTGCCAAATTGGGGTGGAGGGGGTTTAATCATAACATTAAAGCACAAGTAAAAATCCCATAATCCACAAATACAAACTACTTAATAAATAACTCATGGTGCTTTCATAAAAATCAACTATTAAAAGTCACAGAGCTTAATGAAAACCATGCACACACTGGAATCCTACAGTATGTCCTCCAAGTAAGAGCAGCCCTGCTTATGCTGCTATCATTTAACCTGTTCATGAAGCTGTGAAAAGCTCCACTCTTCATCTCACAGCTCTGGTTTTTATGCCTTCCTGAGGGCACGCCTACAGTGTGACAGCTGTATCCAGATGTTCAGGAAGATACAGCTCAGCAGCTCCTGGCCATGTCCAACATGCCCCAGCTCTTCCTCTGTTCCAAACAGAGCCTCTGCTATGAGCCTGAGTAGATGGCACTTCAGAAAATAAAAAGAAAATAGTGCAGCAAGAGGGAAGCAGCAGCACCACAGCAGCACCTCTGTTCTCCCCAGTGCTGGCCATCATGGCAAAGATGTAGATGTAGTAGAAAGCACATGCTGCCCTTATTGAGCAGTGCCCCTCAAACCTGCAAATTGCTGGAAGGCCAATTGCAGCAGTGAGGAGAGTTAATGGGGTGGTGTGAGCAGTCTAGTATTCCTGGGCTCTGCTCATATCTCAGAACAAGTTACCTTGACACTCCTGTGTCACCCTGAACATGGGGCTCCATCACATCAATGAGCTGGCACAGCAAAAACATGGGCTGTGAGCATGGAGTCTCTTCTGCACCTGGGAGCCAGATAACACACCCTGGAAAATGGGATAAAGTGCTGCTCTCCAGCAGATGCACTCTGCTAACCTAATTTGTGTAATTCTTCCAATATCTGACTTGCTACAAGTCCTATATAACATCTGAAATCCATGAAACAGGACAGATGAGGTTCTGTACAAAGCACTTCCACGTGTATCTCTATGGAAGTATTTCTTTCTTGTACATCCAATTGATTTTTCTCTTTCAGCAGTAGAAAGCACAGTTTCTGTGAGGCACTCCAGTGCATTGTCTTCCTTGGGGTTTTTCTTTGGCTTTTATAATCAACAATACAATGCAATTAGCCAAAGTACTTGGGGGCAGCTGAAACATGTGGGTCATAGAACTGCCAACTCCAGTTCTTCCCCAGAGCCCCCAAAACCAGCACTTTGTCTGTAAATGCCTTCTTGAAAGCCAAGCCCTGAGGTAACACTAAATGACTCAAACCAAACTCACATCTCAAAAAAATTCTATCTTGCATTGTGCAGTTGAGGAAACTCCAAGGCTGGGCAGCCTTCAGATCTCTTCTAGTCCCATTCCCCACATAGCCCCAGGTAACACTTCAGTAATCCTAATATTGAGGAGTCCTTTTTAAGGGAAGTTCTACAAAGAAATTAAAAATGGTTAATTCTTACAGTGGTAAAAACTGAAGAGAAAGTGAAACGACTTTGTGTGTGGAAGTCTTTCTGCATGGCTTTAGTGACTCTAGGCTGAAGATGTTAGAAGCTGGAATTGTGTAGAAAGTCTTCTAAGCTCAGAAGCAAAGATCTTTCCCCCAAATCTGTACACAACTGAAGGTTATATATTTTTCTTTTTTAACTATTATTATCATGAAGTTCTGGCAACCATGTTCCCTGATTTTCTCCCACTCTTATTCTGCAATGAATAAAATGCCCATGCATCTGACGATTTATTTTTTTACTATTTCTAACCATCTCATACCCTTATTGATACCATTTCATACTCCACAGATGCTGCCTTTCCTGGTTCAGTGAAACTCACTTCCAAAGAAAGGTCACTGGACTTTTGCTTACTCTTTTTAACCTGCTCACAACTGCAGAACTCTGTGCCAGAAGAGATTAGAATAACAAAGCTCACAGGCTTCAGATCAAACCACAGCCTTTGCCTTGCTGTAGTTCATCTTCCATCAATAAAAATCAGCTGAAACTGGACAGAAAAAAAATCTAACTCGTTACAAGGCTTTTTAGAATTCAAGAGGTACAGACACCACAGTAAAAACAATGGTAAAAGCATTGCAGCATTTCCTAAAACACCGAGTCAATGTGTGGAGAAAATCCCTATGAAAACTATACATGAGAATAAATCCTATTGTTGCTAAATGTCTTGGTTTTGAAAGACAGGTATCTGCCAGGGAAAGCTGGAGTTTCCCTTGGAATGGAGAATGTAAACCCTTCACCCCCTCCAAACTATAATTTTGCAATTAAGGGCTTTCAGGCAAAGATTCGGGAATCGGAATAACAGTTCTTTACTAGGAATATTAACAATACAAAAGTAGTAGTAAAAAATAATAATAAAAAGAAAACAACAACAACAACAAAAAACAAAACACCAAACCCACCACAAGCAAGCAAACCAACAAACAAACAACAATCCTAGAAACCCTGACAGAGTCAGAACTACAACCTGACACCCTGTTGGTCAGGGTTGGAAGCAGTCCACAGTAAGTCCTCCTGGAGTGGCAGATGTGGTGCTGTTGGAGCAGAGATGATCCTGAGAGAACAAAGGGTCCAGTGATGGTGAAAAGGGTCTGGTCTTCCTCTGGGAATCTGGTGGAACCAGATACCTTGTGTTTCTGAGTCTCAGTATTTATCTAGGTAGGAAGGGTCGGGTGGAGCATCTCACAATGGGATGATGGAATGTGTCATGTCCTTGGTGACCTTAATGGCCCATTAGCAGAAGATATCCCCCAAGGGAGGATGGGTGGTGAAAGAGATAAGAAACTCTGCCCCACCTGGTTTGAACAGCTGGCCCATTATCAGAAGGCATCCATCCCCCTGCCCCCAGAGTCACAAGAGATAAAGAAAAACATCTCCCCAACTGCTTTCAACAAATGAAATAGAGTACACATTTTTTGTTCCATAACCCAACGTATTAAATAAAGAACAAAATTTGCTCAAAAAAAAAAAAAAGTGAAATCAGGCTTATGGATAGACTTTTGGATAACGGTGTAGGCAAAATATGCACGGTTTGCAGCAAGTATATAAATGAAAAAACTCTAAAAAAGAGAAGAAATAATATTCTTTTAGTTCTAATATCTCTTATTTTCACAAGCTATAAAGAGAAAGCATTAACTGTTGGACACTTGAGATGCTTTTAAGATTAGATAATTTAGCTAAGAAGCATTATTATAGGAAAAGCAGTGGCATATGCTTATGATTAGATTAGATTAGATATTAAGAATGGCCTCTCAAGCAGAATGGATTCTGTGAAATAGCCTTGCATTTGTATAAAACCTTCAAGTCATAAGAGAAAAGAAGAGCTTTATGAAATGAAAGAAAACTACCTAAATAGGAAGATCTTTAGAAGTTCATGAAGGAGCTCAATATCCCGAAGGGGAGGAAAATTAAGATAACTCACAATTCCTTACTTGACTCTAAGCACTTCTTCAATGTGCCTGCATTGCTCAGAACCAATCTCTCTCCTAGTTTAGCTTTGACTAGAGTACAGTGAAGCCCCTGAAGTAGAACATATTTAACCAGAAAATCTCCATAATAAATTGTTGCCAATAAACCCAAATTGATTAGTATTTTAATTTTCAACCTTTTACACGGAAGTCACATTTAATTCTCTCTACTGGACTGAAAGAAAAGGCCTTTGCACCACAAGTTTTCAGAAGCTTGAACTCAGTGTTCTCTTTGAGGTTAGATTTATAAAAAAACATCCGTCCCAAACTAAAATTTATAAAAACAAACTGGAAAAGTTGCATTAAGTTTACTAAGGTAAAAATATTTATAGCTGTTGCAGTAGTAAGACTATTACAAACTAGGTGGGTGGGAGAATTAAAGCCTAAACAAAAGAGTAATTAAAAATAATACTGTTTAACTCTTAATCTGATAATTGCACTTTCGCCAGTGTTCTTTAAATTGCTCAAAAGCTACAAAATTATCCACATTGAAGAAATTAAAAACCACCTCTGCCAATAGCTAAGAAGCTCATCTGCCTCACTTCTTGCCTCTTTATTTATAAATAGATGAAGAAATTTATTAATTCAGCAACAGATCAAAAATGGCATTCAGCAAAAAGAAGTCAGATATTCTCAAGATCCTGGAATTTAAAATTTTTTATTGGGCATGTGAGTGGAACCCACTGGATGTGAAGAGAGTTGGGAATTGACATAAAGAATTCAGTGGAACACGGAGACTGGAAAGGCTTGACAAAATTTGCCTCTCAGTGTGTGAGTATACATACATATATATATATATATATATGCCAAAATGTCTGAAGTAGCAGCTTGCTCAGAGAAGACAGAAAATCAAGTAATAAATGCTTTTTGTGACTCAGACAAGGGAGCATTTCAGGCTCCACCTTTTGTACTATTAACAACTAAACCACTAACTACAGTGTTTTCCCTGACATCTATGGACAGAACATGATTACATCAGGAAGTTTCCTGTGAGGTGATGAAATGGATTTGATTGCAGAGGACAAAATTTCCTCATACCTATTACTACAGCAATTTTTCTTGTAACTATGATGAAATGCTTTAACTTTTTATGCAACAAATAGGAAGTGAATATCCTGTCATACTACTGATGCTCTCAGACCACAAAACTGGCAGTAGAAATGGAAGCACTCATGGTGAAAGAAAGTGGCCTGCAAAAGGAAAATTTGAAGTTTTTCCAGTGCAGATACTTATTTAAATGATGATCAGGTACTTCTCTGCAGTTCTGAGAGCATTGAATTGTTACTTTTGAGAAAAAAAATAGTGAGAAAATAAATTAGCCTTCACCTAGCACTGAAACTTTGTGCAGGTAAAATCTCATTAATGGCTACAAGAGTTCTTGAGCAAGACCAAGCCCAAACTTAACATGTGGGAAATAAAATCCATCTAAAAAGGCTTTAGCAGCATTAAACACTGTTATTCCTTGTTTAATGCCTGTTTGCTGTTAATGTTGTTCTGTTCCTGTCAATTGTTAATCCTCTTGGTTGTTTACCCCTTACCTTGCACCCCGTTTTTGTATCCATCTCCCCTGGGTCTCACTTCCACTGCTCCCAAGAGACAGTGCACACAGAACAGTGTGCAAATTATGAGGTACCCAGTGAAAAAGACCCCTAGAACTGCGAGCCCACCTAACACTAGAGACTAAGAAAGGTACCCCTAAGCTAGCAGAGCAGGGAGGAATGCCAGACCACCAACCAGAGTCTCTTGCCTCATCACCATGACTGAACAGCACTCGGCCAGTGTGACCCCCCTAGACCACGAGCAAAGAAGGGGCTTTTTGTGATTGTTTGTTGGTCGTCTGGTAAAGCTGTTTCAGCTTTTTTTTTCTTGTTGCTTCAGGGAGCAGTGGTGGTGTGTGCAACTCCTTGGGTTCCCCACTCAAAGCTGGCTGAATAAAGGCCTTTTAAAAGGGATGATCTGTCTGCTGGTCCTATTTATAACATAGCATAATGAGCTGGAGCTGCCACTGTTTGTGGTCATTAAAATCTTTCGGAAAGGGTGGAGAGGTTCTTTTTGGGTTTGTTTTTGGTTTTTTGCTTGCTGGTGACATGCACCAGTATGGCAAGCAATCATACAGTATTAGGAAGAACATAAATTTAAACATTGGGAAAAACTTCAGTTTGTCAGCAGTGTAAGAGAGGAGGACAGTGAGAGAAATCACCTTAATTTTAGTGGAGAAAAATGAATATGCCACAACCAGCAGCTCTAAGAAATACCCAAAAGATTAAGTGTTAATGTAAACCTTCTTATCCATTGCCTTGTAAATTATTTCCTCATTCTAGCACTGTAGGGTTTTTGCAGTGTTACTAAGTTACAAATTATCCGTGTTCTTTAGAGCACCAGCTTCAACGGCTAACAAAAACACATTTCTCCACAATGTCACTGCATTCTGCACATGATAAAATAGGGGGGGGATAACAGGGATTTTCCATCATCTGAGATAATTTTTTATAAAATTTAAATATATAAGCGCAGCCTGGACTGTACTATGAGGGTACGACTGAGAGAGGCGTTAGAACAACTGGGGGTCTCCGGAGGGCACAGGGCCAGTGCAAGGCGGCTTCTCAGGGCCGTGTCCCTCATATCCATCCCGACTGTCCCCAAGCACAGGGAAGCCTGACTGAGCAGCTTGTTCCCGTGCTCCATTTCCCTCAACACTGCTGACTAACAATCACTGAAGGTACTAATTTCTTCTCTTTTCGTTGTTGTGCAAGACCCGCGCGTCCGGCGGCCGGGGATGCTGCGGCTGCGGCCAATCGCGCTCCCGCTGCTCCGGCACCAGGCGGGCTCGCCGGCCGGGCTCCCCAACCCCGCTTCCCGCCGCGCCGCGAATCCCGGGAATGCCGTGGGGGCGGCTCCCGGCCCACAGGTCCCGCCCAGTGACGGCGGTTGCCATAGCGCCCGCGCCGCCGGCCATGGCGGCCGAGGAGGAGGACGACGTGGAGTGGGTGGTGGACACCATCGCCGGCTTCCTGCGGGGGCCCGGCTGGTCCATCCCCATCCTGGAGTTCATGGAGCACAACTGCGAGGGTGAGCGTGGGCGCTGGGCAGGGCAGGGCGTGTCCCCGGGGCGGGGTGTCCCTGTGGCCCCCGGGGTTGTGCAGGAGCACGCACTCGGCCCCTGTGGCCGCGCTCCCCGCCAGGCGCTCCCCGGGCCCGCGGTGTTCCCCGGGAGAGCCGTGTGCCAGGAGGTGCCATTTGCATCCATTACCTCGCCCTGGGATTATGGCATGAGTTTACGGCCGACACCGAGGGTGCGCTGCACCCTGCGGCGCCTCGGAGCTCGGCACGGCCTCCAAAGCTCTCCTGGAGCCAGGAGTTTTCCTTGGGAAACTGCTCTGGACAACCGAAAGCGCCATCTGGTCAGTGGGACATAGGAGGTGAAGGCCCAAAGTTAAATTCATGCAGTTGTGTGAATGTTGTCGTTTAAGAGGTGAAAACACCTGAGTTTTAGAACCTCGCAAAAATTACAGTCAGCCCTGTCAGTGGTTACCGGGGATGTAGGTGAGCCTGTGTGGGTTTAGCTCGGAGGTAACTCCAGTTAAAAGTCCATTTCTGTCTTCGTCTTCTTGAGACAATCAAGGCACTGTTTGGGCAGCAGCCTGGGTAAAATGGAAATAGAGGCAGTGGGGGGGGCCAGGATTGTCCTGTAGCCAGGGGAGGCCTGTGCAGGTTTGTATCTGCTGAGAGGGAAGGAGGAAATAGACTTTCCGATGTAGAGATTTGGCTAAATTACTTCTGCTGCTTACAGAACAATTTCTGCTGCCAAAAAACACCTGGATCCTTACAGTAGCAAAGTAATAACAATTTGGGCAAGTCTGAAAGCAGTGCCTAAGCTCTTTGGAAAAACAAGGGCAGCTTTTGTTTGTGATTCTTGAAAAAAATTCTCAGTTTCTCCCTGAATCATTTCTATTCCCCCCCAACTTTGCTTGAGGCACGAATGTCGTGCGTCTGTATGCCTTTCCCTCTTAAAACTGGGAAAAGAGGAAGGGAAAGCTCCTGGAGCCTTCACAGCTAGGAAGGGTTAGAGAAACCTAGACTGGGAGTTTTCTCCTCGGAAGTCTGTTTAAATTTGGGGTGGGCCAAACATTCTGGTCATCATGCAAAAGGTCTGGGTTTAGCTATCGAGGGAACTGATTTATCCCTCTCAGGAGCAATGATCCCATCTCCTTAGAAGGTTGAGGGGAATTTACTGACAGTAAGAAGATTTGTGGAACCGCTGTAAATTTCCACCTAGAGTGAGGCAAGCTCGTGATGGTCGTATCCTGCTGTGCTGGTTTTGTACTGACATACTTTGTCAGGACAGAGTCCCTTGCATTCCCAAAGCATTTAATCTTTGTGCTGGACAAGCAAAATAGCTACAGTCTGATTAACTGATTTTGTGATTCCTCAAAAATACGATTTGGATTTTGGTAATTGCTTTGTGAGGAATTTATTTTAAAACTGTAGTTACTTAGGCCAAGTCCTTGCACTTCAATTTGTAAACTTACTGTAATGGTTTTTTATCTGTTGGTGTTTGCTTTCTCTCTCTCCCTCTTTCTGGGAACTTGATGGATTTTTTATAGCTTGATTAATTTCCTTTTACATCAAACTGAAATTAAATAGATGGGTGCGTATCATCCCATTTGAGGGGTCCTAGCCAAGATTTTCAGTTTTAACAGGAAGATAATGAGTGTCTCCAGGACATCTGGGTCCCCTGGCTTGTCTTCATACTGTGGTTCTTCAGGTCTTTTATTCCTGTTGGGTGACCAAAGACTGTGCCAAAACCTTAAGGAATAATGACTACGTGATTCAGGAGCCCTGACTCAAGAAAATCCAAGGTCTCTGTTCCAAGTACTCCTTAAAGCCACTTAGCTGAGAGGAGATGCTGACTGTAGCTTGCTTTACTTGGCACTGACCCTCATCCTGCTGTGTCCCAAGCCTGGGGACAGAGCATGGTATGTGCCAGCTTCCCACTCTGCTTTGCAGGAGGAGCATCCCCTTGGCAGTGCCAGGGCAGCTGTCACTGAGGGGTGACATCTCTGTGTCACCACTGCTTAGGATCTGCAGGGCAGGAAGGGTGGGGCAAAAAGGGACAGAGAAGCCAAGATCAAAGTTGGGGTCTGCAAGAGCTGGGAGGGATCCCCAGCCAGGAGGAGACAGCAGAGGCTGTCAAGTGTCTTCGCCCTCCTGAGTTTGGTAATATGGTGGTTGCTGTAGAACTGATATCTGTAATACCTTCCTACCATTTGAATTTAATCTTAGATGTTTGTAAATCTTTCATTTTAATTTCTTCATTTAAAATTTTGCCTTGTGCAAAACCCACAAGCAACGTTGGTTTTCCAAAGTACGATTAAAAAGGAGATTTTCCTCTGCTTTTGGGGGACCTGAACTGTGTGGTTGGATTTCTGTTGTTGCACTTCTGTGTTAGAAAGTGATGCTGCTTTAGGAAGTGCCACCTCAGCTCACACTGCGTCCAGGTTTGGAGTGATGTGGCCTCAGGGCTGTCACGGCTGGGAAAGATGTTGGATGCCTTCAAAAAGTCACTCTAAATTTGTGTGAAGGTTGCACTGATTCCACAGGCATCACCACCATCAGAGATGTCATAGGTACATGAAGAATAAATCATACTCGTTCACCAACTTAAACAGAATTCCCATTCTTCAATTTACTTCAAAGGATGTTCCTGAGAAGTGGCTTGTCCAAGTGGCTAATCTTGAAGGGGATTGAGGCAGACTTACTTCTAAGCCTCTGCTTTAATTGCCAGGTTTTACATTACCTCTCTTTGCTGTTGGCATGAAAAAAATTTAAATTAACCCCCCCTAGCCTTAGTTTTCAGTTACTCTTATTTTCTGCTTCTTCCACATATTCTGCAGCATAGAGATCATGAGTTTGAGTAGTTCCAGTCAGGGATTTTAATATGAATTTACATGAATATGATTAATATGGCCTATAGTATAGGAATGTCCATTTTTCCTAAATCAGGATAGATATAATTAAAATAACATTTCCTCTTTGGGTTATCTGGTTTTGCAGGCAGGGACTCATTTTCCTGCATCACCTTGGCTTCTCACTACATGAATGACATTTAAAAAAATTGTTTAAGTCATTAATAAACATCTTCCATGTAAATACATGGAAAGTGAGAAATTTCCTGCTTGATGTGTCACCTGCCACCATCAAACAACCTTACACAGGTTCATGAGATAGTTCTTATATTAAAACTTACTTTTTAGTGAATGCATCTGCTGAATCCTCAACTTGCTTACAATCTATTATGAAGATACATTTTCCCAATATTAAATTATGCAGCTTAATTACTTTCAATTATCAAAAGCACATGCTTAGCCTGAGTGTGTAGAAAAAGACTGGAATGTTATAAATCATGTCCTATATTTTCATTGATTAAATATATTACCCTGGAAAGGTTAATCTTGCTATTTAGGGTGTAAGTTAATTTGTGGTGGTTTGTACACTGACTCCAAAATGTTTCTTCTTACCCCTCCTCAGTTTTTGATGATGAAGAAGAAAGCAAGTTGTCGTACACAGAAATTTATCAGGAGTACCAAGCTCTGGTAAGCATTATTCACTATTTGTGGTAAATTTCTAAGCAAAACAATTTAAAATGTTAAATGAGTATTTAGATGAACTTCTAATTGGGTTATTACTGTTATTTAGAATTTTTCCACATGTTATTTAGTAATTGTCATATGCATTTTTATGCCTAAAGACCAGGTACATAGAAAAGAAACTGTTACACAGTCATAGATCTTAGGCTGTTTTACATATTTTTCATTAAAATTAATATATCCACTACCTTCAAGGTTGTATTTATAAGCTTGATAATGTTATTTTCTGTCAAGTTAAAGTGACAACCAGCAGGATGTCTGAGAACACTCACAACTTGTATTTTGTTCACTAATGAGTCTGGGAAATCTTTTGAAATATCTTTCAGTCATCAGAAAAAACTACAGGAGATTTTTGCAGCTTAAATACCTATAAAACAGTACATGTAGATTTCTAACACACTCTTTCTGTAATGAGGCTGTGGACCACATTAAAAAGCTTTGAATAAATGTAAACCAACATTGATTTCTGCTCTGACCAATAGTCTTTCAGGCACAGACTGGCAAAAAGCCTTTTACTTACATCAAAAACCCATGAGGAATACTAGCCAGGAGTCTGGGGAAAAGGTACACGAGTGAGAGTACTGAAAATTGGAGAAGATACATTAAGGAGTAATCAAATTCAGCAATAACAATGCTAATTTTGAATAGTTCATGAAAGTAAATAAAGCTTGACATCAGAAAAGTTGGTTATGCTATTGTAGTGATTTTCCTTTGAGTTTATAAAGCACAACATGAGCAGAAAAGAACAGACAATCATGACAAAAATTCCTGTGATTCTCAGGGAGAAACCTTAGAAGGTAAGGCTTATACTTTCTTACAGGTGGAGAGATTACTAGAGGATTACCTTAAAGAAGTTGGAATTAATGAGGAGAAATTTCAAGAAGCTTTTTCTTCTCCTCTTGCAAAGACCCACACCTCACAGGTATTTGCCTTCACTAAGCAATACATTCTTAGCTTGATGTGTTCCCTAACAGAGCTGGCAGGAGGTGAAACTTGGAAAAGTTTTCATGGTGAAACTGTAATTTTCAACTGAACTAAACTTACACGGGGAAACCTAATTTTGTCATAATATTATAATACTGTCATAATGTTACTGCAGATACGTTGATCTAAAGGTATAACCCACCAAGTTATTTTCCTGACCATGAGCTCTTCTTGTAGATCTGGAAAAATAGATAGGAGAATTAAATATAATTATTAAAAACATGCTCCCCAGAATTGAAAAATCAAGCTAATTTCCAACAGACCAAGCTGGTTAGGATTTCTGTGGGGGGTTAATTTTGTGCATACCTTTCCTCCCACAGGCCATTCTGCAGACAGTGTTGGCAGCAGAAGATTTTAGACTATTTAAAAAAATGATGGTACAAAAAAATATTGAAATGCAACTGCAAGCAATTCGAATCATCAAAGAAAGAAATGGTAAGAAATTATGAATGAGAGGTTCACTGCAGGTTTTTAGAGTTCTTTTGATGACTCTTCAAGCCATTCATAAACGACTGTGGAATGCTGGTTCTGCTCCATTTCAAGTTATGGGAAAACATCCAGTTGATGATACTGGGATGGGGATTTCATTACTTAGTCCTTGGCTTGCAGTCTCAGTGACAGCTGTCTGTATTTTAAACTTAACAGAATTTCAGTCTGTTTGTCTCAGTTTATCTGTGAAACTTGACTGAGTTTTGTGCTGCAGAATTTTGGTGACAATTTTGAGTTAAAGCACTTAGAGTAGTTCCTCAAACGGAGCAATATCAATAGCTGGAATTCTGCTCCTTGCATGGCAAGGATGGTGTAGTGTCTGCTGTGCTTACTCTGCAGTTCACACTGAAAAATCCATTCAGAAGGCACAAGTTAAGGCCTTCATCATGCTCATACATGCATGAGAAAGAAGATGGAAGAGAAAATAATCCACACCCAACTTTGCTACTTTGGTGATGCTTCTTAAAAGATTTTAATCCCACTCCTTCCCTCCATGTCTTTGGTTTTACTTACTTCTTACTGTATGTGTGTTTTTCAGAGAATAATTTTTAAATTTCACCTTTCATATAACAGCTACATTTGGGAGTGGTTCAGGTGGCTGTGGCTGAATTGCAGCCTACAGGAAATGCCACATAATTGTCAATGCACAGTTTGGCTTAACCTTTGATGTCAAAACTTTCATTGCTAGAAATCTTTGCCTTTTTCCTACCAGGATTTAGGATCTTTTCCTCTAGGATCTAGGAGCTTTGTGGAAACAGTTTCAGAGGAAGAATTACATGACTTTGGTTTTGTGAATGTGATTTTCTTGTGTTTGGGTTTTTTTTTTATTTTTCTTCTCTGCCAATTGGAGCACAAAATCATTTTCCTCAGAATAATGCATAAATCTTGTTTTTTTCCAGGCATATTGCCTGAGTGTTTGACAGAGGGTTCTGATGTATTCAGTGAAATTGAACAGGAAGAAATGAAAGTACTCAGGGAGGTTCTAAGGTAAGAAATCAGTCAGTCACACTTCATACATTATTTTAAAATATAGGTCTGTAGGACCTAACTCTTCCAGCCTTTTCCAGGGAACTGCATTCATCTTACAGATAACAGGTAATTCCTGTCAACATCCCACCTGAGGAAAAATGGGTGGTGCTGGGCAGTGGGTGTGCTCAGGAATATACAGATAGTGAGTGAGCACTGTTGCTGTGATCTGTGTGAGACTGGTACAACTTCTGCAGATTCTCCCCCACTCCCAGTCCACAGACACATAAACAAATGGAGATGAGTCCATCCAGGTTATATTAGATAATGCTATTTTCCCTCTGGATTCTGGAAATACTTCCCTTCCTGTCTTTAAATTAGCAAATGAAACAAAGGGATAGGCAAGTCCTGGAAATTCTTACACAATTATTTTAGCACAAAGATAGTTGAGGACAGTGGGCTCTTGTGTGTTTATCCCAATTATTTATTTTTATTAAAACTTAAGTCATGGAAATATTTTGGATGCTCACAAATTCACATTACCTGGTGGTAATGGCTTTGATAGTTCTCAAATATTTAAGCAGTATTAAAGTTCCCTGAAAATCACTACCACTAAAGGAGTTTTGAATGTTTACTCATGTTTATTGTTACAGAAAATCTAAGGAAGAGTATGAAATAGAGCAAGAGAGAAAGAGGACTGAAGAAGTGAGTATCTTACCTTTGTATGTGAGTTACTGGGATGATTAAGAAATCCCCTGATATTCTGTTCTGGCTGTGCCCAGATCCTTTCCAGGCTGTATGTTGCATCAGTGCAGTATCCCTCACAAATCACATTCCCTACTCAGCACCTGAATCCTGAATTCCTGCTAATGGGTATCAACCCTTCAGATCCAGAGAGCAGCTGAACTGCTGATACTGTCAGGATCAAAGAGCCTTCAAAGTGTAAGCTGCTTGGAGATGACAGCACTCATAATCCTGCAGGAATTACCTTCACGATCACTTGGTAGACAGTGTAGTTATTCATTAAGTGTTCACAAGACAGAACTAATCACCAGGACCCAGAAATCCTCTCCAAGAGACCACCCCTTGGTGTCCGTCAGAGTAAACCACAGAGAAAGGAAACTGAATGTAAATGGGGACTAGCCAAATTGTGGAATCATGGCAATAAACCTCCCCTTGACTGAAAAAACTGGCAGGTTTTATCCAAATCTCTATAGACCACCAAGAATATCAATATTCTTGATAAACAAGCCAGATTGCAGAGCCAGTCAAATTCACCTGGCCAGAGAAGGTGATAGTGTCCAGTGATACATTTTTTGTTAAAAGACTGTTTTAACACAAAATTATTTCAAAATTTAATGAATGGTGTGGCGTGCTGACGTGAATTACATGGTTGATCAACATCACAGACAATTTCTAGGCAGAAATTTTTGAGAGAAGGGTTGGATTGTCTATAGTGTAAACAATGCAGTTTTAATTGGAAGTTCTTCTGGGAGATTCCTTTTGTGGACAGTTCAGTACTTGAGGTACAGTGCCAGGAAATGTAACAGTTGGGTTTGTTTTTTAATTCAAGGCACGTGCTAAACTCAAAGCTCCAGATGTTACCCACAATTTTCCAGGAGATTCGAGAGAAGCTGTTAAGGAATCCACTGAAGGAGCTGAGGACTCTGAAGAAATTCCAAAATGCCTATTAGGTAATTTTAGGGGGAGTGCAGTGCTGAGTGGGCAACACAATGCTGGTTTTAAATGATTCAAAAGTCCACTATTATCAAGATTTTAAGAACTTGGCTGGATAAGGCTGTGAGAAAAGTGTATTTGCCCTGCAGGAATACCTTCCAACATGGGATGTTCTGCTATTCCATGATGTTCTGTTCTGATTGATCATTTTTATATGATGTATTTCTATTCTTTCTAATTGTTTTCTATGTAAAATTATTTAGAGGGATCTCATAAATCTACAAAAGAAGACCCAAAACCAGGTTGCCCAGTACAAAAAGGAACTGAAAACTTACTCCAGCCCTCTTGTACCAAGGGGAAAGAAGACACTAAGAAAAGGTCTGCTGGGAAAGGTTCAGAGAACACAGTGCAAAAAGCTGGGGTGAAAGGACAGGTAAGTCAAAAACAAATAAGAAAAAAAAAACAAACATAGAACTAGAATGCAAAGAGAGAAGATTATATGTACAATATATATTTAAAATAGTATTATATTTAAATACAGAATTTCTGTTATTGTAATCAGGTGGGTTTGAGTGATTTCGGGTTTTTTTAGAAACAAACATGTAAACACTCTTTCATGTTTTTCACAGTTTAATTAGCACAAAGTTCAGCTCATGATTTCTGGTTTCAGAGTAGAATTCAGCATTCAGTTCTTTGGTAATTTCTTAGGAGACAGTTCTGACTCGAAGCTTCAACTTGGATTTGTTTTCACCTGGTAATTTTGGAAGCAAATGGGATGTAAATGTGCTTTTCTTGCACAGGACATTGATACAAAAGAATTAATTGCAAAACTGTGATTTCCTCCCCCCCCCAGGATTTATCAGAAACTGAAAAGCAGCAGCTGAAGCAACGTGAGGATTACCTAAAGAAAAAACGAGACCTGCTGATGGCTACGAAGAAAGAGTCAAAAAATAATGTACCAGCACTACCAAACATGGACCAGAAAGAGGAGGAAGCCCCTCCCAAAGAGGTGAAGCACTTTTATATAAACCCAGAGGTGTTTTCAGTGCAGGTGTCCATGCTGAAGAGTGGGAACAAGGCTAAAAAGAACAAGGGGGGAGATATTTCCAAGTTACTGGTTTTGCAGAAGCTTCAGGCTGGAAGTTTCAGTGATGAAGTTGGCATTGGTTGGCTTCAGCAACCACTTAACCAACTGAAGTTATTCAGTTTATGAATGGATAAAATTCTCATTTGCTCCTAGTCTGTGACCTACTGTTTGGGCTTCTCAAATCTCAGGGATTGTATTTTTGCAAATGCTTGAAAACTCTCTCAAAAAAGAGGAAAATACTAGAAGATCTTAAAAGCCTCTTACATTACAAAACAATGTAATAACTATTCTGTTTCAAACCCAAAAAATCATTACTCTCCTTTATGAAGGAGAGTAAGGGCATGAACATAAGTCCAAAGACTTTCTATTGCCTCAAATATTTTTCAGAGTTGCTGTGCATTTTATTATGCTCAGAAGGTGCCCCAAATCCTGGTGACTGGGGAGCCTTCAAGACAATTGCTCAGCAGGAGCTGAAGTTGGAGCTCCCAAAACATGGATCAGGGCACTGGGAGAGGGCAGGGTGGTGGCAGGAGCCCCACCACCCCCTCTGGTCCATGGTGGGGCTGGTGGTTGCTCATTGCTTATTGTAGTGTTCTTTTCACACTGTTTTTAGGAAATGTCAGAAGAGAAGCAAAGGCTGCTCCAGAAGAGGAAGATGCTTGCAGAAAAGCTAAAAGAAGAAGTAATTAGTAAGCGGTAGTTTTACAAGGCTCACTGCTGACCCCAAGAACAGAAGGATGTTTTAGAATAAATTATCAGTAAGTGAAGGGATTTCCATTCAAATTTCTGGGATTTATAGAGCTTTCAGACAAGCAGCTCAGTACCTGCTAACTCCCTATTGCAAATGCCAGGGGAACACACCATGAACACTCGTTTTCCAGAGCGCTGGAAACCCCCTGACTCTGTCCCGCAGCGAGGCCGTGCCATCACTGTGGAGCACAGCCCTGCTCCAGCCCTGAGCCTGGAGAGCAGAGGAGATGGAGATGGAGAGCTGGGAAAGGAATTCCTGGGGAAAGAGCTCCAAGCTCAACAACTTTTTCATTTCAACAGTGCAGAACTTGGTTGCTTTCATTAGCCCATTACAAACAAATGGCTCTTTCTCAGCTGCGCAGTGTAATAAAGTCTGGTTTCACAAGGAAGTGCACCCTCGACCGCCTCATTTGTGAGAAAGCCAATGGACCTTGGAAGTCAAGACATTCCCAAATTAACTCCAGGTTACAGTGGTTTACAGGCTTTTGGGGCAGTTTCCCAGTCCCCAGGTCCCAGTTTGCCATAAATGCAACTTTAAATAAAAGGAGTTGCTTTAGTGCAAAGCTGAGGCTGTTCCCAGCAATTCATTTCCGGGGTAGCAGAAATCTTTTTAAGTCCTTTTCTGGTTTGGCTTTCACAGCCTCAGGAAGAAACCAGGAGAGGTCACCCTTTGCCCATGGCATGGCCTCACTGAGAGGTCATTTGCCATGACATGTCACAACAACTCTCAGGGAAAGAGACAAACCCACCCCTTCTAAAACGTTTCACGGAATTTTTATTAACAATTATAAACAATATGTGTTACTACAATTACAGAGTCATTTCATACTTGAGTTTTACAGCTCAGCATTAATATGTAAATACTTAAAACATTTTACAGTCTAAAACTAGTACGGGGGAACTAAAATCCTGTTGTCCTCTGGGAAGGAGAAAAACAAGAAGCAGTCCTGCAGAGCAGCAGCCCCTGCCAGGCTCAGAGCACAGGAACTGGGGCCTACCTGTTCAGCTTCTGGCTTTGTCGATCCTTTTCCTGCTCATATTTTGTCTTCAGTCCCTTGAACGTCTGAACATACTCAATAGATTCAAGTGCATTATAGAAGTTTTCAACTATATGTGCAATAAGGGACTTGATATCTTCCTGTAGAAGAACTAAACAGGGTTTCAGCCTCAAATGGGCACAGGCAGAAGTTCAGAAAGCTTTTTAGTTTAGTTTGGAAAAATAACTGATTTTTTTTTACAACTGAAAACCCTGTTGTAAAGAACAAATGTGAAGCAATCAGATTTATTCTTAATAAAAGAGCTGAGATCTAGAGATAATTATTAAGTTTCCCACAGAAAATGACAATGCACTCAGGAGTGTCCCAGTGCTGTTTGTGACACTTCATTAACCAGGTGCTGCAAACTTGGAGAGCTGCATTTTGCTTTTGGACCTGAGGCACCATGGACATGTGAGAGCTGGAGCTGAACTCACCACTGAACCCACACAGCAGACTTGAGCAGGTTGTACTCAGTTCCATTATCCAACAGAGCACTGATAACTGGCTCAAAGAGGTTTCCCTGAATGCTGTAATGGCTATAAAATTCATCTTTCAGGCCAACTATCGTCCTTATACAGCAAAGAACACCTTTATGAAGATTAAACTCCAGAACAGGAGCCAGGGCTCTAATCTGCCTCTTGTGGAAAGAACTGAAACCCCTCATGTCACCCAGAGGAAGATGCACCCCCAAACCCAGAGCATTACAATCTCATCCACACCCATTAACATGAATTCCAAGTTCAAGTGTACACTGGAACACCTCGCACACATGCCCACCATGCCTGGAAGAAGGAAATCACAACAGTTCCATACTTGCTCAAGGCCAGAAGGATGTGTTTTGAATTCATCAATACCAGGATTCTTAGCCTCTTCTCAGTCTCAGGACTCTTCAACAGCACTTTTCCACAAGCACATTCCCAGCTGGCATCACAGGCTGATCCCCAGGAGCAGCACTGCCAAGTCACTGCCAAACACCACAGGCCTGGAAGGTAGAAAAGAGATAAAAATCATCCTTATCTATTTCACATGTCTTCTGAGGCACTGGCCTGAAATAGTGCAGTGAGAACAGGAACACAGCAAATATAGAAGAAATCCAGGTATGAAAATATTTTTGACTCCTGAGAGAAAAAAAATCTACACTGGCATTCACATACACCTTTTAAATAACAGGAGGAGTAACAGAATAAACAACCTACAAAAAAAAGTAGGCTTTTATGTTTTTTTACTTCAGCTGTGGCCAGCACATTCCCTGGATTGAGCAGAGTACATCCATTAACTGATCAGTTCCTCCAAATTCAGGATCAGCTCAGTGGTGAGAGAGGCATCCTGCAAAAACAAAAACAAAAACAAAACAAAACCCAAGGAAAACACAAAATAGTTAATTACAAGAGTACAAATTCCCTAAATTTCTGTAACTTTTTAAAAAATGAAAATGGAATAGAAAATTAAAATTTTATTTAGCTGGTTTGTTTCCTGGCTGCCCTAAGACTTACATTCAACAAATTCCAAACCACTTTTACTCATGTGGTCACTCTGTGGGCCTCTTGCATTACAAGTTTTGGAACATGAATGGACCAAAGTCTTCTAGATTTGACAGTATAACTGTGACAGCAGATCTAACCTGCAGGTGATCCATTCCCTAATAAATAAGAGATTTGGTTTCTGAAGTCAAGTTAAGGGTTTATTATCAAGTAAAGTAAAGCTGCAAAGAAATGGAGTTAAAAGTTTGGGGAATGTTTAATAACAAAGTTTCTATAAAGAAATACAGTAATAAGGTTACAGAAAAACAGCAGAAACCAGCAAGATTTTTTCCCCACTCTTCCCTCCTTTGGAAAGTACACAAGTCTTTATGTGGATTTAATGGCCCTAATTTAGGCAGGAAACATTCACCACATGCTACTTGCCAGAATATCTGAGATGGTGATCTGTACGTGTTATCCACAATTTACTCATTTTGTACCAAAGGACCAGATGGACACATGACTTCGTACAAAACTTTCTGTCTCTTTTACATGCAACAGGAATGAATAACTTCCTTGTGGATGTGATTTTCTGTGAGAAAAGAACAAATTCTCAGCCTAACATAGTGACCCAACAGGACACGTTTGGACTGGGCTAGTCCTGGAACAGAATAATAGGATTAGGGCTGATCTAATCACTGAACATCTGCAGGACTTTATAATGTTTTCCTTGCAGTCCATGTCCCTTGGTCGGTTCACAGGTTGTTACTCCAGCACAGAAACTCCCTGGAATTTTATGTTTCTGAGGAACAGCAGCACTGAAACCGGGAGTACAATGCTCAGGCAGGAACAGCTGCTTCAGCCACAGGAGTGAAAGAAATTCTGTTTTCCCACTGTTGATTAGGACAGATTAATCTAATAACGAGGGGATTATGGGATCTTTCGGGAGGAACCAGCCAACAGTTCAAGATTATCTAAAAATACTTCTCTGGCCCTGGGCCAGCAACAACCACAACACCAATCCAGCTGGCACTGCACAAAGAACCTCTGCCAGTTTTTACACCCCCTGTCCCAAGGACTGCACTGACCACAGGCCCACACAGAGTGAAAACACCCAGAGCAGCCAGGTCGGGCACTTCAGAGCTGGGTGCAGCCTCCACATTGGGAATGCTCCCATCAACTGCCACTCCCAGCACAGCAAAATGGACACAGAGGGGCTCAGCAGAGCCAAAACTGCTTCACCGGATGTGGCTGTTCTACTTGGGTTAAAATCAGCTTGAAGTTTCACTCACCATTACAATTTCAAGAGCTGGAAGAATTCCCAACTTTGCCAAAGTTCTGAAAAATTCATCTCTCCCCTGAGGTAATAGGAGGGAAAAGGTTCAGAATTTCTTGAAAATCTTTTGATAGGAATAAAGTAATTACAGGTATATTTGGGTCAGAAAACTCTCTGAAAGAGCAAAACATTTTGTAGCAGATTTTCTGCTGGCTACTATAGACCTTCCTATAAATTGGCATTATTCCTTCCTTACTGGTTATTAGGATTGGCTTCTTTAAGCCACAGGACTTCAGAATTGCCTGAGCAGACATTAAACCTCACTGCCTGCAAAGATTACCAGCACATCTCAATTGCCCAGTGTGTCACAAGGGAGCTGCTGGAAATCAGAGCTCTCTGGTTGTTTAATTCACAGCTTTACTCTGGGCCATGTCAAAGTCTGAGAACGTTGTGATGATTCCCATGGGAAAGTGTTTCTTCCTTTAAGGACACAGAGGTGCAGCTCATTGCCTTGCTGCTCCCAGAGTTGCAACTGTACAATTGAAACCACTTCATAAAACAACAAAGGTGAAAATAGCCCTAAGACACGAGAATCACTGAGGTTTGCTCTGACGGCTGGGGGCTCACACAGCACTAAGACCTCCTTGTCTCTCCCTGACACCTCCAGCTCCTTTCTCCTTCAGGACATTTGCAGTTCCACTGCACTCCAACAAGCTGCTTCCTGAGGCCAGCTCAGAGAGGGACAATTAAACCATGGAACTCGGGCAGTCCCTTTCTAATAAACACAACCACACAAACACCACTCCCCTCCCAAAAAACACTGACCACCTGAGTCCCACCATTACAGTGATTTTTCATAAGCCTGACATTCAATCATGAGAACAACTGGTGCTTTAAGCGGGGGCAATTTAAGACCTTGCACAGAAGAGTAAGTGTTTGCTTACTTTACGAGCAGGTTTAAAAAGGATTCACAAAGACATCAAGTCACACAAGACACTAAAATACAGGATGTTTCATGTTAACGGTAGCTGGCAGATTTTTTCCCAGATTTCATCACAGCCAGCTTTTTCTTAAAAACTCAGTGCTAAATCATAGTTCTCTGCTTCTGACCAGCAGGGGGTCCTGTTTGAGATAAAGTGTTTCTGAAACAGGTCTGCACTGCATATTAATCTCTATTCCTTTACCATATATGCCTACAAAAGAAACATATTAAATCACCTGTTCTGTCTTTATCTGGATTTATTTTATGAGCACTACCTTACACAGAACATATTTAAACATGCTTGTTTTTCCCAATACCCAAACCACTTATACCGGCAAGAACAGAAGGATGTTCTAGAATAAATTATCAGTAAGTGAAGGGATTTCCATTCAAATTTCTGGGATTTATAGAGCTTTCAGACAAGCAGCTCAGTACCTGCTAACTCCCTATTGCAAATGCCAGGGGAACACACCATGAACACTCGTTTTCCAGAATGCTGGAAACCCCCTGACTCTGTCCCGCAGCGAGGCTGTGCCATCACTGTGGAGCACAGCCCTGCTCCAGCCCTGAGCCTGGAGAGCAGAGGCAGCGATGGAGAGCTGGGAAAGGAATTCCTGGGGAAAGAGCTCCAAGATCAACAACTTAACTTCTTAACTTTTTCATTTCAACAGTGCAGAACTTGGTTGCTTTCATTAGCCCATTACAAACAAATGGCTCTTTCTCAGCTGCGCAGTGTAATAAAGTCTGGTTTCACAAGGAAGTGCACCCTCGACCGCCTCATTTGTGAGAAAGCCAATGGACCTTGGAAGTCAAGACATTCCCAAATTAACTCCAGGTTACAGTGGTTTACAGGCTTTTGGGGCAGTTTCCCAGTCCCCAGGTCCCAGTTTGCCATAAATGCAACTTTAAATAAAAGGAGTTGCTTTAGTGCAAAGCTGAGGCTGTTCCCAGCAATTCATTTCTGGGTTAGCAGAAATCTTTTTAAGTCCTTTTCTGGTTTGGCTGTGACAAAATTGAAGAGAGGAAAGAGGCTGTCCTTTGCCATAGCATCACCTCACTGACTGCCACAGCAACTCCCAGGAAAAGAGACAAACCTATGCATTCGAGTTTCATGGAATTTTTATTAAAATAGCATTTATAACTGGTACACGTTGGCAGATGTTCCATTTTTTCCCCAGAAGTGGCAGTGGAAGGGCCCAGGCAGGGGAACAAATGCAGCTGCCCATGAGGGCAGACTGGGAACCAGCATTGAGGGGTGACAGCCCCAGGGAAATGCCAGAGTGCTGGGTGTCACATTTTCCTGGGATTGCAGGTTGGTGTTTAACAGGGTATCTACTGCCACTTCACCCAGTCCTTTCCTAGGAACTATAAGAAATCATGACATTCTTGGTTTTGCTGTGAAACAAATCTCCTGTTTGTCTGAGTCTGTTTTTAGAGCTCCTGCCGTACTGCAGCAGTTGTTGGCGTGGGGAGGAGCAGAGCAAGGACGGACACTCCTCGGGAGTCCTGTGCAGAACTCAGCTTGGGAGGCTGCTGAAGAGAATCGGGAACGTGGGTCCACGCTCCAGGTGATGCCACTTCTCCTCAGGTGAGTGAAGGCACATCCCAGGTACCTGCTGCTCTCATGGCCTGTGAATCTTCTTTACTGATGGAGACAAAAGACCCACTGGGAAGCAAAGCAGCTCAAGATGAGCACATGAGGATGGTGCTGCAGTTTCTCTTTACTGGCAAACACTTTATTGGCTCTGGAGCTGATGGGTGGTTCCCTCAGAATCCTGTGCTGGGTGGCCTGGAGCTCTCCAGGGACACTATCACTGTCCCCAGGTCCATCAGAGCATCTGTGTCTTGCTTACACATTGGGAAGAGCTCAGCCATTCCCTCTGGGATTCCATCCAGTGGTAGAGAGTTACTTTGAAACCTGCATGGATTAACTAACCTTAAACAATATCCTACAACAGCCACATTGAAAAGTCTGAGTTCACTTACCATATTGTAACAAACCAAACAAAAGCAATAATTATGGAATTACAGGGTCACATTTTAATTCCTGAATTTTACAGTTCAGCGTTAATATCACCACATGTATACAAATGGTGTAAAACAAGTACAGTGGTATCTTTAATACAAAATAAACTTCTGTTTTATGGAAAAAACTATACTTCATATCTACACAGACAGCCCATCTTTTTCCAAACAAGAGCTAAAATTAAAACTAACTACAAAAATTTCCAAAACAGAGAAACTGCTTCAGTTTAAACTATTCCAGGAGAAATGGACCCATAACACATATTACAAGAGTGATCTATGTGGTGGATTGCAGCTGGTTCCATCTTTAACATCTCTGACATAGTTGCTGGGAAATCTCCTCTCACTTAGTCATGATCTCAGATCACATATGGGCAAACTAACATAAAAATATTTACAGTTCACGTGCTGCTCTTGAAAATAAAACCTGGACTGTTTGCCTCTGGCACCTTGCCATGAACTCCCCTGTTCCTGTCACAGTTCACTCACGTATGTGGAATGTGCTTTTGTGTTTTAAAAAAGTAGCTTTTGTACCATCCCCAGGTTCAGATGCTGCTTGTGGATTCCGCTTCCAAGCCCTCAAGGTGTTCTCTTGGCAACAATCCCGTCTTGGTCCAAATTGACTATGGTGTTAAAATGCTGCTCAGTCCATCACTATGAAAAACCTGTGAGTGTTTCTTATTCCCACCTCAACCATGCAATTTCAGCTCCCAAACAGGGAAACGGCTGCTCCAAGAGGAGGCAGCCCTTGGAATGCGGAGCATGGTTGGAATTCGGGCTCTTCCCAACCTGAAGCCAACAGCTGAGGGACATGCTGGGTGCAGCCCCACCATGATACAAGCAGCTCCTGAAGACCCTTGGGAAGATATTTCTGCTCCTTGGCATAGATATTTCTGAACATTTCACTGACAAAACAAGCAAAACCTTCTATTTTGAATCCATTCTCTCCTCTTGGAAAATACAAATTTAAACTTATTTTAACTGTTTTAAACAACTCAACATGCACTATAACTGCAGTGTCCCTCCCTCCAACCATGAGAAATGCAGTTTAGTTGGTAATAAATGGTCCCAAAATATGGATTGTTCTTATGCAAACCGAGTTAGTTTTCCCTTAATTTTTTTTTAAAAGAGGCATTGCTAAAAGAGCACAACTGACAGCACCATTACAAAATTAAGATTACTGGGTTCAAAATTTAAGCTTGAATATTTTTTTCCTAGTTCTGTTAAACACTGGGGAAACCCTGCAATATTTTAAAAAGTGTTACCATACCTTTCCCTCCCCCCTTTCCCTCCCAACACCTGAGACTTTCCTTGCTGAGAAGCCATTATCCAGGTTCTGAGAATACTAACCCACCTTTTTTTTTTTTTAATTTTTCATTTTTTTGACAGCCTGAATGGCAGACTCCGTACTTTCTAGAAAGACATTAAGTTCCTTGGAAGCTTTGTGTTTACAGAACTAACCCTTTCTAGCTGATACACCAAGGTTCTTTTGCTACTCCTTGTATTATCTTATATAGTCATGGGAGAAAGCTTTCTGAATCAGATTCTTTTTAGCTCTTAAAACAATTGCAGCATTTGAAACCCCATCATGAAAGTTCTTATTCCAAAGTTTTGGTTTCTTTTATGAACCCAGACGAGGTCTTTTCCTTGGAGATGTCTCCTCCTCCTCATCATCATCTTCATCATCAGGATAATCCACTAGCCCAACTAGACTTCCCTGCCAATTAGAAAAAGGAAAAACAAAATTTTTATATTGAAGAAGTACCTAAAAAGGTGCAAAGTTTGAACAAAACCTCCAGCCAACCTATCCAGGGTACACCAACCTTTAGCATTCCAAGTCCCATTTGTCTGGAAAATGGGTTTGAACCTCAAGCTGCAAAACGTACTGGAGCTTCCTCACTCCTCTGGGTCTGGACGGAAAATTGTTTAAAAATGGCATTCAGCCCAGAGGGACAGACATGAACTCCAACATACAGGCTGACATCCCTTTGGCTGCTCAGCCTTAGGGTGGGCAATCAGTCCCTGCCACACTTTTTTGTAGCTGCTCAGGAGCTCCGTGACTGAGCATTCCAATAATGCACAGCTGAGTCAGGCACAGCAGGGCCACTCACTGCATTTGTCTCCTCAAAAACACCTGGTAATTCCTCAGCCAGGGGGACACTAACAGAGTTCCCAAAAACCCTAATTTCCTTTGTACATCAGATACACAGAGCAGCAACTGAGCAGGAACAAAAAGTGGCAACAGTGAAATGATACAGATGTGGGATGAGACACTGCCCACTGGATTCCAACAGAGTCCAGCCCCACTCAGACCTCCCCCAGAGCAGTGAGGGATTCACTGCATGGCTCAGGGTGAATTTATCCCCAATTCAGCCCTGCTGCCCACAGGCTGTTGCTGCTGTTACCTGGGACAGCCCCATAGGAGTTCTCTCACCTTGGGGGCCGGCACCGCTGGGCTCAGGGCCGTGTTCTTGGAAGAGGAGCCGTTGGAGCTCGCTGGTGATGTCTGAGCTGCCACGGACTTGCTGTTTGCACCATTCGCACTGTTGGCTGGGCTGGCTGAGTGGGAAAAAGTGAATTTGAATCCCCCAGCTGAAGTCCTTTTTGGAAGATTCTCTTTGTCTTCACTCTCCTTAGCTGAGGGACAAACATTGTCACACTTAGGTATCAGCTGCACACCAAGGAGTACAATCCACATCACAGTGCAATCGCAGGGTGAGAGCCAGCAGGTATTTTGGTTCCAATTCTGCTGCAATTCTCAGTTCCCCAATCAAGCCCAAACTGAGCCCATCAGCAGCAAACTGAGCAGGGCCTGGATGCTGAGGGCATGGGGACATGGCTCACCTGGAGCACATAGGCACATTCAAAGTCCTGCTTTTGAATACCATTTAAACCAGATGCGTGCTCCAAGCAGTTTAACTCGTTATTTTAATCCTAAACTGGCTTGCAAAGACACGTTTGGATCTCATGACTCAATCACATGGAACACCCTGTACTGCTGCTTGAGGTACAGAGCATAAACCACAGGTTAGTTTAGGTGATAATCCATGTATCTGCCATGGAGCACTTCCAGTGCCAACAAGCTCAAATGGAGTAAATACCTTTTTTAGTTTCCATAAATTTTTCATAGCTATCTGGAAAATCATCCTCCTGTTTTGACTTCTCAACTGGAGGTACAACAGCTTCGCCTTCTTCCTCTTCATCTTCATTGAACCACATTTCTTCATCCTCCTCCAAGGCTCTGGCATCCCTGCGGAATCTATTGCTACGCAATATGGATGGGACACTGTAAGAGACACACACAGGGATTCCAGCTTGGCTGCTGTTTCAGGCTCAGGGTCAGAAATGCCTTCCAGAGCTCTACAGGGAATTCAGTGCACTTGAGAAGGCAATGCAGCTCCATCTCGGGTTCTGCCCTCACCCGAAGACTCACCAACACCCCAGTTGATGATAAGCCAGACTGAATCTCAAATCAGAATGACAGAGCAACATTCTGCTCTTCTCAAGCTGAGAATTTTCTGAACATAACATTCACTCCACTGGCCAACATCAGCTCTACTACACTAGGCCACAAGGAAAGGCAGACGGGGCTTTCCTCTAACCTGAGAAGTTTTCACCAAGAATGAAACCCAACCCCAGTCCCAGCCTCCTGCTGCCCTCTGGGAAAGCAGCCCCTGCCAGGCTCAGAGCACAGTAACTGGGGCCTACCTGTTCAGCTTCTGGCTTTGTCGATCCTTTTCCTGCTCATATTTTGTCTTCAGTCCCTTGAACGTCTGAACATACTCAATAGATTCAAGTGCATTATAGAAGTTTTCAACTATATGTGCAATAAGGGACTTAATATCTTCCTGCAGGAGAACAAAACAGGGTTTCAGCCTCAAATGGGCAAAGGCAGAAGTTCAAAAAGCTTTTGAATTTAGTTTGGAAAGTAACTGATTTCTTGCCCAGAGCCAAAGCATTTTTGTACAATATTATACAAATGTGAAGCATGAAATCAGATTTATTCTTAGTAAAAGTGATGAGATCAAGAAATAATTATTAGGCTTCCCATAGAAACAGACCGTAGACCCAGCAGTGTCCCAACTGCAGTTGTGATACTTTTGTTAAAGATCTTTTGTGTAGGAGAGCTGTGCCCTGTCCTACCCACAGGCTCTCCCCAGTCCTCAGCAGCTCATGTGGGACCAGGAACCTTCTGGTCAGTCCCCCTCTATCAAGGGGACCTCACCACATCAGGCAAATCCTACAATTCCTAATGTTCTTCTTGCCAGAAAAGACAACAGCTACCATATCATACAAGTAAAAACTGCCCTTCACTTTCACAGACCACAAAGATTCCCAGCAAAGCCTCCCACACATGAAGGCACTGGCAGCAAGTGTCTCAGGAGCTCCTGCAAGTCCTTGTTTTCCAAAAAGCTGGGTGCTCTTGTAAGAGCTGCAGCTGCACTCACCACTCTGATGAACTCGAACAGCTCAATCACAGCAGAGTTGAGCAGATTGTACCGAGTGCCATTATCCAGCAGGGCGTTGATAACTGGCTCAAAGAGGTTTCCCTTGGTGATGTAACGGTTATAAAATTCATCTTTCAGGCCAATTATCCTCCTCATAAAGCGAAGAGCACCTGTGGGAAAAAAAATTCAAGGAGTTAATAACCACATGCCAGAGCTCATGGAAAGAACTGAAACCCCTCATGTCACCCAGAGGAAGATGCACCCCCAAACCCAGAGCACTACAATCTCATCCACACTCATTAATATGAATTCCAAGTGTACACTGGAACACCTCCCACACAGTGCCCACCATGCCTGAAAGAAGGAAATCACAACAGTTCCATACTCACACAAGGCCAGAAAGGTGTGTTTTGAATTCATCAATACCAGTACTCTTCTTAGCAAATCTTTGTTCATTATGTAATTCTTGATGTGATATGTGTGGTGTTCCACACAAAAAGTAAGCAGCTCCAAAATTAAGGCAAGTAGTTGTGCTGTTTGGTAATTATCTGCAAGAAAAATTAACAATTTAAACTTTCAGTAGCAGGAGTGACTATGAAAAAACTTAAAAACAGATGAAAATGTTCCTTCAGTTTCCAAGTGAAGTGAAGCCCCTGCATCTCCTTCAGTAAAAAGTAGTAAAAGAAATAAAGTACAGTTATACCTAACTTTGTTGTGGTGGTTTTTTTTTTTTTGTTGTTTTTGTTTTTGTTTGCTTTTTGTTTGTTTTTTGTTTGTTTTTAAATACAGTAACATACACAGCATGCAAGACAAGTTTCAAAACTCAAAGTCAATTCAGACTTACCAGGACAAATTGTATTACTCTTAGTGGATCCGACTACTGCATCTGACAAAGAAAAATAAAAACAAAAATCAGAAAAAGGTTTTCAAAGCACTGTCAAGATTTAAAAGTTGGGATAAACAACCATTTCTACCAAGTGGTCAGATTTTCTATCAGATCAAAAGTTTGTGAGCTACAGGGACATAAACATGCAGCAAGAACGCAGCCAGGTGAGATTTCTGTATTTAATTCACCTTACAAAATTTTAAATCCATCTAGGTGAAAATGTATAACCTAAAACTTAGGAATATGATATAGTATAAAGGCACTAATCCTAAAATTTTCAAATAATGCATTAAAATGAGTACTACAGATATTTTACAAGTTTTATTTTAGTATAAAATGGGCAAAACTTTATATTTAATATGAGACCTACAAACACACTCTGCTTTACTTAAAAATAAGGAAGTATTTTTAAAATGCAGTTAACAACTGTATATTAGCCTGATTAACATCAAGGAAGTGCATCTTCCACAAAGCACAGCACGAAGCTACAGCAGCATCCAGAGCTGCAAGGAAGAGCTGAGAACTGCTGCACACAGAACCTCTGTCCCTGGGGGAGCAGCACTTTTCCACAAGTACATTCCCAGCTGGCATCACAGGCTGATCCTTGGGACCAGCGCTGTCAGTCACTGCCAAACACTGCTGGCCTGAAAGGAGGAAAAAGAAAATTGAAATATTCAGTACCTTTTTCACATTTATCCTCTGACGTATTGGCCAGAAGTGGCGCAGTGAGAACGTGCATACAATGGTTGTAGAAGAAATTGAGAAATTCACTCTTTTCTGTCTTCTAAAACAAAAATAACTTTATTAAACACTGGGATTTGTACACAGGCTTTTAAATAAGAAAGAACAGTAACATAGGAAACAGCCCATACAGAATTCTACTGGCTCCTTCAGGTCTGCCTGTATATTAGTTGGGCCTGCAGGACTGTCTTTGCTCAAGGAAGATCAGATTTTGCATTTTGAGGCAACTAACAAAGCTCACCATTACCAAAAAACACCCACCACGCAAACGTCTACTTAAGAAATATCAACAACTCAAAAAGCTTGACAAAACTTTTTTAATAAACACCTGCAAAGTGCCCCAAAATGGAAGCATTATTTTTGGCTTTAAATTCAGTATCAGAGCAAACACAGAGAATGTCAGGTTTTCAGCTCTGCTGAGCCAGTGCAGTATCTGTACCCTCCACACCTCCTTACATTGGCTGTGGCCAGCATATTCTCTGGGTCAATCAGAGTTCTCAGCAGCCCCATTAACTGAACAGCTCCCCCAAGCTCCGGATCTGTGTCACAGATCATCTGCTCAATGACCACATTGATGAGAAGGATGTCCTGCAGAAAAATCCCAAACAAACACAACACCAAACAATTAGACACAGTTTCAAGAATGGAAGGTAATTTCCATAGTTTAATTTTTTGAAGACAATTTCAAATGAAACTGAAGAACTGAGAGTTTCATTTCAGATACAGAAATTCTGTCAAGCACAACCTCTACACCTACAATCCTTGTTAGCCAGATTTTCAAAACTGTAAACTCATACACTTCCAACATGCTCAGATATGTTTGTATATTAAATCTATTTTCCTGTATTTCTAGAGGTTTGTTTTGCTGTTTTGTTTGTTTCCTGCTTGCCCAAAGACTGCTACACTAAAACTGCAAACCACTGTGACTTACATCATCACTCTGCTGGGCCTCTTGCATCACAAATTCTCGGACCATGGATGGGCTAAATTCTACTAGGTAAGAAAATATATCTGTAGCAGCAGATCTAACTTGCAGATCATCCATGCCCTAATAAAGAGAGGAACTGATTAGCAAGAACAAATTAAGTTTTGTATTTATTTATTATCAAGTAAAGGTACAAATAATAAGCAGTTTTAAGTTTTGAGACCATCACTTCACATTACAAGAGTTTCTATGAGAAACACAGTAGTAGAGTTACAGAAAAATAACAATAAACCAGCAAAATTAATTGCAATGGTCAGGCAGGAACAGCTGCTTCAGCCACAGGAGTGAAAGAAATTCTGTTTTCCCACTGTTGATTAGGACAGATTAATCTAATAACGAGGGGATTATGGGATCTTTCGGGAGGAACCAGCCAACAGTTCAAGATTATCTAAAAATACTTCTCTGGCCCTGGGCCAGCAACAACCACAACACCAATCCAGCTGGCACTGCACAAAGAGCCTCTGCCAGTTTTTACACCCCCTGTCCCAAGGACTGCACTGACCACAGGCCCACACAGAGTGAAAACACCCAGAGCAGCCAGGTCGGGCACTTCAGAGCTGGGTGCAGCCTCCACATTGGGAATGCTCCCATCAACTGCCACTCCCAGCACAGCAAAATGGACACAGAGGGGCTCAGCAGAGCCAAAACTGCTTCACCGGATGTGGCTGTTCTACTTGGGTTAAAATCAGCTTGAAGTTTCACTCACCATTACAATCTCAAGAGCTGGAAGAATTCCCAACTTTGCCAAAGTTTTGAAAAACGCATCTCTGTTCTGAGGTTGTAACGTCTGAGAAAAGGCGCAGAATTCCTTGAAAAAGTTCACCTGTTGCACAGGGAAAAAGGAATTACAGGTATATTTGGGTCAGAAAACTCTCTGAAAGGAGGAAACAGCTGCATTTTGTAGCAGAATTTGTATGCTGGTTGATTCTACAGAAATCTCTCAGTGACTGCAGAAGATTTCCACCGTTTCTCCTTCATCCCTCTCACGTAAAGCCATGGAGGCACCACGGGAAGCTGGGACTTACCAGTTCACACCGTTTGTCGTCATCTGTAGCTTCATCTGTCAATTGTGCAAAAACTTCTGATAAAAACTTCTCGTCTTCCTGTGCAACACACAAAAGGAACACACCTTACACAGAGCCTCTGGAAAACAACTTCCATCCCTACAAGATCCAACCCTGCAGAAAGTCCAGCTCTCCATCCAATTCGTCCCAAAGAAGACAAATGCCAGAGCACACATCCAGCGGGATCTTTCCCAGGGTATTGTTTCAAGCACTCTCTCTGAGCAGCAGAAGCAGCTCCAGAAGAGCAGAGCCAGATGAAGCTGAGCTCAGTGATGGTCCCTAAAACTGCAACTACAAAGAGCCAGCCAAAGGACAACTTTGCAGCCATGTCCCCATTACCTTATTCACAATAAAACAATCTCTCCCACTTGCATGTGCTCTGCTTTGCCAAGCTGGAAAACTTTATGGACTATTACTGGTTTTTCATATTCATATTCTCTGTTACCAAGAGATAATTAAGTATATACAGGACAACAGCTCACTTCTTGCCAAACATTTCAATTACCCCATAAGATCAAGATGCACCCAAAACCAGGGTGAACATCAGCATCTCTCAGGGGTTTGGGCACTTTGTGCCCTTTAACTATTCTGCAATCTTTCACATTGAAAACAGTGCTGGCATTCTCTCAAATTCAAATTTCTGTTACCTTTTAAAAACAACATAAATCTGACAGCAAACAGTAACATGCTACAGCTTTACAAAATTTTGCATCACTGTACCAATTCAACTCCATAAACTTGTGCATTGAACAAAAATGAACAGTAACATTCCAAAAAATATACATGAACTATACAGTGCGTAACACTGTATGCAGAGAGGAGTGTGCTTACCTCTCTATTTTGCTGTGTGCTGCCACTAAAATCTCTGCTTTATTAGAATAACTTAATGCAAAATTTTTACAGTTACAGCAATGCCAACCAAAGACTGTTAAATGTCTTCCTGACAATTTTAAGATGTGGGGATAGAAGTGCTTTACAAACAACTGATACCTGGAATCAACATCACAGGGAATGTAACATACCCAGATTTAGTAGTTTATTTTAAGCTTTGCTGGCTTAAACAGCTTAATTAAGCCTGCTACAAAAAAAAAAAAAAAAACAACAAAAACCCAACAAAACAACAAAAATCCCAAACCATACTACAATCAACAGGAGATATAGTAGAAAATCCCTACTGCAGAACACCTGAGCACAGAAACATCTCCTGCTTGTCTGAGGCTGCTACTCAGCCCAGTCCTGTGTCCTAAAGCACGGGATGGGTGGAAGTTCCTTTCCCATGTGGCTGTCCTTCCAGCAGCAGCAGCACAGGGATCTAGTGCTCTGTGGCACGTCGAAAGGAGCTTTGCTGCCGTAACAAACACAATCTGCTGCTCCTCTAAACTGCCTTCTCCCAGGGAGCTTTGCCAGTCAATTTAGGGTAACAGGACCTATGTGTTCCCCAAACCCAAAGGAGCTTTAGAGTTCTTGTGCTCAACAAGCTGATTTACACCACAGGCCTGCGAAAGCAGTCCTGGACCTGAGGTCCCCACTACCAGGGAATTTTCCTCAAGTGTGCTATAACATCTTTTCCATGTGTGCTTTCTTCTCAACCTGTAATTCTCAAGGATCAACATTATTTGTAAATCACCAGGCATCTCAATTACAGACTTTAGAACAAGCAGGCAAACTTGTGTGCCACATACTCCACCTTTGATGGCAAAGACAGCCATGGCAGAATCAGCAAAGAACTGTCAGAGGATTTCAGAACCTTCTGCAAGGAGTACTCGAGTTAACAGCAAATCAGAGTTCTCTGTTACTGCACAATTAAAGATTCAGTACTGTACAGCCTCAATGAAAAACAAAGAACTCTACAGACTTAAAAATCTCTATATGCAAACAGGGCTGTGGCTTCATTCGTAAATACTGATTTTATTTTCAGATTTTGAAAATATATGCAAAAGAATTTAATGGATAATTTTTTTGGTTTTTTTCTGCTATTGAGCCACAAAGAAGATAGACGAAAGAAGCCAAATAGCATACTCATACAATTCTCTGCAATTACTCAGTTTTATTTTCCAGTCCTCTACTGAACTCTTTACCATATTTCACCCATATCTGAACTCATTAGCATATTCCATATGGATACGTTATGTCTCCAGTGCCCCTTTCTTTACACCATTTTTACTTCCTTCCTCTTCTTTCCAATTCCTGGTGTTTCACAGAGGCTCTCCAACACTCACCTCAAGAGATCTGTCATGTATACTACACAAATGTACAATTTTTGGACACAGATAAACAGAATAAAACCACTTGGGTACCCATGAGTTTGCACAACACAGCACCAACTGAAAGCCCCAAAATGCCATGAATTCACAGAGCTCTTCACCAAAGCTTCTTCCAGGGTCCCAACCACCCTGGAGCCTCTTCTGACTACAAAGTGTGCAGGACAGCTTCTCACAAAGTAACAGCTTGGTTATTTATTCATTATTACTTCCGGATAGCCATATGAAAAAAACCCCAGTAACTAATTACTTGATCTTGAAGACAACACAAACGTTTGCAATTAGTACCATGATGTAACAGTACTGTAACAGGAATGGTTCTAAACATGCTCTTTTGAATCACAGATCCAGAATTTGATACAAAACCAGCACAATGTCCCTAATACAGAATACAACAAGTTGCCTGTTCCCTAAATATCTACACAAAATTGACCAAAAACTGTATGTTGCTTGGGCATCAAAGAGAAAAATCTTCAGCTTTGCAACCCACTAAAAAATATCAGTATACTCACCTGAAGTTTTCTTTTTCAAAGTACAAAATCAAAGGTATCAGAGAGCAGGGGAAGCATTCAAAACATTGCGTAAATGGCGTGTGTGATTAACGGCAATCCACTTTCAAACTACAGCTACAGGTATCTACACACAATCCGTCTACACCATACGAAAAACCACTTACCTGCAACATACTGACAATCTCAACTTTGTTGAAGAAAATAAAGGAAGTGAGGGTAGAAAGAAAATTCTCTTCAAAAACAGATGGTGTTGGCAAGATGATGTCCTGAATATACTGTACCCTGTAAGTCTGGTGAATTTTTTGCCTGAGTTCAGAGTCTGTAATAGGAATAACCTCCTTAAATTTTGCTGTTTTGGTCAAGAACTCCCTGTGCCGTTTTGGCTGAGCCAAAGAAGGATCATACTCAAGGCATCCGACCACATCCATAATACACTCGTCAGAGAACATCACCTCAAAAAGAGTTGCTTTGTTGAGGAACAAAATCCCCCTAATAATTTCATACAAATGATGCAAGCCTTCGGTGTTCTCTAAATTCTCACAGACTTGGAAAAGCTGTAGCAGTTTTTTAATGTAGCCTTCATTCTCCAAGGCCAGCGCCAGTTTTTCCCTACGGATGGGTGAGGAAAGAACAGAGGTAACTAGGTCAGCAATCTCTTCAAGTTTGTTGAGTTCACAAGCAGGAAGGTCAATCAGAGGACTGGTTTCAGGCATTTCCTCTATGTGTTCCTCTTCTGACTCAATAAGCTCCTGCGTGACTTCCACCGAAGGATCCTTACCCTGAACCTAAGGGAGGAGTGCACACAGTTACTGTCTGATCCCGAAATGTACCCAAAAATGAGCAGGTCAGTAACCAAAATAACAACACAACTGGCCGGTGTGTCAAGACAGCCACAATGGGATCCGAGTTCTCTGGTTCCTTACAGCACATTTGCAGTTCCACCGCACTCCAACAAGCTGCTTCCTGAGGCCAGCTCAGAGAGGGACAATTAAACCATAGAACTCTGGCAGTCCCTTTCTAATAAACACAACCACACAAACACCACTCTCCTCCCGAAAAACACTGACCACCTGAGTCCCACCATTACAGTGGTTTTTCAAAAGCCTGACATTCAATCATGAGAACAACAACTGGTGCTTAAAGCGGGGGCAATTTAAGACCTTGCACAGAGAAGAGTAAATGCTTACTTTACGAGCAGGTTTAAAAAGGATTCACAAAGACATCAAGTCACACAAGACACTAAAATACCTGGAAAACTCAGCATGTTTCAATTTATTGTACCTGGCAGATTTTTTCCCAGATTTCATCACAGCCAGCTTTTTCTTGAAAACTCAGTGCTAAATCATAGTTCTCTGCTTCTGACCAAACAATCAGGGTGTCCTGTTTAAGATAAAATGAAGAAAGTAATTGTTTCTGAAACAGGTCTGTACTGCATATTAATTTCTACTCCTTTACAGCCAATGCCTACAGAATAAATAATTTTAATTAAAACCACAGTTGTCAAAAAAAGAACATAAAACACTAAAATATTAAATCACCTGTTCTGTCATAACGAACATCAACTTTCTTTGTTATTTTATGACCACTACCTTACAGAAAATGTATTCGAAGATACTACGCTTTATATTCAAGCCTCTTAAGATGGCATTTTCCTGCAAGATACATTTCTCGAGTCAACAGTCTTGAAATGGGAACGCACACACTAGATTAAGAAAATGTACAACATAACAGGTTAAGTATTTTCTTATTTAGTAAGGTAGAAACAAATCCCCTAAGATTTCAGTTTTTTCCTCAGAAAGCATTTAAACAACTGCAGCTAAGTGAGATATAATGCCTAGCTAATGTTCAAATATTCCTTCCTAAATTAAAAGCCATACAGCCTGAATAACACAAAACGCCTAAGTTCTCACTGAAGTTACAACTATCTTGTCAGTTATTTCCATTTGAGCCAGGTTTTTCTTCTCTGTTACTATTGTCTCTGTCAATTCAATTTGTGCACTTGCTCAGCAGATCTGGAAGTTTCGATGGAACTTCTGAATAGGCTAAAATGGTTTTTGAAGAGGTTTTATTGGGACACTTGCTGCTGTCCTGTAAGGAATGCAAGCCTATACTTCAACATTCAAATACAGAGTGGTTGTGGTTTAACCTGCCAAGGAAGTACCACCCAGCTGCTCACTCACATCCTCCTCCCACTGGAATGGGAAGGAGAATCAGGACAAGGTGAAAGTTCCGTTCTTGAGGTAAGAATTGTTTAAAAAATGATATGAAATATAATTTTACAATTGTAACAGTTACAGCAAAAAAAAAGGGAGGTGAAGAAAGGAATAAACCCTGACAGATAGGTGATGCACAACAGAGCTGCTCAGCACCACCTGAGCAGCGATTGGCCCCTCCTGGCCAACCCCCGCATTTATCCCCCATCCCTGTTCTCCCAGGGTATGGAATATCCCTCTGGCCAGGTCAGCTGTCCTGGCCAAGCTCCCTCACGGCTCCTTGTGCAGCTCCTCTCTGCCAGAGCATGAGGAACTTATCAGTCCTCGACTGAAGGTGAGCACTACTCAGCAACAACTAAACCATCCCTGTGCTATCAACGTCATTCTCATCCTAAATCCAAACCACAGCACTGCACCAGCTACCGGGATGAAAATTAACTCTGTCCCAGACAAAACCAGGAGAACAACTTACCATCCCACAGCAAATTCATCTTCATATAAAAATATCCAACTGAGCAGCTCTCTGCTAACTCTCCAGTATATGTGATGAGTTCCAGCAAAACTGTTCAACATTCCAAGTTTGTTGACTTCCTGAACTGTGATCACAGTCTTTTAAATACTGAAGTGTTTTTTAAATACTAGCAAGCCCTTGCTTAATGGTCAGTAAGGTAATTTAATTTCCATATTTACCATGTTCAATATTCACCACACAACTCACCAAGGCTGGTTAGGTCTTTAGCTTATGCGTCACTTTTAGTGAACACAAAATATTAAGAGTGGTATCTTTAAGCTCAGCAAGGAAACCCAAAGAAACACCTGATGATATTCCTTAGGAAGCTCCAGGGGCAGTAAGGTTTAAACAGACCTTTGTAAATGCAGTTATCTGGGCGTACACAGGTCAGGGAGCACTCCTGTACTTCCATTTGTGCGGGGATTGAGATTTGGGAAGAACTGCTGGCATGGGACAGTAGGTTCCCTCTTCCATCAGCAGTTATTTGGAAAAGACACATCTGGCTCAACAAACACAACTTCCCAGCTGCTACAATTATCACTGGAACATGAATGAACATCAGAAGCACTAATACAGCATTAATTTTTCAGTTCATTTCTACAGTAATCCTAATCCCTCCCTCAATATCCACGAGGAATTGTATATCTTGGGGGTTTTGTCTTTGCCCTTTTTTCCTTTGAAAATAAAGTTTAGAATAACATCACCATTGACAAATGCCCACCAACAGATCCACTTCTTTCTCCCAAAATAATCACGGGCCACACTAAAAACAATGGGATTTGCACAGACACAATTTTTTTCCTTTCTTACTAGTTTTTACACCTTTCTTTAGAGAATTAAAGTTTCCCTGTTGTGGAAAGAACAACAACGCACTGTGGTGAGTTGCTTATTTATATTACAGTGTCCTGTATTACACCTGGACTTTTCTCCTACAGAGAAATATTAATAGGGAACCTCTCTGCTACCAAGCTCCGACTCACAACTGGTCCAAGTTCTTAGAGCTGATACGGTTTTCACTCACAGATTTTCCCCCTCATCTCCAGCTCAGGACATCTGGATCTCCGTATTTACTGTGTGCCATTTCAGAGTCAACAACTCAACTGGGCTTCAAGGGAAAAACAGTAATTGTCAACTGCATGCACTGAAAATCCTCATCAGCTCCTCATCTAGTTCTCTTTCAGAGATTAACCAAAAAATAATTCTTAAGTACAATTTTATGGCTGCTACAGAATTCCAAATCTGAAATGTTGATCTTGAAACATTCTGTGCAAGTACTGATGTCCTGACACTCAAAATCAATGCACTCCCAGGTAAGCTGAGCCTCAGAAGTGCTTCACTGAACAAAGAAGGGCACACATTCAGCAACCCTATTCATAGCTCAGGATGATTCAAATAAGAGAATTAATGGAGTATATTAAAATGACTCCAGGCACCCAGGGACTGCAGTCAAAAATTTGTGAAAATTCTCGAGTTACTGAATGGTACTCGTTACAATCTGTACTGCCCACACAAAGCAGAAGTTATATAAGCTTTTCCAAAAATATTTCAGAAAGGCTGAAAGATGGTTTCAACAGAAAATAATTGTCCAATATCAATATAAGATGAACTCATTTGGCACACACTTTCTGCATGACCTCAGACAACCCATGAAGCACAGACAGACACCTTCCAGGCCTGGCTCTACCACTTCCACCTGCTTAGATGCAATGCTGCTCCATCCATGAGCAAGAGCACTGTTCCTTAATTCACTCAAGCAGCACAAAGACAAAAAAAAAAGATTAATTCTGAACAAAACCTGAAACTCAGAGAAGTTTAAACCCTTCTCCAGTGCTGGTACTGGTTTGCACAGTGTCTGCTACTCCACCTCTCCGTGTTCCTGCGCTGCACCATGTCCCCAGGCCAGCACCAAGGTGCTGCACAGGGAAGCAGATGGGGAACACATGTCAATAAAAATGAATCCAGTGGGAAGACATGTTTCAACTGACTCAGTCCTCCATCTAAAATGCCACACAGTAAGGTGAACAATCTTGCTGGAAAGAAACAGAAGTGAAGCAGCCCTCTGGCAATTGCTCTGGCTGGCTTTAACAGCATCCCTGCAAATGTATTAAATCCTGGCCACCAGGAACTCATATTGTGCCTAGAGCAAAGTGCTCTGTTGTCACAAGAGTGATGGCAATTCTGGGCAAAAGACGGGATTTGCACATGATCTTCATCTCAGAGCTGCAAACAGAGCACACCCAAAGGAAAGACAGCACCAGAAAGCAGCACCCTCAGTAAGGATTTCTGCAGCAGCTCCATGTCTTTCAGCCATGGACTCGCTCTTCTGCCAGTTCACAGTAACCTCAAGCAGAGGCTGAAACAACAAATGGGTGTGGTGCCAACATTTAAAACTACTCCTGCCAGAGCCTCCAACTGACTCTGCCCTCTGGCTAATGCGGGGTGTCCAGCAAAGGTGTGTAACTCTCAAAGCCTATGCCCTGAAATACAAGGGGAGCTAAAGCTCTTCAGGCTCTCATGTTCTCTGCATTCATCTAACTAGAGATAATTTTACATTGTATGTTGAGTAGCTTGGCATTTATGTCCCACCCATCCAAGCCCAATTTCCCTTGAGAAAGCAGTTGTGATGACTGTGTGCCCAACACCTGGACAGAATGAATTCCCCAGGAACCATAAACACAACTGGAGCAGGGAGGCAGCAGGCCTGTCCTGTTTGGGGTTAGTCAATAGTTACAGCACGACTTGGCACTAACAGTTTAATACTGGAAGTCACAGACTGATACACAGCACCGAAAAATCAGTGGCTGGTTTCCTTTTTTCACAGGATGCTGTTATTACAAACCACAATTTAGCGTTAAGTACCCTGACTCCACTCAAGTCAGACAGATGTGTGGGCAGGGCATGTTTCTTTTCCATCAAGCTACACCACCCTGAAGCCTTCCCCAAATCCAAGATGATCAAATTGAGGACAATGCTCTGTGTCAACTGAAAGCTGCACGAGGTTATACAAACCTTAAAGAACGAACAGTGAAGCAAATGCTTTCTACTACACAGACACAAAGGCATTAGTATCAGAAATAAAAGCCAGGCAAAATAAACCTCAGCTTGAGTTTTTCTAAGCCATGACCTACCTTTTCCACAAGAAAAATGGTAACAAAAGCGACTTAAGTCACTTGAAACTTTGCTGCCAATTAAGTAAAAAAGTCCTACAATAAATCAGTTGTAGTTTCAGGAGACAGGGTGTGAAAGGAAGCATTTTGAAACTTTACAGCAACAAAATCTGTATTTGCATTTCACTATGTATACATTACCTCTAGTAAACAGGAAGCAGTTCAAGACTCTTGGCCTCTGGAGCTCTACAGAGCTCCTTCCTCTGAAGCATGTCCCCCCCCCCGCCCAGGGAAAGCCTACAGCCACCAATCCCTAACAAGTGAAAAGCTGAAACCACAGCAAACAGCCTCCTGGAAAGGCTGGCCCAAAACTCCACCTCACTCCTAACCTAAAGTGAGCCAATCAATGCTCATGAGATAACAAAATCTCTTTCTCAAATTCTCACACTGTAACTTGTCACTATAGCAAAATCCTCAAAGATATGTCCCTCTGTGACCTAGGAAGAACAAAATTACTGTTTTCTAGAGCTGAAACACTTCTGGATACCATAATAATTAAGAACAGTATCAAACACTGAATGAAAGGAACAGAGACTCTACTGTAGAACAAAGGAACAGACAGAAAAAAACTCCAGAAAACCCATGAGAACAATGCAGGCAGAGACATCAAAAATTCATGCTGAAAAAGGGAAAACGGTAAAAGCAGAAGAGAGTCAGTAAGCTGATTTTTTCAGTGGATGAAACAAAAATAACCTGTAACACAGCTCCAACCTCTTTGTCTTGCAGGAGATTTACTCCTAGGAAAGGTAACTCTCACTACGATTTGTGGCCTTACCTAGGGCAACAGGAACTTTCCAGGCTTAAAATAAAAACTAAACAGCAACAACAAAGAAAGAAGCCCCATAAAGACAAATTCCTTCATGTTATTTCCAGAAAAGGAACTCAATAAATTAATAAATGCACTTCAACAGAGCTAGCCAAAGTTTTGCCTCCCTAATTTTGCAATTATTTCAGATGGCCTGGTATGGGAGACAAAAGTTACACAGACATGTTTCCAACTCTCTTTCCTGTAATGATTTCAATATTTATCCAAATTGCATATATTATCTTCAAAGCCTGAAGTCTAAAATGTATTTTTCTAGAAGACCCACACATTAATTTCTAGAATGTGAAGTATTTAGCACCCACAGGCTTTTAAGCAAGTTTTTCACCTGTATAAAAAACACCATCAACAATTCCATGTTGTCCTGCTTTTCCTTTTTTCCTGAAAAATGCAATTACTCTGAGCACAAAAGAATTCCTCAGCATCAGCAACCAGAGAAAGTAAAGCCTAGCAATAATACTTGCCTGCTGTTTTTGATATGCAGTATTTGGATTTATCTTCGATTCTAACAGTAGTGAACCTGAAAAAAGGTATGAAGAGAGATTTACTGAATCCAACAAAACAAACATCTCTACACATCTCACACCACTGCCCACGTGCCAGCCAACAGACTCTCAGCTTAATCCAAATCTCACAGAAAACCCACAAGAACCGCCTCCTTTAAATGTAATTTCCTAAAATAAGCCAAGTAAGACAAAATTCAACAGGAATATCCCTATTAAGATACATTTTTCTCTTCTAATTTAGTCCAAAATCCACTGTAGCACTCTTTTCTCCTGAAATCTGGTGCAAGAACCAACTTGTTTAGTGATCTTTTAGGCCAGCTATACAAATTCCAGCAGGTAACGTGCTGCCCAGCATAAAAATGTTTTTGCCCAGAGAAGCCACGTGGGCCACTTGTTTTTATTCCCTTCAGCTGCCCTTCAGAAGTGAATCATCCAGCTACTATAAACGCAGGGACTTTATCTTGTGTATGCAAGTAGTGTATGTCTCCTGGCAACAGCTACGGAGCAATTTATACCAGTCTTAGGTGGTTTATTTAGCACATTAGCACCTGTCGGCTGACCAAGTGGGGAGCACATACCTCCCCCTCTAAAAAAGACCCTTTAAGGTGTCTTTGAAGGGCAATAAAACACAAGGGATGCCACCCGACTGGAACACAACCAGTGAATTCCTGAGAAGAAAAGGAGCAAGAAATAAACAACTGTTTTACAGCAGTAAGAAAGGGGGGGAAAGAGCACCTCAAAAGCAAAGGCTATTGCTCTGAAAGAGAACAAAATGTCCTCGCATGCCACAGCTTCAGCTCTGTTCAGGCTGGGGAGCTGCAGCTGGCTGGGGTAACTGCACGGAGCTGAGTCAGGGGAGGTTTAGGATGGATATTAGGGAAAGATTCTTCCCCCAGAGGGTGGTCGGGCTCTGAACAGGCTCCCCAGGGAATGGGGCTGCCAGAGCTCCAGGCGAGCTTGGACAACGCTCTCAGGCACAGGGTGGGATTGTTGGGAGGTCTGTGCAGGGCCAGGACGTGGACTGGATGATCCTGATGGGTCCCTCCCAGCTCAGCATATTCCATAATTCTATGAACTGAGAGGGGGAAAGTCTAGGACCACGGTAGCGAACGCTACTGTGCCTTGTGGGGAAAGGAAACTTCACACAAGCCACAAGATAAGGAAAAGACACGGAGGGTGGAAGTAACAGTAATAAAAAACAATAATCCCCTGGGGTCTCCCAAGGGAAGGCACCATCAGCCGAGCCCGGCGACGGTGGGTGGCCACGCCGGCTGGCGGGGCCAGAAGCCGAGTGGGGGGCGAGGGGAAGCGGCCCGGGCGGCCTGGACAGCCCCGGCCACGCTCTCACCGTCCGACTCGGCGCGCACCAGCAGCGACATCCCTTTCAGCCGCTCCACGTAGCTGGAGGAGACGTGCCCGGTGCCCCTGTCGTCCCATTGCCGATCCTCGTTGAGCGTGTAGACCTTCACCCGCCGGCGGGTGTCCGACATGGTGCAGCCCCGGGCCCGCTCCGCCTCCGCGGGGGCGATGGAGCGAGGGCGGCGGGGAGCAAGCGGGGCCGCCGGCCCGCTCAGGGGCACCGCGGAGCCTTTAACGCGCCGCTTCCCATGGCGAGTCAGCGCCGCCGCGCCCCGGCCCGGGCCTCGCTGGCGCCGCTCCGCCTCAGCAGCTACCACAGCGCCGCCGCCATCTTGTAACCCGGCTCGGGCCGCCTTTCTCTTCCTCCCCACCCGGGCACGGGCTCCCCTCGCAGGGGCTACGGCGGCCGCCCGCTGCCGCCGCGCCGCCGACGAGACGGCGGCCACAGGGCGGGGCCACGGGGGCGGGGTCGCGCGCGCTCCCTCACGGCCCCGAGGCGGGAACGGGGAGGTGGGAACAAAATGGCGGTTTCCTTCACTCACAGGGGGTGTGGGCGTATCACTGCCTTGTAACGCCCAACGGCTCACATGTTCCCCCGAAAAACTTTTTTTTGCCCTTTTCGTTTTCTTTTTCTTTTTAAAGTCTGCCTAAAAGCTGATGCCACCGCTGACGAAACACATACCTCCCCTCCTCACACCACAGAAAGTGCCAGCCACCGCCCTCACACAAAATGACGGGCTAGCCCCCCACCCGAACAGGGTAAATTTAAACAGCACACGCAACTGAAGCAGAGTTTCACTTTTTAAGAAGAAAAGGTGTCCCCTGCATCACAAAACGGCAGAAAGATTTGTGAGCGGCATCTCCTTACAGTAACAGCCATACTGTAGCATACAGTCTGAGCCTGCTATGTACATTTTCACAGAAGGCTTGAAAACTTAACTAAAGTTGAAGCTTCAAAAATGAGAGAAACGTGCTTAATTAGCCGTTACACACAGCGTACAATTTAAGACAGACCACTTGCCAAACATTGTGGAGTCTTAAATCTTAAGTTTTCCACACTAAACACATCTACACGTTTCCTCTGTACTACAAATAAAAAAATAATTACATCTCCGTGCTTGCGTAGGAGTAGGGAAAAAGACCCAAAAGCGTTCAAGCTGTGTGAAAGAGCAGGAAATTGGGGGTGAGGGGAAGCTTGAATATGTCTCTGAAGCCAATTTTTGAGGCTCTGAGGGGGAAGGAGGGAGGGCAAACTCTCCTGAGGCCAAGGTGTGCTTCATTGCCAGACAAAGCCAGACTTTCCTGGGTTCACGGTGAAAGCAGTTACACCGGTATAGCTCTTATTCACACGACTGGCATTTCTCTACTCTCGAGTTCAAATGTCCTTCCAGAGGAAGGGAAAGTTTCCACCAAACTATGCCACTCTAAGTAACTCTGTGCAACTTTCCCAAAACTTCTCTGGGCAGATTTAGAAAACCTAGCATCTAAGTAACACTGAAGTCCCAGCTTTTGTTCTGATGTTCATTGTAGCAAGGCTCTAAGATTCATCCTTGTGGGCACCAAGAAAATACAAGATATACCTCTGGGAACTATTGTATACACTTATATTTAGCTGTATACAGCACACTTTGGGACATACGCATCGCTATGGATAAGTGAGTCAATAACTATAAAAAGACCATGCTAAGTGGTTTCAAAACCCTGGATTGAGAGTGACGTGAACCAGTTTACAGTCAGGTTCCACACAAGCCTTCCCTGCTACAATTTAGTAGCCTTGATAGTATAGGGTTAAATTTTAGTAGCATAGGGATAAAATGTTTCTAAAATCTTGGGAATAGATTCAGGGGAGTGCTAAGTTTGGGCTTGGTGAGGCCTGGGAAAAGGAACTAGGCCTCAGGAACAAACGTTTAGCTTTGTTTGTACTAGATCAAGTACAACTGTACCTCCATGATCGTCATGTGATAAATGATATGATTGTTAAATGTAGTAATTGTTAGTAATTGAATATGATTATTGTTTATTTGTAATAATTATGTAATCACAGTAAGAATCATGAGAAGCCATGTTTGGGGGGCCTGATGAAAACAGGAATTCATGCTTGGATAGGATCAATGTATACAATAGAACAATATGGGTTTAATAATTAACATATAGTTATATAACAGAAAGGGTATAAAACATGTTCGTCTCGGAGTCAGATTTGGGTCTGTACCCCTGATTCCCAGAGCTCTTCAATAAAAGCACCTGCATATAATCATCCCATGATTATGTGTTTCAGTGCTAACAGCCTTTCCTTGCAAGGTTTTACACACTGAGCATATTTCTACCTTAGAGAAAGCTCAGTAAAAAGCAAACACACAAAAAGAAACACAAACCCCAATGGCCACAGCATATTTTTGCCTCAGGACATCTGCTGCTCGTGAACTCTCCCCTCTGCATGACTTCTGTGCATGCTTTTTTAGCTCTTCAAACCAAATGCACAAAAATAAATGCATGACTTCTACTCATGATTAAATGCAGCACTTCTCGTGATATATAAAACAGCAAGAAACCACAGCAGAGTATTTTGGAGCAAGTTCTTATGGTGAACAGCTACAGAAAGGAGATATGTGAATTAAAATTGGCATGAAAAACTATTTCTCATGCTTCAGCTGTAAAATAAATCCATGATCTCCCCAGGCATGAACTCAATGGAACTCGGTGGAAAAATATCACTCCAGAACACACTGGGATTGCAGTCACTCAGATGTGGGGCATGTCTTTGCCCAAAACAGAATCCAGGGGGTGGTAAAGCCCAGCATGACCCTGCCATCAGTACCCACAACCAGCAAGTCAATTCTGGGGGCTTTGCCTGGACAAGATGCACATACTTGCCCCAACAAATCTGGTAAACATACCAGATTTAAGCCCAGGCTAAGATCAGGAAAGTATCTGAGTCTGCTTTTTAGGATGCACAGAAAGCAAAGCAACGTTTTCCACTGTGGTGTTGCACCTGCCAGTAGCTCATCCCCCCATTACTGCCATCACGTCATCAATGTTGAGAATCCCTGTTCTTCATCAAAAGAAAGATTGCATTAGGGTAGACAGCCAACAGAGCAACTCACAAGTGTCACAACGTGAGCAGCAGAGTTTTGTTTTTTTTGTTGTTGTTTTTTTTTTGTTTGTTTGTTTTTTTTTTTTTGTTTTTTGTTTGTTTGTTTGTTTTTGTTTTGTTTTGTTTTCCCAAGCGAGACAGACACTCATTCCTAAATCACTTAAAATTTCTTGGAATAAAATTTAGAGACTCTATCATTCCCTTCAGCAGGTAATCCCAGTACAATTAGGCCAGCTCTTGCACTTCTTTGATAGCACTTGTAATATTTATTGCTGGCATTTAAAGATACTCCAGCTCTTTGTACCTGCATGAAAATTTCAGACTAGTCAAATAAAGGCATTTCTGGCCCTCTGGAGCTGCTACAATGCTGCCCCTGTTCAGTTTCACTCTCCAAGGCAATTCCTTTCAATGGCTCCATTTAAGACAGGTCATTACAGAAGCTAATTATGTTGAACAGTAAGAAAGAAAAATATATCACCATTTCAAACCTGAAAAACCATCTGTTGCAAAAGGATTGAGCTTGTTCTCTCGAGCACTTTGGACTCACCTGGTTTCTGATCATAGCTGATCCCACCTGAGAGTCAAGCACCTCCTGCCACGGCCCCGTGCCAGTTCTCAGCCCAGAATGTACACGCTTACTCAACTCTTGGCTCCCACTGAGCTTCTCTTCCCAGGTAAGAGCAGCTGCTTTCTGCTCCTCCCAGCCAGATCTCAAGTGTGTTCTTCCCCCACCCCTTCCCATAGGGCCTGAAGCTGGTTCCAGATGCAGAATGCCAGGCTGACTGTACAGGTTCTGCCACAGCAACATTAAAGTAATTTTGCTCCTTTATCATCATCATCTACAAACAGACAATGCCCCAGCACTTCAGTAGCAGCTTTACTGAGACCAGCTCCACAACACAGCCTCTCAGAAATTAGTGTACAATAAAGGGAGATAAACCTTGGAAAACCACTTAGATTGGGGAGGTGCATTTCTGCAAAGAGTTACCAGAAACGGCAACAGCTGAGTTTCTGTTCAGGGATTTTAACATTGACTCACATAATTTTATTAGCACTATTCATATGTATCAATTATATATCAGTCAACTGTCACAGTAAGAAATGACATCTGAATTCTTACTAAGAAATAAGACATAGCCTTCAAAGAAGAGGTAAAGATTGCCAAGGAAATCTTTCTTCAATCTTTCCAAACTTTTTTCAAATTTTCAACCTTTCATGATGAAAGACAGAGACAACTACAGAGCAGCACACCAGTCACCTCTTTAACACTTTAACTTAAAATAAAAAAAAGGGAATCATTTTTACTGTACATTCCCATTTCTCCTCTCCCCAATGCTTTGTATTTTTTTCCAGGAGGTTCAGAGCCCACTTGCCATCAGGTAGGAACTTGATTTTCTTATTAGTTCTGCATACAAACTAGTGAACATCAGAAGGCCCCTGTTTGATTTTCAAAGCCTGTACCTCACAGCAGGAAAACAAGTAGTACTTGTGAGCCCCTGGGCTTTGAAGTCTGAAAGAGATCAATGAACTCACTGACGCAACATAATTAATAGAGGGATTAAGACACTTAATGAGAGTATTTTAGGGGAAGATTTATCACATCAAATTGTTCACTCCAAAAAAAGTATTTTAATTTTAATGTTTTAATTATGTATTTTATAAGTCAGTGCTGATGAACCCAGGTGATAAGGGGTGATGTTTCAGCCAAGTTCTGCTCAGAGAGTGTAGCAGGTCTGAACCTTTTGAGAGTGATGCTTTAATCGAAAACTGTATCCATAATGTTAAAGGTGATACTTCTAAGTCTTTGTGTCTTGCTCAACTTTCTTGTACACTGAAAAGCCAGTAAGACTTTTCAGTAAGTGTGACTCTTGACCAAGTGTACAGGATAATTCCTTCTCCCCTAAAAGAGTTGTTCAATTCTTACTTCCCATATTCAGTTTTATTTTGAGTGTATAGCTCAAAAGAGAATAATCTTTAGCACTGAAATATCATCTTCTCAGTCCACAGAATTCCATGTTCCTGTATTCTCATCTCAACCTTGCTACACAAGATGAGGGCATTGCTTGTTTCTGGTTTTATTTTAAAGTTTTTAATCAATTTGAAGGCTTTGAAGTTCTACATCACCTTCAAGCATAAATTGTGTCTATTTTATAAATATTATTCACTACCATCCACCTTCAGACTCTTGTGAAGACAAGTAGAGGTTCTAGCAAAGGTCACTTGTATTTCACCAACTATCACACCTTCTTTTCCTGAAAGAGAGAAAACACTTTTGTAACCAACTCATTACATCAAGGTATGAGATTCAAAAACATTCCTTAAAACCAAGATTTCTCCAGTGAATTTCCCCTTCTTTTTGTGCTGTCAGTCATTCCTAGAGGGTTGCCACAGATTGCCTTGAGTTCCCACTGGTGCATTTGCCCATCTTGCTGTGTAACTGCACCTGATTTTAACATCAGACATCTTCCTGTTCTAGCAGCTTTCTAAGAACAAGAAAGAGCATGTTCCTTAAAAGATGGGGGGTTGGGTTTGAGTTTTTATTAATTTGATGCTAGAAAAGCCATAAATAGAACAAGAAAACCCACACAAATTTTGGGAGAAATTGAAGTATAGGTCTTCTGACAGTCCAATATATGCTGGAAAACTACTTCTAAGGAAGAACTTGGGCCATTTCATTAATTGAGTGAAATCTTCTCCAGTACTGACTTAATCAAGAAAGCAGCTTATTTTTTCTTCTCTTCCAATACCTTGTTTGGTTTTGTTTCTTTTTAAGGTAGAGAAAAAGGATGTTGGAGATGAACAACTAAGTTTGTTTTTGACAGAGGGGGCTGTCCAGACCACCTGACACTATCAAGGCATTTGAACCAGTTCTATAATATCCAACTTTCTACAGCTACAGCATGTAAAGGGCCAGCTGTTAACTCCCAACAAGCTCCAACACGGCTGGCAAGCAGTCCCTACACAGCACTGAGGGGTAACTGCTCAGTACAAACCCAGACTGCCATAATTCTTTAGCAGAGCTGTCAAGAGCAGCCCTGAGCCAGCCGAAGCTGCTCTGCTGGCCTTACCTGTCACTGGGATGAGGTGGATGTCTGAGGAACAGCCCCTCCCAGGACAATGCTGTTTTTGTCCGTCAGGGTTTTCAGAGTGCTGGTAGCTGGGGATTGCAGAATTTTACGTGAAAGCCTCATTCTGCCATCAGTGGGATCGCGGCCAAAGTATTTAACCTGGTAAGGAAACAGAAAAATTTCACACTGACCAACTTCAAGAGCTGGAAATAGCATGTTCCTTAAAAGATGGGGGGTTGGGTTTGAGTTTTTATTAATTTGATGCTAGAAAAGCCATAAATAGGCATCCTTCAGCCTGTAATGCTGTCAAATACTGTGGTGACTAGATAGCAAGAGAATGATATTAAATAAATCTAATTTGAATGATCAGGCCTTTAACTAGCAGAGAAAGGGAATCCAATATGGAAAAATATTTTCTTTATAAACACTAAATAAACAATTAGAAAGAAAAATATCAAAATTTAAAATATAAACAGCACTTTATTAGCATTTTAAAATTAAAAAAATAATTACCTGAATTTCTTGTCCAACTTCTAATCCCAGGGCACTAGGGTGTTTAATCTAGAACACAGAGTTTTTCAGAAATAAAATTATCAGAGTTTGCTATAAAAATCCCTTGTTTCAGGGGTTCTTCATGCTACACTTCACCCAGTGGCTCAGCACTACCTTAGGAAGAAGAGGTTTCTGAATATTACATGGAAAAGGGTCTTGCAGAGGCAAAGAATTTGGTGTAAAAACGACTCCAGCAGTCACACAGTTGATTCTTTGCAGCTTCAAGTACAGGGCAGGAAAAATTAGAACAAAAAGGTGCTGCTAATTAACAGCTTTTAACCTGGAAATGGACTGTGAAACAACAGTAAATGTGTTACAGCCATCCGAACTGGTTAAAATATAACTGCCCATTTGATACCTATTTAAGGATGGGTTACCTTTCTTTGATCCAGCTGTGAATTATGAAGTAATACTGGGGTCATATTTGGGTACAGTTTTACCATCACTCCTGAATCTCTGCAGCAGGAAACAGCACAGTTACTTCAAAGTTCAGCAAGAAAACTCCACATTTCACTCTGCATATGGTCCCCAAAGCAAGCATTTATAAATTTCACATAAACAAAATTTTACTCATCCCTTCTTAAAAATCTTTTACCCACCATAATATGTCCACTCATTTTTCCTTAACTGAAAGTGGATGAAAATTTCTTATTTCAGGGCACTATTTTAGTAACAGGTACCATCCAAAACATAATTTTTACAAGACAAATATTGTGATGAAAAGTGGAAAGCAAATTCATACCATAATTTTCAGATTCAAAGATGAAAAAGGCCTTAAGTTTTAGAGACATTCTAAAAACTAAATGAACAGAAAAAACCTGCCAGCTTTATCAGGAAACAAAGTATTTTCATCAGAAAAAGTACCAGAAATGAAGCAGGTGCCAATATCCCCAGCATAAGTTTGGCACTCTTAAAAAAATCAAAGATTATTTTACATTATATTTAGGTATCAGGAATACAGCTATATAAATAAGTTAATTTAAACTCCAAAGCACTTTTTATACCTTATTTCAGTAATTGTGGCTGTATAAATTGCCCCAAATTCCAAATTAACTTCTTGCTGTAGAAGGAAAAAAACAAAAACAAAAACAAAAAAACCCCAGTAAGACACAAAGTCACACAGAGCAAACTGAAGAAGTTAAAGGCAGAAGTCTGTCCTTACATCATCTTTGCAGATTTCCCCAATGAATTCCCTGGCTTCGTGCATTGCCCCCGGTGTGGGGGCAAACACGGAGTAGGTCTCTTCATCCAGCTGACTTACGGTCACACCTGAAAACGGGGATTTAGGAGAGCGCTTAGGGGCACATTGCAGAAAAGTCACACTCAGTAAAGAATTGCTCAGCGCAGAATCGTTTTGCACATTCAATAAGACCTCAGACTTCTAATCATTATTTAATCTTGTTCAATTTAGGCATTGAACAACTGCATATGGCCACCACCTCCTTGCAAATATCTTGATAATCCTGTGGGCCATAAAGGAACACAAAATTATTTTTATAATCCTTTAAAAACAGGAAAAAACATCCTGAATAAATGTTAAGGGTTATGAATCAATTACCCAGAAAATTTTAATAATCCTTGCACTAATAGTTGAGGGAAATTAAAGTGTTTTGGAGCCAGAATGGTAAAATTCTTTGCCCTTCTAGACTTCTGTGGCCAGACCACACAGGCTTGCAACCAAAAGGAAATGGGATTTTTCCTCCTTTCCTCCACTCCAATCCTCTGAAAAGCATTAATCAAGTTCACCAGAGACTTAAGGGTTTCAGATCCAAAGCAGAGCATCTACCTGTACTTTACAGATATCAGATTTTTTTTAATTTTCAGTTTGCAATAAGCATTGAAACAGCTCAACATACAAGTCTGAAACAAAGGGAAATATATGAGGATAAATTACCACACGGATCAAGAATGTCTCACCAGTCTGTGCTTGAAGTTTTTTCAAATTATAAGCCCCAGGACCAACGAATCTTAATCTTTTTGATAATGGAACGTGGATAGTTTCTGAAAGAACATTTAGAAATCCTCTGAAGTGCTGAATATAATCATCTTAAAAGCTATCACACAAAAAGGCACATTCCTTTAGCTTTTAATCTCTTACAACTACCTGTGGTATTTGCTGAACAGGGGTGTAATTACAGTAAGAACTGAAATAAATGAAGACACAAAATACACTGAGGACTGTAAATTACCTAAAGCCATACTGATACTCTCATCTATATCAATTCTGACTCTGTGAGAGCTTCACATAACTTGACTTAAATTCTGTTTTCTGGTGTACACTGAAATAAATCATCCCAAAATAACCAAAAATAACCAAAACCCCTCCAGAAATTATCCCCACAGGGCAAGGGCAAAAATATATAACAATCAATCATTAAAAAAATCTGCTGTTTTAAGCAGAACTTTATTGTTAAGAAGATAATTATGAAATCTATGTATTCACACAATAACATTACCTACAACTGGTCCACTTTCTTTTCTGTTAGGTCTGGGTTTTGCCAGTGTTTGGTTCATAATTTGTAAAATCTCCCTCTTTGCAGCTAGAGGCAATAATAAAAAAAATCAATGATTTTGTATATGATTAACATAAATATATGAAGTTTTTGTTACACAGTAGAAAAACATTCCTTGTCAAAACCTGTCTCCTGCCTAGCTGGAGAATGTCAAGCTGAAGTTTCCCAACTCATTAAATCCTTATTAAACCATGTAGCTTCACTTTCTCATGTGCTTCAAGAATATTTCAGCTGTACATGTCAGAATACAGATGGCAGCAAGTTTCACTTGTAAATATAGCTGAATTTATGTGAAATGAGAGAAAGTTTGCTGCTATATTTATAACATTATCCTGTTAGATTTACATACAGTCATGTAATGTGTTTAAGTCCAAATCATGCAATGGCTGAAGTTACTTTAAAGTTAGTTTGGAGCTTACTGATTAAGCCAAACCCATTTCAAAAAGACAGAAGCTTAGTTTTTGCCACAATGAGAACAAAAAATTATTAGGTTATTATTTAGTTTCATAAAACTTAATACCGTTTATCATTTAATATGATAAAATGGGTGTAAATCCAAGAACAGACATACCTGTAGCTTGCTGAATAGCTTCCACCACAATTTTTATTGGTATTCCTGGCAGCTTGAGATCAACCTGACATGAGAAGAAGTAAGTGCCATCAACATGTCAGGAAAGCTCTTCTAATATTCTCTCAGAGTTTCACTTGAGG